>JAPDVR010000002.1:8777528-9390028 GCA_026230005.1 Gila orcuttii | reverse complement strand
ACTTCCAAAGTTGCAACCTGGGGATAAGAAAAAGCTTGACACCATGATCAACTTTAATGAACTTTCAGATGCAGTTCAGCAACTCTCCACAGGGCGTGCACCAGGAATAGATGGTCTACCTGCTGAATTTTACCAGACTTTTTGGACTGTTTTAGGTGAAGATTTTTATGAAGTTTGTTGCGGATGTTTTGAAAAAGGAATGTTACCAACTAGCTGTCAGAGGGCTGTGATCTCTCTTTTACCAAAAAATGGAGATCTAGGTTTTTTTTTTAAAATTGGCGCCCTGTTTCTTTGATGTGCTCGGACTATAAAATATTGGCAAAAGTTTTAGCCAATAGGTTAAAAAAATACTTGCATATTGTGGTCAAAGGAGAGCAAACATATTGTATTCTGGGACGTACAATCATGGACAATCTGTTTTTAATAAGAGATGTTATTGATGTGTCTTTTAATGAAAATTGCAACGTTGGATTTTTGGTCTATTGATCAGGAGAAAGCTTTTGATCGGGTGGGTCATGAGTACATTTTTAAAGTCTTGGAATCATTTGGGTTCGGGAATTGTTTTATTTCATGGATTCAATTGTTGTATAAAGGGGCTTCAATAATGCTTAAGATGGGGAATGGTTTGACTTATCCATTGCCGGTGAAAAGAGGTATTCGACAGGGGTGTCCTCTCTCAGGCCAACTCTATAGTCTAGCAATTGAACCCCTGTTATGCAAATTAAGAAATGGATTAAGGGGTTTTATGGTTCCAGGTGACCCAAGGGAGTCGAGATGTTTTGTGTCGGCTTATGCCGATGATGTAACTATTTTTGTTACTGGGCAAGAAGATATGCAAATATTATGTGAGAGTTTGCCCACATAGCAACATTGTGTCGGCCCAGAGCCGGCCCAAGTCTGGCACTTGTGGAATGCAGATCTGGCCCACATACAGCGTTGAATGACGGCCCTTGGGTGGCCCACTCCTGTTTGCCAGATCTGGGCCACAAGCAGGCCATAGCAATGCCACATGTCAGCCAAGAGCAAAGAAATAAACCAGAACTGGACCTTATCTGAGCCACAAAATCTGTGTATATTAAATATGAAGTAATTGCAGCCTTAATTAAGCCTGTTAACAAGCAGAATCAGTGAAGGAAAGAAGAGAACAGAAAAAGAGACGAGCAGAAACACAAGAACTACAACTTACTTCAGACACAGTCTTAGATGAAATCCACTGAAGAGAAAAGAAGACATTAAATCTGTGAAGATCTCAGCAGAGGATTAAACAACTCCACAAACAGCATTGCCAGCTTCACTTATTACTAACCAGACTCACTTTATTTCTGTCAGACGTCTGCAGAAGTTTTATTGAGAATTATCAGAGGCTTAACTCTGTTTAATTTGAAGTTACCATGAAAGTGATCAGCGTTTCCATTAGTTGGTATATTAACTCTTATTATATCTATTGTCTTTTTTGGCTGCTGTGACAGTGTGTGTGTCAAATACATTTGCAGCAGTAAAGAAAGCTAAAGTGAAATGAGATCAGGTGATGATGGCTTCCTGTTGATGGTTTTATAATCATCATTAAATAGACTGATTCACTGATGTCTTTCGACTCTAACAATTGTGTTGTACCATTTATATATTCATATCTTAAACCCTGTGTTCCTGCCACGTGAGATTTGGCAATATTACAACAATCAGTTAGACAATTTGAACAAAAACGAGGACAAAAATCCAATCTATCAATAACACACACAGACATCAACAATCAGCGTATGAATCTCAACAATGGTGATAATCAAAAGTACAATGCTACAATGCATGCTGGGTACCAGCATAGTACAAAACTCCCAGCAGGTAATGCTGTTTGTGGAGTTGTTTATTCCTCCTCTGCTGAGATCTTCACAGATTTAATGTCTTCGTTTCTCTTCAGTGGATTTCATCTAAGACTGTGTCTGAAGTCAGTTGTAGTTCTTGTGTTTCTGCTCGTCTCTTTTTCTGTTCTCTTCTTTCCTTCAGTGATTCTGCTTGTTAACAGGCTTTATTAAGGCTGAAATTACTTCATATTAAATATACACAGATTTTGTGGTTCAGATAAGGTCCAGTTCTGGTTTATTTCTTTGCTCTTGGCTGACATGTGGCATTGCTATGGCCTGCTTGTGGCCCAGATCTGGCAAACAGGAGTGGGCCACCCAAGGGCCGTCATTCAACGCTGTATGTGGGCCAGATCCGCATTCCACAAGTGCCAGACTTGGGCCGGCTCTGGGCCGACACAATGTTGCTATGTGGGTGGATGTTTACGAGAAAGCGTCTTCAGCTAAGGTCAATTGGGAAAAAAGTAATGGTTTTATTGTGGGCCAGTGGGAAAATGATGGGCCACCTCCACTTCCTGGGGGATTGCATTGGGGAAGAGAAGGTATAAAAGTTCTTGGAGTGTTTTTAGGAGTAGAAAGCTATAGGAAAAAGAACTGGGAGGGTTGGCTGGAGAAGGTGTCTGCTAAGTTGTCTAAATGGAAATGGCTATTGCCAGAGCTATCCTACAGGGGTAGAGTTTTGGTTACAAATAACCTGGCCGCCTCCATGTTATGGCACAGACTCAACGTTTTAGAGCCACCAGATGACATTGTTAAAAGTATCCAGAGAAAATTGGTTCTTTTGGTCAGGACAGCATTGAATTCCTGCGTCAGCTCTGTATCTTCCAACTCAAGAAGGGGGACAAGGTCTGATTGACACAAGGAGCAGGATCCATACCTTTCGATTACAGGCAGCGAAGAGACTTTTGTATGAGGAGGACGTGGGCTGGACAAATGTGGCATGCGCTCTGTTAAGAAAAGAACATTGAATCTGGGATACGACAAGCAGCTGTTTTTACTGAAAGTTAATTAACTGGATTTGAATCATTTGACTCCTTTCTACCAATCCATGCTAAAAGTGTGGAATATGACTTTTTCTGTGACCAGAGAGATTTCACGACCACAGGACTGGATTATGGGAGAACCACTGTTTCATAACTCTTTGATACAAACAAACATTTTGTCTTCAAGCAGTGTGAGGAACAGTCTGGTCAGAGCGGGATGTACGAAGATCGAACATCTAAGGGATGGCAATCGGTGGAGGACGGCAGATTCAATTCAGCACAAGACAGGAATACGTTCTTTACGTCTCTTGGATCAGATGTTGGATGAAGTACGCTCAGCGCTGCCTGGAGCCTGCAGAGAAGCATTAGGAGCGCATTCGCAGGGATGGAGCTACATATTTCCAGCAATACGGGTCTCTGCTGCACAGGAAAGTCCGGATGATGTAGATACTTTTGTGTCCTTTAAAACTCCAGAGTTGGGATTATTTGAAGACACTGGCAAAAAGGCACTATACATTGTGTGTGTTAAAGTGTCTCATCAAACTGTTTTGAGAAGAGTTAAAACATGGAGGTGGACAGAAGTGTTTGGGCCAGACTTCAGAGGATGCTGGAGATCTCTGTACAAGCCCCCGCTTGAGAAACGTACGGCAGATTTACAGTGGAGAATGATGTATGGTATAATAGCTACGAACAGACACGTGGCGCACCTGAATCCAGAAGTAGGGAGGGAATGTCCTTTTTGCGGAACAGAGGAAACAGTTGAGCATTTGTTTATACGGTGTGAGAGGTTAAGAGGTCTTTTTTTTACTTTTTAGAGGTTTGTTTTGAAAACATGGGTGAGGATTTTTCCTATCAAGTTTTTATTAGTGGTCCAAAGTACAAAGTCAGTGATCGAAGAAAAGTGGTTTTGCTAAATTACCTTTTGGGAACAGCTAAGATGGCAATTTGGAGGACAAGGAAAAATAGGATATTGGGAACTGGTTCAATTGATGCATAAAGAGTTCTGAAAGGGATGGTGGCTGCTCGTATTAAAATTGAGTTTGCTTATTTCAAATTAGTTAATAATATTATGGATTTTTCTCCAATGTAGTCAGTAGGAAGTTTTTTGTGTGAGGTTGGGGAGGATGAAATGTTGGTTTTAAAGATGTAATGAAAGGGCTGTAATCTGTATTGATTGGATTGTGTTTTAATTTTTTTTTTTCAATTTATTTATATTTTTGTAGATTTTTGGATGACTTATTGGAATGAAATATGATAATTGTTAAAATAAATATGTTTTAAGCCTTTCTCTATCTCTCTCTCTCTATCTCTCACTCCCTCTCTCTCTCTTTATCTCTCTCTCCCTTTCTCTATCTCTCTCTCCCTCTCACACTCTCTCTCTGACAGTGAATGACACACAAACCCGCCTCTCCTCACTCACTCGATACATGTGCTCTGGATGAATATTGTTGCTGTTACAGAGCTTGAATTTCGGCATGTGATTGCACATAATTTGCTCAAACACCCAAAGTGCGGCACGTAAAGCCTCTCAGTTCTCAGTTCCTGTCTTGGTGAGTATTCATGTAAAAACACTCAGTTCTGTTTTAAATGAATGTAAACAGTTGAGAAAGAAACACATGTGTGACAGTATAATGGATCTGTGTGTCCGGTCTTAAAGTGACAGCAGCCAAATTATGAGATGGTATTAAATATATATATAATATATAATATATATATATATATATATATATATATATATATATATATATATATATACATACATATTAGGGCTTGCACAGACTAGTCGAGTAGTCGAGAGATCGACTACTTCAAACACTAGTCGGCGCTGTCGGAAACAATCGACTACTCGAGCGTGCATGCCATCAACCATAAATAAATTCAGAATGGCGAACGTCACTAACAGACACCACACATCAGATGTGTGGAAGTATTTAATCAAGGATGACAAAAATATCGCAATTTGCCCACCCCGAAAGGGGCCGTTCACATATCGCGTCTTAAACGCGTGGAAAGTCTCCTCCTTTCCACAAGCGCTCACGCTCCCGTGGCGTCTGTCGTTGCTATGCAACCATGAACTGCGCTCTCCATGACGACGAGGAAGTATCAGCAAAGGATTCATTGATTTACAGCCCTTGCATTAGCTTTACTACTGCCAGTTAGATATATGTATAGAGATATAAATAAAAATCCGCCCTGTACAGCTATGATCAGCTGTCCGGCCGAGCTTTCCATGTTATTACGGAAAGGCCGAAGCTGATCTGTTGGTTTTTGTCACATGACCTGCGGCGTGCTTGCGGCATTCTTAAAAGCTGAGATGTTCTCATCTCAACTTTGAAATAAAGTTATTTCAAAAGCCTACATTTGAAATAACAAACTTGAGACGCGAAAGACTCTTATTCTTTGATAAGAAATCGACTATCAAAAATCAGTAGTTGTGCAACCCCTAATATATATACACACACACACACACATACATATACAGGTCCTTCTCAAAAAATTAGCATATTGCGATAAAGTTAATTATTTTCCATAATGTAATGATAAAAATTAAACTTTCATATATTTTAGATTCATTGCACACCAACTGAAATATTTCAGGTGTTTTATTGTTTTAATACTGATGATTTTGGCATACAGCTCATGAAAACCCAAAATTCCTATCTCAAAAAATTAGCATATTTCATCCGACCAATAAAAGAAGTGTTTTTAATACAAAAAAAAAAGTCAACCTTCAAATAATTATGTTCAGTTATGCACTCAATACTTGGTCGGGAATCCTTTTGCAGAAATGACTGCTTCAATGCGGCGTGGCATGGAAGCAATCAGCCTGTGGCACTGCTGAGGTGTTATGGAGGCCCAGGATGCTTCGATAGCGGCCTTAAGCTCATCCAGAGTGTTGGGTCTTGCGTCTCTGAACTTTCTCTTCACAATATCCCACAGATTCTCTATGGGGTTCAGGTCAGGAGAGTTGGCAGGCCAATTGAGCACAGTAATACCATGGTCAGTAAACCATTTACCAGTGGTTTTGGCACTGTGAGCAGGTGCCAGGTCGTGCTGAAAAATGAAATCTTCATCTCCATAAAGCTTTTCAGCAGATGGAAGCATGAAGTGCTCCAAAATCTCCTGATAGCTAGCTGCATTGACCCTGCCCTTGATAAAACACAGTGGACCAACACCAGCAGCTGACATGGCACCCCAGACCATCACTGACTGTGGGTACTTGACACTGGACTTCAGGCATTTTGGCATTTCCTTCTCCCCAGTCTTCCTCCAGACTCTGGCACCTTGATTTCCGAATGACATGCAACCACTGAGCAACAGTCCAGTGCTGGTTCTCTGTAGCCCAGGTCAGGCGCTTCTGCCGCTGTTTCTGGTTCAAAAGTGGCTTGACCTGGGGAATGCGGCACCTGTAGCCCATTTCCTGCACACGCCTGTGCACGGTGGCTCTGGATGTTTCTACTCCAGACTCAGTCCACTGCTTCCGCAGGTCCCCCAAGGTCTGGAATCGGTCCTTCTCCACAATCTTCCTCAGGGTCCGGTCACCTCTTCTCGTTGTGCAGCGTTTTTTGCCACACTTTTTCCTTCCCACAGACTTCCCACTGAGGTGCCTTGATAAAGCACTCTGGGAACAGCCTATTTGTTCAGAAATTTCTTTCTATGTCTTACCCTCTTGCTTGAGGGTGTCAATGATGGCCTTCTGGACAGCAGTCAGGTCGGCAGTCTTACCCATGATTGCGGTTTTGAGTAATGAAACAGGCTGGGAGTTTTTAAAAGCCTCAGGAATCTTTTGCAGGTGTTTAGAGTTAATTAGTTGATTCAGATGATTAGGTTAATAGCTCGTTTTGAGAACCTTTTCTTGATATGCTAATTTTTTAAGATAGGAATTTTGGGTTTTCATGAGCTGTATGCCAAAATCGTCAGTATTAAAACAATAAAAGACCTGAAATATTTCAGTTGGTGTGCAATGAATCTAAAACATACGAAAGTTTAATTTTTATCATTACATTATGGAAAATAATTAACTTTATCACAATATGCTAATTTTTTTAGAAGGACCTGTATATACAACTAATTAACTCTAAACACCTGCAAAAGATTCCTGAGGCTTTTAAAAACTCCCAGCCTGTTTCATTACTCAAAACCGCAATCATGGGTAAGACTGCCGACCTGACTGCTGTCCAGAAGGCCATCATTAACACCCTCAAGCAAGAGGGTAAGACAGAAAGAAATTTCTGAACAAATAGGCTGTTCCCAGAGTGCTGTATCAAGGCACCTCAGTGGGAAGTCTGTGGGAAGGAAAAAGTGTGGAAAAAAACGCTGCACAACGAGAAGAGGTGACCGGACCCTGAGGAAGATTGTGGAGAAGGACCGATTCCAGACCTTGGGGGACCTGCGGAAGCAGTGGACTGAGTCTGGAGTAGAAACATCCAGAGCCACCGTGCACAGGCGTGTGCAGGAAATGGGCTACATGTGCCGCATTCCCCAGGTCAAGCCACTTTTGAACCAGAAACAGCGGCAGAAGCGCCTGACCTGGGCTACAGAGAAGCAGCACTGGAGTACCCACAGTCAGTGATGGTCTGGGGTGCCATGTCAGCTGCTGGTGTTGGTCCACTGTGTTTTATCAAGGGCAGGGTCAATGCAGCTAGCTATCAGGAGATTTTGGAGCACTTCATGCTTCCATCTGCTGAAAAGCTTTATGGAGATGAAGATTTCATTTTTCAGCACGACCTGGCACCTGCTCACAGTGCCAAAACCCATGGTAAATGGTTTACTGTCCATGGTATTACTGTGCTCAATTGGCCTGCCAACTCTCCTGACCTGAACCCCATGGAGAATCTGTGGGATATTATGAAGAGAAAGTTGAGAGACGCAAGACCCAACACTCTGGATGAGCTTAAGGCCGCTATAGAAGCATCCTGGGCCTCTATAACACCTCAGCAGTGCCACAGGCTAATTGCCTCCATGCCACGCCGCAATTTCTTTCTGTGTCTTACCCTCTTGCTTGAGGGTGTCAATGATGGCCTTCTGGACAGCAGTCAGGTCGGCAGTCTTACCCATGATTGCGGTTTTGAGTAATGAAACAGGCTGGGAGTTTTTAAAAGCCTCAGGAATCTTTTGCAGGTGTTTAGAGTTAATTAGTTGATTCAGATAATTAGGTTAATAGCTCGTTTAGAGAACCTTTTCATGATATGCTAATTTTTTGAGATAGGAATTTTGGGTTTTCATGAGCTGTATGCCAAAATCCTCAGTATTAAAACAATACAAGACCTGAAATATTTCAGTTGGTGTGCAATGAATCTAAAATATATGAAAGTTTAATTTTTATCATTACATTATGGAAAATAATGAACTTTATCACAATATGCTAATTTTTTGAGAAGGACCTGTATATATAGCGGCAGTATATATATATGGCAGTTTTTCCCCATCAATGTATCAATGTCAAACAAAATTGTGGCTAGTAACTAGTGGAAAACTACAGCGGCTGCTGAGCAAAAAAGTTAATGTCAAGACTTGTGAGGGAATTTTTTTTGTTTTTACTTGGCTACCACATAAAGCAACAAACAAAAATATCCATAAAAAGTCCAAACAACTTAAAACAACTAACGCACACAAAAATACCTTCCACACGCACTTCCTAAGCATCTCACACAGCGAAACAACTCAGCATCTTTCCATCTGGGTAAAGTCATATTCAGATTAGACTGACAGCAAAAAATGAGGTTTTTACGACAATTATATTCAGTGTGTCTCTTGCTATCATGTTGACATTACAGTGGAAACAGACAAAGATACACCAGATAGTGGCTGTCCAAACACACTGATCTGATTTCATTACTTCCAAAATGACAATGTAGACAGTCAATGCGAAAAACAACTCTGATCTCAGCGCAGTGTGAACAAACCCTTAGTAACGCTTTACTTTCATCATCTAAACTTATTAAAAGCCATGAGCAAAACATAAGTTTTTTATCTTTTGTATTAGGTCTACACTTCATTCTGAGCAGGGCTGTGTTACTACGGTATAAATTCCACTTCCTGTCAATCTGATTTCACTTCCTGTGGGCTGTGGCAAATCCTAACTCATGATGTGAATGGAAGCTCGCTCTTAAGCCTTGATGAGTGGATATTAACCGAGCTTATTAAAGCATTGATTTGAGCGTAACATTAAAAATCATTGTCACAAATTCTGCTACTCTTTCATTTAATGACAATCAGTTTAGTTTCAGTAAAACAAAGGAAGATTGTGCTCTGAAAAATCATCCAAACCCTTTTTTAGTACCTAAGAAATTAAATGTGTAATTAAAAAAAATAATTTTAATCAATACTGTGGTCTTGTTTTCTAGTACAAAAATGGGTAACACTTTACAATAAGGTTTATTAGTTTAACATTAGTTAACTACAGTAGTTAACATGAACTATATGAACAATACTTCTACAGCATTTATTTATCTTAGTTAATATTAATTTCAACATTTACTAATACTTTATTAAAATCAAAGGTTGTATTTGTTAGCATTAGTTAATGCACTGTGAACTAACATCAACAAACAATGAACAGCTGTAGTTTTATTAACTAAGATTAACAAAGATGAATAAATACTGTAACAAATGTATTGCTCATGGTTAGTTCATGTTAGTTAATACTAATGAACCTTTTTGTAAAGTGTTACCCAAAAATCTAAACCTAAAAAATATCTAAAACCTAAAAACAAGACAAATGTACTTGAGAAGCAGAATTTTATATCAAGATATTTATATAAAATATCTAACATACGCATTATTTTTTAACACCACTTACAAAGAGTTTTCCTTGTTTTAAGCACAAACAAGTTAATGCTTTAAACAAGCCATGTTGAAAATATTATCCGGAATAACTGATCCTACTTTAGATGTTTTCCTGGAAAACGAGGCACAAGGAAAGTGTTTTCCAGCATGAAACGAGTACCTGGACTTCCCGCCACGTCTTCCTCCTCCTGCTGGTGTGACGACTCCAGTGATGACGGCTTCCCCTCAGACGTCACTGCTGATTGGCTGAGCTCCGGGTCATGTGACGTCGGGTCAGTTCTGACCCCTGTGGGATCTTCATCTGGGATGGTCTTGGGATCGTCCTCGGCTGAGCCGGAGATGTTTTCCTCTGGGATATTCTTCTCCTCTCCTTCTCCCTCCATCCTCTCTTCCTCCTTCACCTCCTCCTGACAGGCACACACACACACACACTTATGGACACTCAACATTATAAAGCATTACTGAACGCTTTATTTCAGAGTGAAGTGAGAAGGATCAGATGACTGTACCTTATATCACATCAGCTGTAAATGTACAGGAAATAAAATAAAAAAAAACAATTCAATCTTAATAACACTCCAATACGGGAAAAAGGCCAAATAAACGGTTACAATGTGCAGCCCTCAAACCAAACGGCTGTTTGTGTGTGAGTGTGTGTGTGAGTGAGTGTGTGTATGTTAGTGTTTATGTGTGAATGAGTGTATGTGAGTGTGTGTGTGCGTGTGTGTGAGAGAGTGAGTATGTGTGAGCGTATGTGTGTGTGAGTGAGTCTATGTGTACTAGAGTGAGTGTATATGTGTGTGTGTGTGTGTGTGTGAGAGAGTGTGTGTGGTGGGGGGGGGGGGGTAAATCCCACATTATGGGGATAAAATGTCCCTACAAAGATGCCAAAATCCTTGTCCTTGTGGAAACAACTTTTGGTTGCTTATTTTGCAAGCTTATGAATGTTTTTTTTTTAAGTAAAAGTGCACATGATGGGTAGGTTTAGTGTAAGGGGATATAATATACTGTTTAAACATACAGTATAAACATTATTATGTCCATGTAAAGTCCACAAAACACAACGTACGTACGTGTGTGTGTGTGTGTGTGTGTGTGTGTGTGTGTGTGTCCTCGTGCGCGACCTCCATCCTCTGCACGATCGCGGTGAAAACCTGCAACTGCCCGAAACAACATCCGCTACAGACTCTCTCGTCACTGTCACTGATAACATTTGAGCACGTACAACATTTGAGCACGTAGCCTACTAAGTAACTCAGTGGGTTTCATAATCAATTCAGCGGTAGTGTGTAAGTGAGCGGGACAGAGCTTGATAAATCTGATCAACGCAGAGAAGATAACAAACAACAGCGAGAAAGAGGGAGAAAAAAACCCCAACAACCAACCGCACATCGCTCAAACTGACTGGATGAACGGAACTAAGAAGCTTATAAACGCTCGCGCTCGTCATGCAGCGAATTTCCGCCATCGCATCTGCTTTTACCTCGTATGACCGAAGTATCGCCCGAGAAAGCAGACGCGAGCCTCGGATCCCACCCTCCCTCCCTCTCTCTCACATTTTCCGTGCGCGACTAACTTAACAGACACCGCCTAGTGAAAAATATCCACACCAACTTTAACACAGAAAATAATCATCGGCCCTGTCTGTGAATATGTCGCGTGCTGTCAGTCCGCGCGCAGACATCAATGTTTCATCAGCACGTCTGATTCTCGTCGAGCGCGCTTTTGCTTTTGTGTATTGAGTGTCTGTCTATTAGAGCAACGGAACAAGAGAAGCGACGGTGTCTTTCTCGCGCGCACGCACGCACGCACGCGAGTCCGCACCTTTTGTGCTGAGAGAGACGCTGAAGTGAAACAGGGCAACGCAGATACAGTTGCGTGTCGAGCGCAACACAACACACAACTGATGTGTAATCGTTTGCACACACAACACGACCACAAATAAACAAGCACAAACACACGCGTGACACACAGTTTTTGGGTGTCTGGCGCACACTTGCACGCAAGAAAAGAGCGGAAATCGGATGCGCTTTTTTTTTCTTTCGCTTTTTCCATCAATTATTTAGGCTATACGAAAGATTGGGGTGTAGCGCCGCGCGCGTGTGTAGCGCTACTGCACGCGCAAGGACGTGTTGGAAATATTAAGTTATACCTTTTTCGCGAGATGTCTGTCCTGCAGCGCGCTCTTCAGGAGTCGCGCGGACGGCGGCTTGTTGGCCCTCGCGTGGAGAGCGATGTGGCCGAGACGCGTCCTGCGCAGGCGACCCCTCTCGAGCTCGCGCTCCAGCACCACGTTAACGCGGTTGCGGGTCAGCTTTTCCCCGGGCATCCCGCTCTGTGTGCTGAGGAAGCCCAGGATCTCCTTCAGCCCCGGTGGCGCGTGGCCCCGTGTTGCGGCGGAGCCCCGGGACAGACTTCGGACCGCGGCAACCAGTCTATCGCCTAAATCAGCACTGTTTTCATCCAGAGACTCCGAGACACGCACACAAGAGCCCTTGAGTTTGGGTTTCGGCAAGGCGGGGGGCTTGTTAATCGTAGCCGGACTACTCGAGCAAGTTTCCCGCTCCTCCTCTTCATCATTATTATCGGTGCCTTCATGGACTGCGCCGCGCGTCTCGCCTCTTGAAGCATCGCTTTCGCCCCCCGCCTCGGTGACTAATCTCTTGTCCTTCGACGCACTTGCTTTCACGCTCCCCGCGGAACACACGGTCGCGCCGCAACTAACAAAACTGTTTCCGCTCGGTTGTGTTACTATCTTTTCATCCTTTTCGAGATTGGAGGGCGAGGTTTGAGGAGGCAGGGGTTCAGAAGAACACAAGCTCTCAGCACTTTCCTCCTTCTTCTCCTCCTCCTCTTCCTCGCACTCTTCTTCTTGGTCCGTGAGACTGAGCGCGCTGTCGCCGTTGTTATTGAAACTGGCGTGTTTGGTTTGCTCTCGCGCGGACTCGGTTTGCTCGCTTCTCTTTCTGCATTTTCTTTGCACTTTCGCAGCGTTCCTGTAGGAAATGGAGCCCTTGTAGCTAACTTTCAGCACAGTTTGCTCCTGGATCAGTTTTTCTAGTTCAGCCCTGGTGTTGTCCGGGTCTGACCCGTGTCTTCTTCGGACCATTCGGCAGATTCTTTCCAGGTCCGGTCGGGCTTTTCTCGAGCGCAGGGAGTCGATGGTCTCCAGGATCCATTCTCGGTATTTTGGCTCCGACATGTTGCGGCTCTGGTTCTGTTGGCGTTGGCCGAGCGTCTCTGTCTTGTCCCCGAAGTGATCCGCTGCGAGCCCGGCTGGGAATGAAGCGGAAGCCTCGCTCTACGCCTGCGTTATGCGCGCTTAAGGTGGACTACTTGCGAAGAGAACCATCCGCTATACGCGCTGCGCTTATTTAAGGTGGTATTGCAGAGTTACGCGTTTTGCGCACCTCGTCAACGCTCGCGCTGCAGTCATACACCTAATTCAACAGATTTTCCCCCATATGTGACTCTGGGCCACAAATCCAGTCACAAATGTTTTTTTTTTTTGTTGTTGTTTTTTTTGTAATTGAGATTTATACATCATCTGAAAGCTGAATAAATATTCTTTCCATTGATGTATGGTTTGTTAGGATATAGGCCGATAGAATATTTGGCCGAGATACAACTGTTTGAAAATAGGGAATCTGAGGGTGCAAAACAAATCTAAATATTGAGAAAACTGCCTTTAAAGTTGTCCATTTATGTTCGCGATTTTGCTGCATCCACTCACAAGAATATTTTATATATTTACGGTAGGAAGTTTACAAAATATCTTCATGAAACATGATCTTTCCTTAATTTACTAATAATTTTTGGCATAATTTTGGAAATTTTGACTCATACAATGTATTGTTGGCTATTCCCACAAATACCCGTGCGACTTGTGACTGGTTTTGTGGTCCAGGGTCACATATGTGATCTATTATATAAATAAACTTTTCTTTTACATTCTGTACCATTTTCTTACATTAGTTTATATTTTTGGTGTGTGTGTGTGTGTGTACTTTTCGAATGAGAGACTAAATTTCGTTGTATAACTATACAATTACAACAAACACATTCAATTAAAATTCAATTCAATTAAAAAGCTGAGTATTGAAAGTTTAGATGACAGATGGCTCTCACGTCACTGCCAGATGTTAACAGATAATTGCAACAAAATATTATGGGGGAAAAACATGATCTACGAGCCAAAATGAATAATAAAACGAGCTTAACATTTAATTAAAGTCCTAAATTAGTTAATTAAAGAATGTGTTAACTAAAAAACTGGTCTAAACTTTGCATTGCACTAATTAGTAAGAGCAGCATGAAGGAATTGATCTGATTAGCTAAACCTAGCATCTATAGGCACAAAGTAACACGATTCAATTAATTATATTACATATTTTAAAATGCATATGGATACATTTGGAGAAAGCCTAGTGTTGCCCTCCAACATCTTTAACCGACAGATCTATACTAGTATCGGCAGACATCTCATGATCTTCTAAATCTTTCATATAATGAGTTACCTGTGCAGTTGTTTAATGCTTAAACAATACAAAGCTATCGTACATGACCAGCTGTACTTTATAATGCAAACATGCTTTACAAATTCAGAAGCGTTTCATCATGAATATGATGCCAGACCAGACCTATAATATACTTACCCTATTTTGGAGGTTCTGGAGCAGTGGGTATGAAAGGCCACCCAACTCATCTCTCAGTCTTAATGAAAAATGGTGCAATGTTGATTATTGCTGCTGATGTTGATTATTGATGCTGATGTTGATTATTGCTGCTGATGTTGATTATTGCTGCTGATGTTGATCATTGATGCTGATGTTGATTATTGCTGTTGTAGATTTTGACGCTGCTGTTGATTATTGATGCTGATGTAGATTATTGATGCTGCTGATGATTATTCTGTTGTTGTAGATTTTGATGCTGCTGTTGATTATTGATGCTGATGTTGATTTTTGATGCTGATGTTGATTATTGCTGTTGTAGATTTTGATGCTGATGTTGATTATTGCTGCTGATTTTGGTTATTGATGCTGATGTTGATTATTGATGCTGATGTTGGTTATTGATGCTGATGTTGATTATTGATGCTGATGTTGGTTATTGATGCTGATGTTGATTATTGATGCTGATGTTGGTTATTGATGCTGATGTTGATTATTGCTGCTGATGTTGATTATTGATGCTGATGTTGATTATTGCTGCTGATGTTGATCATTGATGCTGATGTTGATTATTGCTGTTGTAGATTTTGATGCTGCTGTTGATTATTGATGCTGATGTAGATTATTGATGCTGCTGATGATTATTCTGTTGTTGTAGATTTTGATGCTGCTGTTGATTATTGATGCTGATGTTGATTTTTGATGCTGATGTTGATTATTGCTGTTGTAGATTTTGATGCTGATGTTGATTATTGCTGCTGATGTTGGTTATTGATGCTGATGTTGATTATTGATGCTGATGTTGGTTATTGATGCTGATGTTGGTTATTGATGCTGATGTTGATTATTGCTGTTGTAGATTTTGATGCTGATGTTGATTATTGATGCTGATGTTGATTATTGCTGTTGTAGATTTTGATGCTGTTGATTATTGATGCTGATGTTGATTATTGATGCTGATGTTGGTTATTGATGCTGATGTTGGTTATTGATGCTGATGTTGATTATGCTGTTGTAGATTTTGATGCTGATGTTGATTATTGATGCTGATGTGGGTTATTGCTGCTGTTTTTGATTATTGCTGTTGTTGTAGATTATTGCTGTTGCTTATTGCTGCTACTTTGGTTATTGGTTGTTGATTATTGCTGCTGCTGTTGTGGTTATTGGTTGTTGATTATTGCTGCTGCTGTTGTGGTTATTGGTTGTTGATTATTGCTGCTGCTGTTGTGGTTATTGGTTGTTGGTTACTTGCTACTGCAAATACATACACGACACGCTGCTCTTAGCGAGTAAGACATGCTACTGCTGTACAATATAGCATACATGAATAACCCGTAGCAGATCTATACAGGTGGAGCTGGGGAAGGTGGAGGGTTTCTGAAAGCGTACTGCAACTGTTACAGCAAATGCTGATCAATATTTGACGGTTGAGCAGCGAGCTCATTGGCTACTGATACAGCAGGAACCGATCAGCTGTGCCCTATAGAGAATGATGTGATTACAAGCAGATTGAGTTAAGGACCGATCAGTCTGCGCCATCTAGAGTTTCATGACTTCTACCTTAGTATGACAGCATGCCAAATAGGACAAAAGCTGCAGACGGTGAAAATTACTAAAATATTAATTGCTTACACATAAAAGGACGTGAAACCTGCTTGGTATTTATAGTAATACTTTATTGGAATGATTCTTGTGGTGCAAAATATCACAATTAACTTGAACCATGTCCTCAGGAGTAAGCACTGGTATCCACTGAGTTCACCTCCAGCTTAGAGGAGATATTTGTAGCCTAGAGAGTTGCGTGTAAGAAATTCTCACCCAAAAAGGAGCCAGATGCTCTGCACCCATTCAGAGAGAAGACTTTGCCTATTTAAAAATGCAGAAATGGAAGAATGAAGGGGGAAGAAATGGCGAAAACGGAGAAAGCAATGCGGCGGCTCATTGGTCGACCGCAAGACTTCGCCTTGTCAATCACGCAAAGTGTTTGTGTGATTTCGTCAGGTACTAGAAATGTATAACCCAATGAGAACCGTAACGATTATAGTATTAACAATACTAAACAAACGAAAGGAAAACATTCATCCTCTCCTCTGCACGAAGGCTTGACGCGGTCCGCTGTCGACTGCTATCTGTCAGCTAGAATCAATGAAACGACTGATGAGCCTAAATATTGACACTTGTAGGATTTCATGGCACATTTCATAGGGGAAAGTTCAAAGTTCATCAGTGAATATTTTACAGAGCGCAGTGGACCTACAGCTGAAAGAAGAAAAAGAAAAGAAGTGCTCATATTATGAAATCATGGCTTTTTATCTATGCCATTTTCACTTCGTCGTCCCTTTCAGTGCATTTTAAGAATAAAGAAACACATGACAGTATACAGGACCAAAAATATTTCGGTTATTACACAGGAATACATATTTTTATCGTTCTTTTTTTTTTCTTCTATTTTTCTGTATGGTTGTTATTATGGTGACCTAGTGGAGAACTTGCACCTTAGTGGTAACTGTTCAAGATTAGAGATTTAACTAATCCAGTCTGTTTTTGTGCGGCAACAACAATCCCAGTCCACAGGCCAACAATTACACCCTATCAAATCCATCATGATTAATATCACATGAACAGAGATTTAAAAAAAAAAAGAGAGAGAAAATTGCAAACATGATTAAAATAGAGGAGATGATAAAGGCCTCACTGTTTATCCCTGGAGGTCTTCTCTGGACTCTTCCGCTGGTTTCTCTGCTGTTTTACAGGAGGAAGGATCGGTTTTTAAGATTCATGCACTTTTTCTCCTTCTCTCTCTCTTTCTCTCCACCTATATCCCTCGCTCTGATTTCTATAGTTTCTTCCCTTTAGAATTCGGCAAATTCTTTTGCGCACTTCTCCGTGAACGACACACGGATCTCCTCTTCCTCGTAGTCGTCGAAGTTGCTGGTGTCCCCGGGACCTCTGCATTTAGGCACAAATGGGGCCTCCACCTGCCAAAACACACACAGAGAGAGAGAGAGATATTTACCTGATCTTGACCCTTGTGGACATTTTTGGCTTTTTCGTTTTTTTTTTTTTTAGCACTTTGACTGTGTTAATGCTAACTGCATAAAATTTGGCACAGGTGTGTATTTTTATTGGAATATTACTATTTCACTGCCATTTCCTTTAAAAAACATTTTTTGCACTAGGTAAAAAAAAACGTCCCTCTTAGCTCCCTTTGGACAAAAATGGCCCCATTGAAACCCAATAAAACTGCAATTTTTTTTATCCCAGGGCCATTTAACTATGATGCAATTTTTGTTAAGATGCTTTCATTCTGTTGGCAAGGCTTCAAAATTGAAATTTTTTACTATTTTTTAATCAGATGGTGCCATTTTTTCAGGTTTGGCCTATAAAATACTCGCTTTATTCCTGTTTTCTGCACATTTTTTGCACTAGGTAAAAAAAAACGTCTCTCTTAGCTCCCTTTGGACAAAAATGGCCCCATTGAAACCCAATAAAACTGCAATTTGTTTTATCCCAGGGCCATTTAACTATGATGCAATTTTTGTTAAGATGCTTTCATTCTGTTGGCAAGGCTTCAAAATTGAAATTTTTTACTATTTTTTAATCAGATGGTGCCATTTTTTCAGGTTTGGCCTATAAAATACTCGCTTTATTCCTGTTTTCTGCTTCGGCATATTATAGAGCCAATTGGATAAATTGTGCAACGATATTTGTGTGGGTGTGTTGGTATGGATGTCTGAGTGTGGTTTGTATGTGTGTCATAAAAAAAGTGTGTGTGTGTGTGTGTGTGTGTGTGTTTGTAATACTGAGAGAGAAAAACTCAACTGCAAATCTAAAATCCAATCACTGTGTGACCAGTGGAGTTTTGCTGGAAACTAATGGGGAAAATCTGTTACTGCGCCCAAACAAAATCTTACCGAAAGCTCATTTTTTGAGATATCATCCTCAAATTTGGAACACAACTTGTTTAGATTTATGGCTTTGATTTTATATCAGTTTTGGAGTTCAACATGTTTCATAAAATATATATTTTATATAAAATAATGTTCATAAATAATTTTCATAAACTTTTTGGATTTACTTATTAATTTTGTTTTACTTCCGCAATAATCTGCCAAGGGTCCTCTTTAAAATGATACCAAACTTAAGTCTGTGGTCCCAAGATTCACATTTTTATGACAGTTGTTTGACTCTATGTAGCTATGTGTAACTTTTTTTAATTGATGCACAAGGGATAAATATTTCACGCTTGATATTTACATGAGCATGAAATAATCGCCAATACCAATATAAAGTATTTCTTCGCTCATATTTTACACTCCCCTATGTTTTTGAGTAACAGCAAAATCACACAGAATATTTGATATGTTCCTGTTCATCTAACCGCATTTGTCATAATTTGTGCTTGTGATTTACTTTTGACATGGATCATATATTATTTTTCAAATTACATATCGATTAACAGAGAAAATCATAACAAATATTTGTTTAAAATATGTGGATTTGAGCTGCACAAGGTTTTTTTTGTTTCAGACAACTACAGACAACTAAACTAAATATAATTTACTAGAGGTTCTGACAAAATTTTAATTGCTGCAGTCCATTTAAAAGGTGTAATTACTAACTAATCTGAATTAATTATTTAAAAAGAAAATCGGGTTGAGTGAATGATTCAATGACTCACGCATAAATACTTCACTTGTTTCATTACTAGATAAATCAGAACAAATGACTTGAATGGATTTATTGTATGTAAATGTGTTGTTGGTTATTTCTTAAGTGAATAAAAACAGTCGAGAAAGACAACACGTGTGTAACAGTATCACTGGATCTTAATATTCCTGCTGTATGTGTTTTTAATGTTAATCAAACAACAAAAGACAAGGAAATCACTCACTGAATAGCTTTTGTAACTTTAATAAGGATTCATCTTTCATCTTAATTTATAGTCAAATATGCAATGTTATTTTACATTTGATTACTTTATTCAGTTTATGTACCTGAAAACTAATGTTAGACCTACCTGAACAAAACTAAAAAGCATTTGTATCTTTGCTCTATTGTATTTATTTGTGCTGTGTAGTTTGATTATTTGTTCTTACTTTATCTTTATATGACAACAGTCCTTTTTCTGCTGAACGTAGCACATACCGAACTGTACCGAAACCGTGACCCTAAAAACCGTGAGCACTCACTGTTTCGTGTTTACCTTTAATATTATGCATTTTATGTACTGATTCCATTTAGTCTTTTCTCTTCAAAATGTTTGTTTCCGCATCAAAAAGACATTAGCTGCGTTTCCATTTACCCTTCAAATTGCGCAAATTGAAATTGGGATTTGAAAATACACCAAATGGAAACAAATAAATTTAGCAAAAACTCCCATATATCGCAAAAAGGTTTTTACGCTCGCATGAGGTGGTTTTTCAGGCAATTCGAAGAATAAATATTTCGCAAAACTGCAATGGAAACAGTCGATCATTCTTTAAAGATGGCGCGGTGTGTTTTGACAGAAGACGAAACAGAGTTCTTCCTTAAACTCATAAAAGACAAAAGAATTACAGGAATACTGGATTCTAAACAACAAAGAAATGCCACATCAAGACCTTGACTTATCGCAAGAGGAAAAAATGACTTTTTAGTTGCATAACATCAGTTAATGGAAACGGCGTCATTTCGCAAACGTTTTTTATCGACAATATCGCAAAATTTTGTGCAAATCTGTAATGGAAACGGATATTGTCTGCTCTACAACATGGAATAACATCCGTGACTGTCTTTCATAAACGTTGCAGTAGTGTGAACGCAGCTTTACAGGTCAAAACCCTGAATAATACGTCAGATTACGGTCAGTGATGAAGGGATGGTGTGTGTTTCTCACCCTCCGCTGGTAAATGGCTATCCAGTCAGTAGTGGAGAACCACTTGTGTCCTTTAATGTCGTTCACTCCGTTTTTAAGGTTTCCGAAGCGTTTGGTGAGGTCCACCTGTAACAGGTTCCTCAACAGGTCCTTCAGGTCCGAGCTGAAGTGCGACGGGAATCGTACCTGTGGAAAGAAACACGCAAAACTAAACTATCACAAGGAAAGTGGGTCAGGTTGAAGACAAGAATCTCAGATATTGTCTGATTCGTTTAGAAATCGATAGGCTGTTGTTTTGTTAAATCACCTTTCCTGAGACGATCTTTTCGTAGATCTGAATGGGTTGATCGGCGAAAAATGGAGGATAACCAGCCGCCATCTCGTACATCAACACACCCAGAGCCCACCAGTCCACCGCCTTATTATAACCCTAGCAGACACACACATCAGGAGCAGTTCAAGAGGACATGAAACACTGGGAAGAGGATTTGAACTAGTAGAGGAGGGATGAGATGAAATGCAAGTCATTCAAACTGAAACACATCAAATGAATAGCAAACAATTCAGACACTATCGGTCAAAAGTTTGAAATAATTAGGTTGGTTTTGAAAGAAGTCTCTAATTCTCACCAAGGCTGCATTTATTTAATCAGTATACAGTAAAAACGGTAATATTATTACAATTGAACTGTTTTCTACATGTTAAAATGTCATTTATTCCTGTGATCAAAGCTGAGTTTTCAGCATCATTACTCCAGTCTTCAGTGTCACATGATCCTTCAGAAATCACTCTAATATGAGGATTTGATGATCAGGAAACATTTCTGATTATTATCAATGTTGAAAACAGTTGTGCCTTTTAATATTTTTTGTTGAAAATGTGAGACACTACCATTCAAATGTTTGGGTTAAGTAAGATAAAATAAAAAATACTTTTATTCAGCAATAATAAATGCATTCAATTGATCAAAAGTGATAGTAAAATAAAAAATAAATGCTGTTCTTTTGAACTTACTAAAGAATCCTGAAAAAAACATTTTCAGCATTGATAATAATAATAAATGTTTCCTGAGCATCAAATCATCATATTAGAGTGATTTCTGAAGGATCATGTGACACTGAAGACTGGAGTAATGATGCTGAAATACAGCTTTGTACACAGGAATAAATTACATAGAAAACATATATTCACATAAAAAAACACTTATTTTAAATTGTAATAATATTACTAGTATTCTTGATCAAATAAATGCAGCCTTGGTGAGCAGAAGAGACCTTTTCAAAAACAGAAAAAATATTTAATTATGTAATTATAAATGTATTTTTTCCAAACTTTTGAGCAATAGCGTCTATTATATTTTAATATTAAATCATGTTAATCAGACAGATAAAGTGTTTGGCGTAGCTGTGCAGCACAAAAGCATCTATCAGCTGAAAGCGAGATCCATCAACAGACTTTTGCAGTGAAAACGCTTTATTAATTATAATGTAAGTGCTATATTTGTGTTGCATTGTGAGGGAAACTAGGAAGCGAGGCTCACTTTGCTGAGGATGATCTCCGGGGCCAGATACTCCGGGGTCCCACACAACGTCCACGTGCGGCCCTTCACCCGCTTCGCGAAGCCAAAGTCTGTCACCTGGAACAGTCACACAGATGACGCGTGATTTATGACACATTTCTTTCAGGTCATTCTCATATTAGCCATAAGGGGACAGTAATGGTGAAATCATGAGCTGTGTGTGATTGAGACACACACACACACCTGACTTATTTTTTTTCTCACTTTTTAGGTTACAGCAAAAATCACATTGATTTTGATATGTTTCTGTTCATCTAACAGCAATTGTCATAATCTGTGCTTGATTTACCCTTGACACGGATCATAAAATATTTTCCAAAGGGCACAATATTAAGTATTACAGTGAAAGGTGTGAAAAATACTTACTTTAAAATAAATACTGATGTAAAGTAGGTCACAAATGTTGACATTTGCTTTATAAAGTAACGATAAATATTACAAATTAGGTTGTTATCCATGCTAATCAAGAAATTTAAGACTGGGAGTCCAAAGTGTTTCATATTAATTCCAGATTCTAACTAAATATGATATGATATTAAATATAAATATTCAATATAATATAAATATTACAAAGTTACGATGAATTTTATGTTTCGGTTCATCTAACACAACATTTGTTCAATTTAATCTTGAAAAAAAATATTCAGATGAGCGTGAAAAATTGTTTGAAAACAGCCAAAATTGTGGCAGTCATATGAGAGGCAAATGAGAGTCGTCTTATTTTGAAATGTATTTTTACTGTTCATTTACTAAGCAATACATATGAGTGTATCTTGAATTTGAACTCATTTACAGTGGCATACTTGTGTTTATTACCTGGATGTATCCCTGCTGATCGATGAGGAGGTTCTCTGGTTTAAGGTCTCTGTAGATCAGGTCAAGGGCATGCAGATATTCAAACGTCAAAACTATTTGTGAAGCATAAAAGCGTGCATGGGGTTCACTGCAGAAAGAGAGAGAAACAAGGAGAAAACACAGCGTTACATAAAGGCATCAGCAATAATAAAGCAGATGGACTGAACCTCATCAGTGATTTACTGCTTTAGGACACAATGTCATTGCAGAAAAACAAATAAATATTAAGCATGGAGTGAAATGAAGCCACAGTCTCACATTAGCATAGCTTTCAGGACAAATATCCTTGAGTTTCACTGAAGTCATCGTTTTGGTTCTTTAACCCAAAGTTGTTTTATCCTCTTTATTTGGCTAGACGAACACGAGTTAAAGCCAAAGAAATCAAGCACAAATACAGATTGATGGGGCGACTGTTATGTGCCTATTGCTGATAAAACGTCGACTCATTTTTGTCAACTTATATGAGGATTAATAAACATACAAGTTAAACTACATGCACTGTAATTAGGGATGGGTATCGTTAAGGTTTTAACGGTATTACTACTCTTACCGATACTGCTTATTGATCCGGTACTTTAACGGTATTCTTATCGGTTCTTTTTGATTTTTTTGTTGTTTTTTTTTTACATTCGGGTAATAATAATTAAAATTTGCTTTATATTTTGAAATGTAAAATATCTAGCAAAAGAAAAAGCAATTCTTTAACAAAACGTATAAAATACCTATTTGTTATGCAGCAGTGTGCAGGCTTTTTTTATATATACATGAGATAGGATATGATAAGCAAAAACAAGTACAAACCAATGGTCAAAAAAAGAATACAATTAAACAAAGATACAACTTATATAAACAGTGCTTTAATTTCAGGAAGTGTTTCTGTCTGAAAAGAAATCTAATTTAGTAATCAAATGTAAAATAACACTGCATACTTTATCATAGATAGATTAATGCTTATTAAAGTTTGTTATTCATTCAAGAGCTGTGAGTGATTTTCTCTGCCTTTTGTTGTTTGATTCGCATTAACGGCTCAATCATCAGCAGGTTTATTAGACGCTGCCCCTTTAAGACCGAGTGCAGATCTAATAGGTGACTGATGCACCATCATTTTCTCCCAACTATTTACGTCCATTTAAGACATAAACTGTGTTTCAGTGAATCTCAGAGCTGGTCAACTTTATATTTTTATGTATATTTGATAGTTTAGATGCGCACATGAAGCCCAAAGTTAAGTATACTTTTCTTGTCTCGGTGCAGTCCATTTCGGAGCGCGCGTCGCCTTGTGAACAGCGAGAGATAATGAGATAATGCTTTTAAAGCTCTTTTAATGATTAAACGTGTCCGCAATTTAGCAACAGTAGAGACTGCATTTTACAACAATCACCGATCGTGCTGATTCTGACGGTACGTTTGGGTTTTAGGAAGAAATGACAGCGCATCGCTGTGAAGGGAAGGAAGTTGCGCTAGACAGAATGCGTCTAGTTTGTAATGGTTTCGTTTAATCTCAAATATCTTCTTTTTTATAATCTCTGAAAGCCGAAATCTAAAATAAAATGAGAATAATATCCCAGATCTAAAGTGTAACGGAGCCACAAACACGATTGAATGTTTAGTTCTGTCCTCATTGTCAGTCATTAAGCAGGGCCTTGTGTTGTGTCACAGTGATGTCATAGAACCATTTTTAGTTCCTCATAGAACCTTTCAGTGAAGAGTTCTTTAAAAGAACCATTTTTCTAAAACATTCTAAAAATCGAAAGAATAATTTTTCACTGGAACTATTGTTAAATTTTCTTCACGGAACCATAAATCTTTTTTAAATGTAGGTCTGATGATCAAATTTAGCATTTGGAATCACATTTTAAAGAGGCCAAAAACAGATGCAAACAAAAAAAATGTAATCTCAAATTTCTTTTTTTCTCATTTACACACATGCAATTCAATCGGAGTCAAAATAAATATAAATATGACCTGTTTTCCTTCTAAGCATTTGGTCTTTTGTAATTGCACATGTAAACTACGAGTCAGAGGTTTACACACATTTCTCATCAACCTTAAAACAGTTTGATTTGAAGGCTTTGCTTAAATGCCTGACAATTGTGATTTTTAAGAATGAGTTGAATCAGATAGTCTCAGGAAAACACAAAGCAAACATGTGAACTCCTTCATTACACTGTAAAAAGTGAGTGGAGCTAGCATTTAATTCATGCGTTTTAATCACAACATCATTCCTGTATTTCCACTTGTGTTTTTCGTGCTTTTGATGACTTCACGATGTGGAAAGTAGTCAGAATGGAGAATGAATGGATGTGTGTGTGTATGGTTGTGTATTTTTTTTTTATTTGCAAAACTTACATTTCAACCAAAATACAAATGTGATAACATAAAAAAACAAGTAGGGGAATATAGATAAAACATTTATTATTAAATAATTTATTTTAAAATTGTTCTAAAATGTGGGTTGATTTTAAATCTTTTGTATTAGAGGAGATTTTGAAAGTGATGATCATAGTAAACATGAATCCGAAGCAAATACTTTTTTTAAATTTAAAGAATACGCTTTTAATGTTGTTTATATGTCTATATGGTGTTTTTAATATGCTTTAAGACAAACCATGTGTAAATTCATAAGTCGACAGCATTGCTGAGTATTTTCTCCTTAAAACTGCAGTGAACCAAAGACAGTCTCAAAAACACGGTTGGAAATCGCTGGTGTTTTTGACGTCACAAACTAACTTGTAACCAATCAGATCAATGTGTGATCGTCAAACAGTGGATCTCTGAGCTGGAGTGAGTGAGTGGAGGCGGGGCTCATTTGCAAAGATCCGCGTATACTAAATGATGTAGAGTTACATTCAAGATATTTTAAGACATGAAGAATTTTTTTCACAGAAGAAAAACGTTTAAAATGTAATTTCGGAGATCAAAGATGAGTTTTAAGGGATAAAATTATTGACTACAGGGGGACTTTTAAGGGATAGTTCACCCAAAATTTAAAACACAAAAGAAGATATTTTGAAGAATGTCAGTAACCAAACAGTTGACGGCACACATTGACTTCCATAGTATTTTTGTATTCTTACTATGGAAGTCAATGGGGTCCATCAACTGTTTGAGTACCGACAATCTACAAAATATATTTTGTGTTCAACAGAAGAAAAGAAACTCAGACAGGTTTGTTACAACATGAGCGTGAGTAAATGATGATGTTTGGGTGAACTATCCCTTTTAAGGGTAACTAAACACTAAAACAACTTTTTTTAGTTAATGATCTGTAAGAATGGAGCTTCATAAATGCTGTTCATTGATTCGAGTAAATTTTTTGACATTTGGGTATAAAGTGTTTTAATTTTCAAATATATGGTGTAAAAACGTCTGAGTGCTGCCCTCTTCAGGTTAAACGGAAAGCTCCTGAAGTCGGGGTACTCTGTGACGTAGGGTACTCTGTGACGTAGGGTACTCTGTAACGTAGGGTACTCTGTGATGTAGGGTACTCTCTGACGTAGGGTACTCTGTGACGTAGGGTACTCTGTGACGTAGGGTACTCTCTGACGTAGGGTACTCTGTGACGTAGGGTACTCTGTGACGTAGGGTACTCTGTGACGTAGGGTACTCTCTGACGTAGGGTACTCTGTGACGTAGGGTACTCTGTGACGTAGGGTACTCTGTGACGTAGGGTACTCTGTGACGTAGGGTATTCTCTGACGTAGGGTACTCTCTGACGTAGGGTACTCTGTGACGTAGGGTACTCTCTGACGTAGGGTACTCTGTGACGTAGGGTACTCTGTGACGTAGGGTACTCTGTGACGTAGGGTACTCTGTGACGTAGGGTACTCTGTGACGTAGGGTACTCTGTGACGTAGGATACTCTGTGACGTAGGGTACTCTCTGACGTAGGGTACTCTGTGACTGAACTCTGTCACGCCCTTGGTGCGAGCTCACCACGCCCTTGGCAGCCCCTGGTATAAAAGCATCTGGTTTAGTCAAAACTACTGTAACGAGTCAGGGGTTGGAATTACGAGTATTAAAAACGATCAGGATAGTTTTATATTTAAAAATCAACAAACAGCAAATAAAAACAAGCAGCTCTATGCACTTTTTAAGGCAAGATTCTATTCTGTGGCATTTCCTTCTGACCGTCGTCAATAGCAACGCATTCTAACACAGCGCAAATCCATGCATCACAACGGACCCGCTTTCTCGTTTCATTCAAATACAACTTGCCGTCTTGCGTCTCCGTTTTTGATTGTATTAAAATTGAAATCAGAGTTAATTTATTGTTTACAGAGTTTGATAATATTGTTGTGATCATCTTGTCTAGACGATTGTTTTGTACGCTGTACAAAATGGATTTATAAAAAGGTAAGATTTAAAACATTAATGCGAACTTTTCTTTGTGGAAGCTTCACGTTTATTTCAAGTGAGTGAGATAAAAATATTTCAACTCAAAACAACATTTTGAAGTGTATTGCAGCGACTTTATTTGTGCATGTTCTGCAGACAGGGTGACCATCATCGATTAAGTTTCCCTCAGGACTTTTGTAAAAGCCAAAATATGACCACACCTCAGATTTGGTCCTCTTAAAAGGCAGAAAAATCAGGTGAAGGTGGGGAAGAAAAGACTTCAAATGACCGCTCTGTTGCTAAGCTACTTCCGTCACTCCAGTCACTCTCCATTTTAGCGAGTCTGACAACAGCTGTCAATTAATCCGTCACTGCGGGTCTCGGGTGCACGCCCCCCCGCTCAGCCCCGCCCTCAGTTCGTCCCCTCTATCTCCGCTGGGCTCTGCCCAGTTTTCCAGCATTTTTCAAATATTGCTAGTGGGTGGAGTCAGGCTCTGACCAGGGGTTTAGTTACCCTTTAAGAGCTTCTGCAGCTCCGCCCCTTTTCAGCGTCTCCGGGTTTGTATTTCCACAGCATGAAGGGAAGATCTTACGGGTTTATGAATGAACAGCTCGTTTTAAAATTTCACTGACATTTGTTACGTATCCGCTTCAAACATTACAACACTCATGATATCTTTCGTTAACTCTACAATAAGTAAATCCATTTCACCAGATAATTACTTTTGGCCAGCGACCCCATAGAAATGAACAGAGCTACGGCAAAACAAGATGGCCTTGTTTCTCTGGCGCTATTATAGTATTTGTGCACTTCATGTTGCATTTCCCCCTCAGAGACTATAAAAGCACATCAAGAATGTACAGATATTCACCTGAATCTGCCGATTCTGCGCAGGTGTGAAAACATCTCTCCTCCCTGAACGTACTGCATCACCATGTAGAGATTAGTGTTGTCCTGCAACACACACACACACACACACACACACACACGTCCATTACATGCGCCATCATCCAGTTATCCGTGTCCTGATGGATGCTCACCTTGAAGGAGTACTCCAGGCGCACTAGGAAGGGGAAGCTGACGGCCTGCAGGATCCTCTTCTCGTTCAGTGTGTGTTCGATCTGCTTCAGCTTCACCACCTGAACACACACAGTGTTACTCAACGCATCCATCACATCTAATGCCCAGTTCACACTGAACGATTTTAGGCCCGATTTTTAGGCCGACAAATGCCTGAAATCAGCCCTTGATCACTTAGAATCCACTATGGGGTTGATTTTATTTAGTTATTTTTTCCCTTACGAAATTGTTTAACGCAGCATTCTATATGTATATAGTGTGTGTTTGAGTTGTTTAATAAAAAATAAAAAAAATAATATATCAGAGTTGTTTGTGGTGGGGTAAACTAAACGCAATATGCGTTGACGCCACAATCGTGTTGCATTGTGGTATATGGAGCTGCCAGAAGTGTACATATGTGACCCTGGACCTTAAAACCAGTCTTAAGTCACACGGGTATATTTGTGGCAATAGCCAACAATACATTGTATGGGTCAAAATTATCGATTTTTCTTTTATGCCAAAAAACAGTAGGATATTAAAGGGGTGGTTTACTGCTTTTTTTCTTTGCATGATTGTGTTTATGGGGTGCAATATAACATGTCTTCGTGTTTTTTTAAAGCCTTATTTTTCATAAATTTCACCTATATTGTAAGCCGCTTTCTCCTCTGTCATTTGAACGACCGGTTGACTTCCTGATTCTATGAAACCACTCCCTCAGAAACAGGCAATGGGCTCAGATTGGTTAGTTGAGCCGGTGTGTTGCATTTGGCTAAACTGCGTAGCGCACGTAGTCCGGAAACTTCACGCCCATTACAGGCGAAAGTTGCATGTGCTCCGGTCAAATGTAAATAATGGTGTCAATACTGCGTATCAGCTTCAGCCAGAATCAGACCCAGAAAGAGGCAATGAAGAGAGTCAAGCAGAACCTCCCCAAACACGGCTCTTACAAAATGGTACATTTTTGAATCATTATTATTCTGCTATTATTATATAAGAATTTCGATACGCTGTTACTTGTAAATGCTACTGCTGCTTGTTAGCTTTTGAGATACGGTTTTCTCCTGATTAAATGTTTAATATAACTGAATAAATGACTGAGTAATACCGTTTTTTAAAGTTATTTTTCTATCGATATAATGAACAACCGTTTATCTATTCACAAACCTTAGTTTACTCGGTGTATCGTTTTCTTTAGGTGTACATGTGGCAACTGTGTTAAAATGCCTACAGAACGTGAAAACATCTGATAACAGCAGCTGAAGTTTGCTGTTGCGATTACATATAATTTTTGAACTTTATACACGTTTGTCTTATACACACAAAATAGCATCAAACTAACTGGCTACTATAAACAAACAGCGTTGGCATTGGTTTACGTTCTTGATCAAATCGAAAAATTACGTCATAAATTATACATGGAAAATACATTTACAAAATTAGTACATAATTACAAATTCAGGTCCAAAATATTTCTACGCGTTTGTCATAGACACACGAAATAGCATAACTAAGTGGCTACTAAAGCCAGCGCTGGCATTTGTTTACGTCCTTGATAAAAACTAAAGCATTACGTCTAAAATTACACATGCAAATACATTTAAAATTATTAAGTCTTACTTACAGGTTGTGGCCCAACAACTGCTGCCTCTGGTTTTAAAGTTGGAACTGCTTCATGTTTTAGTAACAGTTTATTGTTGAATCCGGCATTGAATTTGTGGAGATTCTGGAAGCTGTCTTCCGTAAAATGCGCAGCACAGAGAGCTAAATTACCATTGTAATTTTCTGGAACATGATAAAACATAAATTGTAGCCTTTGTTGACGAACTGCAGCGTCCGTAGGAAGCCCGAACACAGAAGACCTGACAGCTGGGTGAAAATAACACACTTTTGACGGCATGGCTACTGCTCTCCACTGTAACTCTTCCTCTTCGACAAAGCCGCAGAAATATGGCCATGCCCCCTTTTTTCATATTTCGGAGGGAGGGTTAATTATGGGTTAGTTTAAAACCCATATAAAAACCGGGAAGTATCGTTGTAGTCCCATTCGAGTCGTTTTTGTAGGCATTAAACTTCCTGATTTTTAAAAGACGATATCTCTGCTTACGTTGAACTTTCAGCGCAGCAACTTTGCAGATACTGTTCATGCACCAACAGCAACATTACACACTATTTAAAATGAAAAAAGTGAAATCGCAATCAACCACCCCTTTAAGTAAAGATCATGTTTCATGAAGATATTTTGATATTTCCTACCGCAAATATATATAAAATATTTTTGTGAGTGGAAGCAGCACAATCGTGAATATAAATGGACAACTTTAAAAGGCAGTTTTCTTAATGTTTCGTTTTTGTTGAACCCTCAGATTCCAGATTTTCAAATAGTTGTATCTCGGCTAAATATTGTCCTATCCTAACAGACCATACATCAATGGAAAGCTTATTTATTCAGCTTTATTCAAAAAACGTACCCTTGTGACTGGATTTGTGGTCCAGGGTCACATATGAAGTAGATTCGCTCCTCAGTCAAAATTTCGGCGATTCTCTCTTTTGTAAAGTCATGCAGTGTGAAACCTCCTGTCACCGATCCATCGTACAGTGTGAACACAGCAGCGACTGAATGTCACACCAGATACTCGTACAGTGTGAATAGAACAGTGACCCGACTACTGTGAAAATCGTGCAGTGTGAACTCGGCATAACACAGCGTTTGAGTTTAAGCCCCGCTCACCTTCTGTTTGTTGAGGATCTTCATGGCGTAGTGCTGGCCGGTCTCTCGGTGTCTGACCAGCATCACGCGACCGAACGAGCCAGTGCCCAGAGTCTTCAACCGCTCGAAGTCCTCCAGGCATGCCGTGTTCTGTGGGACAGGCGACGGGGGTTAGCATGTTTATGTGCAGTTATGCACCGATGCTAAATTACTCTGATTCATCAGAACGACATCTGCTCATACGGACCTTTTTTATACCTTGTTTCAAATTAAGGATAATAAGAAAGGTAAATAATATTTTTATTCCCTCCATTCTCTCTCTGTTTCTATGGAAGCTTGTTTCCGCCACAGAATAAAAAATAAAAAAGGTAATTGTGACTTTTTATCTCACAATTCTGACTTTTTATCTCACAATTCTGACTTTTTCTCTCACAATTCTGACTTTTTCTCTCACAATTGTGTGATATAAAGTCAGAATTGCGTGTTTTAAATTGGCAATTGTGTGTTATAAAATCAGAATTGTGTGTTATAAAGTCTCAATTGCATGTTAAAGTCGGAATTGTGTTATAAAGTCAGAATTGTGTTATAAAGTCGCAATTGTGTGATATAAAGTCGCAATTGCGTGTAATAGTTGCAATTGCGTGTTATAAAGTCAGAATTGCGTGATATAAAATCGCAATTGCGTGATATAAAGTCGCAATTGTGTGATATAAAGTCGCAATTGCGTGATATAAAGTAAGAATTGTATGTTATGAAGTCGCAATTGTGTGTTATAAAGTCGCAATTGTGTGTTATAATGTCGCAATTGTGTGTTATAAAGTCAGAATTGTGTGTTATAAAGTCGCAATTGTGTGTTATAATGTCGCAATTGTGTGTTATAAAGTCAGAATTGTGTGTTATAAAGTTGCAATTGTGTTATAAAGTCGCAATTGCGTGTTAAAGTCAGAATTGTGATATAAAGTCAGAATTGTGTGTTATGAAGTCGCAATTGTGTTATAGTCGCAATTGTGTTATTAAGTCGCAATTGTGTGTTATAAAGTCAGAATTGCATGATATAAAGTCGCAATTGCGTGATATAAAGTCAGAATTGTGAGAAGTAAATTGCAAAAAATTGCATGTTTATATCTCGCAATTCTAAATTTATAACACACAATTGGGAGATATAAAGTTGCATTTGCGTGTTATAAAGTCAAAATTGTGATATAAACTCAAATTCTGAGGAAAAAAGTCAGTCTTTAGACTTACTTAGAATTAGACTTAACTCGTTTATCGTAGATTATCTCACAATTCTGAGAAAAGATGTCATATTTGTAAACTCGCAATTATCTTTTAAAATGTTTTATTCTGTGGCGGAAACAAGCTCCATATGTTTCAGAATAACTGGTCTCAGTTGTAAACAGAAAACATATTTACACTCTTTACTCACATTAACCGAATTCTGAATATCAAAATTGGTCATTCATGTTTTTATGGAATTTTACAATATTTATTATATATGATCCATCTGTGCACATCAGTTTTTTTTATTCATGTGTCTCATAATCTTGAATCAGAATAACTTCCCTCTTGCAGCGACATCTCTTCTCTTCTCTGATAACGAGGGCGGGGCAACCTGTCACTCAAATGACATCAACCAATAACAAACCACAACCATCCAGTCAATTCCACAAGCCCCGCCCTACATTTGTTCTTGTTTGTGAAGCCGTTTCACTCGGATATACATCACAATAGGGAAGAAAAGACTATCACAACTTCCGTTAAATGCCGCCTTTTGTTGTACGATATCTAAAAGTTAAGCATAACGTAGCATTATGAGTTTTTATAAAGAATCACTCACAGCAGACTGAAGTAATTTCACACAAGAGACATTTCTTCACACACAGCACTAAACCTAACATGTTTCTCCGCCCCCTTGTGATTGACAGGACATGATCGGCACTGATCATTAGCTGTTTATTAACGATGCATCAGTGCATCCCTGGTTTCTAGTAGTGAAAGTATTTTGTGAAGCTTCGAAACCTTTGTGAAACATTTGTTTCAGATTAGTGATTTAGAGCGCGTATCAAACTCTCAAAGTCATGTGATTTCAGTAAACAGGGCTTTCTAACTATTTTGAAATGTTTTGAAACGTCAGTGGTTCAGCACTACGAGGCAACGATCTGTGTGAAACAATGAACCAGCGTCTATGCGGTTTTACCTGATCCCAGATCAGTTTTACACCTTTTTAGACATTTTAATGACACATTTGTATAATACAAAGGAAGAGTTGTAGTTGAAAGTCTCTGATTAACCACACTCTCTATAAAACAAACAAAACAGGCTCTACAAATGGAAAAAATCTATTATACAGACACGTCATATTTAATTTGTATTAGATGATTTGTTAATTGCATTTTAATAGATGATAGACTTTCAATAAAACATTTGCACTTGGTTTGTAAAAGGTGTTTTTACATTTACACAGTTCTGACCAGCAGGCGTCACCAGAAACAGTCAATCGTTAGTGTTTTAATCGGTTCGAAGCTCTCATCACTAGTTTCGAGAGTGTTTTGAGTGGTTTCTTACTGGCCCAAAGAACTCTGTGATCTTCTGGGTTTGTTCAACTGTTGTTTAAATGACCAGGTGACACTCATTTAACATAATACAATAAGCCACCTCTGAGAACGATTCCCACTGGAAACGCTTGCGTATTGAAAGCTTTCCCTTTATATCCTCTCACCTGTGCAGGATTCTCCCATTTCCTGAGGAAATCTTCTTTGGCGAAGGCCAGAAACTCTTTGACTGTGGGAAGAGACAGAAAACACACTCAACATTACAAGAAGCAACATCATATTTGATTTTTAAGGCCACTGAATTATCAAAACCTGTTGCACACAATCTACTACATGTCATCTGATTGACAGTTTATACTTTTTTTAGCTAGTAAAAGTATCATTTTAAAAAGGATTTTGATACAAGGTTTGCTGTGAAATGTAATGATTTGTATAAAGAAAACTTTTTAGTTTTAGTTAGTAATATTACAAGAAGAACACTTACTGGACTGAAGCAACTTATAGATTTACTTGATTATCCATTCATCAAAATGTGAGTTATCAAATATGATCATCAGGCTTTTGAGGAAGGTTTATCTAAATCATCATCATTGTATTGCATTATTTTGCCTCCACAATAAAAACTACTGAGCTTTGAAAATAAAAAAAACTAAGCATTTAAATAATCTTATTTAATATTATTGGGAGCGACAACTTATATTTATATGCATTTTTTGCAAGTAGTTGCTGGAAATTGCATTGATTTATAAATTATGCATTGAAAATGTGTTTCATCAGAATTTCATTGTACTTTTTGGCCATATCATAAACTGCACCAGATTGCGTAGTTTTTCTCAGTTTGAACCTTTGAATAAAATTGAGTTGATTTTTCCTCCACCACTAAAATATACTATACAAGCCAAAAAAGCCTGATGTGCTGAATTTGAATGAGATGTTTAACGATAATGATAAGCGTTAAACGTGATAACATGAGAAAATCAGCAATGCAAAAAGTTCTAAAAAGTGGATTCAACTTCAGCTTACAATAAAAGTGCAGCATCTGAGCTTTTGGTTTTTTTTAGACTCTTTTTGGTTTTAAAATCCATTCCGCAGATTTTCCCACAAACTCAGCGCAGAAAGATATAAAGCAAGCAAAAAGACAAATTGCAAATTGCATAGCACAACAAGCCCACAGCAGGCCAGCGGGGAAGGACCCGTCTAAACTGTGTTCAAGCAGAGTTATGCCCATACACGTTTGTTACACATTGCACGATTTTGGGCTGTCCCAGACGAAAGATGACCAATCGTGGAGATTTCTGTGATTGTGGCTCCTAAACGTGGTTCTACGTCGTACAGTGTGAAAGGTTCAAAGACGGTCTTGCGACCAAAGATAGTCTACGATCATTTTCAGTGGTTGCTGCTACGACACGTCCACTGACTAGCCAATCAAAATGCAACATCAAATGGCGTATTGATCAACGAGACATGGTGCTAAAACTTCAAACTACTTTCCTCAAGTCTTATTTGCACAAATGTCATGCCATATTCGCCTCATCCTCTTTTTTCAGCACACATAAAAACCACAACTGCCAATCAAGTGTGATTCATCTTGCTCTATTTGTTCACCACTAGCACATGACGTTTTATTCTTCTATACTAACTTGCATCGTAGCCTACGATTCAATAGGTGTCATCATCGTAAAGTTTATACTTTGTACACGTACTTACGTACACAAGTTTATTAGATCCATGTCGTACAGTGTGATTTGTATTGATCTTATAGTCTGTAGCAGGCATAAAACGACTCGATACGCTCAAGACAAATGTATTTGTTTAGCGAATTTCAAAGCAGCTTTCAGGAAATCATGATTCATGACGTTAATTTTTATACTTATCTTCATGTCTCACAGGAACATTTAGCAGATTCGAGCCGAGCGATAATATATAGTTTACATTCTGCATTGATACAAGCACTCAAGCAGGTGAGATTTGCTATAGTATAGGCCTATCGCTTCACGCAAGTATACAGATGAAGTTGGATATACTATTAGTCTTTTTAACCCCAGGTTAAAGGGTTAATTCACCCAAAAATTTCATCATGATTTACTCACCCTCAAGCCATCCTAGGTGTAGGCTATATGACATTCTTCTTTCAGACGAACACAGAGTTATATTAAAAATTGTCCCGGCTCTTCCAAGTTTTATAATGGGAGTGAATGGTACCTTAGATTTTGAAGCCCATAAAAGTGCATCCATCCATCATAAAAGTAATCCATACGTTTTCAGGGGGTTAATAAAGGCCTTTTGAAGCAAAGAAAAATATCCATATTTATAACTTTATAAACTGTAATCACGGGCTTCCGTTAACGGCTGTACGCAAGTCTAGTTCCGGCGGAAGAGTGACCTCTGACCTGAAGTGTGACCTCTGACACGACGAGTGACCTCTGACCAGACGAGGGACCTCTGACCCGACGAGTGACCTCTGACCCGACGAGTGACCTCTGACCCAACAAGTGACCTCTGACCCGACGAGTGACCTCTGACCCAACAAGTGACCTCTGACCCAACGAGTGACCTCTGACCTGACGCATGAGGTAGAATGTAGGAGTGAGCGTATTGCTCAGGTGAGAATGGACGCCTTTCGCGGTTCAAACAACAAACTTTAGCTCCTCCTACATTTCTCTACAAATACTCTTGTTTTAGACTTCTAATTCATGACCGGTGTTTTGTTTTGCTCGATCCTTATACTCATCAATACGTCATGTGTCAGGTCAGAGGTCACTCTTCGGGTCAGAGGTCACTCTTCCGCCAGAACTAGACTCGCGTATGGCCGTTAATGGAAGCCAGTGATTATAGTTTATTAAGTTATAAATATGGATATTTTTCTTACACAAACGCATGGCTTCGCTTCAGAAGACCTTTATTAAACCCTGGAGTCGTATGGAGCACTTTTATGATGGATGGATGCACTTTTTTGGGCCTTAAAAATCTCAGGTACCATTCACTCCCATTATAAAACTGGGAAGAGCCAGGATATATTTTAATATAGGCTAACTCTGGCCTAATTGTGTTTGGATGAAAGAAGAAAGTCATATATACACCTAGGATGGTTCGGGGGTGAGTAAATTATTGGATGATTTTCATTTTTGGGTGAAAGGCCACTTTTAACCCTGGGTTAAGAAATGTTTCACACTTGTATTTGTAACAGGTTAACAGTACCAATTTTTCACTACCAAAGTTATGCGTTACGTTGAATTGTTTCGCAACATACAAATCAATCATAAAAAAATTCCTGCCTCTAAAAATATTCATTAATTTTGTACAGTCACACAAACTCTCAAGTGCAGCATCCAGAGAAACGGTTGAGCGGTTTTTGTCCCTGTTTTGACATTTCATACTGAAACAGGAAGGTAGGGTGGGACATATATCGAGGGACTTATCGAATATTTATTCATTAACATCAATAGCCAGTAGCCAATGGTTCATGTCACAGCTGAGAGCCGTGATGTAATAATTTCAGAGTGGATTTTATTGGACAAAAACATGCAAGATGATGCTGTCAACAATTTTGATTTGATTTCCAGAAGAGAAAGACTCATTAAAAACGTCAACAGTGAAGGGCAAGCGTGATTTTAGAGCATTATTGTACATGTGTAAAATCTTAAAATCTGACAACTTAGCTAATTACTAGGCTAAACCAGGGTTAGTATGAACCGTGTGAAACATGAAAAACTTAACCCAGGGTTAAACATTTCATCCAGCAGGGCCGTAACCAACATAGATGTCAATTAATACGATTGTTATCAAATTTTGATACGTGGTCCCCTGAATATAAGGGGTTCTTGCTGTTTTATTCAGACCGTGTGCACATCTGGACCCATCAAATACACACATAGTCTTATCTGTTGAATGAATAAACATTCTTGATATGTTATATACAGTGTACAGAATACACATACACACACAAAACCCCCAAACGAAACGCTTATTAAAGCATCAAGACATTGTTTGAGCCTGAAATCGCCATGACAGCATCATCAGCATCCTCTCTCTCTCTCTCTTTGCTGAAGCCTCACACATGCACGAATATATTCCTGAGGAATCTGACCATCTGATGATGAAACCGATCGCCATGATCGATCATGACTAAACATAATGATTGGGAAGCTTTAAAGACACCCACCGCTTTCCATCTCGTTTCCCCGTTTGGCGGCCGGCGTGTTGCCCATGTCTCCGGGCCTGTCAGGCGCTGGAGACCCGCAGGAAGATGATGCTCCTGCCGCGCCTTGGCTCTCACGGTCCGTTCGTGCGATTGACGCCTGCCGATCGGCTTTGAGAGTGAAAATAGTGGACGTTAACGCGTCCGATCTGTTCACGGATAAACGGCGATCGCTTATGAACGCAGAAGCATCCGTGTTTAAAGGGCGGACGGGCCGCCAGCATCAACCCGGACTCGGGCGTCCTTTCCTGGCTTGGCTCTCCGCCGCACCTCCGCGGCCCCGCAGTCCCTCGCTCGCTCGCTCGCTCGCTCGCCGCCCCGCGGGGTGTTCCGTGTTCCGGGAATCGCGGGTGAAAAACACGGACGCAGGATCGGTGAGATGATCGTTCATGCAGCTGCGCTTCCCGTAGCCATCGACACAGACCCCGCCCACACGGACTGAGCCCCGCCCCCCGACTCACCCCATTGGCCAGGCGGACAGATGTGTGGAGTGATTGACAGGCTCTAATCAATCAATCTGTTGTGAGTTGTGATTAGCCAATGTAGAAAGAGAACTGTCCCTTTTTTATGTTTATTAAAATGGACGGGACTTTATGAATGATGTTACTGAGTGGATTAAATGTTTTAAAAAATAAACACATGTATTGAACATTTTCACTGTTGTTGTCCTGGGGAAAAAACGATGCCGATCATTTAACGCATATTGGGTCTAAAACAAGAACATTTTGTCACTCTGGAACCTGCAATTATTGGCTTAACCCGCAATATTTTGAACTGTAAGAAATATAAAACTTAAAATATATAATATAAAACTTAAATATAAAAATTCAGCTAAAATGCAAAAAAACAGTCACTGTCTTATAAAATAAACACATACAGTCACACCAAAAATTATTCAGACACCAGATATAATGTTTGATATTTTTTATACTTTTTAGTGGGTGCAGGACACTATAGTTCATTTATGTAAGTGAGGATAGATAAATAAAGTAAACTGTGAAATATTGTACCCCAAAATTCTTCATACACTCAAAAAAATGGTTTTGTGGCTCTGTTATTTTTACCCAAGTATGTTTTGTTAAAGTAACACACATATATTTCTTTTACCTCCAAAACACTATTGTATTGCATTCAATTAACTTAACCTGTCACTCAAAAGAAATGACTCTTTAAACTTACTCAATTTAATTATGGACAGTGGTTCCACACAAGCACATTATTTTTTATTAACATTAATGGAATTTGTTGAATCTATGTAAGCTCCTTGTGTTGTGACAACACAACTGAATCAGATAGAATCTATGTGAAATAGTAATGTCCAAACAAATCAACGGAATTGCTTCCCTGTAACTGATACAGACTTAACTGAACCGATAGACTTTCATCGAACCTTCGTACAAGGTTAAAAACTAGTTCAAATGTGGCCATTGTGGACATATTTTCAACATCATTTATGGTCTCATTTAGACAGAATTACTTTGACTATTGCTGTCAGATGATCTTAGTGAGAATTAACAGAAGTTTAGATATTTAGATTATTAGATATTTAGATATTTGTTTCATTTGAAGTGTCACCATTGTGGTGATCAGTGTTTGCTTTAGTTGGGCTCTTGGTCCCTGTAAATTTTACATTAAGTTTACATTGGCTGCTGTAACTGTATGTTTGTATAACACAATTGTTATGGCAGAGAAAGCCAAGCAAAAGTTAGATCAGGTGTTATCAGCTCAATGTTGATAATGACATAATGATCATAAATCAAGTTTCAAATGTTGAGAATAAAATTGTATTTATGTTTGACATTACCAACCTTGTGGAAGTGCAATATTGGTGCCAATAGAAAAATAAATATTTTTAACAAATAAAAAAGCATGTGCACATGATGTTTTGAGCAAATGTATTACGTAGTCACACACAGACGTCATGATTTTGGATATGAATCACAACAACGGTGACAATCAAAACAAAAAAGCTTGGGAATCAATGATGAGTTTTGAACTATGAAAGCTACCCACCATGCATTGCAGCATGACCATTTTTTTTTATTGTCACCATTGTTGTGAATCATATGTAAAATCTTGATGTCTGTGTGTGACAACATATGTTTGCTCTGAACATCGTATGCACATAATTTTTATCCACCTCTAAATAAATGATCATAAAAATGCTATTGGTGCCAGTATTGCAGGTCCACATGGTGGCGGCTAGAAATGCGAAAGTGTCTGATAACATTAGATGAATGTTTTTGTAAAGCTTTCATCATCAACATCAACATGAAGCTGATAACACCTGATCTTACTCATTCTTGACTTTCTTTGCAACATTGATTGTGTTATACAAACACAGAAATACAGCAGCCAAAGAAAGCTAAAGTAAATATTGAGGGGACCAAGAGCCCAACTAAAGCACACACTGATCACCACAATGGTGACACTTCAAATGAAACATCAACATCTAAACTTCTGTTAATTCTCACTAAGATCATCTGACAGCAATAGTCAAAGTAATTCTGTCTAAATGAGACCATAAATGATGTTGAAAATATGTCCACAATGGCCACATTTGAACTAGTTTTTAACCTTGTACGAAGGTTCGATGAAAGTCTATCGGTTCAGTTAAGTCTGTATCAGTTACAGGGAAGCAATTCCATTGATTTGTTTGGACATTACTATTTCACATAGATTCTATCTGATTCAGTTGTGTTGTCACAACACAAGGAGCTTACATAGATTCAACAAATTACATTAATGTTAATAAAAAATAATTTGCTTGTGTGGAACCACTGTCCATAATTAAATTGAGTAAGTTTAAAGAGTCATTAAACTAAAACCCACTAAACAACATGATGTCCAAAAGACGTCTTTTCAACGTCTTTGTCACAAAAGTCGGACGTTGAAAAGACGTCCACTGAGGAGCCAGAATGAAAGTTTTTATGACGTCTTTTTTTGACGTGTTCTGCACGTCCGATCTAGATGTTCATGGACCCTCTTCGGACAAGGTTAAAAACTAGTTCAAATGTGGCCATTGGGGACATATTATCAACATCATTTATGGTCTCATTTAGACAATTTATACTGTTTCTGGACCAAGTAAACACTCAGAATGCATTAAATTAAAACTCATGTTTATATCAATGTAATTTCCTTACATTGTTTAGATGAGGTTTACATGTTGATGTTTCATTTTAAGTCACCATTGTGGTGATCAGTGTTTGCTTTAGTTGGGCTCTTGGTCCCATTTCTTCTTATTTAAACTTTTCTTTTGTAGTTATAACTGTGTGTTTGTACAACACTATTGTTTTGGCAGAGAAAGCCAAGAAAATGTATCATCGGCTGTCATCAGCACCTTGTTGATGATGACAAAATCAACACAAAGTGAGCATTTAATGTTGTGTTTAGACTTTTGTCTTTATATTTGGCATTTATAACCACCAAACTTGTGGAACTGCATTATTTGGACCAGAACCATTAAAATATTAAAATAATCACTTATTTTAAGGTGGATAAAAAAAGCATGTTTGCATAATGTTATAAGAAAATGTACCATATACTCACACACAGACATCCAGATTTTGCTTATGATTCACAAAAATGGTGACAATAAAAAAAAGCTTCATGCTGCAATGCATGATGGGTAGCTTTCATAGTACAAAACATCCTTGATTCCCAAGCTTTTTTGTCTTGGTTGTCACCATTGTTGTGAATCATATACAAAATCTTGATGTCTGTGTGTGACTATATGTTACATTTTCTCATAACATTGTGTAAACATGCTTTATTTATCACCTTCAAATAAGTGATAATTTTAATGGTTCTGGTCCAAATAATGCAGTTCCACAAGATTGGTGGTTATAAATGCCAAATATAAAGACAAAAGTCTAAACACAACATTAAATGCTCACTTTGTGTTAATTTTGTCATCACCAACAAGGAGTTGATGACAGTCGATGTTACATTTTCTTGGCTTTCTCTGCCAAAAACAATAGTGTTATACAAACACACAGTTATAACAGCAAAAGAATAGTTTAAGTAAGAAGAACTGGGACCAAGAGCCCAACTAAAGCAAACACTGATCACCACAATGGTGACTTAAAATGAAACATAACATATAAACCTAATCTAAACAATGTAAGGAAATTAAATTGATATAAACATGAGTTTTAATTTAATGCATCCTGAGTGTTTATTTGGTCCAGAAACAGTATAAATTGTCTAAATGAGACCATAAATGATGTTGAAAATATGTCCCCAATGGCCACATTTGAACTAGTTTTTAACCTTGTCCGAAGAGGGTCCATGAACGTCTAGATCGGACGTGCAGAACACTTCAAAAAAAGACGTCATAAAAACTTTCATTCTGGCTCCTCAGTGGACGTCTTTTCAACGTCCGACTTTTGTGACAAAGACGTTGAAAAGACGTCTTTTGGACATAATTTTGCTCAGTGGGTACCATTAAAATGTGTACAAATTTGGGACCAAAAATTATTCAGACACTTTGACCTGACCATATTTTGCTTTAGTGTTTTTTTCTTTAATTGCTTGGGGAAGATCTTTGACAGCGCCCTGAAGGACACAACCGCGCTCCAACAAACCAGAAGCGACATGACTAACTGGCTCACGGCAGTCGACAAGTCGGGCCTTCCAGGAAAGTATAAAACCTGGATGTACCAGCACGGAATCCTACCAAGGCTTCTCTGGCCCCTTCTCATATACGAGGTACCCATGACAACGGTAGAAGCACTGGAGAGAACCATCAGTCAGTTCCTCAGGAAGTGGTTAGGACTCCCACGGTCCCTGAGTAACATCGCCCTCTATGGCCATTCCACCAAGTTGCAACTTCCCATCAGCAGCTTGTCCGAGGAATTCAAGGTCACACGTGCCCGGGAGGTCATCATGTACCGAGATTCCTCCGATGCCAAAGTCTCCTCAGCTGGAATCTGTGTTAAGATGGGAAGGAAGTGGAAGGCACAGGAAGCGGTGGACAGAGTGGAGGCTCGGCTGAGGCATGGTGTCTTGGTTGGCCACGTGGCAGTGGGACGGGCAGGCCTGGGTAGTTTCCCTAAGCCACGCTATGACAAATCAAGAGGGAGGGAGAAGCGTCAGTTGGTGCTGGACGAGGTGCGGGCAGAGGTGGAGGAGGACCGCATGACCAAGATGGTCGGTATGAAACAGCAAGGCGCCTGGACTAGGTGGGAGAACGCAGAGCAGCGCAAGATCACCTGGGCAGAGCTGTGGAGCTCTGAACCACAGCGCATCAAGTTCCAGATCCGTTCGGTGTACGATCTTCTACCTAGCCCATCCAACCTACACCGCTGGGGCCTGGTAGACTTACCAACATGCCAACTGTGCCAAAGGGGTGGCACACTGGAGCACATCCTCAGCTGCTGTCCAAAGGCTTTGGGGGATGGGCGGTATCGCTGGCGACATGACCAGGTCCTCAGGGCTCTTGCGGATATTATCACCACAGCAATTCAGAGCAGTAAGAGTCAGCAGCCCTCCAAGCAAACCATATCCTTTGTCAGAGCTGGAGAGAAGGCACATCAGCAGCCACGCTCCCCAGGCGGGCTCCTTGCCAATGCAAGAGACTGGCACCTTCAAGTGGACCTTGGAAGGCAGCTCAAGTTCCTGAATCACATCACGGCCACTTCACTCCGCCCAGACGTGGTGATTACATCGGAGTCGACCAGGCAGGTGGTCATAGTGGAACTTACTGTCCCCTGGGAAGACAGATTGGAGGAGGCAAATGAGCGCAAGAAAGCCAAATATGTAGAGCTGGTGGAGGAGTGCAGGAGCGGCGGCTGGAAAACACGCAATGAGCCAGTGGAGGTCGGTTGCCGGGGCTTTGCAGGACAGTCGTTACCCCGAACACTCAAACTCCTTGGAGTTAAAGGACAACTGTGCAGGCGAGCCATAAAGAACATCTCTGAGGCTGCCGAAAAAGCCTCACGATGGCTGTGGATCAAGAGGGGGGATCCGTGGAGTAGCACGCCACTTGGACACAGGCCGGGCACTGATCACTCCCGGCTGGGTCGCCCGGGCGAGGGTGTCTGTTGATTAAAGACCCGAAACACCTTTTGACCCCGGGTTCATCACTGATGACGTATCCAAGTAGCACCAGAAGGTGTATGTTAGAACTAATGCTACATTTTTACAGCACAGACTGAACAAAATGAAGCTTGTCTTGGTAATTGGTAGCACTAAATTGGTATTATCTAATTGTGTAGTTAAACCAATACAAAAGATTCTACTTCAAATAAATGCTGTTGTTTTTAACTTTCTGTTCATCAAAGAATCCTAAAAAAAATGGTACACAACTGTTTTCAACATTGATAATAATGAGAAATGTTTCTTGAGCATCAAATCCTCATATTAGAGTGATTTCTGAAGGATCATGTGACTGAAGACTGGAGTAATGATGCTGAAAATGCAGCTTTGATCACAGGAATAAATTACACTTTAACATATATTCACATAGAAAACAGCGGTTGGTTTTAAATTGAAATAATATTTCACAATATTACTGGGTTTGTTTTGTATTTTTAATCAAATAAATGCAGCCTTGGTGAGCAGAAGTGACTTCTTTTAAAAACATTCAAAGTCTTACGGACCCCAAACTTTTGAACGGCAGTGTGTATATGTAAATATCTCAATATTAAAACACTGCCCCGTTGGTCCTGAATGTTTTTTAAACAAAGCAAAAAGACTCCACCAGTTTAAAACGTTGCATTTTCTGAAGCTTTACAAGTTTCTGCTCATGTGTGGTAAATATGAATTCCTGAATGCACATTATGATGTCGGCGTCACCTGACTCTCGTCCACAGTCCCCCTGACCCAGTCTGCACATTTCCACACACACACATCAGGAGACAGAGAATAGAGGGAGGGATAAAAGGAAGAGTAGTTGTCTGATGTGATGTGTGGATCAAAGGTGGAGCAGCCCAAAGTGCCATCTCTAATAGCCGTTGCCTAGCAACATCATAAAAAGACACACACAGGGTGTGTATCCGTATGAAAGAGCGAGAGGATGGAGAGAAAACCAAAGACCGCTTTACAAAGACAAAAGTTAATATTTATTCAGGCTGAGACTTTTCATAAACAAAAGAAAAATCACATGGGAAGAAAAAGAAGGCAACAAAAGTACCAATATGAACCAGGCATTTAGATTAAAACCAAAATACTTCTCTAAATAATCTCACTCCAACAAAACAGAAACCGAGTTGGATTTGTGAGGAGTTGCAAGCGCATCCGAGAAAAACACTCCCAGAAAAGTAGCTGATTTCTGACCGTAAAGAATCACAGCGTGAATCTCACAAAAACAAGCCAGTCACATTTCACTCCACAATTAAAAGAAAAACAAAGCTTACAGATGTTGTTATTATTATTATTATTCTCCTCCATGGGGATTTTTTTATTATAGTATCCACACGATCATTATGCATTTACAATTTACATCAGTTATTATTATATCATCAATAAAAATGTTTTATGATCATTTTTGCATTGCAGTAATGAAAATGACCTTGTTTTGCATTATTATAAAGACAAAATTGGGGAAATATTTGTAAACAAATCCAAAAAATGCTTCATTGCATTTAAGCTAAATATGATTTTTTTTTTTAACTGCGCAGAGAAATGTGACTGGAACATGTTTTCGTGACCTGAACATGTTTCCACTAGTGATGCACACCAGAGGATAACAGAAGAAAACAGTCCATGTCTGCTGGTGCTGTTGGCTCCGCCCCCTGTTGTAGGCTCCGCCCCCTGTTGTTCGAGACAGGAAGTAAAGGCCTGAAAAGTCCCTGACTGTGTCCAATCACAACTGAGAGAACATGGAGGAGTATAAATACAAGACAACACATTTATTACTTTATGAATGAGGTTGTTGTTGTGTGTCAGTTCTATAAGCAGTCCATGGAGTTGTCGGGCATGAGTCCGAGGGGCGGGGCTTTGCCGGGCATGGAAGTGGGCGGGAGCATGGTGTTGGGGGCGGGGTCTACATTCTCCGAATCTTCCATCTTGTCCATCGTTGCTTCCCAGTTAATGTGGAAACGGGTCACACGAGGGTTCGATGCCAAGATGTTCCTTTGAAGCTGCGGATCGGCACAAAAAACAAAAACATGATAAAACATCAAAAAGTATAATGATTTGTCAGTGTTACATTTTAAAGACTCAATGCTAACATTATTCCTTAAAATGTAATATATTAGTAACACTTTACAATAAGGTCCCACTAGTTAACGTTACACACTAAAAATTCTTGGGTTATTTTTTCTACATAAATCCTGGCTTTAGCAATTTTTTGTGTCATTTTTTCAGTGTTTGGGTAGTTTTTGTGTTACCCAGATCCTGGGTCAGACGTAACAACCCAGGGGTTGAGTTATTTATTGCAGGCTTTTTGCAACCTCTTCAGGAGAGAGAAGTGCAGCTCTGTCAAATTGGTGCGTGTCTTTGGTAAAATGCGGGTTTGTGTAAGTTTTTTGTATCTATAAATTCGTTAATGTTCAGTATATCGTTTAATTGTATGCAAATCAACAATATCAATTATCCTATACTGTAAAATATGATAAAAATAAAGGGATTATCATGTAAACCAGTGGTTGTGTGGAGTTTTTTTTTTAAGTTTAGAGGAAGTGAAGTAAAAAAAAAAAAAAAAAACTAGTACTATAGTAAAAATAAATTAACCCATTACGCTGGGTTAAATAAACAACCCAATTTGCTGGGTAAAATGAACCCAACATGTGTTCTGTCCTACATTTACCCAGCCCTTGGGTTGAAAACAACCCACATTGGGTAGTTTTTAACCCAGTGTTTTGATACTAACATTTACAATGAGCAACAATTAAAATACATCTGTTCATTGTTAGTTCATGTGAGCTCAGGTCAATTAAATAATATTAACAGATACAACTTTTAATTTTAATATTGTATTAGTAAATGCTGAAATTAACATTAAGACTACTGTAGTTAAAGGGGTCATGACAAATCAAATAAGCCATAATAGAGGTCTTTGTACCGTTCAATCATCCTGCAATTTTCATAGCTTAAAACATCCTCCTAATTATAAACAAAGTGTTTATTTGATCAATCTAAAAAAAAAAAACTAAAAAAAAAACGGCTTGTTTGGATATTGTGGCAAATATATTTGCATATGCCCGCCTCCAGAGCAAGACATCAACCAATAGTTTTACATCATAGGCCCCGCCCACTGGCACTCAGCCGCTTAACGGCTGATACTTGCCTACAAATTTATTATTGCTATAAAGACGTTATCTTGCAAAAATTCATCTCGCCAGCCATTTCTATATACAATAATATTAAACCATTTTTCTGTGATGCATTTTTGGACTTCTATTGGCAGTCCAGAAGAGAGAGAGATCTCTCACGCGGAGTCTCAGCGCACACAACACGACAGCCCTGCTTCATGAGTGACGACAGACCTAAACACTCAAACGTGTGCTTACACTTTAGATCTAAAATAAAATTAGATTACTATCACAGAGTTCGATTTTAGCTTCCGATGATTATAAAAAGAAGATATTTGAGGTTAAAATGTGAAAAACTATAGCCGCATTCTGTCTAGCGCAACTTCCTACCTTTAACAGCGGTGATTTCTCCCTAAACTCAAACTGAAAGTCAGAATCAGCGCAGTCGGTGATCGAGTCTCTACTGTTGATAAATCCCAAAACGCGTTTGATGATAAAAAGAGCTATTAAAAGCACAAAATACTTTGGGCTTCGTGTGCGCGTCTAAACGATCAACTATACACACAAATATGTCAAAATGACCGGCTTGGAGATTCACTTAAGCACAGTTTATTCACTTTAACACAGTCTATGTCTGAAATGGACATAAATAGTTGGGAGAACATTTTTTTTATTTCTTAAAGCGGCAGCAGCCTAATAAACCTGCGGACGATTGCGCTATTAATGAGAATCAAACAACAAAGGCAGAGAGAAAATCACTCACAGCTCTTGAATTAATAACTTAAGCTTTAATAAGAATTAATCCATCTATGATAAACTATGCAGTGTTATTTTACATTTGATTACTTTATTAGATTTCTTTTTAGGCCATATTACTTACCTGAACAGTAATGTTAGTAGACCTTCCTGAAATTGAAGCACTGTGTATAGAAATTATATCTTTGTTTTATTGTATACTTATTTCAATTTTTTGTTTAACCATGTTTTTGTACTCTTTGTAATTGCTTATCCTGTCCTATCTTATATAGATATATACAGGATTTTTCCTGGCTCAAAATGAGGCGGAGGTGGTAAAATCGTAACACTAGGGGGGTCCGGGGGCATGCCCCCCCAGGAGAAAATTTTGTACATTTAAATAAATGCACTTTGAGTTACTCGAATCTGTTGTTAAAAAAAAAATATTAATCCACCCGCCAACCACCCATATTCTTTGATTTAGATATCTGCATTACAATTATTTAATTAAGCATGATAATATGGTAACATATCACACTGAAGTAGGCTGATTTAAAATTAACATTTATTTAAATTAAAAGTTCTTCTTTTGGCAAAATTATATTTCCTTTATAGCCTAAACAGAGGCTTGACTCCCTTTAAACTTAAATTGTCAATGTTTCATTTTTGAAAACACTCTTATCGGAATAATTTTTTGTACCTTTATAAAGGACATTTTCCCCCTAATTTTATTTAATGTATGCTCTAAATTTCATTTAAAATTCTTACATTTTATCAATACATTCAATTAAAATAATAAGACAGGCTGTTACCAATCAAATTAAATAATTTACATTGAAAAATTATAACTGTATTAAATGAGATTATGAGATCGTTTTGAATATTTTTTGAATATACAAATAAGGAATGTTGAAAAGAATGATACTTTGAAACTAAACAGCCAGTAGAAGGCAGCAGGCAGCCGTCTTAATAAGCGAGTCATTGAGTCATTCATTCAAACGGCTGATTTATTCAGAATGATCATGAGAATGAGGCGGTTTAATAATGGGTAATTGAATCTTTGACTCAAGCGATTAGGTCAAAACGCTGAATCATTCAGTAATGAATCATGGATGAGTGTAGGGCTGCAACTAACGATTATTTTCATCATCGATTAATCGGACGATTATTTTTTCGATTAATCGGATAAAATTTCAATTTGATTTTTTGTTTATTACAACTAAATAAAACCCTTAATCATGGTATTTATGTGTAAAAGTGTACAAAAGCCACACATTGAGTTTTACTAATATCAATATTTGCATTGTTTTTAATGATAATTGCTGATGGCAAGTTGACAACCATGAAAAACAAAAAAATCTAAATTATATACAACATTGTTTTAACATAATTTTTGTTAAAAACTAATTTACACAGACATGTTCAGATGTGAAGATAGAAACCAAAAACATGTAAAGTACATAATTCATTTAATTTTTATTTAAGATTCAATTAATTATAAGGATAAATTGCTAAAACAAATATAGAAAGACTGAAAAAAAGCGTGTGAACGTAGTAGAGCCGCAGTAGATCGCGTTTGTAAAACAATTAAAACTTAATAGAAGACAAATGCTATAAAAAGAGAACGGAATGGAGACGCAGCAAACAGGCTTGATTAAAAGGACAAGAAAATGATGCATTAGTGCACAAGCATTCGCTGAAAACCACTGACTACAGTGACTAAAAAACAATCTTTTACTGCTGCTGTTAATAACTGCCTTTATATTTAGTGCTTCACTTTCTAAACACCGTTTTAATTTAGCCTATTTCTGCGTAGCGCTATTTTAATCCATCACTTATGTTGCGAGCGAAATGATTGCACAACCTGATGCCCGAGACAAAATACAGACATCCCAAGTCTCCCGGAAGTTCCGGGAGTCTCCCGCATATTGATAGCGGCTCCCTGATGCCCGCAAATCAGTTCAAACTCCTGGAATCTAGAGCGTGCAAGCAAGAGAGCGCATGCAAGACAGAAGAGAGTGCTCTAAAGTCCAAACTGTGTAGCGCGCGCACGACAGAGTAGAGGTGGGGGAAAAAATCGATTCTTAGATGCATCGCGATGCGGACGTGGACGATTCTGAATCGATTCACAAATGTCAAAAATCGATTTTCAAAAAAAAAAATTTTTTTTTAGATATATATTTATAATAACGTAATATTGACGGAACGCAAAAGACGGAACTCTGAAGCGCGGAAGTGCAGTGCCCGGACCGTCTGTGGCGTGTGCACATAACAGAGACGCGAAGGCTGAGCGCGAAATCCAAACACCCTCCTCGTTAAAAGCTGACGTGTGGAAATATTTTGGCTTCTATGAAGTTGAAGGGGGAAAGGAGCAGGACAAGAGCCACACTAGTTGTAAGCTTTGTAGAATAAAACTAAAATATTTCGGAAACACGACAAATATGTGAAGCCATATGACACGTTTCCACCCAGAGGAGGAAAAACACTCGGTTTTGTGCTGCCTTGTCGAAAAATGCTACCCAAGCAAGCGCGAATCGATCACAGAGAATGTTGATTCATTCTCTATTGTTTCCATAATGGTGTAAATCTCACAATATTATGACATAGTTATTTCATTTAAATTAGGGTAAGTGTATGAGGAGCATATTTTGATATTTTAAATGAACTAGCAATTATCACATTTGATATAACAAGTAAAAATGACATTATTATATGAAATACAATTATAATAAAATTCTTTTTTTCTTTTTATAATAAAAAGTTAAGTGTACAGTATACTGTACTGTTTTCATTTTTAAAACGGTGTGAAAAGTAAAAATTATCATCAAATATTCATCTTTGACCTGTCAAAGTTTCCTACAAGTCTCCACAGCAAGGATGCATAGATTTATGGGCGTGGTAAGCAGAAGGAAAATGAGTCTGCACATACGCATAACCAGTAAGTAGCACATCTCGATGGGTAGCATGAATCGTCAGAACGCTGGTCGTTGTTATATTATTAATTTACTACAAGTATGCTGCTAGTTCAGGCACACATTTATTTTCCTGTTGGTTCTTTGCAATGTTAAAATATATTGTACGTTAATTCTTTATGGGTCATTACTTTGTACTTTTAAAGCAAAGTATTTATATTCACACACACACACACAAAAAGATTCAGATAATCGATAATCGCTTTAGCATCGAATCGCAGCCCTCTGAATCGTAATCGAATCGAATCGTGAGGTGCCTAGAGATTCCCACCCCTACGACAGAGCGGCACAGGGAGAGAGACCTTGCGTGTGTGTGCGTGTGTGCCGCATCATGATAGGCCTGTTTCAACCAATCACCAGTAAATGCTCCCCGTGACGTAAGCAGAGCAACTAATCGATAATGACATTCGTTGAAAACGATTTTCATAATCGATTATTATCGATTATATCAATTAGTTGTTGCAGCCCTAGATGAGTGTTGCTGTGAGATGTGCTATGGTTCTGTTGTTTGGAACCATTTTCGCTGCTGAAACAGAACAAAAACACTCATTGCGTCTAAAAATGTAAGTAACTTAATTTTAACTATTTGTTTTTTGAACTGTTATGAAATCAATATCTCGGTTTCAATCGTGATGGCATTCAGGAAAACAGCACTCTGGTCGTGTGTAGCCTATAACGTTATATTGTTTCTTAACTATAATTAATATGTTATAAATAACTGTGCGAGCCTCAACAGTGCAACTTTGTTACCGTCCGTACATTAGGTACCATACCATGATGGGAGTTCCATGTCTTTATTACACTCAACACATTATAATGATTTATCTGTCATCCACCCTCGATTGAATGGAATGTTTTTATTACTTCGCCCGCTCGACCCGCGGATTATGATCCGTGCAGCACTATCGGCAAACTATACGGTTTGAGAATGGACACAAGCGGGAACCGCAACAGAACCGTCATGGTGGAAAAAGTGTATACGAGCACGTGACTGTCTGTCCGAATTTTGTCGAGAGGCGGAGGCGGCACGAAATTAGACAGAGGCGGCCGCCTCAAAATTGTCTATGCAGGAAAAACCCTGATATATAAAACACAAAAAAGCATGCACACAGCTGCATAATAAATAGATGTTTTATTCGTTTTGTTAAAGCATTGCTTTTTCTTTTGCCATAGATATGTATTTTTTATAACAAAAAGAACCGATAAGAATACCATTAAAGTACCGGATCGATAAGCAGTATCGGAAAGAGTAGTAATACCGTTAAAACCTTAATGATACCCATCCCTAGTAAACATGCAATAGCGAGTGGGTGTTAATACTGTTTCCTATGTAGTGACGTCAACCAATGATAACAGTGGCGTTTACTGACAAGCTTTAAAAACTGATCATTTCAGACAGAGGCTCAGAACGAGGGTTGAAAAAAAAACAGTTTTTTCCGTATATATATATATATATATATTTGTTTGGGGTTTTTTTTGTACAAAAACTTTAACATTATTAGTACACCTCAAGAACCATATTAAAATTATTTAAAAAAAATCCATGTCATGATCCCTTTAACTAATGTTAAAAAATGGAAACCTAATTGTAATCTGTTACCAATATATTATTATTAAATTATATCTCAGTAGTGGTGTGTTTCCCATTCACCTGTTTTTGTGTCAAATGAGTTTTACATATTCATTGAATGGTTTAAGAATCTCTTGATTCACAACAGAATGGATTGATGGAAATACGGGATTCGGGAACAACACGCACAATGGCAGCGATCCGGAATGGTTTAGGAGAATTAATGAATTATAAACGATATTGAGCTATAAACGGCAGACACCTGCCTCTTTGATCTGACCGGCGAACCACATTACAAATACACAGATCTGTGTTACACACATACACTTCTCAATATATAACATGCATCAGTGTATGAGTGTTAATGGGTCTTCTGTCTAAATTCACATCTGTATTCCTGCTTCCCATATTCCTGTAAAAATTCAAATATATTCATAATATCTATATTTATTGTTATACTGATGCATGTAATTCATTAGAATCATTTTTTGTGCTCATTCAGTAAAAAAACAGGGTAAAATATGCTTTAATCATTTTTTAACTAGATTTTTACTGTATTTTACTTCTTGCTGTTAATATTTGGTTTCTACCCTCCTATTTTTATGCACATTTTGAGATATTTAAAAAAAATTGCAGGATGGAAACGCCAAGATACGCATGAATTAAAAAAATGTGTATAAAACGTATGCGCTCAGTTGATGCGGGTCAATGTGTTATCCGATAAGATATATAAGCAAAATCGGTCATCAAAAAGGTTTGGAATAATAACCACTATGGAAGAATAAAAAAGGTAATTTCAAGTTTATATCTCACCATTCTGAGAAGAAAAATCAGAATTGATATAAACTCGTTCTGTCTTTTTTCCTCAGAACTGCGAGTTTATATCCTGCAATTCTGACTTTTTTTCCTGAAAATTGTGATATAAACTAAAGGTATATAAAGTCCTAATTAAGAGATATAAACTCACAATTGTTATAAATTATGAAGTTATAAAGTCAGAATTAAGAGATATAAACTCACAATTGCAAGAATTTGTGATAAAATGGTAGGTTTAAATATTATTTCATGCTGTAAATGTAGGGCTAATACATTATGCTACCTATGAACTGCATATGTGAATATTATTGCACTATTATTATAATATATATATAAATTTATTTATTTATTATGTAGACCTATTGTTTACATCAAATTCATGTTTTTATAGTAAACCAATCATGGAAGGTTTCATCGATCCAGTCTGTCTGTCTAATGGCTAGCAATCAAAAACGTCTGCGTTTAGCTTCAAAGGGCGACAGTATATTCTATAAAAATGAAGACCATCTTTTTATGCATGTTGATTCTGACATCCTGTTTTTCATAGATTTTGCCCATTTTCCTCCACTTGTTAGTACTGTTTTTCTGCCACCAGATGTGTGCGCAGCTGCAAGTGACGTAACTGTGACGTCTGTTCACAAATGCTCTATAGTGTTTCATTTATATATGAAAAAAGACCAACAGTGGCTTCTCCTACTGCAGCAACTTTACATCTTCTTAGTGATGTTTGCCACCAGTTTATCAGGAAGTGATGATTTTGTTCTCATTCAACTTTAAATGATGTATGCGACATTGCTAGTTAATTTCGCAACTTTGGATGAAAACATAGCTAATGATTATAAATATTGAGATAATGGCTCATTAATTAGCAAATCAATAAACCTTTAAGACATTTAAAATCAAAACAGTATTTTATAATAGTCTTATAACTTTTTAGTTTGTGTATATTCATTTTTCAACAGCAGTATAACCAGAATTTGTGGAATCCTACTCTTGTGTGTGTGTGTGTGTGTGTGTGCTGTAAGTTAACATTGGTGGGTGAAGCTCAATCTGAATGTATCTCTCACCTGTGTGTAGTCGGGTTTGACGGGCGGGTTTTCCCGTAGCTCGGGTTCTGTGTACTCATTGTTGACGTAGTAGCCGATGCGAATGAATTCCTGTCCCCGATAGGTGCATGTGATCAGCACTACGGTCACGCCCACCGCATCACTCTCAGGGATCAGCCCAGTGTTTGGAGCGTCCGCCTGTCAATCAAATCAAGAGAGAGAGAAACTCGTCCTTCACTCTGATGCCTTCAGTAAACAACATATCTACAAACGCCCCTATGTCTAGGGTTTTCTGAAACTTTCCAGGATTTTGGGGAAATTTTCTGAAAATTTACCAGAAATTTCAGCCCCTTTTCAACCCTAAAAGACTAATCTAAGTTGATTGTAATGATGCATTCAACTCTTTCCAAAAGATCAATTCAGTACACACTGAAAATAACTATGGGTGTAACGATACCCTCATGTCACGATTAGATACACATCACGATACTGAACTCACAATTCGATTATTATTTTGATACTCAAGACATATGGTAAAAGGTTAACAAAAAATGTACTGTTGATTAAAATGCTAAATTTGGTTTTACATTGTGTGTGTAAATGAATAGGCTTGGACTTGATGCTGGAAACCCAAAGCACAGGACAATAGAGGCACCAGAATAAAAATATTCATGATTCTGAAGCTGAAAGCACAGAATTATTTTAGACGAATATACTTGCACACTTTCACTGGCTAGATACATTTAACATAATGCAGACTTTTTACTGCTAACATAAGACATTTGGCATTATCAGGACTCACAAATATCCCCCCATTGCATTCTTATACATTATATATAGTAGTTTAATTATAATTAAAACTACGTAAACTTGATTTTTTTCACACAGTAATTTTCATTTTGGGTGAACTATACACAATACATATTGATGCATATTTGTATTGCGATATATTGTGACACGATATATTGTAACACCCCTAAAAATAACAGAAAATAACCTGTGATTCGGTGAGATAAACTGTCCGATAGTCTTATCACAAACAAAGCTGAACCTCAGGTCAAAAACAGTGGGAGAAGAAACAACCTCACTGACTTCTTAGGGACTCCTCTAGGCATGGATACGGACAGTTGAATTTACATATTAATTTGGCCAACAACTATCTTTAATTGTAAGTGGTAAACTGTTTCATTGTTTAGCACTTTTTTGGATCTGAGACAAATCTCAAAATTCCTCTTTAATCCAATTTGTGCAAATTTACATTGTATTTTCTCAATGCATCTCTAGGTGGCAGTGAGTGCACTGCGATGTATTTACCAAGACGGTATTATTATACAGCTTCGAGCTGAGATGGAAGATGATCAAACTGCACTGAACCAGGAAGAAGTGTTTCAGCCCACCTGAAACACAAACATGTGTCTTCCTGCAGGAACCGGGCCGACCAGAACCGAGTCCAGAACCTGGTCGTACTCCTCGCTCTCTGCAGAGCCCACGTAGATGATCTTCCACTCCAGATCTGAGAGAAACAGAGGGATAAGCTATTATAAATAGAAACATATTCAAATCTGTCATTTGCACAAGGTCTTTTCAATACAATGAACTCAAGACAAGATGTTCAGTGGTTAAAAAAAAAAAAAAAACCCTGCAAGCAAATTGAGCATTTAGTGCTAAATTACCTCAAGGATGTGAGTTTACATGCTTGATGAATTGGACAAACTTTGTAGTCATTATATTTGTATTTAGGGTTTTATATTTGGTCATAATCACTGTTAAGTTGGTGGCTATAACTAAAAATAATTGAATAACATGTTTTCTTCTTTTTTATTGTGAAAAACCGTGTGGAAATAGACCTATGCCTAATGTTTCTCTTTTTTAACTACGATAATGCAAATGCTGAGAAAAAAAAAATGTCCAGAAGGCATAACAAAAAAAAAAAAAAAAAAAAAAAAGAATAAATAAATCCTTCACAATATGTTGATTGTACGTGCAACAAATAGAAACTTGTAAAGAATATAATGGCATAATAACATTACATTATACTATACATAAATAGATAAAAAAAAAAGATATATATATATATATATATATCACTCTAGTGCCCAACAAAAATCTTTGGTATAATTTACAAGTCTGGGAGAGAAAAAATGTTTTCAAACTCTACAAGACTAGCGTTTAAGAGTGTACATTTTTGCATATGGATATCAATTTACCAAACAAATTAAAGAGGCTAACTAATAACTTCAAGAGTCTTTGCTTAGGCTATTTGTGTTTATAAAATAAAACAAATGTATTTCAGTAATAGAACCGAATTTAACATAATCAGTAAAAGAATCATAAAGCACTTCATTGCGCTTCCCGACACATGACGTCATAACTTCCAACCAATCAAAGCCCGCAAAAATACATTGGTCTACTATCAGACCAATCAGCGAAGGAAGGGCGGGCTCGCGCTGTCATCGAACTCCCCGCCGGCGCCAAAATATCAAGCGCGTGAACATTTACAACTGATAATAAGAGTTTTCCCGCGTAAAAATCACAATGACTATTCGAATTATTCTTGCCGTTTAAGGAATAATGGCTCTGCAAAAAATGCTTCTAAAGCCTTCGGCATTCGACTATATACACAGTAATTACCAAGTTCGTGTTTAAATAGTGTTGATTTGTGAAATATCTCACCTTCAGGTAGGTCCTCCATGCATTCAAACGTGATCTCGAACTGAAACGGGTTTCCAAAAGGACTGGGGTTATCCAGAACAGCCACGTTAAGCACCTGCACTTTGGCCATGATGGTTCACCGGGTTTGATCCACAGAAATCGGCCTTGTGTTTACGGAAGAGATCCTCTTAAAAACTGCCCAAATCACTAACGTTAGACGTCTGAAGTAAATCCACCGGGAGTGTGAAAGCAGACTCAAGATTTTTTACACAAAGGACCTCAACTGTTGCAGGTGAAGAAGCAGTGTTTTTTCTCTTGCTGGGGTTATTAGTTCTCTTTTAAAACTAATCAGATGGTCGCCATACATCCATTTTTACTTATTGCTGGAACATCTTGAAGAACATATCATTTAGTGCAGGATTAGCATGAACATGGTTTTAAATAACCAAACGAAAGAATCAAAACCCGTCCTTTGCCCAGGATACTGAGGGAAAAAACGTCTCTTGATGCAGCAAAGACACTGAATGACAGAAGCAAGTGCTGTGCATCTGATGTCTTTTTCTTCCTCTCTGATCCCTTTAGTGGAATAAATCTGCTCTTTATTGCGCCCTGCTGGACTGGAGGAAATCTAGCACAATAAAGGAGATCCTACACAAGAATTCAATATGAAATAAAAACAAAAATGCGGCGATAATAGGCATTTGAACATTTTATTAAAACAGAAGCAATTCAAAAACAGCTTTGCAGACACTCAATATCAGAATAATAGGCTGAATCAGAGCAGAGACTTTACACTTCTGTAAAGTGATGTTTACCTCATAATTTCAGACTAACAAAGGAGGCTCATCACGATAACAGCTAGAATTAGGTCGTATTAATATAGAGCTGCTTGTGATGGAGCAAGACATGAACACGTCAGATAAAGTGCAGAATTCCACATGAATGCAGTTCATGATGAAATAAACTGAAATTTTTGAATGACAGGACACTAAATAATTATTTGTTATAATTATTATTATAACATTATTATATTATTATAATTAATTATTATGTGATCAAAATAAGATTAATTCTATAAGATAATAGAAGTAAAAGCATGACAATACTGTATTAAACCTATTTCTCACAAATACATTTCATCTTCCATGAACATGGGAGATCATTCCAGTTGTTCACCGGGTCTCTTCCAGGATCCAGTTCAATGCAGTTCTCATGAAGGCTACTCGGCTCACCGTTATACCAAAACCTGAATAAAATGTGTCAGAATTATTAAAAACCCCAAATGTTTAATTATCGTTTTAACCATTTAACATATGACAAATTATGAGCAACACAAGCAATTCATGAATCAACAGTCCTAAACGTGTACAGAAGATGACGCAGAGCAGAGAAGAAGAGTATACATTTTATGATGACTAAAACTAATAAGCAGTGGTTTTATGCAAGTGTTTTAAGTCTCACGTTTGAGTCAGTGGTGAATTATCCACCCATGTCAAGTTGCCCTTGTTCTCGTCAGATAAACCAATCCAAACTCTCTCCTTGAAGGAAGATATGAACTTCTGTGTGAATAAAAACAGGAATAAGTGTGATTCCACTCATTCATTGATTAGAGAAGTGGTTCACTTTAAAATGAAAATTAGCCCATGATTTACTCACCCTCAAGCTATCATAGGTGTATATGACATTCTTCTTTCAGACGAATACATTTAGAGTTATATTAAAAAAACACCCTGACGCTTCCAAGCTTTATAATGGCAGTCAATTGCAACCAACAGTTTGAAGCACAAAAAACTGCATCTATTCATGATAAAAGTGCTCCACACGGCTCTGGGGGGTTTATAAAGGCCTTCTGAAGTGAAGCGATGCGTTTGTGTAAGAAAAATATTTAAAACTTTTTAAAGTAAAATAACTAGCTTCTGGCCAAACGAACATACGGATTTGACTTAAGTGTAAAGCGCAACTAATGGGAGTAATGCGATGCACTGCTGATATTTACGCTACGCCATGACGCACTACGCTACTTCCGACATAACAAGTTGCGTAAGTTGCGCTTTAGGCGTAAGTAAACTGAGTAGGTTCGTTTGACCGGAAGCTAGAATTTTACTTTGTAACATGTTAAATATTAATATTTTTCTTACACAAAAAAGGCCTTTTTTAACCCCCCAGAGCAGTGTGGAGCATTATATGATGGATGGATTCACTTTTTTGAGCTTCAAACTGTTGGTTGCAATGCACTGCCATTATAATGCATGGAAGAGCCAGGACATTTCTTTAATATAACTCTGATTGTATTCGTCTGAAAGAAGAAAGTCATATACACCTAGGATGTTTTGAGGGTGAGTAAATGGGCTAAATTTCATTTTAAAGAAAACTACTCCTTTAACAGTCACACAATCTCACCTGCTTCTCTTCAGTGTTGATAATGATCAGATCAGCTCCTCGATCTCTGCAGTACTGCCTGCTCTCATTCCAGTTCATCTCCTCGTTGGACATGGAAAACAAAACTGGACCACACAGATTTTTGTACAAAAACACTTTTCAAAACTGTATCGTAAAAGAAACCACTTGCACAAAAACAGATTTGTACTGACCTTTTCCAGAATCTTCCTTCAGTTTCACGTTGGACTCTGTTAAAACTGTGATGGTGATGTGCTGGAATATGATGAAGACCAGCAGAACAACGCAAATGAGCCCGAGACACACTGTCATCAACACCAAACACATGCTTCCTCCTGATAAACAGAGAAAACACACACATAAATCAGTTAACAACAATTCATATTATTACTGTAGATATAACATTTCTAATCAGCCCTTATAAGTAATCCAACTTTGTCTTTAGTAATAAGCGTGTTCTGTTAAAATTATAAACTGGAATTGCTATAAAATATGTAAACAAGAACATATGCTGAGGAAGTAAATAGAATAATAATAATAAAACTTCATATAAAAGTGACACAGGTCATAGAAAACCATGACTGAAATTTTTTTTAGTTCCTAAACTTTCTGCTTACTTTTCTTTTGAGCTTGTCCTTCATCCTGTCTGTGACTCTGTATTTGAGGTCCATGTGTGTCTTTAACATCTCTGTGATTAACATTTTGATAAATGGTCTCTATCTCCATTATTCGTCTTCGCAGATGAGTTGTGTTTGGAAATATGAGTAGAGTTTCTAAAGCAGTGCTAAACCTACACAGGAAGTGATTTTCTCTGAAAAAACGGGTTACAAAATCATGATGAAGAAGTGGTGACAGATGATGTAATCACCGGTGTTTTAATCCTAACCATTTTTTCTGCTTTGAAGCATAAGGATCAGCATGCTTTATGCGAATGTGTACTTCAGAGCAAATGAAAACCATGACAGTAAAGATCTGATTCAGAGAAAGATTATCAAACTCTTAAACAGGTTTTTCTCTCTCTCTCTCTCTCTCTCTCTCTCTCTCTTCTGTGATGGGGATGTTTTCTGGGTCTGTCCAAATACCCACACTTGCGGTCTTGAGAGCGTGTGCACATGACGGGAAGTAAGTGTGCAAGACTGTCCAAAGCGCAGTACAAACGCACACTAAATCCACACCATCTCTTAAGGCTCTGTCCCATTTGAAACCCTAAGCCCTCGGTCACGAGTCCACACTATAGCGACGTAATGCTGCTTTTGAAAGTCGGGTACAGTAGATGTCTGATGAGAAGATTGTGGTTTTGAGAGCTCGTCAAAAGTGCGCATTGAGAGTGAGCACCCTCCTGAAACATAAAATGATGAATGGGACACCATTCGGTCTTGTGGTCTTAACGGACACCAGCACACGGCTGCCATTGAAGGTCCACAAGACCGAAAGAGCACATGAAGTGTGCAATTGGGGGCAGGACCTAATTTCCCTTCTGAGTCTTTTAGGCTAAGCGTATCCCCTCATTCTTCACATTCAGGAACTGATGTGAACCAATTTTGTGTCATGTCTAGAAAACTTTCCTAAGCAAGTTAAATTAATTAGATGTTACATGTGTAAAACGTATAGTTTTACATTATTTGTGCAGAGACTATGTGTATTTTGTAAAACGTATGCCAATGAAGCACCACAAACACCCAGTGATTAAATGTGTCCCATTGAGTAAACAATCGTCTTAAAAAAGGTCTTCGGTCTTTACGCTCATTTGACGAATTTGACAAAAAAAAGAAAAGAAAAAAAAGTCATGTAAGTAGACAAGTAGTCAAGTGAAAAGAATGCAAGTGTGGGTATTTGGACAGGTCCAAACTCATCAACAGCAAATATCTACTTCCTCCTGCCAAACAGGACGTAACAATCACAAATCTAAAGCGCTTACGTCATAGATAGAACGGGGAATCAGTTTATATGGGAATTAGATTTTAGTCACTCCACTCGCACCCAATGAAGACTAGTTCACTCGGATGTACGACTTTGCTTACATTGCACAAGTGCCCTCTACTGGCAGAACACTTGAAATGTGTTAAAATTGAACAAACTAGCAGAGACTATGTGTATTTTGTAAAACGTTTGCCAATGAAGCACCACAAATTGTAATATATTAACACTTTCATGTTGCAGCTGTATATTGATTGTTGTTCATATCATGATTGCTTTTGGAGGTGAGTGATGCGCCGTGTAATTGAGATTAACAGTTAAACGATCTCCTGTCTCCTGTCACATTATTGCAGGAGTTTTGTAGTGGACTAGCCTTCCACCTAACTTAAAGACATGAATTCCAACTTAAAAACTTCTGACTCATACTACTTTGTTTGTGTATTGTACATTCAACCAGTGTTAAATTGGCTTTTGTAGGGAGGGGGAGCCCTTATTTACAGTAAATGGTCATCATTCAAAATCGCGCCATAAAATTACTTAATGTGTTTTTACACCAAAGTGGCTCTTTTTCCAGTATTAACGTGTATTTGTTCAAACAAAGATAAATACTTTACAATTCACTTACTTTATTATTATTTTTTTACCTTTAATGTTTACAAGCAGGCAATGGATTTCAACCTCGGAAAATGTATGAAATTGAACATATTTAACATTGGCAAATATGTCTTTTTAAACAAGAAAATTATGTAGATTTAAGAGAATCAGGGCCAATTTCTTTGCCAGTTAATGTTATGTTTGATTTAATATCACCGACACGGGAGGTAATGAAACAACCCGAACAACACTTGAGGCACCTGTGTGCAGACATAACAGTTTACACTTTAAATACATCACATTTACTTATTCACATACTACAATTCATGCATTCATCAGCTTCCAAATAGAAGTAAATGCAGGCTCCTCTGATTTATGATTTATGGTTCTTTGTCTACAAGCAGCATGGTCTGCTGACCTCCTTGTCATCACCCACTTCCTAACAAACTTAGTTGGGTTCCACAACTCTAGTGGTGGACCCACTAACTTTACAAACATCAAAGAGGACACATTGACAATCTTCAGTTGATTTCTCAGTGGTGAAACAATAATATTCATCGCTGAAAATCCCCTTTCACATTCAGCTGTGCTCACAGCCAGTGTATCTACGGTGTGCTTTAATTTCAGAAGACCCTCTTTAATTGCCATGTTTGGGTTTTCCTTGTAGTCCCTGAAACCTTGTTTGACACTACAGTAGTTCAACACACAGCTGCCTCAATTCTTGTTCTCCATACAGCAATGGCACTGGAGAGGGCCAGGTGTCAGGTGACAACACATTTATTTGGTCAAAAAGCTCCAGCTCATGCTCTGGGACCATCCTGGACTGCATGCTACAACTGAGTGCATGAAAAAACTTTTCGTGATTGATTTTTATTTGTCTCCCACCAGTTTTCAATGGAACCCCCTTAAAAACACCATCCTGAACAGCCTGACAGGCAATCTGGTAATGAGGGCCTGGTGTCTCCATCATTGCTAAGAAAACATCAGCCTGCCGTTTAACTTTTTTTAAACCTTCTGAGAGACGAATTTCTCTGTTTTGTAATGCCTCAGACAAGTCTTTAAGCTCTTCTAGAGCATCCAACATTAGTCCCAAATTTACAACAAAACCCTCTGAGGATAATTTAGCTGCAAGCCCGTCATACATGCACCTTTCAGTTGAGGTCCTGGATGTATCTTTACCAGCACTAATAAAGTGCTGGTGCAAAGCACCATACATATTCCAGACAGCCTCAACTGTCCTGTAGGAAGAGGCAACCCATCTCACATTTAACACACAACCTATTTTTCTCAACTGTGTGCCCACTACTGATGCAGCCTCATCCAGTTCCCTCAAATTCTTTGGGGACTGACTATAAAGACAGTACAGCTTATCCAGGAAACTGGTGAAGTGGTTGGTTTCCACACAGCTCCTTACGGCATCCCCAACTGACAGCTCTAGCCTGTGATTAAGGCAGTGCCAGCCAACCACTGCTGGATATCTGGCCTTTAGCTTTGCATACACCCCTGCTTTTCTACCCAGCATCACCGATGCCCCATCTGAACAGAAGCCAAGAAAGCACTGCTTCAGAAACTCATCATCTAACCCATTGTCCATGAGACACTTGAGCAATGCATCAGTGATGCCATCTGCAGTAGTCTGTTCTAGCTCAATAACCTCTAAAAAAAAAAAGTGAGTGGGTCTGAATTTTGAATCGATGCGCGAACGTATACAATTAAACAAGATTTTTTGCTTAGTGTCGTGCTCTCATCTATCAGGATGGACACTTTGGGCTTTGTATTCCTGATGCTGGTCATCAGGGCATGTTTCATTTCTATTGAGATGAAATTAACAATCTCTGTGCATGTGACATTAGTGTGCAAAACTCTCCCCATATTAAGACCATTCATGCGCTGTAGGTCGATGAGCGAAGGGTGATCTGTGTATGGGCGATTTCTTTTGGCAATGTGATATGCCGTCCTAAACACCTTCTCAGTGGTGCACAGCTGTTCTTGTTGTGCTTTTAGGAAGCTGGCATCTACTGTACTTTCTTCTTTTTTTTCACAGATCGACTCGGCTAATTTGTGGCTATGCAAGGTTACGTACTCGCATATTTTTTTTCGTAATGATCTCATCTGCTTGTCTTTAGTATCCCCATAAGGTTTAACTCTGCCATATTGCCACTCTGATGAAAAAGTGTATTTGTTTGAACCAGATCTTAGCACACCTGGTGACCCTGCATCTCTGCATATTTCACATCCCAGTGCATTATTAGATAGGAATATGAACGAGTATTTGGTTTTGAAGTGTTCATATTGGGCCAGAGTCCAACAAATTGGCAAACTGAGGGCTGACACTGCGTCTGCTGCTGCTAACACTGCTGAGGGCTGATGCTGGGCTGCTGCTGCTAACACTGCTGAGGGCTGATGCTGGGCTGCTACTGCTAACACTGCTGAGGGCCGATGCTGGGCTGCTGCTGCTAACACTGCTGAGGGCTGATGCTGGGCTGCTGCTGCTAACACTGCTGAGGGCTGATGCTGGGCTGCTGCTGCTAACACTGCTGAGGGCTGATGCTGGGCTGCTGCTGTTAACACTGCTGAGGGCTGACGCTGGGCTGCTGCTGCTAACACTGCTGAGGGCTGACGCTGGGCTGCTGCTGCTAACACTGCTGAGGGCTGATGCTGGGCTGCTGCTGCTAACACTGCTGAGGGCTGATGCTGGGCTGCTGCTGCTAACACTGCTGAGGGCTGATGCTGGGCTGCTGCTGCTAACACTGCTGAGGGCTGATGCTGGGCTGCTGCTGCTAACACTGCTGAGGGCTGACGCTGGGCTGCTGCTGCTAACACTGCTGAGGGCTGATGCTGGGCTGCTGCTGCTAACACTGCTGAGGGCTGATGCTGGGCTGCTGCTGCTAACACTGCTGAGGGCTGATGCTGGGCTGCTGCTGCTAACACTGCTGAGGGCTGATGCTGGGCTGCTGCTGCTAACACTGCTGAGGGCTGACGCTGGGCTGCTGCTGCTAACACTGCTGAGGGCTGACACTGGTCTGCTGCTGCTACCACTGCCATTGCTGAGAGCTGTGTTGCTGGTTGTGCATTTCTTTAGGGCTTTTCTACTAAATGCATAGTTCCAAAAATCAAAATTACTGACATTGCACAGGCTTACATCTTCTATCTCTATCATTATTTTGATATGACAATTGCACCATTAACTTACCCCCCAAAAAAATCTTCCAGGGTCCGCTTCATGTTATAGATCAATGTTTATTCAGCATCTGAATGAACACAATCAGCTTTTGTTTAATCTTTTTTTGAAAGTGGGACATTCTAAAATGCTTAATGTGTTTTAATGTACCTAAACATCGATCAATGATCACCAAATTTCTCTCTCAGGAGCAATATGAAAGAGAAATTTGGTGATCACTGATCGTTGTTTAGGTACTTTAAACCACCTTAAGCTTTTTCCTCACAATAGGCTCTAATGAAGCAGAAACACTTAATGTCAGATAACATTGTAGCAATTGTAAGACGCAACAGGGCTGTAGCAACGTTGTTGCTGAATGCTGTGTGTATTCAGCCACTGCGAGACGACGGTCTGGCAAAAAATGTTTTAATGCTAGATATATTACTAGATAGATTTTTGAGAAAAGAAACAACGAATATACACATTACTTTTAAGATAAATAAAACATAAAAAGCTAAGATCAGAGCATTAAAGAACAAAACCGTGTTCTGCTATATGGCAGACAGGGGATCGTAGTCGAAAGCCGGGCGATAAAGTTTGTTTTTATAAGTCCAGGAAACATCAACAAATACAGAGGAGCAAAGAAACGAATGAGACTAAATAGCAGACAAATCAAATGAAAAACTAAACAGTGTGAGCGAGGCTACATTAGTCACATTAGAAAATTATTGTAGGTTGTGTTTGAATAATTACGTATCTTATTTATCTGAGGTAAATTAAACCAAATATTCACGTATGCTCGATAAAGAATGAGACAGCACAATGAGCCCATCGTCATCGGGCGGTTGAATTTAAAAGGCTGATTTTCGCGCTTCAGGGCAGTGACAAGTATGTCGTCTGGTGCACTCTAAAAAGAGATGTGTCAAAAAACAACACATGTGATGTGCAGATAGCATTTTGACACATGTTGTGTAGATTTTAACACACAATGTGTGTTAAAATGTAACTCTGGATAGAATAGCACTGGGTGGAGGAGAGTTTGTGTTTATGAAAAATTATAGGTATATTGTATATGGTATCCCATAAAATGCTCTAAAATAAATAAAGCAATACATTCAATTAAATAAATGTAATCTTAAAGAAAACAAAGATTAACGGGTGTTTTTTGGCAGCCAATCACATCATGCCTCTTTTCAATGTCTTTTTCAAATGCTGCTTTCACTTGTTATTAATAACCAGATTAACTTTATTTCTGTCAGACTCTACAGAAGCTCTTATTGAGAATTAACAGGTTTTGTGTTGACGATTCATTGAATGTTTCATTTAAAGTCACCAGAATCGTGATTAGTGTCAGCTTTATCTGGGCTCTTAAACCCTTAACTCTTTAACATTAGGTTTCTCTGATTGCTGTAAATGTGTTTTAATTTTGCACATTCAAAACAGTAGAGAAAATCATGGGTAAAATATGTGCAGATGATAATGTTATCATCATGGACATGTAGATTGCTGAGCTCAGCAAGAGTTTACTATGTGATAAGTACATGTACTATATAAAAGATGTTTTTTAACAAAGGTAAGCTTATTGCAAATGACTTAATTTAAGAAAAGCATAGTTGGGACAGAGTCTTACAGTATAAGGTATCAAACAGACTTCAAGAATCAGTGTATGAATCTCAACAATGGTGACAAACAAAAGCTTCATACTGCAATGCATGATGGGAGCCATTAATGAGTTGTGATTGGTGGCAGCCACTGCAACATGCTTTATTATTGTCACCATTGTTGAGATTCACAGGCTGATTATTGATGTCTGTGTTTCTAAATAAATTCATTTGAAAGTATTTTGATCAGAACAATGTTTAATAATATTTTGGATTAAAAGAAACATACTTATATTCATATATGGTGTAGAACCACAAAACTGGTGCAAATAAGTTAAAACAACCTATCTCAATAAGTTTCATTTTCAGATCACAGCATGATTATGTCAGAACATAACCAACACTATCAGATCACACATTTCTTTGTTTGTTTGACTGTTATAAATAAATGACAGCAGACTAACACATTTAAAGTGAATGTATAAAGGTTAAGAGCCCAACTAAAGCAAACACTTATCGCCATAACGGTGGCTTACAATTTGTGACTTTCTCCTTCAGTGATTCTGCTTGTTAACATCAGGTGTCTTCAATAATGCTCAAACATCACTAAATTAATCACTTAATTATCTCATTAACTTTAACAATCTTGAGTGTTAATTTAACACTGGAGTTTGTGCTGTGTAGTAAATGCCGCTCCATCTGAAAGCAGGTGAAGGCGATTTACTACTAATCAAGGAACCGACTTTACTGACGAGATGCGCATTACAATATCGTGCGATATATCGCCCAGCCCTACATCCATATACTCATAAACTTGTTCAGATCAGCTCTTGTTGATTATGACATCATCCAGAAACATTTGATCAACTTATCTCTCTCCATAGCAAATGTATTTCATTAAAATACAATTAAAGCAGCCAGAGACAAACTAAAAGAAGAGTAAAGGGTCAAGAGCTCAAATAAAGGAGCCATTAATCACAATTCTGGTGACTTCAAATAAAACATTCAATGTAACATCAACATCTAAAACTCAATTTTAATTTATTCTCAATAAGAGCTTGTCTATGTAGATTCATGATGTCTAAACCATCCAAATGTTCAAACAAACTCTTTATTAAACGTCACTGGACTACATAAACACAAGTTAACAATACGTTTCAGTGTTCATCCAAACACTCAGTTGTAAAAACACAGGAAGTAACTCTGGCAAATACACACCGACTACAGTCACATGTGACACATATCTGACACAAGTTGTGTAACTATAACACATTAGTGTGTAAAAGGTTTCAACACACTTCTGTGTAAGAGGAATAACACATTAGTTGTGTTAAAGGTAATACAAAATGTGTAGCCGTAAACACAGAGGTGTGTTAAGATATAACACAGGTTGTGTGTTAAATTTGACACAACATGTGTTGTCCCTGAGCACACACTACATGTGTTAAAATCTACACAACATGTGTTGTCCCTGAGCACACTCACTACATGTGTTAAAATCTACACAACATGTGTTTAAAATCTACACAACATGTGTTTAAAATCTACACAACATGTGTTGTCCATGAGCACACACACTACATGTGTTAAAATCTACACAACATGTGTTGTCCCTGAGCTGATTCAGCACATGTGTTAAAATCTACACAACATGTGTAATAGTTAACACATCTCTTTTTACAGGTTGTGTTGTTTTCAACTCATCATTTTATAAGAGCGTGCCGACACTCACCATCACTGTGAATGGTATGCAGTGTTTGCTATGTTCTCAAACATACAGGCCAGTGTAAATACAAGTTATTTATATAAAATATTTTGTCAGTTGCTACATTTTAAATAATTCAAAGTGTAAACTCTGTTAACTGTTGTCTCTCATGAATTTTTGTCAAAAGCAGCATTATCAGTTATGGGTTGAAGTGTGAATAACTGAATAATGTCCAATACAGTGAGTCTGTCCAGTCATTGAGCTTGAGACATTGTCTTGTACTTTGTGTGCACATGCATTCTGTACTCGACTATTGATTAAACGGTTAATATTTTTGCATCTGGCCCTTTCGCTTTATTTTTTAAAATGACACAATGTGTGTGTTAAAATGACTTGCACATTTATTGTGTTAAATTGAACACAACATGTGTTGTCCCTGAGCACACTCACTATATGTGTTAAAACTGACACAACACATCTTTTTTTAGAGTGTACATTTTTAATTCCACATGAATCCATCAAAACACAAGTAAACACATCTTTGTGTAAAAATAACACATCTTTGTGTTGACCTAGTTGACAGAATAGATGTGTTAAAGAAAGGGACACATAAGTTGTGTCAAATTTGACACAACATGTGTTGTCCCTGAGCTGATTCAGCACATGTGTTAAAATTTAACACATTATGTGTTGTTTTTAACACATCTGTTCTAAGAGTGTGGTTGTCCAGACACCCTAGACACAACCTTAAGCAATGGCCCTGAACGGTGGTTTAATGTCAACATTGAGTCAAGTTCAACGCTGTATGAAATTCAAAAAATAAAGAAAATAAAAGTGCCAAAAATTTGTATGCTGCAATGAGCCTGCTTTGCATTGCACAATTTCTCAAAGCAGGGTTGCAGGCTTGATACTGCCACTCTCAAGTCATGCTCAATGTTCAGCTGAGATCTGTAGGCTACTTTGTTTTTCAGTGAAGCAACAGCTGAAAAGCCCATCTCACAGTGATATGATGTGGCAAAGGGAAGAAGAATGCAGACTTATCATTTTCATAAGATATAAACCAATGATTCATTATTTTAATATTCCTTTGTTCCGATCAGAGCATGTGAGCGGAGAGCGCATTTCTGAATATTTCACTCCGCTCGCTCATTCCGCTCAGGGTCGCGCGCTTAACCCAGAATGGCCTGCTGGTTTGAAAATATGTGGAATAAGTGCTGCCTCCGACTAAAGTTTTTTTCTAGTCGACTAGTAGTTGTTCATTTAAGCCATTAGTGGACAAATCGCCCCCTTTATATTGATTTAATTACTTAAATAGGCTATACAGGACAATGAGCGTTATATAGCCGCACTCAAGCAAGCGCACGACCGCACGCATAAAGCTTGCCACAAAGAACCGGCAAAAGTAATTATTATGAATGTGTAAAAAATAGCAAGGAGACATTTAATTGTTTATTAATAAACTGGTGTTTTCTGTGTCGCTGCAAAGATGAAGTTGACGACGCGGACTCGCCACGAACGAATAAAGATGTAAATGCATAAAAAGGAAAAATTCCTCCCATCTCTATTCCCCAACAGTGGGGCGCGCCCCACACTTTGAGAACCGCTGCGTCTAGCCGTTCGCGGGTTTCCATGGTAACGGCGCTGGTGGGCGGGGTGCTGAACCAGAGAACGCAGCGATTAATGCATTATGACGTCTGATAATTCCATAGCCTGGATGTCTCTGTGTAGTCTTGCTAATTATTCAGTCTCATATGCCATGTATTTACCAGGAGATGAAAAATAATTCAAGTGGAATAACAATATTTGGTGCTGAAGGAAACGGAGCTGAGCTCCGGCAGGGTGTGTTGTGGACCCGAGGAGGCGGAGCTGCGCTCCGGTGCGCTCCGGCCCAATTTAACCTATGCATTCAACTACATGTTATCAGCTTCAAAAGTCAACAAGAGGAATCTGTGAACACTCAAATAAACTCAAACACACTTAAATAGGCCAAACTGGACCTTTGTATTGATGATGCAGAAACAGCAGAAAGTGCCTGAATCTGATGTTTCTGTTCCTCTCTGATCACTTCAGTCTGATAAATCTGCTCTCTGCTGCCCCTGCTGGACTGGAGCAAATATATCCATAGTGCAATAAACAGATACACAAGAATTAAATATGAAATAAAAACAAAAAGACAGTTTAATAAAATAATAATGACCATTTTGACTTCACTTTCAAGTGAAAGCAATACAACTCAAAAAAGCAGTTTCATAGACACTCAATATCAGAACAATAGTCATGAACACAAAAACAGGATGTTGTGAGTTTATTATAGCAATGATAAAATAATGACAATTTCCTTCTAGCAAATTCACATGAAGATCAGATGGCAGTTTTTAAAAAAAACAGAAACCTCAATCAGAAATAATACATTCACAATAAGAATGATTCACTTAAATAAAAGTGAGCTCTTAAACTCATAAATTAATAAACTCTGAACTCTTACTTATTTATAAACTCTAAACTCAAGAACTCTGAGTCTGTAAGTGTATGTGTGTGTGTGAGCTAGTGAGTGTGTGTCTCTCTCTCTCTGTGTGTGTGTGTGTGTGTGTGAGTGTGTGTGTGTGTCTGAGTGAGTGTGTGAGCGAGTTAGTGTGTGTATGTGAGTGAGTGTGTGCATGTGTGAGTGTGTGAGCAAGTTAGTGTGTATGTGTGTGTTCTGTGAGTGTGTGCATATGTGTGAGCAAAAGCAAAACAAGACTGGATGAAACTTATTTCTCACAAATCCATTTCCTCTCATCAGAGCATTTGAGATCATTCCAGTTGTTCACGGGGTCTTTTGGCATCATTTCAATACAGTCCTCATTTCCATCGTTATTCGGGTCACCTTATAACCAAAACCTGAATAAAACAAAAAACGAGGAGCTTAACAAGCTATTCATCATAAAGAAGCCAACAATATTCACAGCATCAGATTAACAGAGTAGAAGTGCAGAAAAATAAAAGAGAAAAAAAATGATCCATGCAGTTTATATGAGAAGTATTTTTTATTGTGGTTGTTGTCATGATTGTGTTTGTGTAATTAATGGCAACTATTTATGTTGTAATTATCTAATTTTAAATGAGTATTAAAAGGACGTAACAAATTAATATGAAGTGTTTCTCTGTGAGTGTTTTATCACTTACGGCTCTTTGTACACAGCAAAAACTCCAGTGTTAAATTAACACACCTGGGAGTGTATATGAGTCCACACTCAAGAGTGTTGAAGTTAATGAGATAATTAAGTGATTAATTGAGTGATGATTGAGCAGTATTGAAGACACCTCAAGCAGAATCACTGAAGGAGAAAATCTCAAATTGTAAGCCACCGTTATGGCGATCATTGGTTGCTTTAGTTGGGCTCTTGACCCTTATATTATTAACTTTAGATTTTATTTGGCTGATGTATCTGAGTTATAACTGCCAGATGAACAAAGAAAAAAGTGATCTGATGGTGTTGGTTATATTATGACAATCATCATTTGAACTTTATGATTTTGATTCATGCTGTTGGTTACAGCATAACTGTGATTCTGAATAAATATCCAGAATTTTAGATATAATATAAAGGATTTCATAAAAGTTGTATTCTAAAAAAAAAAAAAAAAAAATCTGCTTTCTATGCACACACAGACATCAAGATTCAGTCTATGCATCTCAACAATGGTGACGAGCAGAATATTCAATTAGGAAAAGTAAATTACAAAGACAATTCAGATCATAATTTATTCATATCGCAATGCATGATGGGAGCCATTAATGAGTTGTGATTGGTGGCAGCCACTGCAACATGCTTTATTATTGTCACCACTGTTTAGATTCACAGGCTGATTATTGATCTCAGTGTTTTGATCAGAACTATGTTTATTAAATATCTTGGATTATAAGAAACATAATGATATTCATATATGCTGTAGAATCACAAAACTGGTGCTAATTCGTTAAATCAACCTATCTCAATAAATTTTATTTTCAGATCACAGCCTGATTATGCCAGAATACAACCAACACTATTAGATAACACTTTTCTTTGTTCGTTTGACTGTTATAAATAACAGCAGAAAAACAAATTTAAAGTGAATGTATAAAGGTTAAGAGCCCAACTAAAGCAAACACTTATCGCCATAATGGTTGCTTACAATTTGTGATTTTCTCCTTCAGTGATTCTCCTTGTTAACAGTGGTGGACGAAGTACACATACCATGTACTTGAGTTAAAGTATAGATACTCAAGGTAAAATATTACTCAAGTAAAAGTAGAAGTGCTGCCTTTAAACATTCACTTGAGTAAAAGTACAAAAGTATTTGCCTTCAAATGTACTTAAGTATCCAAGTACTATGATTTTTTTTATGGCTATAATGTCCTATTATAATTTGTCACAAGACTCTTGCTTAACTCAGTCTACTTGAAGACTAATGTCACTCTTGGCACACCAATCTATTAACAAAATGACAGTAATTATATATATATATATATATATATATATATATATATATATATATATATATATATATATATATATATATATATATATATATATATATATATATATATATATTTATTTATTTTTATTTTTTTGAATGGAATACATTTTTTGTGTGTTTAATTTTGGAGGGAAGGGAACTGTTCCCATAAGGTATAATAAATTTACAGTATTTACTGTATATATTTTTCTCAAGCATATATGGTCATAATTATTAACATCCTAAAGTTATGATACATTCATATAAACCTGCACAACACCATTAAATACATATACAAGGGTGTAACTTTTCCCCCCACAAAATGGGGAAACATTTTTTCGTTTTGAATCCCATTTCCTGCATTTACATACATTTAGGGACTATGGTGATACAAAATCCAGGAAATAAATTGATTATCAAAATCCAATCAAAAAGTTGATTATAATGATAAATTCTGCCAAAAATAAAAGTAGGCTACGAAACTATGTATAACAAAAAGATGTCTTGCTTTTTTATTGTTTAATAGGGGCCTATTGCAAAGACTTGAGAGAATAATTTTATAAAGTAAAAAATGTTAAAATGAATGAAAAAAATAAATAAAATTGAAATTATGTGAGACCCAATTTACACTGTAATGTAAAAACAACATAAAGACAGTATATTTTAAATAATTGTTTAATAGCATATTTTTTATGAATGAAGGCCAGCATCCCTGATATTAATATAGCTACTGATGTCTCCATGAAAAGGACCCCCCCCCCCCCCAACACACACACACACAAATTTGAAACATTTATTAGGCTTCAAAAATACAATTTTTAATTTAAAGTGAACTTTAAACAATCCTCACATAAACCCATAATAAATGCCATATTTACCTGTGCACTTCCTGTCTAACAGATATGAAATATACAGAAATTGAATAAGGTTATCAAACAGTCTGCACTGCATAAATTATAAATTAAATATAGATTAATCCTTATTAAAGCTACAAACGTTCTTTAGACAAGATCAGTGAGTAATTTCCTCTGTTCCCCTTTGTTCTTTGGTTAACTTTACTGATAGACAGAATTGGTTGCTGTCCCTTTAAGAACTGTAGCTGATGACAGGATCTTATGCATTTAATTTTCTCATTTACTCTTGAATTTCATTTAAGATTTGATTTAACTCATTTAAGACTGTTCTTGTGGGAATACAATTGACAAAACGGACATTTTGGCATAAATGTGTGTGTTATTATTCAAGCGCGAAAGAGAACTGGGTTGAGAGAACTGGATTGTCCTGACGCACACGCACAGAACACACACGCACACGACGCACAGACAGCGCGCCAGAATCCAGTTCTCTTTCGCGCTTGAATACCGATACCTTGAATACCAGCGCGATACCTGCTCATCAGAACTTTCAGTGAGCTATTTTTAGAGTGTGGACGTGGACGTTTACTTTAAGGTATGGTGTGGACGCGACATAGCTGGACGCGTACGCGCGCATCGGCACAGGCTATCTCCTGCTCCTCCGTGGCGATGATGGCGTGCGGATAAATAAATCATAAACAACGAACATGAAAGTTGGGGACACACAAACGGGATTTTGAATCCCCAATATTTTTTAATTTTCCCCATAGGAAATTACGCCCATTTTGTTCACTCCTTGCAGATATAGTGCACTCAAATGCCATACACTATATAGGGATTAGTGGATTAGTGAATGAGTGAACGGTTTCGGACACAGCTACTGTGTCGCAACCGTCTATCAGTTCGCAACTCTCTAACGGCTCTGGTTCGCACTTAGTAATTCAAGTTCAAAACAAAGCGCGGGCGCTGTACTGTGATTGGTGGCTCGTTTGACCAGTTACGTTTTTATCCAGTAATAAATAAAAAGGAACGACTGATTTTGAAAATGTAGTAGAGTAAAAAGTAAGATATTTTTCTTTGAAATGTAGTGGAGTAAAAGTAAAAGTCTCCCCAAATTTAAATACTTCAGTAAAGTACAGATCCGCAAAAAAGCTACTTAAGTACAGTAACGAATTACATTTACTTCGTTACTGTCCACCACTGCTTGTTAACATCAGGTGTCTTCAATAATGCTCAAACATCACTAAATTAATCACTTAATTATCTCATTAACTTTAACACTCTTGAGTGTTAATTTAACACTGGAGTTTGTGCTGTGTAGTAAATGCCGCTCCATCTGAAAGCAGTTGAAGGTGATTTACTACTAATCAAGGAACCGACTTTACTGACGAGATGCGCATAACAATATCGTGCGATATATCGCCCAGCCCTAATTCAGACACAGTCTTAGATGAAATCAACTGAAGAGAAAATAAGACATTAAATCTGAAGATCTCAGCAGAGGAGGATTAAACAACTCCACAAACAGCATTACCAGCTTCACAATTACTAACAGACTGACTTTATTTCTGTCACAAGTCTACAGAATTTATTGTTGAAAGTTGATGTTCTAGTGATCAAAAGAATTATGCCCCCATTATGGTGGTCCGTGTTTGCTTTAGTTGGGCTCGTGACCCATTTGTTTTTCTAAACCAAGCTTCTTTTAAGCATTTGCAAAAGTGTTTCATGATAAACGCTTGGGTATTGCTGGAGAAAAGGTTAAAAAAGCAATTCAGCTTTTCAGCTTGTGAGACTAATGAATCTTAAAATGATCTTTTCTAATATTAAAAATTCACTATTTTTTTTAGGTTTTCTCACTATGGTACAGATATAGCAAATCTGTAAAAAAATTAATAGTTTTTTATTAAACAATCAGCAATGTTAAACATGAACACTTAGACATCAACACTTATCATACAACCCTCAACAGTGGTGACAAAATTATCCATACTGCAGTGCATCCTGGGATTTTTGTAATATGGTGATACCCAGCAAGCATTGCTGCATGAAACGTTTTGTTTATTGTCACCATTGTTGAGATGCATATGCTGATTCTTGATGTCTGTGTGTGTCTGCTTACTACTGCAGATCAAAATTTTGTATGCACTACACAGTTTTAAAAAAAATTTTAAGTTTTAATTAAAATTTTAAATTTCTCTTGATGGGGTTTCACAGGTTTGGTAAAACAAAACACTCGAAAGAATTAATGACGAAACACTTATTAGTGACTGTATATACATTCAGGCCAGGTTACAATGGTAGTATCATCATAACAATACTACAATAACCTATCAGTTGACCCATGTTTACTTCACTGACAGACAAAAATGAAAAGCCTATATCAGTCAAAGCTCAGCTTTAGGAGGGGAAGAGACAGGGCAAGATAAAAACAAAGAGAAAAAGAGTGTGATGCTGATGAGGAGAGAAAAATAATCAGCTGCCCACTGACATGGTTTTAAAGCTGTTATACAATTTTTTTGGCCTTCAAAACATCTTAAAATGCACATATGTAGATCAGAAAAATCAAAATTTATGCCCCCCCATATGCCCTACCTCACATTTGGGACCACAGTGATTATAAAACCCTGCCTTTGCATGGTAATGAAATTAATAGTGAGCATTAGATCCTAAACTAAAGTGTTAACTTTTTTTTATTATTTAAAAAAAAAAAAAATCATACCCTCATTGGGGGCTTAGCCCCCTTAAAATGAAAATCCTAGTGACGCCCCTGGATGTTTCTATGAATTACAACCAAAGTCCCTTTAAGACAAGTCATTTCACTAGACGGCCATCTTTAAAACACCTCTCAGGCGTGGAAGTGCAGCTTTCCCCATTCAAAACAGCACGAGTGATGCATCTTGTGTTATTCTATAGTCTTTGTTACAACTACATAAATTACGTGTCCAGGAATGCTGTGGAATCTTCTGGACTCCCTTTTCGGGATTGGCTCCATTATATTGCATAAATGCAAAAGAGACTAATAGGCCTTATGCCTAACAATAAATATTCAATTAACATGTATCCACCCAAGCATTTTCAGCCCGCTGAAATAAAGCCTGGTGCTCTTTTGAAAACGGTCAGCTGGTGGCGCTAGAGAGCGCTTTGGTGGCACAGTGTTTTTCCAGATTAGACGCTTTATTTGGAATATCCACAGAAACGTGTTACTACTAGTATCTCATTTTGAAGAATATTACTGAATAAAAATGCAATAACCAATATTAACTTCTCCATTGTTCTTCAGTCGGTGTACAAGAAGTATGAGTGGTCGGTGTAGTATTTGTCCCGCCCCTCCTCTAAAAAGTGACTTAGAATAGCTGCCATGTGCGCGTCCTTTAAGTCAATGAGACCGTAGGGTGTCACATTTGTCATGTTAGGTTTCAGAAGAGTGCTTCTGTGCGGTTGATATGCAACCTTGATGTACAATTTTTCCGAGCCCGAAATGAAGCAAGCTCCACATTAGACACCTTCCCGACAGTCAAAGAGGCGTTACGTCACGAAAGTGTGGACTCATGGAAGACCGAGAGTTTTTAGGATGCCATTTGGGACAGGGCCAAAGTTTAACAGTTTTCAACTCTTACCTACAAAATTGTTTTTTTTTAAATGGCCAAACGAACTTGTGAAATATTATTATGGAACATAATGCATTCAAATGCAAATCATCAGTTTGCATAAAGCGTTAAAATGTTTTACGCAGCATTTACACATGGTAGAGAGCAGGTGTACATTTTTTTGTACCAACTGTGAAAATAGAACATTTTTATGAATCTGAAAATTTACGACAGATTTACACAAAAAAACAATTCTGCTTGTGTTTCATGAATGAGGCCCTTTGATATTTCTTTACAAGCTGTTCAGACATTGGCAATGAAAAAGCAATTATATGAAATGTGAAATAAAAACAAAAATTAAGTTTACTATGGTAATAATGGTTATTATTTTACCATTTTATTGAAAATGAAAGCAATACAACATAAAAGCAGTTTCACAGACACTCAATATCAGAATAATAGGGTAAATCAGAGCAATCTGGGACACTTTAGACTTCTACATTTTACTGTGATTGTCAGTTCAACACTTCAGAATAACAAATGAGATGCATGATAACAGCTAAGAAGTTTTAAATAACAGCTGCTTATAATGGAGCAAGACATGAACACATCAGATGTAAAGTGTGCAGCATTACATTTCACATGAAAGCAGTTAATGCTTGATGAATTAAACTTGCACTGTTTTAAAAGACAGGACTCTTAATAATGAATTATGTGATCACTATTGATTGATTCCATAAGATAAATGTTAATTTTATACATGAAGATAAATGAAAAGTTTAAGCATGAAAAAACAGGATGATCCCTATTTCTCACAAATCCCTTTTCTCTTATCAGAGCATTTGAGATCATTCCAGTTGTTCAGGGTATGTTCAGAACTCAGTTCAATACAGTCCTCATCCTCACCACCATAGTTATTCGGCTCACCTTTAACCCAAAACCTGAATAAAATGTGTTTTTTATTTAGATATTTTTTCAGATTTTTAATTATTCATAATGTCAACTAAACAACAAACAATTTAGGAATGTCATGCAACAAATGCATCAACCATAAATTAACAGTAATCTCAGAACTGCATTTCAAGAGTAAACATAAAGCAGAAGTGAAAGTGCAGAAAAGTAAAAGAGAGAAGTTTTTTTTTTTTTTAAATATAATTTATTTATACACAGCAAAATCCCCAGGGTTAAATTAACACTCCTCATGTGTCCACACTACAGGGTGTTAAAATTAACACTGAAGCAGTGATTAGTTAAATCACTTAATTAAGTGATTAATTAAGTGATGATTGGCCATTAGTGGTGACACCTAACGTTAATAAGCAGAATCATTGAAGGAAAGAGAAACAACAAGAACTACAAATGACTTTGAGCCATTACACATTATTGCACTTATTATTTAGATTGACTTTATTTCAGTCATACATTTACAAAAGTTCTTGAGATTCAACAGAAGTTTAGACAGTAATGTTTTATAGAATTTGTCATAAATCACCATTATGGTGGTCGGTGTTTGCTTTAGTTGGGCTCTTAACCCTTTTCGTTTTTTATTGCAAGTTTTTCTCTTACTGTTTCAACATTATGTTTGTAATGCACATTTGTGACTGCAAGAGAAAATATGACCTGCTCACAGTTTATTTTAATGAAGACATTATCATCATGTAGTAGTGATGGGAAGTCCAGTTCTTTTCCGCGAACCGGTTCTTTCGGACAGTTCGTTTCAATGAACCGGTCCAAAAGACCGGTTCACCAGTTCTTTTACGTCATCACGTAATGATGCCAATTCTATCATCCCACCGGTTTAAATACATTCAAATAAAGGCATTTGTAATCATAACTTAAGTTAAATAATAGTACTCATCGTCTTTTACGTTTTGCAAACGAACCCTGTAGCCTACAACGCGGATGTCTTAAAGATGTAAAGTGCATAAATGGTCTTCATCATTTTATTTGTTATTAAATAAACTTACATTTTGCCGAATTTAAGTCCTCGGTTCACTCGTGCTGCGTGCTCATGTTCAGCACATCATCAGTTGGCCGAGAGAAAGTTCTGTTTAGAGACGGTACTATCACGCATGCTCAGTATCTCCAGCTCATCGGTTCTCTGTATTTGAACGTGTCCAAAAGAAACAGTTCTCGGTTCTGTACTGGTGATTCAAGAACTGCAACAACCAGTTCTTGACTTGAGAACCGTAGCATAGGCCTGTGTGTGCTGAGCTGAGAACTGCTGAAACCTGAATATCCAGTCGACAAAACAAAAAAATCGACGCATGTCTCCAGTATGTTTAATACGTTATTTTTTAGCGCATTATAAACATTTACTAATCAGTGCACCATTAAAACTAGGGCTGCACGATTAATCGCACGATATTGTTATGCGCATCTAATCAGTAAAGTCGGTTCCTTGATTAGTAGTAAATCACCTTCACCTGCTTTCAGATGGAGCAGCATTTACTACAAAGAGCCGTAGTTAACTGACAAGCTGAGCCAAATCGTGTTAAAATCGAGGACATATCGCCAACGATATTTAATGCGATATGGCTCAGCTTGTCAGTTAACTACGGCTCTTTGTACACAGCAAAAACTCCAGTGTTAAATTAACACACCTGGGAGTGTAAATGAGTCCACACTCAAGAGTGTTAAAGTTAATGAGATATTTAAGTGATTAATTAAGTGATCATTGAGCATTATTGAAGACACCTAAAGCAGAATCACTGAAGGAGAAAACCGGAATTTCAGGTCACCATTATGGAGATGAGTGGTTGCTTTAGTTGGGCTCTTGACCCTTATATTATTAACTTTAGATTTTGTTTGGCTGTTGTATTCGAGTTTTACCTGTCAGATGAACAAAGACAAAAATTGATCTAATGGTGTTGGTTATATTATGACATTTATCATTTGAACTAAATGTTTGTGATTAATGCTATAGGTTACGGCATAACTGAGATTCTGCATAAATATCCAGGATTTGAGATATAGTATAAAGGAGTTCTGAAAAGTTGTAAAAAAAAAAAATCTTTCTTTTAGGCACACACAGATATCAAGATTCAGTCAATGCATCTCAACAATGGTGACGAGCAGAATATTCAATTAGGAAAAGTAAATTACATAGACAATTCAGATCATAATTTATAATTAAAATGCATGATGGGAGCCATTAATGAGTTGTGATTGGTGGCAACAAGGATTATTATTGTCACCACGGTTGAGATTCACAGGACGATTCACAGGCTGATTATTGATGTCTGTGTTTCTAAATAAATGCATTTGAAAGTGTTTTGATCAGGACAATTTATATTAAATGTTTTAGATTATAAGAAAAATACAATTATCATATGCTGTAGAATCATTAAACTGCTAAATTGCTATCAAGTTAAACCAGATAATCTGAATGAGTTTCATTTTTCAGATCACAGCATGATTATGTCAAAACATAACTAACACTATCAGATCACACTTGTCTTTCTTCGTTTGACTGTAATAAATCAATAACAGCCGACAAACAAAATTTGAACAAAGTATAAGGATCAAGAGCCCAACTAAAGCAAACACTTATCGCCATAACGGTGGCTTACAATTTTAGATTGTGTCCTTCAGTGATTCTGCTTGTTAACATCAGGTGTCTTCAATAATGCTCAAACATCACTAAATTAATCACTTAATTATCTCATTAACTTTAACACTCTTGGGTGTTAATTTAACACTCATATCTGCATCATATCGTCCATCTGAAAGCAGGTGAAGGCGATTTACTACTAATCAAGGAACCGGCTTTACTGATTAGATGCACATAACAACATCGTGCGATTAATCGTGCAGCTCTAATTAAAACCTTGGCAAGAGTTTACATCAAAGATTTATATCAACTTAGAAATTAAATGAGCTGTTTAGTTTGACAGTTTTACAATCCATTCATTGTGTTTCCAAACTTAGCCCCCAAAATAATACAGTAATAATAAAGTAATTGTGATCAACATTTTTCCAACATGTTTTATTTTGTTACACTTAGCCTACTGATGTTCAACTAAATACTTAATAAATGTACATTTCGTCCCGCAGAAAAAAATGCACGCATGCTCAGCTCATCAACTCATCAGTTCTCATTATGTCGAACGCGTCCGAAATAAACAGTTCTCGGTTTTGTACTGGTGATCTGAGAACCGCTGTGTTGTATTCTGATATCCGTTACGAGCAAGCAGTTAATTCCAGGACGTCAACGTATTGACGAGGTAAGTAGAATTGTTTAACTTCTTTATTTCACACTAGTTCACGACTCATATCAAACATGACTATTCGCAATTTTCTTCCTCCTTCTCTCTCCTTCCTTCTTGTTCACTTGAACTTACTAGTGCCCTCTAGTGCAATTACACAGAACACAACATCCCCCCCTTACATAAAGTCAGTAGGTGGCTTATTCAGTATTTAAGGCAGTATGTTTTAAACTTGAAAGAAACAGGTTTGGCTCTCCTCTTCCTGTCTGTGTATTTCTTACTTTTCTCCTGCCTTTCCTTGACAGTATCTCGCATACCAGCACATTTCTCACTTTTCCCCCTCACAGGAAAAATGTCTACCTTCGTTCTCAGTTTCCGGTTATGCAAAAGTTCAGATGGGGATACACCGGTAGTAGCATGAGGAGTAGCACGGTAACTCTGAAGATACTCAACTACTGACGGTCTCCAAGCTTTTCTCATTTGTTCCGCAGATAAGATACACTCTTTCAGTACTCTGTTCCAGCGTTCAACTGCACCATTTCCTTGTGGATGATACACACTTGTACGCAGGTGTTTGATACCACGTTCAGAAAGGAAATCCGAAAAAGCTGAAGATAGAAACTGAAGTCCACTGTCCGTAACAACAAACAAAGGGGTTTCCTTCTCGTGCAAACACAGAATGTAAGAAAGAAGTAACAACCTCAGTAGTGACGTGAAGAAAAAGCAACTTCTGGCCATTTGCTGTAATAGTCCACCAATGAAATTGCGAAACGACAACCTGATGCAGCATGTTCGAAAGGCCCGACGATATCAAAACCCAGTTTTTGCCAAGGTCCCTCCGGCAAATCTACAGGTTGTAATGGAGCAGGAGCTGTCTTTGCAGATTTGTCATTAAGTTGACAAGTAAGACAGGTTGAAATCACTGAGTTAACTAACAAATCCATTTTCGGCCACCAGTACAGTTCACGTAGCCTTTGTTTGGTTCTGACCAAACCTTGGTGTGTTTCGTGAGCCAGCTTCACCAAGGTCGAACGGAGAGAAACAGCAACAACGACACGATGTTCACCTCGCATGATCAATACGTTGTATACTGACAGTTCATCACGAATGAAAAAGAATGAAGATAGGGCTGGCTCTACATCCTTCTTGTTGTGTGGCCAGCCATTCAGTATTTGCATTCTAAGTAAACACAGCTCAGAACAAGATTTGGAAGCTTTTGTGAAATCCACCATGGACACTGAATGTAACCCTGAAAAGACTGCGGCAACCATTTCTGGTTCCTCAGTGTGCTCGTTCGTCACTGGTAAGGCTATTCTTGACAAGCAATCTGCAGCCTGGTTTTGAGCACCAGGGCGGTATTCAATGTCATACAAAAACACAGCAACCGGGCTGACCATCTGGCTACTCTCATTCCAGCACGTCCAATTCCTTTTGTAGCCAGCAAAGTAGTTAATGCTTTATGGTCAGTACGTAACGTAAAGTGATGACCCCATAAGTACGGGCGCCATTTCTCTACAGCGAACACGCAAGCCAAAGCCTCTTTTTCCACTGTGGAATATTTTCTCTCGGTCGCGCTAAGCGTACGTGAAGCAAAAGCGACAATGCGTTCTACACCATCTGCATGAAGTTGAGTCAGTACTCCACCAAGACCATAGTCCGAAGCATCAGTTGACACGATTGTAGGAAGAAACGGGTCAAAAAATGCAAGCACTGGGCTCTCCACAAGAACAGCTTTCAGTTTGTTAAAGCAACGGTCTGCTTCCGCAGTCCATTCAAACAAAGTTTCAGTAGCATTTCTCAGAAGAGCACGTAATGGTTCCACCTCCGTGGCAAAGTTTGGGAAGAATTTACTGTACCACGAGATCAATCCAAGGAACGAACGAAGAGCAGATGTGGAGGAGTGTGGAGTAGGAGCATCGACTATAGCTTTGATGTGAGCAGTATCTGGTAAGATTCCTTCTTTTGAGATCACGTGACCCAGGAATTTGAGGGAAGTCTTGTTGAATGTGCATTTCTGCATGTTCAGTGTCAAACCAGCATCTCTCAATTTCTGAATGACAGTGTGAAGAGTTTTGTCATGTTCAATCTGTGAGGCGGCATAAACTATTATATCGTCCAAATAGTTTTGTACACCTGGAACACCTTTTAGCACTGTCTCCATCATTTTCTGGAAAGCTGAAGGAGCAGAAGCTAACCCGTAAGGAACACGACGGAATCTGAAAAGACCCTCATGCATAATGAAGGCAGTTAAGTCACGGCTATCAGCATGTAAAGGTAGTTGATGGTACGCGCATGTTAGATCAATAGTCGAAAATACAGCTGCAGCCCTCAACTCACTCAATAGCTCATCCATATGGGGTAATGGGTGTTTGTCAACTAGTAGGGCTTTGTTCGGTTCACGAAGATCAACACAAAGTCTATTTTTTCCTCCTTTCTTTGTAGTGACTACTATTGGCGAAACCCAGGGAGAAGCATCGATTCGCTCGATAATACCTTGATTCAGCAGAGATTGTAGTTCCTCTGAGACTGCATTACGTACAGAAAAGGGAAGTCGACAGAGTTTTTGTTGAACTGGAACTGCATCATCACGAGCTTTGACCTTGTGCATGAAGCCTTTCACACATCCCACAGGCTCAGTATTCGCAACACTGTGAACTGAAGCAGAGGTAGAAACAGTACAGTCATGGTTAATTGTACATTTCAGTGCTTTAAGTACATCCATGCCTAATAAGGCAGTTCCGTTTTTCACAATGTAGAGTGGAACGGTAGCAGACACTCCGTGTAATGACACATTAGCTGTGAGACATCCTAGAACTGGAATGTGTCCTCTCATGTACGTGACCAATTGGACACTCGGCAGTGGAGATGTACTGAAATAATGCCTGTACAAAGTCTCTGGCAAAATCGAAACTACAGAGCCTGTATCCACGACAAACTCGGTCTCCATAGACTGTCCTGTGTCAGTAGAAATGTGCACACAACACTTAATCCTGTCGTCAGAATTTTCACAGTTCATATCGCATATTTGTACTTCGGGCAGAACTGCGCGAACGGATGTTGTCGAACGGCATACTTTCGCAAAATGTCCCGTTTTGCCACATGAATTGCATTTAGCTTTAGATGCTGGACAATCAGATGCATTTGCCAAGTGCTTATTAGAGCCACATCTGTAGCAAGCACGCTGTGACGCAGTAAACTTGCTTGGCGTAGTTTTAGGTCTGTCTGTGGTCAATTGATAATGAGAAGTCTTTGAACTCACCGCTTGTACCGGAGCAGTATCTCGAAGTGAATTCACGTTGTGCAACGCTTGCTCAATCTGGCACGCAACAGTTACAGCAGCCCCCAACGAAGCGGGCTGATCCAGTAGAATTTTCTCGCGCACTGTTGTAGCGTACGCTTTCTCGATGAGCTGATCCCGAATCATTTCATCCTCTACTGTACCATAAGCACAATTGACTGCCAATTCTCGCAACGCTGAAGTGTATTGCACAATCGTTTCATCTGCGCGTTGAGCTCTCTGTCTGAACTGGTGACGTGCAACAACCACATTGACTTTCGGAATGAAATGCTCTTCCAAAGCAGACATTGCTTCATCATAAGTTGTACCAGTATCCGGCAGAGTGTAGAAAATATGTTGTCCTTCTGTCCCCAAGCAATGTAAAAGAACTGGGCGTCTTCGAGCAGCCGTCCAGGAATCTCCTGATGCGCTAATAGCCAGCATGTAGTTCTCGAAGATTCTTTTCCACGTGCAGAAGGGAATCGGTGGATCAGAAGCACATGGCAAGAACGGAGCAGATGTGAGAAGACTCGCCATCGTCGCCAATTGTTGTATTCTGATATCCGTTACGAGCAAGCAGTTAATTCCAGGACATAAACGTATTGACGAGGTAAGTAGAATTGTTTAACTTCTTTATTTCACACTAGTTCACGACTCATACCAACCATGACTATTCGCAATTTTCTTCCTCCATCTCTCTCCTTCCTTCTTGTTCACTTGAACTTACTAGTGCCCTCTAGTGCAATTACACAGAACACAACACGCTGTACCTGTGTGTTCGGTAGTACGCGCATGCGCAGTATCAGCTGCTCGAGCTCATCACTTCTCTCAGCACCAACATGTCTCAGTTCAGTGAACTGTCGGAGTTACTGGAGTAAAATATACTCCGGGATATTGGTTTATTTCGATTCGGAGGGACTGTCAGGCATGTCTGAAAGTGAGTAACTTCAGTAACTTGTGGATCAGCGCTGACGCAAGACGTTTGTTTGTTTGTTTGTTTATTAATTTATATAGCACAATTTAATACAACTGATGTTGCCCAAAGTGCTTCACAATAAAAAACAGAAAAAAGAAAAACACAGAATAATAGCAATAAATAAGCATATCACATAAAAACCAGACATATAGACAGTAACCCAGTTAAGATAGCTCTCCATTTGAGTGTAAAAGATATTGTTTTAGCATAACTTTGAACATGGATAGTGTTTTGGCAGATCTAATCGACTGAGGGAGGTCATTCCATAGTTTTGGTCCTGCTCGAGAAAAAGCTCTATCACCCCTAAGCTTATATTTAGTCCTGGTAGTACGAAGCAACTGTTTATTTTCAGATCTCAAGGATCTAGAAGGGGTGTACATTTCCACCAGGCTGGATATATACACTGGAGCTAATTTGTGCACGGCCTTAAAAACTAATATGAGGATCTTATAGATAATTCTACATCTTAATGGCAACCACTTTAGTGATATTAATAGTGGAGTCACAGAGTCATATTTCTTTGCCGACTTTATCATTTTAGCTGCAGCATTTTGAATTTTCTGTAAACGCACAATTGCTCCGGCATCAACACCATAAAAAAGGGAATTACAATAATCCATTCTAGAAAAGACCATGGACGTAATGGCTTTCTCAAAATCTAAAATGGATAAAAATGGTTTAGTCTTAGCTAACCGACGTAAGCTTAGAAAACAGGATCGCACCACAGAGCTAATTTGCCTGTCCAACTTTAGATCACTATCCAGCACAAATCCCAAATTTTTTACACTAGATTTAACAAAACCGTTCAAAGAAGTTGTATTCAAGCACTTCAGCACGTCATGTTTTTTTGGGCCAAACACGATGACCTCAGTTTTATTTTCATTTAGCTTCAAAAAGTTTGCCGCCATCCACTCCTTGACATCATGTAAGCATGCTAATAAAGTATCAAGTGAGTTTGAATTTAATTCTCTCATGGGCATATAAATCTGCGTATCATCAGCGTAGCAGTGGAATGACACTTTATGTTTCCGAAAGATTGCCCCCAAAGGTAGCATATAAAGGGAAAAAAGAATTGGGGCAAGAATCGATCCCTGTGGGACTCCCCAAGGAAGAGGTAATCTCAAGGAATCACAGCCCCCAAAGCTAACAGAGAATAATCTGTCGGTAAGATACGATTTAAACCATTTGAGAACATTACCTTTTAGGCCAACACAATATTCTAAGCGATTGATTAAAATCTCATGGTCCACCATATCAAACGCTGCACTGAGGTCAAGCATAATTAAAATAACACTTTCACCATTATCAAGCGAGACAAAGATGTCATTTAGCACTTTGACCAACACTGTCTCGGTGCTATGGCAGGACTTAAAGCCCGACTGGAAGGGCTCACTAATTGAATTTGCCGTCATGTGTGCTTGTAACTGCTTGAATATCACTTTTTCTAAAACCTTGGCTAAAAAAGGAAGATTTGAGATCGGTCTAAAATTATTAGGATCGTCTATTGCCAAATTAGGCCTCTTTAATAATGGACGAACTATAGCATACTTAAACTCTGCTGGGCAAGTGCCCTGACTGAGGCACTTGTTAATAAGGTTCAGCACTGTGGTTCCTACACTAGCAAAAATCTCCTTGAAAAAACGAGGTGACATGACATCATGTTTAGATGAAGAAGGCTTGAGATGTACAACAATATCCACCAAAGCTGGAAGGTTAATAAGATTAAAATCACTCCATTCCGTGCTACAAGGCACAGCCAGGTCAAAAATCTGAGTCATCTGTACTCTTTGTATTGTAGAGTGTAAGCCAACAATTTTATCATTAAAAAATTTCAGGAAATCTTCACAATTTAAGATTGAAGGATCTGGATACCTAGATTGCCTGGGATTAATAACTGAATTTATTATCTCAAATAAAATCTTAGGTTCATTCAAATGTTGAGTGATAACATCTGAGTAATACTTGTGTTTAGCATCTCTAGAGGCCTTCTGAAATGATTGTAGCGTTTCTCTAAAAATCTCATAATGGACCTGCAATTTATGTTTTTTCCACCTCCTCTCAGCTTGTCGAGCATGTTGTCTAAGTGCCCGTAGGGGTTCATTTACCCATGGCAAGTGTATAATTTTACCCCTTTTAGCTCTAAGAGGAGCAACATTGTCCAGAATATCTGCACAAACTGAGTTAAACCGTTCCAAAAACTCATCAACACTTAAGTTTGTCGAAGATATTTCAGATAAAATAGATTCACCATAGTCTTTATACAGAATATAGAATTCAGCATTCGTAGAGGAATTGAATTTCCGAATCCATGTTTTTTCTGGCAGTGACTTTTCCACGTTCTTGTAAGAACATACATTGAAGAACACTGGTTTATGGTCAGAAAACACAACTTCGTCAATCATAATGTCCTGAATGTGTAGGTTAAAAGATAAAACCAAATCTAACGTATGGCCCAACTTATGAGTTGGCCCTTTAACCCACTGTGTCAAATCATAAGAGTCAATCATATTTACAAACTCTCTGGAGACCACATCCTGCCCACAGCACAAATGTACATTAAAATCCCCAATAATTAGAAAACTGTCAAATTTTGTGATCAGGTTACTCACAAAATCAGAAAATTCACTCACAAAGTCCTTGTTTGGCTTTGGAGGACGATACACAAGAGCCACCAACACAGGACCTGTAAGCATTATCTGAAACGTTTGTAACTCAAAACTATTGTAAAGTTCAGTTGAGATAGTCCGGCATCTGATTTCATCTTTAAAAATAGACATAAGGCCCCCACCACGACCAGTTAGCCGAGGGGAATTATAATAAGAGTAACCCAGTGGTAAAAGTTCAGCCATCGGAGTGAGATCTCCTACCTTCATCCAAGTTTCCGACAGAAAAAGGAAGTCCAGCTTATTGTTCATAATAAAGTCATTGAGCATGAACGTTTTGTTTCCCACGGAGCGAACGTTGAGCAAGGCCATCTGCACCGTGGCTTTTTCTTTGATCATTTGCCGCTCGCGGCGAACGGGCCGAAGATTTCGCAGCTCAATGCCTCTCGAACAGACTCGTGACCATCCCGTTTGTCTCGCAAAGGCCGGACCATCAGGAACTATCGGGTGAATGCAGCCACTCATGCCAGCCGCAAAACGCCGACATAGTATTCGGTTTACACCTCTCCTATCCACGTGCGTTGAATCTGGACGAAGTGCAGCACTAAATTCTCTGCCATCCATGGCCCGTTTCAGTTTCACAATAACACCGCCGCGTTTTCCTCGCTTTCTCCAGCGGCGTCTTCGAAGAGCACCGGGGGAGGTGCGGCACAGGTGCAAAGGGATTTTCTCCAGCAGGTACGGAGGGATAAAAGCAGACCCCTCAAAATCATTTTTAAAAGCAGCATCCACAGTCGTCTGGATCATTAGCAGTTGATTCCGATCATAAATAAATAATGAAGATGCATATTGAGTGCAACAGGTTAGCAGCAACAGGAACAGAACAAAGACAAACGAGGTAGGTAGACGGCATGCCATGACCACCGGCGCCATCTTGCTAAAGACGTGAACTGTTTCGAACGATTCAGTCCGATTTAGTGTACTGGTTCGACCGCTAAAAAGATCCGGTTCAAAAGAACGATTTGTTCACGAACCGGCCATTGCTATCATGTAGTGACCTGGTTCACTGATGTCCTTCGGAGTCTAAATCTTTGACTATATGCTCGATGTGTCACTTTAGTATTGGTGACTGTAGCCCTGAGAATCTACAGTTTGTGATTCAACAGCAATATGAACAATTTTGAATTTTGAATTAGCATATGAATCTGAACAATGGTGACAATAAACAAACTAGTGACAAACAGATCGACTCTGAACATCACAAAACAAGCTACTTAAGTCATAACAAAACAATAGCAAAATAAAAGCAAACAGAAAAAAACAATGAAAATCACAGGACAATTCAGCTGCATAATTTATTCATGCTGCAATGCATGATGTGAGCCATGGATGTGTTTTGATTGGTGGCTCCCATCATGCAATGCAACATGAAGCATTTGTGTGATTGTCACCATTGTTGAGATTCATTTGTAGATTCTTGATGTCTGTGTGTTATTTTAAAACCTGTGATTAATAAAGCACCACTGAAATTATTTACTGTAATGAAAAATTAAATGTTTGAATAATCAGTTTATAATGCAGGGTGAGGCAATGAATCAGGACACTAGAGGATTGTAATTTCATTGATACATAACCATCATGACCTGAGCTATGTTTCCCATAAGCATCTTAAGCCTAACTTGATCGTAGAACTTTTGGAAAAAATGTTCTGTATGATCAAAATAGGCTTACAATGCTTTCAGGAAACGCAGCCCAGGTCATAGTGTCTCTTGCCACAACAAATGTGCTTTATAAACACAGAGTTGAAGCAGCCAGAGAAACACTTTTATTAAAAAGTAAAGGGTCAAGAGCCCAACTAAAGCAAACACTGATCACCATAATGGTAACCTGAAACGAAACATTCCATAAAACATTACCATCTAAACTTCTGTTAAATCTAAATAAGACCGTGTGTAGATGTATGACAGAAATAAAGTCAAACTGGTAATAATACATGCAATAATGTGTAATGGCTCGAAGTCAGTAGTTCTCTTTCCTTCAATGATTCTGCTTATTAACATCAGGTATCTTCAATAATGCTCAATCATCACTTAATTAATCACTTAATTATCTCATTAACTTCAACACTGCTTCAGTGTTAATTTTAACACCCTGTAGTGTGGACACATATGTACACTGAGAAGTGTTAATTTAACGCTGGGGATTTTGCTGTGTAGGGAGTGCCTTTTGTGGTTTTGTGGCTTGTGTTGGTGGAAAAGCTTCAGCAGTCTTCAGCAAATTTCTGGAGGTGTTGATGTTCTTGTTTTTAAAATGGGAATTAAAAAGACTAAAATAAATAAATACACATGAATTTCTGAGAGTATTTTTGCACTTACCCTTGATTCAGTGGTGAATTATCCACCCATTTCATGATCCCCTTGTTCTCAATCTCAGACAAACCTATCCACACACTCTCCTTGATTAATGAAGATATATGCCTCTGTGTGTGAATAAAAACAGGAATAAGTGTGATTCCTCTCATTAACTAACAGTCACTCACACACACTCACCTGCTTCTCTTCAGTGTTGATAATGACCAGATCAGCTCCTCGATCTCTGCAGTAATGCCTGCTGTCAGACCAGCTCATCGGCTCATTGGACATAAACAAGCCATCTGGACCCCACAGAAATCCTAAAAGTAACACAACTTGTCAAAAAGTGTACATAAAAAAAAGAAAAAAACTAGGCGAAAGAAATGTGCAAACAACTGACCTTGTTTAGAAGTGCACTGAAAGTGCTGCAGAATGACGGCTGCAATCAGAAGAAGACAAAGGATCCCGAGACACACTGTGATCAACATCAAACATCGACTTCCTCCTGACAAAACACAAATATTAATGAATACACTCCATATTGTCAGTTCTGTCATGACAAACTACAGCAAATGATATAGGCAACTATTTGAATGTTGAGCAGTGAGCTCATTCGCTACTGATACAGCAGGAACCAATCAGCTGTGCCCTATAGAGATGATGTCATTGCAAGCAGACTCAGTTATGGACCATAGAGTTTCATCACAGAACTTTCTATATAAGGTTTCAAATTAACCATTGTAAGTAAAATATTTTACCACTATAAAATATGCAAACAAGAACATATGCTGAAAAAAGTGAGAATATAAAATAATTCTTTGTCAATACATTGACTATTGCTCTTGGAAAACAATGATTGAAATCTAACAGTTTTCATTTCATGAACCAAAAATAAACGCTCTGCTTACTGTGATTTCGGGCTTTTCCTTCATCCTGGCAGTGTCTTTGAGGTCCAGTTGTGTCCATAATATTTCTGTGATTAGAATTTTCATAGTAGTATTCTAATTCCATTATTTGTTCTTGTGTCTTGCACTACGTCTTGACAGATGAGCTGTGGTACTCAGAATGATTACTTCATTTAAAAGTCCACCTTTTATAGTGCTAAATTTACACAGGAAGTGATTTCATTTGACATTGGTTTTTAATGTGAATATAGACTTCCTGAAACTGTCCTCAGACACAAACTCTATTTCTGTATCTGTATCATCTTGTACATCCAACCACATGTAGTGAGCAAAATCCCCATTTCGGCTGGTACAAAATGCCTTCTTTTCAGATCAGAAATAGTCACTCTTTAGTCAAAACTTCTCTATTACTGGCATTTTTCAGTGGATATAGTCACTGAACCTGGTTTCAAAGCCATATGGGGAGGCTGTAGACCTGGAGCCTGTAGATATACGCCCCTGGCAGTTTTACGCCCCTGTTGTTCCTGAGGCGTCCAGTAGGGGGGAGAAGGATACGGCGAAATAACATAATTAAATCGACGCTCGAAACTAACACATTAAAGGGTTAGTTCACCCAAAAATGAAAATTCTGTCAGTATTTACTCACCCTCATGCTGTTCCAACCCCGTAAGACCTTCGTTCATCTTCGGAACACGAATTAAGATATTTTTGATTAAATCTGAGAGCTGCATCACTCCTCCATAGGCTTCTTCAGGGATTGAAACTTGCCAGCCCCGAAAAGTTATTAAAGACACCGTTAAAATAGTCCAAGTGACTACAGTGGCTCAATCTTAAGCGATGAGAATACTATTTGTGCGCAAAAACAAACAAAAATAACGACTTTATTTCAACTATTCATTTCCTTCTCTGTGGGCCTCTAGTCAGTTAACGTAGTGTGATTGCGCAGAGCTACGTCACACGTAGGCTCACTATTGGCCGACGCTGGTCATGTGGGTGATGCGTGTGACGTACAACAACAGAAGCTTACGCTAACTGATTTGAGGCCCACAGAGAAGGAAATGAATAGTTGAAATAAAGTAATTATTTTTGTTGTTTTTTTGCGCACAAAAAGTATTCTCGTCGTTTGATAAACTTAAGATTGAGCCACTGTAGGCTAAATATAGGCCAAACACATTTAAACTTCTATCTATCTATCTATCTATCTATCTATCTATCTATCTATCTATCTATCTATCTATCTATCTATCTATCTATCTATCTATCTATCTATCTATGTCTGTCTGTCTGTCTGCCTGCCTGCCTGCCTGCCTGCCTGCCTATCTATCTGTCTGTCTGTCTGTCTGTATGTCTATCTATCTGTAGGCTATCTGTCTGTCTATCTATCTATCTATCTGTCTATCTGTCTGTCTGTCTGTCTGTCTATCTGTCTGTCTATCCATTTATGCACAAATATAGAGCTTAAATAATAGTTTAAAAAATGTGGTCTGCTATATTTCACAAAGTAAGCCCATTTGTGCGGATCTACTATCCCCAGTGTTAAATTAACACTGAAAAGTGTGAATTATATAAACTCTGAGCAGAGTGTTAAATGAACACTGAAGCAGTGTTAAAGTTAACGAGATAATTAAGTGAATAATTGAGTGATGATTGAGCATTGTTGAAGACACCTGATGTTAACAAGCAGAATCTCTGAAGGAGAAAACCATAATTTTAAGTCATCATTATGATGATCAGTGTTTGGTTTAGTTGGGCTCTTGACCCTTAAATCATTAACTATAGATTTTGATTGGCTGCTGTATGCGAGTTATAACAGCCAGATGAAAAAATAGAAAGGTGATCTGATGGTGTTGGTTGTGTTTTAACATACAGGTCCTTCTAAAAAAATTAGCATATTGTGATAAAGTTAATTATTTTCCATAATGTAATGATAAAAATTAAACTTTCATATATTTTAGATTCATTGCACACTAACTGAAATATTTCAGGTCTTTAATGTTTTAATACGGATGATTTTGGCATACAGCTCATGAAAACCCAAAATTCCTGTCTAAAAAAATTAGCATATTTCATCCGACCAATAAAAGAAGTGTTTTTAATAAAAAAAAAAAAAGTCAACCTTCAAATAATTATGTTCAGTTATGCACTCAATAGTCAATACTTGGTCGGGAATCCTTTTGCAGAAATGACTGCTTCAATGCAGCGTGGCATGGAGGCAATCAGCCTGTGGCACTGCTGAGGTGTTATGGAGGCCCAGGATGCTTCTATAGCGGCCTTAAGCTCATCCAGAGTGTTGGGTCTTGCGTCTCTCAACTTTCTCTTCACAATATCCCACAGATTCTCTATGGGGTTCAGGTCAGGAGAGTTGGCAGGCCAATTGAGCACAGTAATACCATGGTCAGTAAACCATTTACCAGTGGTTTTGGCACTGTGAGCAGGTGCCAGGTCGTGCTGAAAAATGAAATCTTCATCTCCATAAAGCTTTTCAGCAGATGGAAGCATGAAGTGCTCCAAAATCTCCTGATAGCTAGCTGCATTGACCCTGCCCTTGATAAAACACAGTGGACCAACACCAGCAGCTGACATGGCACCCCAGACCATCACTGACTGTGGGTACTTGACACTGGACTTCAGGCATTTTGGCATTTCCTTCTCCCCAGTCTTCCTCCAGACTCTGGCACCTTGATTTCCGAATGACATGCAAAATTTGCATTCATCCGAAAAAAGTACTTTGGACCACTGAGCAACAGTCCAGTGCTGCTTCTCTGTAGCCCAGGTCAGGCGCTTCTGCCGCTGTTTCTGGTTCAAAAGTGGCTTGACCTGGGGAATGCGGCACCTGTAGCCCATTTCCTGCACACGCCTGTGCACGGTGGCTCTGGATGTTTCTACTCCAGACTCAGTCCACTGCTTCCGCAGGTCCCCCAAGGTCTGGAATCGGTCCTTCTCCACAATCTTCCTCAGGGTCCGGTCACCTCTTCTCGTTGTGCAGCGTTTTTTGCCACACTTTTTCCTTCCCACAGACTTCCCACTGAGGTGCCTTGATACAGCACTCTGGGAACAGCCTATTTGTTCAGAAATGTCTTTCTGTGTCTTACCCTCTTGCTTGAGGGTGTCAATAATGGCCTTCTGGACAGCAGTCAGGTCGGCAGTCTTACCCATGATTGCGGTTTTGAGTAATGAAACAGGCTGGGAGTTTTTAAAAGCCTCAGGAATCTTTTGCAGGTGTTTGGAGTTAATTAGTTGATTAAGATGATTAGGTTAATAGCTTGTTTAGAGACCCTTTTCATGATATGCTAATTTTTTGAGACAGGAATTTTGGGTTTTCATGAGCTGTATGCCAAAATCATCGGTATTAAAACAATAAAAGACCTGAAATCTTTCAGTTGGTGTGCAATGAATCTAAAATATATGAAAGTTAAATTTTTATCATTACATTATGGAAAATAATGAACTTTATCACAATATGCTAATTTTTTGACAACGACCTGTAATCATTAATTGACCTGAATCGCTGAACTCATCAAGAGCATAAATTCTGAGTTAAATTTACCTTATGGATTTTAGCAGCACGGTCATTTTAGAACATACCATTTTTAGCCTTTTCACGTCTTTTGTCGTGGAAATAATTCTATTCGAAAAGTTAGGAGGAAGGAGACAAGTGGAAACCTTGGAAAAGTCAAAGTATCAAACGTTTTATTTCTTGCAAGAAAGGCAGTTCACACACAGACAGAGTCTGACATGAGAAGGGCAAAGGGCTGATCCCTTTCACCCCGTTATATACCCTAACACATCCTGTGTAGGCCTGCATCTGTTTTAGAAAAAACCTTAAAAGGAAATGTTGTTTCCAAGTTTCTGGTCTCTCAAGTTCTTTGTCTCACAGAAATTTGCTCAAGCTCTTGGTCACACATAAATTTATTCAGACAGACCATCTAAGTTTCCTGTCAACTTGACATCACACTCTTTGCCTAAAATTTATTTATGTCCGAAAACTACCCACATACATTTCACACTTGAGATATAACAGACCACTCAGACTACGTGACAGAACATGTTGTTCCAGAAGCATATCTTAACTTATGCATTTCTATCAGCTTGATTATATTCTTTAATAATGTTCTTTAACTTATACGAACATCCCCAGATAGCAAACTGACTCCGGAACGATCTGCCGCGGAGGTATCACAAGGTCCGGAACGGAGTCCACTTGCACAGCGCAACGGATCCGGAACAGATAAGGATTGCGGATCCAGACTAGATCCGCGGCAGACCCTATCCGTATCCGCTGATAAAGCAGCTCACCCGCCGCGGATCCGATCTGGACCCGTTCATTTCGGTCTGAAAACCTTTCAGATCACTCATTCAAAACTAGTAATCTGGCCAAAACTACAAAAATATTTCAAATCTATTGGTGGACCAACATTAGATAGACTGCCCACCAAACAACATGATGTCCAAAAGACGTCTTTTTAACGTCTTTGTCACGAAAGTTGGACGTTGAAAAGACGTCCACTGAGGAGCCAGAATTAAAGTTTTTATGACGTATTTTTTTGACGTGTTCTGCACGTCCGATATAGACGTTCATCGAACCTTCGTACAAGGTTAAAAACTAGTTCAAATCTGGCCATTGTGGACATATATTCAACATCATTTATGGTCTCATTTAGACAATACTGTTTCTGGACCAAATAAACACTCAGGGATGCATTAAATTAAAACTAACTCTTTATATCAATGTAATTTCCTTACATTGTTTAGATGTTGATATGTTTCATTTTAAGTAACCATTGTGGTGATCAGTGTTTGCTTTAGTTGGGCTCTTGGTCCCAGTTCTTCTTACTTTAGCTTTTCTTTGGCTGTTGTAACTGCCAACAGCGGATACGGATAGGGTCTGCCGCGGATCTAGTCTGGATCCGCAATCCTTATCTGTTCCGGATCCGTTGCGCTGTGCAAGTGGACTCTGTTCCGGACCTCCGTTCCGGAGTCAGTTTGCTATCTGGGTCTCTTCCTTAAATGCTTATTGATTATGTAAGTCTTTTTAGTTTAATAAAAGGTTAAAACAAGTTAATCTAAATGTTAATAAAGAAGTAAAGAAAAATAGAAGAACACGTCGAATGTAAAAGAAAAACACCTCTAAATGTAAAATTCCGATCACATTCCACCCCATGTTCATTCAAAGAACATACACACAAAATTTTGACATTTACTCATCCATAATCATAGTAATTTACACCTGGTAAATTTTTCCCATGGTTACATCATTTCTTAGTGAAACTCATGTTCGCTCTCGTTCTCGTATGTCTCAGCTTCAGGCACTGTAACCTCAACTTCATCTTCTGGTGCCCTACGTATCATTGTTACGTATTCCCCTGCAGTCATTCTAACCATAGTGGTAGACACCGCTTTAGCAGTGAAAGTAGAAATACAATTCATAAAACATGGAATCATCAGAAGCAAAATCAAAGCTAAACATGCTATTGGCATAATTGTACTTATCAGCCATTTCGTCCACCCCTGAATCGTCCTGTACTATTGATTCGTCCTCTCTCCAATGACGATGGTTTTCTAATGAATACCCGACAGGCTGACAAGCAACATTGGTTAGTCTGACACCTGTTCGGTACTCGTTAGCTGTGAATGGGATTCTTCTTCCGTTGCAGCTACCGCATGAGCTGGCACCGTTGCAGCTACCGCATGAGCTGGCACTTTTCCCGTTGCAGCTACCACATGAGCTGGCACTTTTCCCGTTGCAGCTACCACATGAGCTGGCACTTTTCGACAGTGCGTCCCATGGATCCACGGAGCCCTCTCCTCGACTTTCACCCCAGTGTGAGTTGTCAGTAAAACCTGAAATGGCCCCTGCCACCTCTTCGCGTTCCAGTGTTTCCGTCTCAGATCCTTTATCAGTACGAAATCTCCTGGCCTGATGCTGTGCAGGGCCGTCTCAGCTGGCTCTGGAACTGCTGCTTTGACCTGTTTTGAGATATCAGCAAACACCTTATCCAGTTCAACACAATATTACAACATGTCATGTTCACAAAGAGTGGTGTCAGGCAGTGGTCTAGGATTATGTGGTTCCCAGCCCATGTGAGGTGGACGAGCAAACAGAATCTCAAATGGAGAGAGCTGTGCGCGTCCCCTCTATCTCATTCTCATATAAGTCAATGCAATGGGCAGGGCCTTTGACCATGAAAGCTCTGTTTCATCACAAATTTTTGCCAATTTATTCTTAATGGTTCCGTTCTCACGTTCAACAGCGCCTCCTGCCTGTGGCCAATAGGAGCAGTGGTACTTCCAGGAAGTACCCAGGAATGCTTCAATTGCTGAGATCGCGCTGTTTACAAAATGTGAACCATTGTCACTTGATAATTTCTCAGGTATCCCCCATCGTGGGACGATTTCCTGTAGGAGTAGTTTTGCCACCCCTTTTGCATCTGCCTTTGTTGTAGGCATTGCTTCAACCCATTTTGAAAACATATCCACCGCAACTATGCAGTATTTCTTTTTGTCAGATGGTGTCAATTCAATATAATCAAGCATTACATGTGAGAATGGTCTTGGCGGCCTGGGATGCCCCGCCTGTCTCATTGCCTGACCCCTGCCGACATTGTTAGTTCCGCAAATCAGACATCTGCTGCAAAAATCTGCTGCCACTGTGGAAAAACCTTTGGTAAACCAGTTATTCTGCATAACAGTAAACATCCCGCTTTTTGATGTATGGTCCAATCCATGCGTCAACTTAGCATAAGCCTGAAAGAAATGAGAAGGTAAACATGGTTTATTATTGGGGCCCCTCCATTGTCCATTCTCATACACACACCCTGCATTTCTCCATTTCTCCTTGTCAGAAGATGAAGCATGCTGCTGCATCATTTCTATGTCACCTAGTTCCTCAGTCAGCCGTGCTGCAGTGGTTATCTGGACAGGAAGTAGAGCTGCGGCTTTCGCAGCTAAATTAGCCGCTCTGTTTCCTTTAGAAACATCATCACTTCCCGTAGTATGAGCTTGGCACTTGCAAACAGCCACTTCCTTTGGCAACAGCAGAGCATCCAACAATTCACTCACCAGCAGGTGGTTTAATATTGGCTTGCCATCTGCTTTCAGAAACTTTCGATGTTTCCATAATGCCCCAAAATCATGCACAACACCAAAAGCATACCTTGAGTCAGTGTAAATTGTAACACGTTGGCCACTTGCCAATTTGCATGCTGCAGTCAGAGCAATCAGTTCAGCAGCTTGTGCAGAAAAATGTGACGGCAATGAGTGTTGTTCCAGAACCTCAGTTAAGGAAACTACTGAATATCCAGCTCTGTTTTTGCCGAGGTCATCTCTGCTGGATGACCCATCCACAAAAAGAATCATGTCACTGTTGGGTAAAGCCTCGTCTGTCAAGTCTGGTCTCGGACTACATATCTGTTCCAAGGCTGAAATGCAACAGTGAGGTTCACCGTCTTGCTCCGTTGGGAGCAGGGTAGCTGGATTTAAAACATTACAACGTTTCTTTTGCAGCCATACTGTTACCATAAATCATTTTTGTTAATGGTGCCTCTTTATCAGTATAACCTGAGTTGAATCGTTCTACAATATGATGTCATACCCAAAAAGGACATCATTTGTTTCTTTGTTGTAGGTTTTGGAATATTCTGAATCGCTGTCACTCTTTTATCTGAGAGTGACTTTCCTGCAGCTGACAGGACGTGGCCTAAAAATACGACCGACGTCTGTGCCACAGACACTTTGCAAGGGTTAACCTTGTGACCCTGCTCAGCAAAATGTGTCAACAGAGCCACTGTTGCAACTTTGCATACTTCCATTGACGGAGAGCACAGCAAAATATCGTCGACGTATTGCAACAAACTCTAAGCTTTGTTTCAGCGCTTCATTATAAATTGTTGGGCTTTCGCGATACCCTTGACACAATCTCGTAAACGTATACGGTTTTCCATTGAAATTGAAAGCGAACCAGAATTGAGAGTCTTTATCAACTGGTAAACTGAAGAAGGCATTTGAAATGTCTACCACAGTGTAACAGACTGTCTTGGGCGGAATTTGAGACAGTATTGTCATATCTTTTGGTACGCTCGGAGCTCTGGCCTGAACAGCACTGTTGACCGCTTGGAGGTCTAGCACGAATTGCCACTCCGTCTGCTTATTCCTATCCCTAATTTTCTTCACAGGAAAAATAGTTGTTCTGACAGGTGAATCTGGACACGGCACAATCACGCCCTTTTCCAGTAATGAATTAAATACTGTGTGATACCATCAATAGCTTCCTGTTTTAGAGCATATTGCATTTTCTTAGGTCTGTAATCACTTTTTTGGAGTGATTTTAACAGGGTCACACCCTTTAATCAGACCTATGTCGTATTTGTCACGTGCCCAGAGTCCCTGTGGAACTGCTTCTAAACCCTCAGGAATAGACATTTCTTCATCTTTTATTTATTTATTTATTTATTTATTTATTTTTTTATCACACAACACTTCAACAGTCCTAATTCCCTTAATGTATTTTCTTAGTGACTGTTTGTAAAACCTTGTGCTCTCAGATTGCCACACATTTTTGTCAGTGGTTGGAAATCTTTTAACGAGTCATATTGTTTTAAAAAAAAGGCCCCAAGTCTTGCCGCTCAGCAGTGTGTGGCTTTGCAAGAGAGATGTGTGCAGCACTCATACAACGCTAGCTGACCATCAGTCAATTCAATCTTCACAGCACACCACTTATCTGACCAAAATAGCTCTGAGGACTGCAGTTCCTCAAACTCTATTTCCAGTCCATTTTTCAGCAAAAATGTTATCTGGCTCACTGCTGACGTGACATGTACAATGCAAATCGCTTTCTTCCATGAAATCATGGTTAGGAGGCATCCTATTTGTGGCTTTAATTTTTAGACCACTTTGAGGAGTGCTCCATTCAAACACATACACTATTTCAGCAGGCATTCGTATCATAGTCATATCAGCAGTGAGGCCATTGTCATCACAGTACAAATAAAACTTCAGTTTACACATTAAATCTCTACCCAGCAGATTACATGGACAAGTTGTTGACACAAGAAAAGCATGCGCAAACGAGTGATCACCAATCTGACCAGACAAATCTGCCGTATATGGTTCCCTCACCAGATGCCCTGTGGCACTCCTGGAGGTTGCCCATTTACAAGATAATACAGTCAAATCAGGCAATTCTCTATGTTTAACTACAGAGTTTGTTGCTCCTGAATCAATTAAAAACTTAACTTTTCTGCCCTCAACCTTTACTTCAATCATTGGTAATCTAGCACATGCTTTATACATTCGTTCAGTGTTTGCAAGCAAGATTTCTTCATTGCAAGAAGCAGAAATAGAAATGAGATTAAACATATTTACCACCTGGGAGTCAGACCCCTCACCGTCGCTCCCCTCCCCCTCTCATTCTCCTTGCCTCTTTGGTTGTTGATGTTGCTGAAATCCTCTGTGCCTTGGAGGATGTGGACAGTCACTTTTACAATGTCCCTTTTGACCGCAGTTAAAACAGGCTTCAGAGTCCATTGCGGGTCTGTTACCCATTCCTCGTCCTTTACCTCCTCGCCCTTTTCCTCCTTTACCTCTTTTACCTCCATTTCCACCTCTTCTTGGATGATTTTCCATCATCAAACCTCCCATCTTCAGCAGAGCAAGTTCAGTGTCTTTGTCAGTCTTTTTCTGCTTAGTCTTGGCTTGATCTCTCAGCAGCTGTTGTTGATGATCATCATCTCTAGGTCGGTGATTCAGGATCAGCGAATCTTTGAGATGTAGGAGCGTAGGCAGGAAGAGCAGAGGGAAAGTAACTGAAGCTGTCAGGTTTGGATATACAGATGTTGACTTGTCTTCTTCATCAGGGTCTTGTCCTCCAGCCGCTTCTGGCTGTCTTTGCGGTCCCATATTGTTGACTGGCAGTTGCAGCTGGTGGGGGGTAGGGAGCCGGACAGCGGTCATCCTCAGCCAGGCGGGTTTTCATGCATCTCATTTCCTCGGAAGAATAAGAAACAGAGTTTAGTAAAGTTTTTCTGGCTTCTTCTGCCTTTGCATCTTTACTATCTGCACTTCCTAATGGTGTTAATGCTGCACTTATCTGTTTTCTTTGTCTGATAATTGCCTCATTTAACCATAAATCTCATAATTATCTTTTTCTTTTCTTTTTGGACTTGTTTTTGTCCAATTTTCTTTAGTCTTTTGCAGATGGTTTACACTCAAACCCCCATTAAACCCATATTTTTCAATTATTTGTGGTATCCTGTCCTTCTTTATCAGAGTATAATGGTGCAATGGCACGACAGACTTGTCTTTGTTGTCTGCGTGTTGCCTCTTCTAACCATTTTACTATGATTTTACCACATTTATTGTAATGGTCTTTGTCTTTTTTCTTGACAATATGAGTCACCCAATTCACTTTGGTTTGAGTCAAATGTGACACGCTTAAAACCCCATATTGAGTTTATTAAAAACGGCACATAAGCATGATACCAAGTTCCCATTATTTTGTCCATGGCTTTATATGAGCCCTTAGAAAAATCAACCTGTTCCTCCTCTCTTTTCGAATTTTCATTACCCATTAGTGCTTATTTCTTTTACTCATCAGTATTTATATCTGCTTTTACTAATCAGTATTTATATTTGCGTATTTAAATCTTTCCCCCGCGTGGTCACCACGCACTATATTCACTGTATTAATTATTTCCCCCGCGTGGCCACCACGCACCTGCCTATATTCGTCAATATAGGACTTTCAAAAACTGCCTGTATCCGTCGATGCAGGTCTTTCCCAAATGAGTGCCCCCGTACTGTTTGAAAAATTACTATCAGGCTTATTTCAAACAGGCACCCATCTGGTGTTTGAGAAATTACTATCAGGCTTATCTCAAAACTCTGGCCCTTTGGGAAAACAATTAATACATGGCATTTGAGAAATTACTATCAGGCTTATTCTCAAACCCTGTTTGGAAATTACTTTCAGGCTTATTCCAAACTCTGCTTGGAAGTTACTTTCAGGCTTATTCCAAGGCTCTGACCCTTCTAGGAAAAATATTCAATACGCAAATAATTTTCTTATTTACCACGTAAATAATTTTCTCTCACCGTCTCTTGGTGATCTCTTTCTCATTCGGGATCGCGTCCACCTAGGCCTCCCGTGGTGTCCACAATTCTCCCGTCCCTCAAAGATGGGGGTTGGAGCCACAGACTTCTTGTCTTTGGGATGCGCAGTCAATTGCTTCGTCCACGGAGGTCATCAGTTTCGCGATCACATCCTCGTCGCCATTTGTCGTGGAAATAATTCTATTCGAAAAGTTAGGAGGAAGGAGACAAGTGGAAACCTTGGAAAAGTCAAAGTATCAAACGTTTTATTTCTTGCAAGAAAGGCAGTTCACACACAGACAGAGTCTGACATGAGAAGGGCAAAGGGCTGATCCCTTTCACCCCGTTATATACCCTAACACATCCTGTGTAGGCCTGCATCTGTTTTAGAAAAAACCTTAAAAGGAAATGTTGTTTCCAAGTTTCTGGTCTCTCAAGTTCTTTGTCTCACAGAAATTTGCTCAAGCTCTTGGTCACACATAAATTTATTCAGACAGACCATCTAAGTTTCCTGTCAACTTGACATCACTCTTTGCCTAAAATTTATTTATGTCCGAAAACTACCCACATACATTTCACACTTGAGATATAACAGACCACTCAGACTACGTGACAGAACATGTTGTTCCAGAAGCATATCTTAACTTATGCATTTCTATCAGCTTGATTATATTCTTTAATAATGTTCTTTAACTTATACGAACATCTCTTCCTTAAATGCTTATTGATTATGTAAGTCTTTTTAGTTTAATAAAAGGTTAAAACAAGTTAATCTAAATGTTAATAAAGAAGTAAAGAAAAATAGAAGAACACATCTAATGTAAAAGAAAAACACCTCTAAATGTAAAATTCCGATCACACTTTAAACGCCTTTAAACGATCAAATAAAAAAAAAAATTCCAAAAAATATGTTATGTTGGCACACACAGACATCAAGAATTAGCGTATAAATCTCAGCAATGGTGACAAACAGATCACCTCTGAACATGAGCTCATTATTTATTCATGCAGCAATGCATGATGGGAGCCATGAATGAGTTTTGATTGGTGGCACCCAGAATGCACTGCAACATGCTTTATAATTGTCACCATTGTTGAGATTCACAGGCTAATTATTGATGTCTGTGTGTCTTAAAAAAAATTGTATAAGAGAAACTTATAAGAAATTATTTTAATTACATTGTAAATGTTATAAATATTATACTTTAACAAGGTCACTGCTGCTATAATTAACAAAGTAAACCTAACTAAGAAATTAGGCTCTATATGAGTTCATTGATTCAGGTCAAATAATTGTGAAATAATGATTATGTTAAAACACAAACATCACCATCAGATCACCTTTTCTATTTGTTATAACTCAGGTAACTGCAGTCAAATAAAGAACTAAAATTAACGAATCAAGGGTCAAGAGCCCAACTAAAGCAAACACGAATCACCATAATGGTGACTTAAAAATTCCGGTTTTCTCCTTCAGTGATTCTGCTTGTTAACATCAGGTGTCTTCAATAATGCTCAATCATCACTAAATTAATCACTTAATTATCTCATAAACTTTACCACTCTTGAATGTTAATTTAACACTTATATCTGCATCATATCTTCCATCTGAAAGCAGGTGAAGGTGATTTACTACTAATCAAGGAACCGGCTTTACTGACGAGATGCGCATAACAATATCGTGCGATATATCGCCCAGCCCTAATTGAAAATATAAGCACTTGTTTCCAATATATAGAAATGTATTATGTTATATATATATTGCATTATATTGTGCAGTATATTCCCATATATTTTTGTTCCGTAAGGGATAAATGCTCAGAGATGGGCAGTATTTTAATTACAAAATACTCAAAAGTAATTAAATACGTATTTCAAATACATGTAATTTGTATTTTCCTTAACAAAAACAAATCAAATGTAATTTGTAATTAAATACTTTGAGGGACTGTAATTTGCATTTAAAATACTTAAAATACTTATTAGGGCTGGGCCATTCAAGAGTGTTAAAGTTAATGAGATAATTAAGTGATTAATTTAGTGATGATTGAGCATTATTGAAGACACCTGATGTTAACAAGCAGAATCACTGAAGGAGAAAATCACAAATTGTAAGCCACCGTTATGGCGATCATTGGTTGCTTTAGTTGGGCTCTTGACCCTTACACTTTCATTTTAAAGTTTGTTTGTCTGCTGTTGTTGATTTATAACAGTCAAACGAACAAAGACAAGTGTGATCTGATAGTGTTGGTTATGTCTTGTTATAATCATGCTGTGATCTGAAAAATGAAACTTATTGACATAGTTTGGTTTAACTTATTAGCAACATTTTTGTGATGCTACAACATATGATTATCAGTATTTTTCTTATAATCCAAAATATTTAATAAACATTGTTCTGATCAAAACATTTTCAAATAAATTTATTTGTTTAAACACAGACATGAATAATCAGCCTGTGAATCTCAACAATGGTGACAATAATAAAGCATGTTGCAGTGGCTGCCACCAATCACAACTCATTAATGGCTCCCATCATGCATTGCGGTATGAATAAATTATGATCTGAATTGTCTATGTAATTTACTTTTCCTAATTGAATATTCTGCTCGTCACCATTGTTGAGATGCATAGACTGAATCTTGACTCCTGTGTGTGCCTAAGAGAAAGATTTTTTTTAAACAACTTTTAAAAAATTTAAAAAATCCTTTATATTATATCTAAAATTCTGGATATTTATGCAGAATCACAGTTATGCTGTAACCTATGGTGTTGGTTACAGCATAACTGTGATTCTGCATAAATATCCAGAATTTTAGATATAATATAAAGGATTTTTTAAAAGTTGTTTAAAAAAAAAATCTTTTTTTTTTTTTTTAAACAAAAAAACCACAAACATAAAATTCAAATGATGATTGTGACAACATAACCAACATCATTAGATCACTTTTTTCTTTGTTCATCTGGCAGTTATAACTCAGATACATCAGCCAAACAAAGTCTAAAGTTAATAATATAAGGGTCAAGAGCCCAACTAAAGCAACCAATGATCGCCATAACGGTGGCTTACGATTTGAGTTTTTCTCCTTCAGTGATTCTGCTTTAGGTGTCTTCAATAATGCTCAATCATCACTCAATTAATCACTTAATTATCTCATTAGCTTTAACACTCTGTAGAGTGGGACCATTATGTGCTCTGAGCAGTGCTGATTTAACACGTTTTGCTGTGTTCTCAGATTTCAGCAACACACTCACATAAAAAATACAAATTACAAATGTATATAAATCTATTTGAAATACGTATTTAATTACTTTTGAGTATTTTGTAATTAAAATACTGCCCATCTCTGTAAATGCTAATCTATTAATTAATATGTAATATTATATAAATATAAATGAAAAATCTGCTAAATAAAACAGTAAAATTCCGTAAAACTACAGTATATATATATATATATATATATATATATATATATATATATATATATATATATAGCACATATATTGCAGTATATTAAAGCATATAAAGACAAACTATTATATGTAAAAATATAGTGACTTTTTTGGTCTTGATTGCAATATATTTGTTTTATATGTATCAATATATATACATATATGGTCTATGCATATTTTGCAATATATTGGAAAATATAAATATTTAATCCCATATATGGAAATATATTGCCTAATATATCACATGATATTTTCCAATATACTGCAATATATTTTTGTTTCGTAAGGGCCCAGTTTGATGACCTGTTGTCCCGCATCGGAGCGAGGATCACCCTCGCCCTCACCCACCTAATCTGTAATTTATTTTTGTTTTGATGATAAATGGAGCCAGCCTGGGCTACTACAAAAGTGATTAAACTGTCCTGTGTTTTTTTCCCCTCACACAACACTATCCAGACACGAACTATGTTCTTGCACTAAAGTATGTTGGTTCTCTTTACATTAGAATAATAATAATGTTTCATATAATCTAGATTAGATATGGAATAAATAGCATACAAAATGAATGTCTCATATATTAAAATCAAGTTTTTATGTGGTAAAATATTTACTTCACCACGTGACAGCAGCAAGCTGGCTCCTGATTGGTTAACGCGGCGCGAATTTGAGCAGAAGTTCAGATTTTTCAACTCGGGCGTGAATGCACAAAAAGCACTAAATAAATCATTCTTGACGCGCGAATGAGGCGAATTCGCGTCTACCGCGCCGCGCTCTACGTCTCATTCGCGCCGCAGGAATTTTTTACGCGCGTAACGCGTCTTTGCATTGACTTAACATTGAAATCACTCGCGCTAGACGCTCTATTCGCGTCCGGTGTGAACGCACCATTAGAGTGCGCATCGATCTGCACTTCGGATTCTGACCGGATATAGTAGACCATCGGGTCTCTTTGGAACACTCATTTCAACATACTACGATTTGGGACGTACTAATTCTATTTTCGAATACTATTTAGGACGGATAGTATGCGAATTGGGATGTAGCAAGTGAGATATGATTAATTAAATGCGCTGACAGCTCATTGCACCTGCCAAACTGATTACACTGAGCGGAGCGGGTGACCGGTTTAAGATGGCGGCCCCACAGCTCGTCCGCGCCAATAGGCAGTAGCGGTCAATAGGGCGTCTATCTATATGATGTCTATGGCAGAAAGTGCCTGAATTTGATGTTTCTGTTCCTCTCTGATCACTTCAGTCTGATAAACCTGCTCTCTGCTGCCCCTGCTGGACTGGAGGAAATTCAATTTTGCCAACTATTTTCAATGGAAAGTAGCTATAGTTAAAAGCTTTATGCCTTATGCCGTTGACATTGCACGATTTTCAAAATCATTAGATCACTGCTCTTTTTGTAGACCAATGACAACAGACTGGGACATCTGACCAATCAGAGCAGACCAATCACAAAAGAATGAGTCATAGATTAGCACTCATAAATTAGTCTGTATTATTACAAATCAATTTCAACATTTTTATAGCTATTAATATGATTTGTTTGTTCAATAAAACAAATATTTTACACATTTTTCGTGTAAGCTATAGACTACTTGTTTCATTGTCCCTGTGGTGTACTGAGGCAGGTTATTGGAGTATTAATTCAACATGAGGATTTATTCATGGAAATATCATAATTGTCAGTTTGTGGTCTATATTGTTATTTTTAAGGACATTATGAAATTAAGATAATGTCTGTACTGTACGTTATTTTCCGATTGTACGATTGTACACAGTCACTGAACATTTGACCTCAGGTCATATGTTAACATAATTAGAGAATCTTACCTGATAACCCGATGCCATCCACGCTGCTGACTTCCTTATGTTGTCTTTGACAAATCCGTGGTTTGTTGCATATATTTCTGAGGGTATTTCCCTACTTCATTGATTAGTTTTGGGTCGTCCATTCCACTCCGCTGCAACGCTACAGAAATTACTTGAAGTGTGTTGTGACCTGTTAAATCCAGTAGGTGGCAGCACACGACAGTGAATGTAACCACAACAGGCAAACGTTACATAGCCGATGCCTATGCTTTTAATATTTCACACTGAGGTTAGTGTATTGAAAAATGGCACAATAGGACAAAATGTGTCTTAAAAGGTTAGATTAAAAGGGTGAAGTTTATCATACAATTTTGTCCAATATTACTTTATTAAAATCTGTTAAATTAAGAATGTAAACCTAAATGTATCTTGCAGCACAGGGTGAAGTCAGTATGTACATTAATGACGATTTTGAGACAAATATAATGTAAATTTAGTATAAAACTATGTAAATGGCGCTCTGTGGCTCACAGGATTTTGAACAGGAAAGTGATCAGCTAGGACCCAAACAATCCGATTCAAAGCCATAGACAGTAAAAGAAATGGACACAGCGACCACATTGATTTCAACGGAGAAGACTGAAGCCCGATTATTGCACTGGCATATAATATTGCAATAAAGCAGATACACAAGAATGAAATTTGAAATAAGAACAAAAATACAATTTACTTATTGACCATTTTATTGAAAGTGGAAACAATAGGCTACAACACAAAAGCAGTTTCGCAGACACATTTATTGTGATTGTCAGCTCAACACTTCAGACCAATAAATGAGATGCATGATAACAGAATAAGATCATGTTGACATAGAGCTTCTTGTGATGGAGCAAGTCATGAACACATCAGAGGTTAGGTGCCCCAGATCACCCTAATTCACATCGTGAGAAACTGGATGTTGTGAGTTTATTATAGCAATGAGAAAATAATGACAATTTTACATTTTCCTTCTAACAAATTCATATGAACATCAGCTGGAAGAAATTCACAATAAAAAAAAAATCACTAAAATAATAGAAGCAAAAGCACAGCAACACTAGATAAAACCTAGTTCTCACAAATCCCCTTCCTCTTCTCAGAGCAGGGTTGATCATTCCAGTTGTTCACAGGGTCTTTTGTAGGCATCACTTCTATGCAGTCCTCATTTGCAGTATAGCTATTCGGCTCACCTTTGAACCAAAACCTGAATAAATTGTGGCAGATTTTCAGTTACTCTGAACCCCAAATGTTCAATAATTTTTTTTATCCATTCAGCAAACAAACGAGCAGCTTAACAAGCTATTCATAATAAAAGAGCCAACAATATCCACAGCACCAGATTAGCAAGTTTCATGAATAGTGCAGAAAACTAAAAAAAAAAAAAAGGATAAAAGAGAGGATAATTTATCAATAGAATGTATTTATGGAAATTATTTTTTATTATGGTTGTTGTCATGATTGTGTTTGTGGAAGAGCTGTGTCTAATTTATAAAGGTTGTGATTATCTATTTTTTTTTCTGTATATATTATTGTTATTTAAAAGGGGACCTATTATGGCCGTTTTAACAAGATGTGATGTTAAGATGTTAACAAGGAGAATGTTTAGTTTTGATTATCATCTCTATCTCGGTCTGCATGCATTTTAAAGTAATATCAGTCTAAAAGTGTGATATATTGTTTTCTGGGCGCACACATCCGGATGAACCTCACTGGTTCTTGAGGAAGACCAAACGTGCTGCGTAACACGAGAATGAACCTCACTGGTTCTCACACTTCAATCGAACATGCTTGAGCTTCTGTTTACCACAACTGATGTGTGTGTTTATCACTGTTTTTATATGAATAAAAGCCTAAATTCAATCTGATCATCATATAAAGTGATCAAGTCTTATCAGAAAATTTGGACTATGATTTGAGTCTGAGTAAAAACGATGCTCGTTTAATTTTATAACTGTATTGTGAAAAGAGGGATAAGATTGAGTCGCATATGGCGAACATGTGAATAGGTTCCGATGCTATGCTAACGTTAATACGTTTCATGCTCTGTACTGTTAATGTATGAAGTTTTTATGGTTATCTAACTGTATGATGAAAATACAGCATTATAATACTGTTAAAATATGTTCACTCTTAAAGGTAGGGTAGGCAATTTCGAAGCGGCTAGCAATAGAAAGCTAGCTTTGAAAGCATTAGATCCCACCTCCCATCAGAGCGTCTCCTTCAAAACAGCTTACGCACAATCCAGAGCAGCATCATAAGAGACGGCATTAAATTACCTCACGTCTCAAAGCACATAACATTACAATAATAATGAATGTAAACTATGTGTACCACCTGACTGCTGCAGATTCATTTCGGCATTGATAGTGTTGACAAAGAAACGCATAAATCCGAGTCTAAGGACGTGAACAGCTCCGGGTAGAACGTCATGGATTGCAGTCTATTTTTATGGCATGGCGTGAATGCAGCAGAAGCTTATAGTTTTTGTTTAGGAGGAACTGTAAATGGCGGTTGCTGTTTGTTTTTGGCGCTCAGTGACAGTCTGTCTAACTCTGCATAGCTTTGTGCATAAATTACCTTGTGTATAAATAGAATGCAATGTTGTTATAATCAAGTTGGTTTCATGGTAGCTATTTTGTGCAAGATTGAATTAATGTTTTGCACTGTTATAATACACAGATTGAGAGAAACAAAACAAGTGTTCGTGTTGTCTGTTCTTTAAAATATCTATATTCCTTTTTTTTCAGGGAGACTACACATCCACAGTGATTTTATGTGAGTGTTTTATCACTTACCCTTGATTCAGTTTTGAATTATCCACCCATTTCATGATCCCCTCAGTCTCAGAGTCAGACAAACCAATCCACACACTCTCCTTGGCTAATGAAGATATGATTCTCTGTGTGTGAATAAAAACAGGAATAAGTGTGATTCCTCTCATTGATTAACAGTCACTCACACACACACACACCTGCTTCTCTTCAGTGTTGATAATGACCAGATCAGCTCCTCGATCTCTGCAGAACTTCCTGCTCTCAGACCAGCTCTTCAACTCACTGGATATGAAGAAAAAACCTGGACCACACAGATTTTCATACATAAACACTTTTTAAAACTATACGTATACAGTAAAAAATAAATTACTTAGAAAAAACTGTTGTTTACAAACCTCGTTTAGACACCTCTCTCGTCAGTTCCTCACTCAAAGACGTGACTCTGGTCTCTAACTCCAGTTTCTTCTGATTCAAAGCATCAAAACTTCCCTGTAACTGACTTTTCTCAACAATGAGATCATTGACTCTGGTCTCCAGTTCCAGTTTCTTCTCACTCAAAGAGTAGAAGTTGTTCTTCAGTTGGTCTTTTTCAGTCATTAGATCAGTGTTCTTGTCCTGTAAGCTGTTGATAGTGTGATTGAACTCTTCAACTGTGTTCTTGTAACTCTTTAACAGGTCTCTCTCTGCTGTGATGGTGATGTACAGTGTGATGAAGAGCAGCAGAAGAACACAAATGAGCCCGAGACACACTGTCATCAACACCAAACACCTGCTTCCTCCTGACAAACAGACACAAAACACACACATATATCATGTAAGCTTAAAGGGATAGTTCACCCAAAAATGAAAATTCTGTCAGTATTTACTCACCCTCATGTTGTTCCAACCCCGTAAGACCTTTGTTAATCTTCGGAACACGAATTAAGATATTTTTGATGAAATCTGAAAGCTGGATCACTCCTCCATAGGCTTCAAAAGGATTGAAACTTGCCGGCCTCGAAAAGTTATTACAGACATCGTTAAAATAGTCCAAGTGACTACAGTGGCTCAATCTTAAGTTTATCAAGCAACGAGAATACTTTTTGTGCGCAAAACCAAACAAAAATAACGACTTTATTTCAACTATTCATTTACTTCTCTGTGGGCCTCTAGTCAGTTAACGTAGTGTGATTGCGCAGAGCTACGTCACACGTAGGCTCACTATTGGCTGACGCTGGTCATGTGTGTGATGCGTGTGACGTACAACAACAGAAGCTCTACGCTTTTACACTAGTGAACTGACTCGAGGCCCACAGAGAAGGAAATGAATAGTTGAAATAAAGTCGTTATTTTTGTTTTATTGCGCACAAAAAGTATTCTCGTCGTTTGATAAACTTAAGATTGAGCCACTGTACACTCTAAAAAGAGATGTGTTAAAAATGACACATGATGTGTCAGTTTTAACATGTAGTGAGTGTGCTCAGGGACAACACATGTTGTCAAATTTAACAGTAAATGTGTAAGTCATTTTAACACACAAATTGTGTCATTTTAAAAAATAAAGCGAAAGGGGCAGATGTAAAAATATTAATAATTTAATCAATAGTCGAGTACAGAATGCATGTGCACACAAAGTACAAGACAATATTTCAAGCTCAATGACTGGACATACTCACTGTACTGTACATTATTCACGCTTCAATCCCTAATAGATAATGCTGCTTTTGACAAAAGTTCATGAAGAGATAACAGTTAACCGAGTTTGCACTTTGAATTAGATTAAAATGTAGCAACTGACAAAATATTGTATATTAATAACTCATATTTGCACAGGCTTGTTTGTTTGAGAAACATAGCAAACACTGCATACCATTCACAGTGATGGTGAGTGTCGACGTGCTCTTATAAAATGATGTGTTGAAAACACAACCTGTAAAAAGAGATGTTATAGATGACACATGTTGTGTAGATTTTAACACATGTAGTGTGTGTGCTCAGGGACAACACATGTTGTGTAGATTTTAACACATGTTGTGTAGATTTTAACACATGTTGTGAAGATTTTAACACATGTTGTGAGTGTGCTCAGGGACTACACGTTGTGTCAAATTTAACACACAACCTGTGTTTTTTCTTAACACATCTCTGTGTTTAGAAGGACTACACGTTTTGTGTTACCTTTAACACAACTAATGTGTTATTCCTCTTAAACAGAAGTGTGTTTGGATGAACACTGACACGTTTTGTTAACTTGTGTTTATGTAGTCCAGTGATGTTTAATATAGAGTTTGTTTCAACATTTGGATATTTTAGACATCATGAATCTACATAGACAAGCTCTTATTGAGAATTAACAGAGGTTTGATGTTTGAAGTCACCAGAATCGTGATTAATGGCTCCTTTATTTGGGCTCTTGACCCTTTACTCTTCTTTTAGTTTTTTTCTGGCTGCTTTAACTGTGTTTTAATAACATACATCTGTTATGGCGAAAGAAAATATGATCAGATGGTTCTTGATGATGTCATAATCAACGAGTACTGATCTGATCAACTTTTTGAGAATATGTTTGGTGTGTATTTATTTTAGTTGTTGATAGTTATAACGGTCTTGTGAAACTACATCAAGCTATCTAAAAGTGCAGAATTACTTATTAAAAAAAAAAAGTTCAGAAAGATTTGAGCTGCAGCAGAAACTAGTCAAACACAGATATCAAGAATCAGCGTATGAATCTCAACAATGGTGACAAACGAAAAGCTTCATGCCGCAATGCATGCTGGGAGTCATGGATGAGCTTTGTACTATGGTGGCACCCAGCATGCATTGCGACATGAAGCTTTGTCATCATTGTTGAGATTCATACACTGATTCTTGATGTCTGTATTTGACTAGCTTCTGCTGCAGCTTAAAACTTTCTGAAAACATCTTTTATTAAGAAATATAGGATAGGGTAGCATAGACTGCTAGATCCTGTATACACTACAGGTAATTAAAATCAAACTATAAACCAATAGCAATATGCTAACTTGCTAAGTCTTCTAAAAGTCATCTTTTAGATATTAAACTCTTGCTATGCTTAACAAATCTACATGATGATAATATTATCATCCAATGATCTTTTTCTCATAGTAATTTCTGCTTTTTCAAATGTGCAAAATAAATACACAGACACAGCTAACAGAGAAAACTAATGTTACAGAGTCAAGGGTCAAGTGCCCAAATAAAGCTGACACTAATCACGATTCTGGTGACTTCAAATGAAACATTCAATGAATCGTCAACACAAAACCTGGTAATTCTCAATAAGAGCTTCTGTAGACCTCTGACAGAAATAAATAGTTTGTTATAATAAATTGGTTATTAATAACAAGTGAAAGCAGCATTTGAAAAAGACATTGCAAAAGAGGCAGGATGTGATTGGCTGCCAAAAAACACCAGTTAATCTTCAAGTTTTTATGAATTAAGATTATTTATTGTAATGTATTGTTTTATTTATTTTAGAGCTTTTTATGGGATACCATATAAAATATACCTATCATTATTTTCATAAACACAAACTTCCCTCCACTCAGTGCTATTCTATCCAGTTACATTTTAACACACATTGTGTTAAAAATCTACACACCATGTGTCAAAATACCATCAACACATGATGTGTGTTGTTTTTTAACACATCTCTTTTTTGAGTGTACATTTTAACACATCGTGTGTTAAAAATCTACACAACGTGTCAAAATGCTATCTACACAGTCACATGTGTTGTTTTTTGACATCTCTTTTTGCAGTGTAGTCACTTGGACTATTTTAACGATGTCTGTAATAACTTTTCGAGGCCGGCAAGTTTCAATCCTTTTGAAGCCTATGGAGGAGTGATCCAACTCTCAGATTTCATCAAAAATATCTTAATCCGTGTTCCGAAGATGAACGAAGGTCTTACGGGGTTGGAACAACATGAGGGTGAGTAAATACTGACAGAATTTTCATTTTTGGGTGAACTATCCCTTTAAGTTAAATTCCCCCTGTAGTCAATAATTGAATCACATATTTGATCACCAAAATGACATATGTTTCCTTTGAAAAAATGAATTAAAATAACTGGAATGTAACTCTACACCCTTGCTTCATTAGTGTATATGGAACCATGAAAATGTAAATGAGCCCTGCCTCCACTCACTCACACCAGCTCAGATCGCTGGATGACGTTTTACTCTGCAGTGAGCATCACTTTCAGAGATCCACTTTACTTTACACATTTGAGTTGACATTTCTAACCGGCATGCATTACGCGCTGATCACCGGTGATCGGTTCTGCGCAGATTTTGCTCATCTCAAACAAGCCTGTTGATTGGTTTAAACAGCCGTGTAGCCTACATGTATTGTTCTCTTTTAAAATGTCTGATTTTAAAACTCGGATAGCATGTTTTATGTGTATATGTTTTGTGTGAATATTCCCACTCTCGGACAGTGTGATCTCTATGGGTTATGCAATGTCATTTTATTATATATATAAAAAACACAGCCTATGTCTGTATTAAAGAAAAAATGATTGATAAACACTTATTTGGAATGGAATTAAATAAGTACTTTGGGTGTCTTGTTCATTAAATTTATTTTCATATAAAAGCAACAGAACTTAAATTACATCCAGTTTATTAGCAACACTGTGCACGAGCGTGAATACCGTGAATCCCGCGATATCCATCATTGATCTTGCAGGTGTCAGATCCACTGCGAGAAGCGAGAACTGTCCGGCTTGCCTGCGCTTTTTTCACTCCTCCTCTCACTGCAGCCGCAACTATCGACTACATTTCAGGCGAGGCAAGGCTCATCTCAAACAAGCCTAATTACTTTCCTTGAACCCAATGTGCGAGTTCACTTTATAGCGCGTGCTTTATGTTGCTGCTGATTGGACTGCACTTCTGACACACCCACCAAACAAGAGAAAACCAAGGGGGTAATCCATCAGCCGGAAGTTGAAGCCTCGCGGGAGCCGCCATTGTAGCAGAACTTCACCTGCTGTTAGCATTCCATTGACTCCCATTCATTTTGGCGTCACTTTGACAGCGAATAACTTTACATCTGAGGCGTCCAAAGACTTCATTTGTCCATTATTTATTTCTCAATAAACACGACAATGTATAAAAGGCTCCATTACTTTGTATCTTACGTTATGGCCCTGTAGAAGCCGTTTTTGTTAAAAACAGGCTAACGATTGCGTCATAACCACGCGACTTTATGTCGCACAATAGAGACATTACCGTATAGACAGGAGGAGAAGCTTGCAGGCAATCGGGGGGACGTCCCGTCAAGGGAGAAGCCCATAGATAATGAGTCCATAAAAGCAACGGGACAAAATATTTCAACAACGTTTTTGGGGAATTGGAAATAATTCGGTATGTGGCAAGTGAATACATATGAACTGATTAACATTGGCAATTTTCACGCACAGCTACTAGAAGATATACGTCTGTCAGACAGGTTGCTCACGTCATCAAGCTTAGTTGGAGTCGGTTTGAGTCTGCGCGTCAGGAACGGTAGTGCTCAAAAATGGGCTTCAACTGTCTCAACTGAGTTCCAATGAGATGGCTCTGTCCACTTCTTATACTGTCTATGGAGAAAACAGGCTTGTTTGAGAGGAGCAAAATCTGCGCAGAACCGATCACCGGTGATCAGCGCGTAATGCATGCCGGTTAGAAATGTGTCCGAGTGCGGTCCGCCTTGCTCTGATGTCATACTGACGTGTGTCAAAAAGCTCTCGCGAGCGCAAGGCGCACGTGTCGGATTCTGCAGTCGCGCGCAGTTGCTCTCCACCGACTGCGCTGATCAAAAGCATGATGGGAAACGACTTGCTGACGACACAGCTTAATGTTGATTGGTTTAAACAACCGTGATGTATTGTTCTCTATTAAAATGTTTGAATTTAAAACTCGGATATCATGTTTTATGTGTATATGTTATGTGTGAATATTCCCAAACTCTCGGACAGTGCGATCTCTATGGGTTATGCGATGTCATTTTATTATATGTAAAAAAACACATAGCCTATGTCTGTATTAAAGATGACATAAAAAATGATAGATAAACACTTATTTGGAATGGAATTAAATAACAGGTACTTGGGTGTCTTTCATTATATTTATTTTCATATAAAAGCAACAGAACTTAAATTACATCCAGTTTATAAGCAACACTGTGCACGAGCGTGAATCCCGTGAAATCCATCATTGATCACACAGGTGTCAGATCCACTGCGAGAAGCGAGAACTGTCCGGCTTGCCTGCGCTTTTTTCACTCCTCTCACTTCAGCCGCCATCTCGCCTACTCTCGACTACATTTCAGGCGAGGCAAGGCGCATCTCAAACATACCTATTGTATCTCAAACCCCGTTGCACACCGGTGCACGCCGTTTCCAGGAAACATGACGTTCAACCCGGGAACCGTAGCAAAACCATAGACAGTAAAAGAAATGGACACAGCGACCCGTGGCCCACACTGGCATGTTTGCTGGGCCCGTTGATTTCAACGGAGAGAGTTGACGCCAAACATGGGCACTCACTTCCTGATGGCCAAGCGTTCTGCGCAGGCTCAAACTGAGCTTGATGACGTAGATGTCACGTGAGCAACCTGACTGACAGTTGTAAATCTTCTAGTAGCTGTGCCAAGACTGCAGCTGCTGATGAGGCCGAAACCAGCACATCCAGTGCAAGTAGCCTTTGACTAGTTAATTTTAATTAACACTATTTTATATGTCCTCTATATTGACATGGCCTTTTTAAAGGATGTTGGTTTACTAATAGTCTTTTTGTGCACTTGAGCTTAACTGAGAGTTTGTAGACGTTAAAGGCTGTTGTGTCGACTTTGATTTATTGCAATATTGAGGTGTTCAGCTTTATTTTGATTTTAGAAAATAAACATGATTATTTCATCTTACAAATATTTTTTTTTCTTTCACCTGCATGTCTTAAGTCACCTAGATGTCTGTCAGCTGTCGAGGACAACGTGCATCTTTTTTTTAGCCACATTTAGTACGAGTAAAATACTAAAATAATGCATTATACTGATGGAGACTGTAGACTTAACTTACCTGAAAAAAGCTTAACTTGGAAGAGACTTGTCTCTTAGAACACATGTATGCAACACAGCAAGACATTTTCGCGCGAGGGACAATATGCTAGCAACAAGTAAATTGAAGTAAAAGGGAAGATGAAATCACCGGGGGAGAAAAAGAAAAGAAAAAAGACAACAAAAAGTTATCACACTGAATTAACAAAATACCACCTATAACACAATACTTGTCTTGAATGATGATCAAGGTCGAAGTATCACGGCTCTCCAGAAATAAGGGCTTTGACTAGCAGGCGCAAGCAAGCTAATCTCGAACGGTCAATGACGCATCAGAGTAAAGAGTAAACTCACACTGATGTGTGTGTGTGTGTGTGTGTGTGTGTTTTGGAAATCAAATCGTTTAGTATTGTAAAAACATAATATAATGTTTATTAATATATTACAATACTAATAATAATTATAATAATTAATTTAATATAACATATTACGCTATATAATTACAATATGACATGATAAAAGAAGTGGCTAAAATCGACTTTAAAATAGCCTACTTTAGGATTGTAATCGTTTGAGTAGCCTATCTGCAGTTCTAGTAATTTTAGTTAGTTTATTTTGAACATGTTTATGTATATATCCATTAGATTTAAATATTTGTCTAGTACACACACACACACACACACATAATACAATCAAAAATAACAGATAAATAAATGCATGTAGGCTACAGCACAATCTTCCAAAATTATTAAAAAATATTCAAATATAGGCACATATGCAAATAATTTTTTCCCTTCTTTTTCGTTTCCTTCTACATCAAACAGAATAATAACCCATCCAAAAAATACTTCTTAGTATGAGCCCAGGAACCATACTATAAAATACTGTCCCCTCGAGTCATTTTCGTATCCATTTTAATCATGACCATATAATATTCCAATATTTAAAGAATTGTGAGCTAGGTGTTAAATCATGTAGTTTTGGCTAATAAATCATGGTCACAAACACTTGAACAAAACCGTTTTTCTTTATTTCACGTTATGTAGGCATTTTGTACATAATGGCTTCCGAACGGGATCACATTAATCTTCAAGCGTAGATCTGTAAATAAATAAAGGAACAACGTTAACCGCGATAGACATTGAGATGTTTTTTTTTCTCCTTCCATTGCCTGTATAATTTCCTGATAATTAATTTCCCCATCCCCCGTAGGTGTAGTAGTAGATAAATAATCTAAAGTTCGTGGATAAATGTTACTTCATATGTATTCACTTGCCACATATCGAATTATTTCCAATTCCTCAAAAACGTTGTTTAAATATTTTTTCGCGTTGCTTTTATGGACTCTGTCTATCTATGCCATGGGCTGACTTCAGACAGTAAAAGACTGCCTGCGAGACTGTGCGAGCTTCTCCTCCTGTCTATACGGTAATGTCTCTATTGTGCGACAAAGTCGCGTGGTTATGACGCAATTTTTAGCCTATTTTTACAAGAATGGCTTCTACGGGCCCTTAACGTAAGATACAAAGTAATGGAGCCTTTTATACATCGTCGTGTTTCGTTAGAAATAAATAATGGACAAATGAAGTCTTTGGACGCCTCAGATGTAAAGTTATTCGCTGTCAAAGTGACGCCAAAATGAATGGGAGTCAATGGGATGCTAACAGCAGGTGATAGCCAGCTACAATGGCGGCCCCCGGAGGCGATATTTTTTTTCACAGGATGGTAGGGGAAGGTACCGCCTTTTTCACCTCTGATTGGCTAGAAGGGCTCTCCTCCGATTGGTTATTTGATTTGGCTGTAAAACGTCATCTCACGTTCATGACAGTTCGTTCATTCAAGTGAATTATGTAAGTAATAGTCCGTGAGGCGGGGAGAAATTTGGTATCAAAAAGGGCACCAATTCTAATGGTTATTTTTCAAAACAGGCATGCCCCCTGACCACAAAAATGCATGATAGCAGTGCCATGTAGGTAGCTTAAACCTTAAGGTATGAAAAATACCAATTTTACATTTAAATGTGCTGAAAAATTCTAATTATGCAAACTAAATCTCAACATTGATAAACTGTTATATTGACATATCTATTGCTTTAGATCTTCTCTTTTATGATGAGATCACTTTAAATTAAAAATAAAATAAAATATATATGCTCTTTAGGACAGAAAATATACAACAAAATAAGGAAAATATAACACAATTTTGGAATTATATTAACACAAAATAATATTTTGTGCAAATATGGTTCAATATATCTCCCTTCGAACGGTCGTATTGCGTAGCTATACGCTATGGGGAACCAACCCAATCACGCTGTGCTATGATAAGAGCAACGACATCTTCTGATCTCAGGATGCTTGCATAAGGGTCCGAAGCAAGGGCCTTTTGGCATGACGTGTTGAACGGGCAAAAGCCCTAATTATGATGGGCCTGGCTCACTGAGGCTGACTTCATCACACAGAAAGGATTTGTGAGGATATGAAAGTGACTTCCAAGTTATAAAACCTGGTGTAGATGGACTGCGAGGACCAGCCGGCCACTATACATATATCGCCAATAGATACTCCACTGGACCATGCCCAGGAGGAGGCCATGCCTCTAGTGGAGGGAGCTGTGATGCCTATGGGGCATTGCAGGCCCATAGAGGCATATGCTAAAGCCATAGCATCCACCAGCCATCGGCATAATCTTTGCTTTGTGATCAAGCACTGTGTGACCACCGAAGCTCATAAAGAGCTGCTCTGACTGTTTGTACTGAGCGGAGCGTCAGTACCGGGCAGAGTAGGTGTAATTGCTGCTCATCTTCCGATGTGGGAAGAGCAGAGAGAGTGATCACTTGTGCTTTAAACAGGGTTGAATGAGTTTGGAGAAAAGTTTCAGTGACACCTCATAGGTTTGAGTCCTGGTGACACTTCACATAGGTTTGGGTCCTGGTTTCTTGCTGAGCACCAGCCAGAGAACACAGACCCCTTAAGAGCATAGAGGCGTCTTTGTGGACGGAGCTCTAGCCTCGTTAATTGTGCTCAGGACAATCGCTGGGAGCTGCACTAGCTCCCGTCGAGGGGCCACACATTGAGGGCCCATAGTTTGGGACAGGGGGGTGCCAAATCTTCCTGTTCGCCTAGGTCTTTCCTCAGGGGTATTGGCCATGGGGCTGCTGTGAGCAGCAGAATCAACTCGGGGAACCAAGGTTGGGTCCGCCAGAGAGGGGCCACTAGTAGGACTGAGTGTCTGCCCTCCCTGATCCTCTTTATGACCTGAGGGAGGAGCAAGACTGGAGGAAAGGCATACAGGGGAAGGCTGGGCCATTCGTGGGCAAGCGCATTTTTGCTTTTCGAGAAAAATATTGGGCAGTGAGAGTTGTCTTCGGACGCAAAGAATTTAACCTCTGCCCTCCTGAAAACACTCCAGACAATTTGAACTGTTTGGGGATGGAGGGTCCATTCCCCTGGGGACACATTGCCCCGGGACAGCATATCTGCTTCCTGGTTCAGTTTCCTTGGAACATGCGTTGCTCTCAGCGAGCGCAGGTTGTTTTCTGCCCATAAGAGGAGACTTCTGGCCAGTTCGTACAGTCGTCTCAACCTGAGCCCCCCCCCCGGCAGTTTATATAGGACACTACTGTTGTGTTGTCCGTGTGGACCAGGACATGGTGACCTGACAAACGTGGTAGAAAGGTTTTAAAACCACCAGCAATTCTAGGCAGTTGATATGAAACCGTCCCTCCGTGCTGGTCCAAGCTCACCCCTGACTCCAAGAGACTGGGTTTCGACCAGGGCTCTGGTGCAGCCGTGGTTTACCCTGATATAGAGATGGCTTTAGCGCCATGATTGGGGGGAAACCTGTGGTTTTAGCCAGTACTGCAGTATGTGTAGCATACTCTGCGGACGTACTTATGAAGCAGAGGCCATGAGGCCTAGCATCCTCAGAAAGGTTCTGTGGGGACTCTTAGTCCCCGCTCTAAACGAGCTTGTGAGTCGCTGAATAGCCAGAGAGCGTTTGTTCGATAGCCACGCCCTCATTGCAAAATTCAGTCTTACCTGTTAAACGGAGGCATTTACAGACTGGTCTTAAGTTTAAAACAATGAGTTAAAGCTGTACACCACTATGTTTTCTGCAAAAAAAAAAAAAAAAAAAAAAAAAAAAAAATCACAATAACAATATTTTTTAAACAAGTTAAAATTTCAACAAAATTCCAACCTAGATATCACCAAGTATGAATGTTTTGGTACCAAAAATAATGAATTATAGAAATAACTGACCGTAAATGGAATTTGCCAAATGTTTGGGGGGTCAAACATAAAACTAGTGATTTTTTTTACCTTAAGCTACCCACTAAGAATTGCTATCATGCATTTTTGTGGTCCAGGGACATCCCTCTGTTGAATAAAAAAAAAAAAAAAAAAAAAAAAAAAAAAAAAAAAAAAGAGTAGCATTGGTGCCCTCTTATGAGACAAATTTCTGAAATTTGGTGGTTTGCCTCACGGACTATAAGCAGTGTGATAAGTGCGTGCCATCACATATATATTCCAAGTTCACATTTTCATAGCATGTTTAGATCGTGTTTAGATTAGTCCTAAATTAGTCCTTCTGATGAGAGTTTGTGTTTTGGTGATGCTGTCGGCTCGCGCGCTAGTCTGTTTTGATCTTTACCTCAGATCGTTTTTAGATTAGTCCTAGATGTTTGAGCGAAGTTTTGTGACGATGAGAGATAGTGAGAGACGTGTGTGTGTGTGTGTGTGTGTGTGTGTGTGTGTGTGTGAGAGAGTGAGAGAGTGAGTGAGTGAGTGAGAGAGAGATGGTGTATTTAGGTGAGGCAAACACTATGAGGGAAAATTGATCGAAGGTAAATCGAAATAAAAAATAATAAAAATATTAATCCCATTAAAAAATGTGGTGGTTAAGGGCCACTGTGTCATGCCAATGTGCTGATTCCTCCCATCTTCTATAGCTAGCAGAGTTTTGTGTCTGGCTAATGTGCTAATTCGTCCCATCTTCAATAGAAACAATCTCTTTCCGAAACCCTGAATCCAGCATATTAGCCATTTCAAGGTAAGGAATACACAATATTAGTGCATCAACATTAACTGTTAAACATTACTAGTAATTATTATTATTATGTGTGTGTGTAGCCATGAAAGTTAAGTGTCGCTGGTGTCATATTTGTGCAAAGGAGAACTTGGAGAACATCATACCGGATCATCTTGAGGTTAGGCTTACAGTAAGGGTTTGTTGTTGTTCGTTGTGTTGACAGGTTCTAATCTCTATAAATTATCTGTGACCTGTACTTTTTTTTTACTACAATGCAAGTAAAGAGATAATTGTAAGTTTTCCTTTTGAAATAATATGGTTGATTTACTAACATTATATTTAATTTATTTAAACAGCAACTTCTGCCTGAGGGGCACTGCCATTTGATTTGCACCTACACACCATTGGAGATGGGTTTTACAGCCTGTATAAAACTTCAACTTGCCACCAGAGAGGAGGCAGAGGCCTGGTTGGAGGACTTTCAACAGTCCTCAAGAGTGACCTTGAGAGTGGACAAAACCTATCCTATTATCGAGGATACGGTTCGGCGAAACAGCTACCGAGTAAGATTTACAATAGGCATGTTTCTTCTTTTTGTAATTGTTTAAATAGTCAGAGCTTCAAATAAGCATTTCTATGTTCAAAGGTTGACATGAAATGCCAGCACAATACAAGGCAGACGGGCTCCTCAAAAAAAAACACACACTGTCCTGCTGTGCTCTACCTTGTGCTGAAAAAGCACAGGCATAGCCAGAACAGGAAGTCCAGGTTGGCTATTACACGTAACAGAACAATAATTGAGAGATTAACATTAGATACTGTTTAATCCAAGTTACATGCTCATGTTTCCTTTTCATATTTTATAGATCTAGTGATACTCATATCAAGGAGGGTTTATTGTTGCATGTGACCATCAAACATCACCACAACCACCGCCTTGGCTGTTCCGAGGTCTTACAGCATCGGGATGTGGCCAGAGAGACCGTGGAGAAGCTGGAGAAACTTTTTCAGAGTGGGCACTCACCCTCCTCAGCCCTAAACACCCTGAAATATGACCTCCAGGAGGAGCAGGGTGATTCATATGTGTATGCCTCTGCTGATAGGTCCATTTGTCCTGATGTACAATTCTGCTACCGGTCAGTGTCTTATTTGCTTATTCAAAAACAAAGATCTAGTCAATAGCAGTGGTACTCAGTGGTAGGAAATGGAGTCGTCTCGATTTTGTGCACACGTGCAGCTTAAACCATAACACATTGACAGTTGATGAGCTGTTAAATAAGGCTTTGCTATACTATGTCCCCACTAGAAATATTTGTTATTTATTGCCTCTATAGATTATACTACTATAATCTATCTACTAAAATATCTATAACTTAGATATTTTTAAGAGGGAGCATGGAGCTTCATCAGGGGATGCCATGCTTGAAAACCTCCAGGAACGTCTGGAGGTTTACAACAAGGAACAGTGTAAAACATGTGCACGGATGGAGTCCACCGCTGACGGACAAACAGTCATCGCTTTGTGCACTCCAGTCATGAAGAGGATACACAGACTGGAGAGACACAGTGGAGAAATGCTTTTTATGGATTCATCAGGTTTGTCCTGAAGGCAACACTGGTAGCAGGGTTATGTTTTTACACATGTATGTTTTTTGTCTGTTTCATGTTGAGATATCCTCTCTTGTGTTACTAGTTAAATAGGTATATACATATTCCATGTACCCATCATAGGCTCTTGACAGCAGACCTCACTAGTCTGAAAAATCATTTTGGATCTCATTTTCAGGGGACCCTAATACATCGTGGGACTGAAGTTGTTTTATTTTTTTTTTATTCTCCACAATCCCTTCTTTTAAAAAAAAACTAATTTGACTTTAAAAACTTGTATAGCTAAATAACATTTGTTCATTTCTGTCAGGAAACTGCGACCGAATGAATAGCCGAATATTCCTCCTGCTAACCCATTCGGCTGCAGGTGGGTTGCCACTGGGAGTGATAGTCACAACATCTGAGTCCCAAAACACCATTGCAGTGGGACTCAAGTTGCTGCAGTCTATACTACCAGGGGATGCTTTTTATGGAAGAGGAGTGCTAGGGCCAAAAGTTGTCATGACCGATGACTGCAAAGCCCTGCGACAGGCACTGCAGAATGTGTTTCCGCAGACCACTTCCCTCCTTTGTGACTTTCACGTGCTCCAGGCCATGTGGAGATGGCTCTGGGACAGTCACCACGGGGTTTGTCAGAGAAATTCATATTGTTTTATTATATTTAGTCAGTTTAAATTTTAACATTGGTTTAAAATCCCCAACTGTTCTCTCAGCAACTCTCTTTGCTTGAAGGTCTTACTAGTATGTATTAAGACACTTGATCTAATATTTTCATCACAGGTGCCGAAGGGGGACCGGCAGTGGCTGCAGGATATCTTCAAAAAAAAATGGTGTATGCCATGTCACCAGAGGAGCTGGAGGCCTCCTACCACCAGGCTCTCCAGGACCCAGTGGTGCTGAAGCACCAAAGGTACCGGGACCATTTGACGGCAGTGTTTGCCCAACGCAAGGACTGGGCTATCTGTCTACGCACGGGCCTTCCAACGCGGGGCAACGACACAAATAATTTTGTTGAAAGTGCCATGAGGGTCTTGAAAGACAGCATCTTCCACAGGTAGGGATAAAAACGTATAAAACTTTATTAAAGGTGATACACACTCACACCATTACGCGCAATTATTATACTGTCTATTATAACCATGCTTTTTATCTTTTCATTTTTCGTGATTCAGATTTTCTTCTGTCGATACAAGTCAAAATCCGAAACCATTCTGTTCTCTATTGTCTTCCCTACAGGTTGAAAGCTTACAATGTCACTCAACTGGTCGACTTCATTTGCACCAGACTGGAGGCGTACTACATCAGGCGACTCATCGATGTAGCAAACGGAAGGACTGTGAAGCGGAAGTTCAAGTTCAACAGTGTGAGTCCTGACAATAGTCAAGGTGTGTGCTAATTTTACTACCAGTGAGTTTAGAACCTAGAAGGATTAGTGAGGGGTTTTGTAACGCAATGAAGGGATCCTATTTCAGTGTCTCAATACCCTCCATTGTTTCTAGCTTTCGTTAATGTCTTACCATTTTGTGATTTACAAAAATACCTTTTTCTAATATTATTTTCAACATCTATCTCTTTTTTTTATATTCTAGGAAGATGAATCAAACTACACTGTTCGCAGTGAACAAGGAGGCGTTTATCTGGTGAACATTTCGATGGGCAGCCTTCTTTCATCTGTGACAGCCTATTAAAAATGTTATGCCTGTGACTTTACTTTGGTAATAATTTGGACGTAATAGTTTAATGAAATAGTTTCTGTTGAGCAGGCAGGATACAAGTTAGGACCAACACATCACAGGGGGCCTTAATGAACTCTGTTGACTGTTCTGTTAATTTTGCTGCTGTTCTAAGCCTATTTGCTGGTTGGGAAAACTTGTAGCCTATTTGTTAGAGGTGGTTGTCAATGTTACTCCACTGCAGTGTACAATAGTCATTACATGTCTCACTGTTTTCCATACCTAGTTCCCTCTGTGTAATTGTTTGTATTATTTAATGCAGTGGTTCTCAATCCTGGTCCTTGTTTTAAACACATTTAAAACAAAAAACAGCCCAATTTTCTTTTAATTTTAATTTTAAATTCTCATTCATTCTTATGATTTTTGATTTTAGGGGCTTTTTTCTCTTACATTGTTTTCTCATTTCTGTGTATGAAATGTGATATAAATAATAGAGAACATAGTTACATAATCACATGCATCAAAGACAGAAACTTCAAAAACCCTCTGCTACATTATACAAGTACAACCAGTTACACAAGCACACCCTTTTCAATATACAAAAATATCAGTCCCACCAATTAACAAGTTATAGAGTTCTGTGTAAAGACTCAGGGGCGGATCTAATCCGTGGGGGATTTGCATATCATAATTAATAATTGGTAATTAATAATTATTCATACATGTTTGGATTAGATCAGTCTTACATTTTAATAAATCTCCTGCTAAGGGATGATATGTCATTTTACCTGCATGCATGCATGTGTATCCTTGCAATTAACCACAAGTTGATTGTAATTAATTACACGGACCACGTCCTACAAAACAGGCAAAATTAATTCGCTCAATTGTCAGAATAATATTTGTGGGGATCCACAATATCATCCTACTTTATAGGATTTCAGGAAAAGCAATTCTGTGGCCACAAGAATTGGGTTTCCTGCCCTATAAACACATACTCTTTAAAGTATCTTTAATTTGCAAGCTTGTAGCTATAAGACCTTTGGACACTTAAGGGACCTGAAAGTGAGCAAAAACCCAGTACATCAATCAAATGAATATAATGAATTTAATAAGGCAGAACTACTTCTGTATTTACTACGTTACAGGAATACATGTATTTACAAACATTAACAGACAATGACAACAACGCGGGGCGTTTGGACAATGGATACACATGTGAGAGAGAGAGAGAGAGGGAGAGGGAGTGAGAGAGAGAGAGCATTGGCAACATTCATCCTGACAGTCACCTGTCTGTAACAACACGAAAACATCATCTTAATGCTTCTTAGAAGCTCTATAAAGAGATATACTTGCACAAGTTTCTGGGTCTCCCTGTGTAGCGGCATTCCTGCACGGCCAGTGCGTGAGCGGAGTCCTTTAGGAAGCGTCACGTGGTGCTGCTTGGCGCGCGTGTTGAACGGAGGTTCAAAGTCTTTTGGGGTAACATTACCAAAGGAAAATAGTTCGGCTAAGTTCGTTTCACTTCGTGGAAGTGAACAGAGTCGACTACGGATAACAAACCTTTGACTAACAAAGAATAGAGATAAAGATCTCTACGGTGAAATCACGCGGAGTTTGCATGGCTGGTGAGGAAGCGCGCGTGCGTCTCTAGGTCCGGCGCGTCACGTGGTCACGTGCGCGTGTTTCTCCTTCAAAGCGAGCGCGCGCTCGTTTAAAGGTCCCTTGTAGATGGATTTGCTGAAGAGATATGTCATGCAGTGTTCTTTTCACTGACGATTGGAATTCAACACGGAGGCTTATCTAAGACTGAAAAACACAAACTAAACTAGAAACAAATAAAAGAAAGGCGAAGAGCTCGCCCGGAGGCGAGACGTTACATTATGACACGAGGACGAGAGGGGTAAGAGAGGGATAAACTGGTATTCAGTCATTTTGAAGACCTGACATTTCCGCCTTCTTTTGGAAGAGGGTCCAATCAGGAGCTGTCCCTTTGGAGGGAATTTTTATGATCCTTTGTGTTCTAATCAGGCATTTAAATCTCTAGTTTCATTGGGTGTTTAAGAGAAGAATCTTCACAATTCTTATAATACTAATGTGTCACAAAGTTTAGCAAAATGTAATGTCAATTAACAAATGGGGAATGAAAATTGGAGTTTATCGAGACCAAACTTGCCACAAATGGATTTGGTTAAACATTAGTTGGCAAAGTTTGAAACATTATCCCATTAGAGTTGTCGAGAAACATGGACCAAACCACAAAAAGGCAACTCATGAAATAGGGAACTTAGATACATTGTTCATACAATTCTCAAATGGATATATAATAGCATATATATATATATGAATACAGGATTCATTTCTCCTCCTTGGTTAGAATTCGGAGAGAGCCACAGTTCTGTGAACATTCCTTTGGGTCGTAAACGCTGTTATCTAAGAACTCCAGTGATGTTAGTTTTGGTCTCTTTTCACTCCAAAGATGGAAAACATAGTAAACTATATTTTACTGGATATTACTGTACATATTCTGATTGATCACACCGAAAGCATTCTGGAGGTGTCCAGAACTATGTGTACAAGTTATGGGAATAGACAGTTATATTTAAAATGCATAATGAAGGTATTTGTAATTCACTTTAAGCTACGATAAAATCATAGTCATTCCAATGTGACATGGGCAAATGGACACACATAAAAACACATCGAATATATCTGGTTAAATGTCTTTTAAAAAAAGAAGTTTCTTTCTCTTTAGAATCACCTTCTTTGGGACATTCCAGTCAGTCATAAAAATGTCTCGTAACTGGACACCACGCTCTGTCCTGAGCGGGCTTCACTTTTGGGGGATGCGTGTGTGGTTGTGTGTGTGTGTGTGTGGGTTAATTTACATTCAAAGATTTTTGGTCTTTAGCAGGATGTATTTAGTTATTCAGATTCACCCTCTTAGCCCAGTCCCTACATCTGCTTCCCACAGTTAAACAAGATAAAGCTTTTCACACATGATACAGAAACCATTACAGAAATTCTATTGGATTTAATGGTTTTCATGGGAATTTTATTGGTTGTAATGGGAATTATAGTGGTCTCTGTGGGTCTCTACTGATATGTGTTGGGTTGGGTTCTATTGGTGGGGGCAACACGATCTAAACAGGCTATGAAATTGTGAACTTGGATCTTAGTAGTCTATGTTGGATTGACTTTGTTTACTATATATGTCTCAGGTGTCCCCAGAATGTGTAGGGGAAGGTATCGCCTTTTTCGCACTTATCACACTGTTTACTTACATAATTCACTTCTGTTGGGCGCCGGTAAAGACAATCAAAACAGACTAGCCGACAGCCTGTCATGAACGTGAGATGACGTTTTACAGCCAAATCAAATAACCAATCGGAGGAGAGCCCTTCTAGCCAATCAGAGGCGAAAAGGCGGTACCTTCCCCTACGATGCTGTGAAAGAAAATATCGCCCCCCGGAGGCAGCTTCAACTTCCGGCTGATGGATTACCCCTTGAGCAAAACGAACGTGCCCCATGTTTCTGTAGTGAATCCTAAGATGATTAAGGAATTAGATAAGATACTCTATGACTTCATATGGAGGAAAAGACCACATTATTTAAAAAAGGAGGTAATATGTAACACCAAAGAACAAGGGGGACTTGAGGTCTTAGATTATAATACACTTAATGACACTTTTAAAATTAAATGGTTGATCGAGTTTTTGAAGAATAGAGAAAGTCTTTGGAACGTATTTCCAAATTATATATTTAATACTCTTGGAGGCATAGATTTTTTGTTGAAATGTAATTTTTCTGCTGACAAAATTCCTGTAAAATTGGCCAGTTTTCACAGACAAGCCCTGCTAGCATGGAAATTGGTATATAAACACAATTTTTCACCACACAACTATTTCATTTGGAATAACAAAGACATACTTTTTAAAAACAAATCACTATTCTATCACACTTGGTTCAATGAAGGGATTATATTAGTAAGACAATTGGTTAATTCCAATGGATATTTGGTATCATATACTGAATTTCTACAAAAATTTAAATTACCAGTTAAACCAAGAGAGTTTGCTATTGTTCTTGACGCGATTCCAAAGAGTGTGATTTTACTCTTAAAAAACGCTGATTCAGTGGAAATCAACATGGACAATATTTGTGGTAAGATTTTCATTGATAATGTTGATGTTTTACAACAAAAATGTAGCAATATGATTATAAGGAAAGCTCTTGGCTCTGTGTCTTTTCCTGCAGCAAGATTCTTTTGGTCTTCTTTATTTGGTGATATCTCTTGGGTTAAAGCATGGAAATAACCAAATAAGTTTTGTGTCAATAACAAAATTAAGGAAGTGTCTTACAAAATACTTCACAGAATTTATCCTGCTAAGGATGTTTTGGAAAGATTTAATCTTAATATTTCGTATACTTGTGAATTTTGTGCACTAGAGAAAGAAACAATTTTGCATCTGTTTTTTCACTGTATTTACTCAAGATTATTTTGGAAAGATTTAGAAACCTTTATTAATAGAAAACTGAAGTGTATGATGGAAATTTGTGTTTTTGATGTGCTTTTTTATACTCAGAAAGACAATTTGGAATGCAAAGAACAGCATATTATACACCAAATTTTCCACATTTTATAAATGACTTTAAATTATATGTACATCTTTTGGAACAAACTAAAAACAAAAAAGCAATGAAAACATGCAATGCTTTGAAAACACTGGATTTTATGTAAAAAAAAAAATTCTGGCAGTTAATGTAATATTGTGGATATGTGATACCTCTGTTCTTGTGGCATTGAATAAAAAAAAAATAAAAAATAAATGTTTCTGTAGTGAAGCCGTGTGACGTTCTCCTCACGTCACTATATCATTTGGTATGTGGCCAATGAGCTATCGCCCATTGGACTATATAAACTTGTCGTTCATGCTTCTTGGAGTGCGTCATGATCGAAAGCCGGCCCTTTTTTGCGTTGTTGCAACGGACTACTGAGGTACGTATTGTTTTTAGCATTTAGTCTAGCTGTTCGAGCTACAGTTGTCCAGTGACATTTGGCGATTTTTCTATCTGTTTAGTGTGCTGTTGGGTTACTGAGAGTTTGTGCGTGTGGAGTGCTGCTTACTCCCAGGTAAGTTAAATACTGTGTTTTGGGGCGTTGTGGGAAGTTTGGATGTTTCTAACTTAACGTTAAGTTATAGTCCTTTTGTTTCAGTACGGTGTGCCTCAGGGCTTCCATCGGTTTGGCATCGCAGTTCGAATGGTCGGAGCATCAACTGTTGCAGTCAACAAGGCTGTTGAATAATTGTCTTTGGTATATGTCGTCGAAGTGTTACTTGTAAACTGGGATAGTACCTCATTGCACTATCGGGTGGGTAACTGGTCGATAGCTTGGTTATATTGAATTTGTAATCCTTTTTCTTTTTTTTTTAAAGGTCTTTGTGGACGCTAAGTGGGAGCAGTCGCGTTAAACCGCTCTCTCCCCGCCCCTCGCTCTTTAAAGCCACGCTGCTGCTTTTGGCACTCAGTTATGTTTGAGTTACACATCCCCATGCGGGCTGAAATGTTTTAGTTTTGCTGTGTATTGCAGTTGACTTGGTGTTTGGTGTGAGTCTCTGCAGTTGTGACAGTGCATTTATTTATTAGTGCATTTATTTATTTGTTCGTTTATTTAATGTGAGTGTGCGTACAGTTTTCATACTTTGTTTATTTTGGGTACATTGCAAATTGTTTTTCTTGGTGTAGTGATCACATGTAAGTCAATAAATTGACTTTGAATGTGTTTTTTTTTTTCTTGCTTTCATTTAATAGTTTGGTTTGTTCATTATGTGATTTTTATTTAGGAGCTGAGGACCTTCTGGAGCGGGCTGGTTGTCTGTTGCATTACAGGCTTTGTTTCACCAAGGGTGTCCTTATTGCAGTGTCATCATTGCCCTGTTATCACATTTGTCATTTGCAGTGAACTTGGTAGGTGTGATTTGGATTGGCGTGCTTCCTATTGTAGACTTGCTGCAATTACACTAGCCTGCTCCCTATAGGAGGCCTTAGCCCCTGTAAAGATTTATTGTGAATTGTTTATTTTATGGTTTTGTTCATTTTGACCAGGACACCTCTTAATTGTTGATTTTAAATAATTGTTGGCCAACTTTTAGCTCTAATAAAAGAAAATACTTTTGTATGGGAACCCATGCCTCTTGCCTTTCTTGGTGAAATGTATTTGTGCATTTCCCCCTATAACCTGGGGTGGCGTAGTCACTAAAATTGAGCCACTTGCTACATTTCCGTTCATCTCAGTCTGCCTTCATCAAACACTTTGAACAGCTCAGAACGTCAGTGGAGAAAGGCATATAGTGTATCATAACATCGTAATATATATTATATACACACTTCACCTGCTATATTTCTAAATGTAACCAATTTACATATCAACAAAAATATACCGGGATAACCTGGCTTCTCTTGAGGCTCCCCTGCTTTACAGCATAGTAATGATAGGCTAAAGCCCGCAAACACTGACATTACAAAGTAGTTTTTGACGTCAGAAACACCAGCGTTTTCAGACTGTATTTTTTGAGACCGTTTTTGGTTCACTGCAGTTTTAAGAAGAAAATACTCCTCAATGTTGTTGACTTATGAATCTGCACATGGTTTGTCTTAAATCATATTAAAAATAGACAAACCACATTAAAAGCTTGATTTTTTTCCCCACAGGGGAACTTTTGTTTCAAATCGGCCTTTTTAGGTAATCTACCTTTGTCTTATTGCTTATAAAATTTATGTCAGACATTGCTATACAGTAAATTATCTAAAGATGAACAAACATATTGAAAAAGTAAATGTAATACATTATATAAAAGCAGAAACGCTTACACAAATATTTGAAATTGTATTTGACACTTCCTCAAACAGTGACACCATCATCTCTGCTTTAAAGTAATTTTCTGCTTACTGCGCTTTTCATCTTTTTCTTCATCCTGGCCGTTACTCTGTGCTGGAGGTCCAGTTGTGTCCTCAATATCTCTGCGTTCAACATTTTGATAAATGTCCTCTAAATCCATTATTCGCTGTGTTGGACAGTACGTCTTGAGGTGTCCGACAGATGAGGTGTGATCTTTAGAATGAGTAGCGTTTTTAAAATAGTGTTAACCCTAAACAGGAAATCATTTCATTTCACATTGGCCTTCGACAAGAATAAAGACTTTCAGTCCAACTTAAAAACTTCCTGCAGACTCACACTACTGTGTTTGTGTATTGTACATTCAACATGTTATCAGCTTCAAAAGTCAACAAGAGGAATCTGTAAACACTCAAATAAACTCAGACACACTTAAACAGGCCAAACTGGACCTTTGTATTGATGATGCAGGAAACAGCAGAAAGTGCCTGAATCCAATAATAACCAAATCCAGAACCGCAGAATCATACGTCATGAGCTGTCGTCTTCACACTGCTCAGCCTAACAGTCTGATGCCGGAAGTGGGCGGAGTTCATGTTTAACTATGGCGGAGCACACGGTAGAACCAAGGGGGTAATCCATCAGCCGGAAGTTGAAGCTGCCTCCGGGGGCCGCCATTGTAGCTGTCAACCTATCACCTGCTTTTAGCATCCCATTGACTCACATTCATTTTGGCTCACTTTGACAGCGAATAACTTTACATCTGAGGCGTCCAAAGACTTAATTTGTCCATTATTTATTTCTAAAAAACACGACAATGTATAAAAGGCTCCATTACTTTGTATCTTACGTTATGGCCCCGTAGAAGCCATTCTTGTAAAAATAGGCTAAAAATTGCGTCATAACCACGCGACTTTATATACAATAGAGACATTACCGTATAGACAGGAGGAGAAGCTCGCACAGTCTCGCAGGCAGTCTTTTACTGTCTGAAGTCAGCCCATGGCATAGATAGACAGAGTCCATAAAAGCAACGCGAAAAAATATTTAAACAACGTTTTTGAGGAATTGGAAATAATTCGATATGTGGCAAGTGAATACATATGAAGTAACATTTATCCACGAACTTTAGATTATTTATCTACTACTACACCTACGGGGGATGGGGAAATTAATTATCAGGAAATTATACAGGCAATGGAAGGAGAAAAAAAAACATCTCAATGTCTATCGCGGTTAACGTTGTTCCTTTATTTATTTACAGATCTACGCTTGAAGATTAATGTGATCCCGTTCGGAAGCCATTATGTACAAAATGCCTACATAACGTGAAATAAAGAAAAACGGTTTTGTTCAAGTGTTTGTGACCATGATTTATTAGCCAAAACTACATGATTTAACACCTAGCTCACAATTCTTTAAATATTGGAATATTATATGGTCATGATTAAAATGGATACGAAAATGACTCGAGGGGACAGTATTTTATAGTATGGTTCCTGGGCTCATACTAGGAAGTATTTTTTGGATGGGTTATTATTCTGTTTGATGTAGAAGGAAACGAAAAAGAAGGGAAAAAATTATTTGCATATGTGCCTATATTTGAATATTTTTTAATAATTTTGGAAGATTGTGCTGTAGCCTACATGCATTTATTTATCTGTTATTTTTGATTGTATTATGTGTGTGTGTGTGTGTGTACTAGACAAATATTTAAATCTAATGGATATATACATAAACATGTTCAAAATAAACTAACTAAAATTACTAGAACTGCAGATAGGCTACTCAAACGATTACAATCCTAAAGTAGGCTATTTTAAAGTCGATTTTAGCCACTTCTTTTATCATGTCATATTGTAATTATATAGCGTAATATGTTATATTAAATTAATTATTATAATTATTAATAGTATTGTAATATATTAATAAACATTATATTATGTTTTTACAATACTAAACGATTTGATTTCCAAAACACACACACACACACACACACACACACACACACACACACACACACACACACATCAGTGTGAGTTTACTCTTTACTCTGATGCGTCATTGACCGTTCGAGATTAGCTTGCTTGCGCCTGCTAGTCAAAGCCCTTATTTCTGGAGAGCCGTAATACTTCGACCTTGGAAACTTCTGATCATCATTCAAGACAAGTATTATGTTATAGGTGGTATTTTGTTAATTCAGTGTGATAACTTTTTGTTGGCTTTTTTCTTTTCTTTTTCTCCCCCGGTGATTTCATCTTCCCTTTTACTTCAATTTACTTGTTGCTAGCATATTGTCCCTCGCGCGAAAATGTCTTGCTGTGTTGCATACATGTGTTCTAAGAGACAAGTCTCTTCCAAGTTAAGCTTTTTCAGGTAAGTTAAGTCCACAGTCTCCATCAGTATAATGCATTATTTTAGTATTTTACTCGTACTAAATGTGGCTAAAAAAAGATGCACGTTGTCCTCGACAGCTGACAGACATCTAGGTGACTTAAGACATGCAGGTGAAAGAAAAAAAATATTTGTAAGATGAAATAATCATGTTTATTTTCTAAAATCAAAATAAAGCTGAACACCTCAATATTGCAATAAATCAAAGTCGACACAACAGCCTTTAACGTCTACAAACTCTCAGTTAAGCTCAAGTGCACAAAAAGACTATTAGTAAACCAACATCCTTTAAAAAGGCCATGTCAATATAGAGGACATATAAAATAGTGTTAATTAAAATTAACTAGTCAAAGGCTACTTGCACTGGATGTGCTGGTTTCGGCCTCATCAGCAGCTGCAGTCTTGGCACAGCTACTAGAAGATTTACAACTGTCAGTCAGGTTGCTCACGTGACATCTACGTCATCAAGCTCAGTTTGAGCCTGCGCAGAACGCTTGGCTATCAGGAAGTGAGTGCCCATGTTTGGCTTCAACTCTCTCCGTTGAAATCAACGGGGTCGCTGTGTCCATTTCTTTTACTGTCTATGGGTAGAACAAGGAAAAGAAGAAAAGAAGAAGGTAAAAAGAAGTTCTATCTTTGATGGATGCAACTTACTTAAAGGGTTAGTTCACCCAAAAATGAAAATTCTGTCAGTATTTACTCTCCCTCATGTTGTTCAACCCCGTTCATCTTCGGAACACGAATTAAGATATTTTTGATTAAATCTGAGAGCTGGATCACTCCTCCATAGGCTTCTAAGGGATTGAAACTTGCCAGCACCGAACAGTTCTTATAGACATCGTTAAAATAGTCCAAGTGACTACAGTGGCTCAATCTTAAGTTTATCAAACGACGAGAATACTTTTTGTGCACAAAAATAACGACTTTGTTTCAACTATTCATTTCCTTCTCTGTGGGCCTCGAGTCAGTTAACATAGTGTGATTGCGTAGAGCTACGTCACACGTAGGCTCACTATTGGCCGACGCTTGTCATGTGTGACGTGTGACGTTTAACAACAGAAGCTTACGCTATTACACTAGTGAACTGACTCGAGGCCCACAGAGAAGGAAATGAATAGTTGAAATAAAGCTATCTTTTTTTTGTTTTTGCGCACAAAAATTATTCTTGTCGTTTGATAAACTCATTGCTCAACTGGCTACTCTCTGCTGTCTCAGACCATGACATATTTTCCTGTCGGCCACCGTAACTTTTGTTGGTTGCAATTCGTAACTTCACCACTAGATGCCGCTAAAAATCACACACTGCACCTTTAACTGAATTAATGACTTTTTTACTACAGAAATGAATCAGTGAGTTTGTCGTGAGCGGTCTTTGCCGGCCGCCTGGGTGTTGGAGGGGTGGCGATTCCCCTGCTCTATCCTGGACGGAAGCCGCCTCTTCAAAATTTAGGCGGCCAGCAGCCCAACTAATGGAAACACTGATCACTGTTATGGTGACTTCAAATGAAACAGAGTTAAACCTCTGTTAATTTTCAATAAAACTTTTGTAGACGTCTGACAGAAATAAAATGCTGTTTGTGGAGTTGTTTAATCCTCCTCTGCTGAGATCTTCAGAGATTTAATGTCTTCTTTTCTCTTAAGGTTGATTTCATCTAAGGCTGTGGCTGAAATGACTCCTTATTTAATATACACAGATTTTTTGGCTACGATAAAGTCCAGTTCTGGTTTATTTCTTTACTCTTGGCTGACATGTGGCAGAGATGTAAAGTCCAGGTTCAGAAAGTAAAGGTCCTCAGTATTTTGTTCCAATCACCTGGATTTGCTAATTCAGACAGGAGATATAACTAATTAGTGAAATCAGCTGACTTGAGTTCATGGGTGGAATAAACTTATGGCAGGACTTTTACTTTCTGACCCCTGGACACCTCAGAGTTAGACCTATCTCCCTGGCTGCGTTCCAAACCGCATACTCAATGAGTAGGTACTTAATTTCAATGAGTACTTACTTAACGAGCTCTAAAAGAGTAGGTATTTTTTAGCCAAATCTCGTTGAGTATGAATGCGATCCGGACATCATCCGCCATGTTGACGTTATCATGTGACCCACGACGCGTTATCACAAGCTTAAGTTATTATATAACTTATAAGCTATAAGTTATTATATCGCGTTATTTTTTTCCTGTGTATAAATATCATATTATGATGTAGCCTACACAAACCAATGATCTTTATGTTTTCTGTTTTGTCATTATAATTGTTCATTGTTAGATGCAACTAGTATCTTTCCATGATCTTTATGTAATAAGTTTATAAGTTTAATGATATGAGCGACAGGTGCACTAACACTTCATAACATCAGTAACTCGACAGCACAACCTAGAACAGTTTTCCTCAGCGTTTGTAATGTCTGCACAAGGAGACGGGCCGCTGCTCGAAGATCTCCTTTGGAGAAAACTGTTGACTTTATACTCGAAAAATGTAAGTATCGCTCCTTAAAAATTAAAATTACCTCAGAATGAATTGCATTGTTAGCCCACCCCAAAACTTAAACAAAATAATATTAAATGCTGGCCAATACTTAATTATATTACTCTTTTATATATACTAAAAATGATATAATTTAATAAAACAAGCAAAATGTAATTTGTTTTGTCATATGAGTTATGCATGAATACACGTGAACATCTCAATTGTCAGTCAAGCAATGAATTAATGCATACATTAAATAATTATATTTTATATACTGACAACAATAAGAAACATGAATAAATGAGTAAAAGAACAAATAAAAGTAACCATCACACAATAAACAAATGCATGCACATGAAACAAATCTTTATTCAAACTACAAGCATGTATTTACAGGCGCTGAAGCCCACATCCTACTGCCATCTCAACACAGCGGTTCCCATTCTGCGGCTTTATTCTGATGAATTCACCAGAGGTGACCGTGCCTTCGTGCCGGAGCTTGTTGCTGCGCTGCGCTTCACAATCTGAGGCGATAAGGTCAGATGGAGAGATGGAGCGTCTCATCCATGGCACCGTTTCCAGGATTCAGCTCTGGGCTCCTCATCCTCAGTGCTCACACCAGTCTGAATAAAAACATGTTTAGTTACTTTATATATTTGTTTATTTACCTTATTTACAGCACATTTGTCTAATGTCAACAGTGTTGACAACAGTGAATTAACGTTATCCTAATAATGCCACACATACATCACTCAGATGTCTTTTTCATGTTGTGATGTGCTCATCTGCAATATGTCAATACTTACAATATTTTCCTTTCAGATGTAAATAGACATTTTAAATAAGCGTGTTTAAGATGTATATGGTTATGTAAATCCACTTTAGAGACGTTACGTGTGCTTAGAGCTCCCCTGTTAGCTAGCTATACAAAACATGTTTTTACAGCAAAATCACAACTATACTACTGTCTAACTACTTTACACCTTCAACAGTTAAAACGTTTACTTAATAGTTGTTTAACACATTAGGAACCGTGTTTACTCACATTTGAAAACCCCCGGCGTCGCTGAACTCCGTGATGTTTGATAATGACGTATCCTCTCGCGTGGCCTCCTGGGATAGAAGAGTACGCATCGGACAGCACTCAAAAATCGGGCTGGAAGCAGTAAGCCATCCGGGAACTTCTCGCCTACTCTTTTATGAATACTGATGTTTCGAACGTACTGCTTCTTTCACGTACTGTTTTCGCCTACTACATAGTAGGAAAGTAGGCATATTCGAACGCACTTAAGTCCGAATCTCGCGATAATTAGTACGTCACCCAGGTAATTCTCGCCTACTCTTTTGGATTCATACTTTTTTGCTCCCCTACTCTTTTTCCCATACTAAATAGTAGGGAAGTATGCGGTTTGGAACGCAGCTCCTGCATCTGATGTTTCTGTTCCTCTCTGATCACTTCAGTCTGATAAACCTGCTCTCTGCTGCCCCTGCTCGACTGGAGCAAATATATCCATAGTGCAATAAACAGACACAAGAATGAAATCTGAAATAAAAACAAAAATACAGTTTACTATAATAATAATGGTTATTGACCATTTTATTCAAAGTGAACGCAATACAACTCAAAAGCAATTTCACTGACACTCAATATCAGAAAAACTGGGAGGATCTAGGAGACTTAAGCTCTGTATTGATGGCAATAAACTGGAAGGGAATGAATAAATGTTTTAAGCTGGGATGAGAGGATGATGGAAGGAAAAACAAAGATAACTATTAAACACAAGTGGGTGTACATAAAAGTGTTCAATGTTCAAATATCACAATATTTAGGGTTGGAACTTCCCGCCTCACAAATCCCTTTTATCACATGTGAGCATTCGTCCAGTCATTTGTACATGGCCAGTACAGTCCAGAATGGCAGATCATCCTCGTTGTTCAGGACTGGATTTCCAGGCATCAGTTCAATACAGTCCTCAATTTCATTCCACTTTGGTCATTTCACCTTTGAGCCAATATGCCCTTTAAAATTAAAATACAAGCAGGGTTAATGCAATGCATATTTTTTTTCAAGTTGTACAATTCAACATGCTTTTTGTTTCAAAAACATTTGGCATTATTTTACTTCCATAAGCCAAAACCTGAATAATATGTATGAAATTCAGCAACCAGGCTGAATTATTCTTACAATTAAGAATAATTATATTTATATTTATTAATTTGTCAGAAAGCAACTAAAAAATGGGAAACATCACAATATAATGCAAGAGCTAACAGCACTCACATTATCACAACAGCAAGTTTCAAGAATATGCTAAAAGGTACAGAAATGAAAGTGCAGAAAAGTATTGTATTTATAGGAGGTGCCTTTGTATTTGCAGTTCGAGTTGAGTGGTTTCAGAACAGGTGTGATCCTTAGAGTTATGAGTGTTTTTTACACTAGTGTAAACCATAAACAGGAAGTAGTTTCATTTCACACTGGCCTTTTGACCAGCGCTTGAAGTGGGGAAATAAAGGTGCCGGTACTCTCTTGCATTGGCACATCATGACATTTGAGATTTCTACAGTGAAAAACAAAACTTGGAGATATTGCTGGTACAACAACAATTTGTTGTTATTTATTAACAACATAAATGTATTTAAACAAGTCGTTTGTTTGTGTGTGCGTGTGTGTGAAAACCTCTGTTGACGTGTCTGGCTCTGGCACACGAGCTCTTTTAGTACCTTTCTGAAGCCAGGCCAACATAACGACTTACAAACTCGACACACTTCTTTTTAGTTACTAGGTTTTCAATTTCAGCAGTGAAAAATCTGTTATGGTCAAGCGAAAGCCGCAAGCGTCAGACAGCTTTTTCGAACTAGCGTCCGTTGAGAAGCAAACTTTTGATGGGGTGGGCCAAATGCTTGCCTTTATGTGATTCGTCAAGATCTGAAGTAAGACACGTAGTGCACTCTGGGTATTGTAGTTTATGTAACGTTAGGTCATCTCTCTGACACTGACGCTTTTTCTGTCAGTGGTAGAGTACCGGCTTCATGCGAGAAGTAGTGGTAAACAAGAAAAAGTGCAGTTACGCTTAAGAGTAAAATGCAGAAGTGCAGGTACTGCGTAGCGGTGAGTACCGCCCCACTTCGAGCACTGCCTTCGACAAGAATAAAGACTTGCAGACCAACTTAAAAACTCCCTGCAGACTCACACTACTGTGTTTGTGTATTGTACAATCAACCACATGTTTTCAGCTTCAAAAGTCAACAAGAGGAAGTGCCTGAATCTGATGTTTCTGTTCCTCTCTGATCACTTCAGTCTGATAAACCTGCTCTCTGCTGCCCCTGCTGGACTGGAGCAAATATGGCCATAGTGCAATAAACAGATACACAAGAATTAAATATGAAATAAAAAAAGAAATACAGTTTACTATAATAATAATAATGGTTATTGAACATTTTATTCCAAGCGAAAGCAATAAAACAAATAAAAAAAAACAACAACATCAAAAGTAGTTTCACAGACACTCATCAGAATAACTGATGAATCAGGGCAATCTGGGAAACTTCTATATTTTACTGTGATTTTCACCTCAACACTTCAGACCAGCAAATGAGACGCATAATAACAGCTAGAAGAAGGATATGTTGGCATAGATCTGCTTGTGATGGAGCAAAGTGAGCCACACTAGTCCCAGTTCACCCTGCTGATGTTTATAATAGTAATACTTTTGTTGTTATTGACAGTTTTACATTTATCTATTACATGAATTTCCATTTATGGTTTTGTATGTTACAAAATAGCCTAGTAGAGAATGAAACCGATATCATGAAAGCAGTTACTAATTACAGTAGCAGAATGTTTAAAAGACACAATCAAAAAATATTTATGTTGGCTTTAATTAACTTTATGTCAACAAGTCCCACATAACTAGGTTACGTTAAACAAACATAAGTTGTTCATGTAACTTCAACATCATGGAATTAAGTAATTTTAAGCGACACAATTAAACTCTGAGTAGAGTGTTAAATGAACACTGAAGCAGTGTTATAGTTAATGAGATAATTGAGTGATTAATTGAGTGATGATTGAGCATTATTGAAGACACCTGATGTTAACAAGCAGAATCACTGAAGGAGGATTTTAAGTCAGTGTTATGGTGATCAGTGTGTGTTTTAGTTGAGTTCTTGACCCTCACATCATTAACTTTAGATTATTTATTATTACACAGTCATTTGACCTGAATCACTGAACTCATATAGAACCCAATTTCTGAGTTAAGTTTACCTTATGGATTATAGCAGCACTGCCAGCGACTGGACAGCGGCGGAGAGAGAGAGAGAGAGAGAGAGAGAGAGAGAGAGAGAGAGAGAGAGAGAGAGAGAGAGAGAGAGAGAGAGAGAGAGAGAGAGAGAGAGAGAGAGAGAGAGAGAGAGAGAGAGAGAGAGAGAGAGAGAGAGAGAGAGAGAGAGAGAGAGAGAGAGAGAGAGAGAGAGAGAGCTCAAAGCAAAAGCGATGAGAGTCTTCTACATGATTAAAAATACTATTCGACATGAAATTCCAATTCAAACCTTGCTAAAAATCCTAAAAGCAATAATTGAACCAATTGCTCTGTACGGCAGTGAGGTATGGGGGCCTCTAAAAACCCAAGATTTTTCAAAATGGGAAAAAGAGGAAATTGAAACTCTGCATACCCAAATTTGTAAAAGCATCCTAAAAGTAAACAGAGCGACACCAAACAACTCGTGCAGAGCTGAATTAGGACAATATCCCTTCCTGATCACTATCCAAAAAAGAGCTGTGAAGTTCTACCAGCACCTGAAGTGCAGTGATCCGAGCTCATATCAGGCTGAAGCCCTGCGGTGTCAGGAGCAGAACCGGCACCGGAGCACACTCTCACAGCTGATGCTGAAACTACAGCCAGACCAGCACAGCACTATCTGGCCCAACCAAATTATACAATTACAAAAACAAAATTACATCACCTATTGGAAAGATGCTACTAAATTACAAAAAAAGATGGAACTCTATTTACTCCTGAAAAGAGATTATAAACCAGCAGAATACCTGAGCTGTGTGAAAGAGCATAAAGTGAGAAAGACCCTAACCAGATACAGGCTGAGTGACCACAGTCTGGCTGTAGAGAGAGGTGTGTGTGTGTGTGTGTGTGTGAGTGACCACAGTCTGGCTGTAGAGAGAGGTGTGTGTGTGTGTGTGTGTGTGAGTGACCACAGTCTGGCTGTAGAGAGAGGTGTGTGTGTGTGTGTGTGTGTGAGTGACCACAGTCTGGCTGTAGAGAGAGGTGTGTGTGTGTGTGTGTGTGTGAGTGACCACAGTCTGGCTGTAGAGAGAGGTGTGTGTGTGTGTGTGTGTGTGTGAGTGACCACAGTCTGGCTGTAGAGAGAGGTGTGTGTGTGTGTGTGTGAGTGACCACAGTCTGGCTGTAGAGAGAGGTGTGTGTGTGTGTGTGTGTGTGTGAGTGACCACAGTCTGGCTGTAGAGAGAGGTGTGTGTGTGTGTGTGAGTGACCACAGTCTGGCTGTAGAGAGAGGTGTGTGTGTGTGTGTGTGTGTGTGTGTGTGTGAGTGACCACAGTCTGGCTGTAGAGAGAGGTGTGTGTGTGTGTGTGTGTGTGTGTGTGTGTGTGTGTGTGTGTGACCACAGTCTGGCTGTAGAGAGAGGACGGCACAGGCAGAGATGGCAGCCGAGACTGTGTTCTCTGTGCTCTCAGAGAGAGGTGTGTGTGTGTGTGGCACCCGAGAGAGCAGAGACTGTGTTCTCTGTGCTCTCAGAGAGAGGTGTGTGTGTGTGTGGCACCCGAGAGAGCAGAGACTGTGTTCTCTGTGCTCTCAGAGAGAGGTGTGTGTGTGTGTGTGTGTGTGTGTGGCACCCGAGAGAGCAGAGACTGTGTTCTCTGTGCTCTCAGAGAGAGGTGTGTGTGTGTGTGGCACCCGAGAGAGCAGAGACTGTGTTCTCTGTGCTCTCAGAGAGAGGTGTGTGTGTGTGTGTGTGTGTGTGTGTGTGTGTGGCACCCGAGAGAGCAGAGACTGTGTTCTCTGTGCTCTCAGAGAGAGGTGTGTGTGTGTGTGTGGCACCAAATTCAGAAAAATTAAATCATATTTTGGGAGAAAAATCTAGCTCAATCACAACAGCAGCTAAGTATGTAACAGCCTGCCACAAACTACGAGAGTCAGCCAGTGGACAAAACTAAAGTCAGAATTGTTCTTGTCTTGTTTGAATGTTGGTACAAACGTATAAAAATGTGTGTTTTAAATGTTAAAAATGTATTCATGCATTTTTATTTATTTAATTTTTTTACACTGACTGATTTATTGATTTTTATTTTATTATATTTATTGTTTGCGATTATTTGTTCATTGCATGTGTAATTGCCAATGCTTTGGCAATACTGTAGAAGTCATGCCAATAAAGCTCGAGAGAGAGAGAGAGAGAGAGAGAGAGAGAGAGAGAGAGAGAGAGAGAGAGAGAGAGAGAGAGAGAGAGAGAGAGAGAGAATGCAATTCCCAGCTTTAACAGGCTCTTCACTGAACTCAGACAGAGAGAAGGAGGATAAGTATACTTCACAATGGAGCAGGCTCTTCCCATTCACAGCTTCAGCAGGCTCATCACTGAACTTAGACAGAAAGAAGGGAGACAAGTAGACTTCACAGCTGTAGCAAGCTCTTCACTGGACTCAGACAGAGAGAAGGAGAATAACTTAAAGAGGTGGTTGATTGCGATTTCACTTTTTTCATTTTAAATAGTGTGTAATGTTGCTGTTGGTGCATGAACAGTATCTGCAAAGTTGCAGCGCTAAAAGTTCAATGTAAGCAGAGATATCGTCTTTTAAAAATCAGGAAGTGTAAATGCCTACAAAAACGACTCGATTGGGACTACAGCTGGGTTTTAGACGTCACTAACCCATACATTTGCATCAACCCTCCCTCCGGAATACGCAAAAAAGGGCATGGCCATATTTCTGCGGCTTTGCCGAAGTGGAAGAGTTACAGGGGAGAGCAGTAGCCATGCCGTCGAAAGTGTGTTATTTTCACCCAGCTGTCAGGTCTTCTGTGTTCGGGCTTCCTACGGACGCTGTAGTTCGTCAACAATGGCTACAATTTATGTTTGATAATGTTTCTGACAATTACAATCGTAATTTAGCTCTTTGTGCGGCACATTTCACTGAAGACAGCTTTCATCTCCACCAATTCAATGCCGGATTACACAAGAAACTGTTGCTAAAACCTGAAGCTGTTCCAACTTTAAAACCAGAGGCAGCAATTGTTGGGCCACAACCTGTAAGTAAGACTTAATAATTTTAAATGTATTTGTATAATTTTAGACGTAATGGTTTCTTTTTATCAAGGACGTAAACAAATGCCAGCGCTGGCTTTATAGCCACTTAGTTATGCTATTTCGTGTTTCTATGGCAAACGCGTACAAACATTTTGGACCTGAATTTGTAATCATACAGATTTGGTAAATGTATTTGCCATGTATAGATACTTTATGACGTAATTTTTCGATTTGATCATGAACGTCATCAATGTCAACAGTGTTTGTTTATAGTAGCCAGTTATATCGATGCTATTTTGTGTGCAAGACAAAGGTGTATAAAGTTGTTGGAATTTTAACACAGTTGTCACATGTACACCTAAAGAAAACGATACACCGAGTAAACTAAGTTTTGTTAATAGCTAAACGGTTGTTCATTATATCGATAAAACAATAACTTTAAAAAACTGTATTACTCATGTAATCATTTGTAGTAAATGTTTAATCAAGATAAAAACGTATCTCAAAAAGCTAACAAGCACCAGTAGCATTTTCAAGTATAACAGGGTATCAAACTTCTTACGTAATAATAGAAGAATAGAATAATAATAATTCAAAAACGTACCATTCAGAAACGTTTTGTAAGAGCCGTGTTTGGGGAGGTTCTGTTTGACTCTCTTCATCCCCGCTTTCTGGGTCTGATTCGGGCTCAAACTGATGCGGCAGTATCGACACCATTATTTACATTAACCGGAGCACATGAAACCCCTATATGGGGAGGCTGCAGACCTGGAGCCGGCAGATATACGCCCCTGGCAGTTTTACGCCCCTGGCAGTTTTACGCCCCTGACAGTTTTACGCCCCTGTTGTTCCTGATGCGTCCAGTAGAGGGATATACTGCGAAATAACATCATTAAATCGACTCTTACAGATTAATAACCCGTCCATAGATACTTTTTTTATTTAAATATAAACGTTAGAGTAGATCTGCACGGATTAAAATGTCTGTAGCTATTCAGTTGGGCTTCACTCACTTCACTCAGCCTACAGAATGTGTTTTTGTGAATTGAAAAATTAAAAATACACAGTTGGATCAACTATGTTATGACAAGTATATGACCTACTGCAATTATAGGCCTTTCCACCGTAAATATGTTGTTGTGAATTTATAGTTACATTTAGATATTAACCAAATTTAACCCATTACAGTATACCGTGTAATCATATGGATCCTTGATTATCTGTAGTACTATTCTCTATTGGTCGTCATACAGCTACAAAACAGTGTCCTACACAGCATTTTATGAAGACAAACACAATTTATCCCTTTTCTAAAATTCCAAGGGCCATTTAAAAGAAAGACACAATATTGTTGTTCACAATTTTTTTTTTATTAACACCATTTATGAATTATGATGACTCCCCTATGGTTTGCCCCTCTTCTTTAACTATTTTTTAAAAGGACATCCATGGTGATTTTATTGTGTGTGTGTGTGGATTGCATATTGCATCAATTTGCTCCTGATCTTCAAAGTACAACGGCACAAGCACTTGTTGGTGGAACAATAGTGAAAAAAAGTGTCAAGCCACTTTGATTTCTTTTGGCCACCAATGATGGACTGTGCAGAGAAAATTGAATATGACATTAAAACCATGTCCGTGTATGTCTCTGTAAGTCGTTTATTTTGTAAGTCGTAAAAAAAAGATGGGTGTTTTATAAGTTTAGAGAGATTTTCATCTCAGCTAAAGCAAACACACACCTTTATGAGATGCAAGTTAAAAAGAATTTGGTAAAGACAGAGTATGATAAAACCCACATTAAGTGCACATACCCAACATTTTAGTCCAGACCAGTAAGCTATTTTAAGAAATGATGTTGGAAATAATCAAAATATTTGAGTGAGTGTGCAGTTCAACTGTTTACTTAGAGATTTACATACATGCATACATATATGCCTATTATAAATGCGTCTTTTGTGTGTTCACACCATAGGCTATAAAAAAACAAGTTCATATTCCATTATCTACTGTAATGTTGCCCCAGAAACCATGTGGAGTGTGTTTTAATGTAAGGAGTAAACAGGGTCTTACCAGAAGAGGCCATCTCACGCAAGCTAAAGACAGGCAACAAAAGAAAATTAATTTTAAAGTGAGTAGAGAAGACTAGGGCAGCTAAACCTACACGTGGTATAGCGAAGTTTAAGCCAGATTGAACATAAACCTGACCGTCAAGAACTTTTTGTCTCTCGAAATAAATTATAGACCCATCCATTGATATAGAAATGAATTGATATCTACCTACCAAGCTAATAGTTTATAAATAATAAATGTTGCATCATTGCTAAACAACAATAACTTTAGCAGATTATTTAACATACAAATGACAGAATCTATAATTTTTTGTCAGATTTTCATTCTAACGATAAAAATCTTGATTATACGGTATTATTACTTTTGTCTTCTGGGTAAGATTCATCTTCATAAAGACAGAACCATTCAATGATCCTGATTTAAGAATATTCTCCTCTGATATAAAGTCCCTTTTTTCTTCTTTTAAGAAAATGTCAAAACCTTTAAACTCAAAGGTTTCTAAAATAAATAATATCATTGAATCTGTTGTAAAGAACCTTTAATTTTTTATGTTGACAAAATGTAAAATTGTATTGATTTGTGTAGCCTAATTCAATCTCTTTTGATGTCCCCCTTGTTATTTTTTTTCTCTTTCTCACTGTTAATGTCTTGTATCCTTTCATTTGCAATACAAAATAAATACATTTATTAATTAAAAAAAAAAAAAAAAAGATTTACTAACATAACTCAATTCGTGTCGCTGTACAGCCTCCCCTACTGGACGCATCAAGAACAACAGGGGCGTAAAACTGTCAGGGGCGTAAAACTGCCAGGGGCGTATATCTGCCGGCTCCAGGTCTGCAGCCTCCCCTTACTCACGCCCGTAAAGGAAATGGGCGTGACGGTTCCAAACAACGTGCGCTACGCAGTTTAGCCCAAACTAACCAATCTGAGCCCATTGCCTGTTTCTGAGGGAGTGGTTTCATAGAATCAGGAAGTCAACCGGTCGTTCAAATGACAGAGGAGAAAGAGGCTTACAATAAAGGTGAAATTTATGAAAAATAAGACTTTTTAAAAAAGAAAAACCACAAATACATGTTACATTGCACCCCATAAACACAATCATGCAAAGAAAAAAAGCAGTAAGCCACCCCTTTAAGTATACTGCACACTTTGTCGAGGGATTATAGACTGGTCGCCCATACACTCTGCGACATACCACACTCGTGTATACACTGCAACACACTTAATTCATACGTGATAATGAAAACTCAGCACAGCATGCACAAACCTCAGATCCTTAAGGCAGAGTGCGGGCCCAGACGACAACATCAGATGAACTCTCTGTGCGCTGGTTCAAACAGAGCTCTCACTGCCGTGTCCTTTCCAAAAATCCTTCTCCAATCTCTTCCTCACTGTGTCTCTGCTGCGTCTCTACCGATCCTTCTCGCTCCCCTGCATCCGTTCTCTCCAGCATCAGCTGCTTTTATCCCCGTCCTAGTCAAATCGCCTGGTCATATGTTTTCCCCGCAAAGCTGCCAGCGATTACCCTCGTTAGCTTTCGTTCCCGGCATTTTTCCTGCTTCCGTGTCTCCCAGGAACCGGCCTGGTGTTACACCGGAAGTGCCACAACAACTTCTTGGCCTGTAGTTCCGACTTTCGTCACCCCGTGACAATAACCAGGCAAAAGGCGGCAGTGCAGCTTTAATCGCCACAGCACATTTATATTCAAATAATTCCACATATTAAATAATGTAACAGACCTTCAATGTAAATACCCACAAAGAAAGAAAGAAAAATAAATGGAAGAATTAAGTCTAATTGTTTTTACTTGATTTTTAGTTTGAGCCAAAATAACTTGAATATGAATAGCTGGAATATGAAATTCTAAATTTATGTAATTTCACTAGTGTTAAATGTACTGCTTAAGACAAAAATGCTGTAAATTGACTATGGTAATAATGCCAATTAACCATTTATTACGGTGGCCGAGAGAGCTCAACGTGCTGCAACCTAAAGAAGACGCATGCAAATAGAAAAAAAAACACATGCAAATAGAAAAAACGCATGCAAATAGAAAAAAAACGCATGCAAATAAAAAAAACACCCGCAAATTAAGAAAACATCTTCAGCAGTTTCACAACACACGTGCTCCAAATACTCACAACACAACCAAATACAGAAACGCCCTGCAAGTAACACAGACCACAACGGAAATGTTTCCGGGGAACCAAATAAGTGACGGACTCGGCTGGGACGTGCTTATTGCTCGTGAGCATCCCTATGCCCTACTCCCGTCGAAGGGCAGACGGCAGAGCTCTTCAAGTGGGACTTTGAAGTGAGCTTGGCACTAGTGTGCCATTTATGTAGCCGTTTGGCACATTTGATGAAGGGAGCAGTGAAAGACAACGTAATTTCCAACGTAAATATTTTCACCTGGGATGTTCCCATGACAACGCAGCACGTTGTCTATCAGCTGAATAGCTGTTCTGACGACAGAAATATAATGCTGTTAACATAACGGTTGCAAATAATTTTTATTTTTTATTTTTACTTCACAAAAAAAAAAAAAACAGTTAAAATATGCTTTTTATATCCATTATATCTGTGTGTCATTGTCTCAACTTTAAACCTTTGGACCCTACATTACCTAACATTTCTTATGAAACGTTTGTTTATGAAAATTTAAACATAACATGAAACAATTTGTATAGTGTAACTGATGTATAGATTAATATCTTGCCTTCATGTTCTTCTTTATCTTTTTTCTTTATTTATTTTAGTTTTCAGTTCATTGCTCTTTTCTCATTTGTATTCTGATGACATTGAACATTTTGTTAATACATTTTGTATATTGTATACAAGTTGTATGTCATAAAAAATGTAATCTGTGTTTTGCGGAAAAAAAAAGTTAAAAGAAATAAAATAAAGTAGAATTTTGAGCTGTAAGCAAAGAGTATAGACGAACTATAAAAAAGTATAATATAATAATATTATTTAGATACAATATTATTTTAATATTATAGTTTATTTATAAAAAATATAGGCTTTCACTTCTTGTCAATAAACGTTCTTTGCTGTAAGCACGTCTATGAGCACGTCCCAGCCAGGTTCTTCACTTATTTGGTTCGCCGGAAACATTTCCGTTGTGGTCTGTGTTACTTGCAGCGCATTTCTGTATTTGGTTGTGTTGTGAGCTTTTGCAGCGCGTTTCTGTATTTGGTAGTGTTGTGAGTACGTGTTGGTACGTTGGAGTACGTGTGTTGTGAAACTGATGAAGATGTTTTTTTAATTTGGCGTTTTTTTCTATTTGCATGCATCTTCTTTAGGTTGCAGCACGTTGAGCTCTCTCGGCCACCGTAATTTATTCAATTGACCATTTTATTAAACTCAAAGGCAGTTTCACAGACACTCAATATCAGAATAACAGGGTAAATCAGGACAAGTTAGCTGGGTATACTGTATTCAGTTCAAACAATGAACAAGAACACAAAAGTAACTCCAGGGCTAGACCAAGCAAAAATAATAAGCAAAAAGAGAACTACCTTACCCCAGCAAACAAAATATCTTATCAGGAACTAAAGATTAAAGAAAACACAAAGACTTCCCTAACTCCTTAAATAAACATAAGCAGGAGAAAAACAGGTCAAAAATAAATGGCCTTTATAATTCAGAGGATGACGCCCTTCCGTTCCTCTTTTAAAAAGACGCCCGCACTCCCCGTCCGCAACTACCGAGCGATGGACGCATCTCTAATTAGGGCAGGAGACCTGTGGGAAACAGGACAGGAGAGAGAACCAAAGGAAGAGACAGTGGGAAAACAAACAAAGGGAGGGAGAAACACCTACATATGCACCGGCACAAAACAGCCCCAGGCATAACGATATCGTGGCCTTTCCTCTGAAAAAAATCGGATGAGAATTATTACAAAAATAAAACAATATGATACTTATATTGTATATTATATATTACTAATATATAATAAGAAAGCAACTTGAACTGACATATTTTAAAATATGTTACAGCGATTGTTTTGTCTTTTAAAATTCACACCAGTAATGTTTTTTTTCTTTTTCTTTTTTTCTGAGGCATGTTTCTAAAAGCTACTTAAATGCCCTAATTGAACTAAGGCCTAATCCTGGTTTACTCTAAGTCCTGTCTGTGAAACCTGGCATTAAACGGTGTATAAATTATTTGTTTGTCTTAATTACCTGTTTGTCTAAAGTAAAACTGCACAACAGTGACGCCAGCGGGTTTCCCTGTCAACATGTTGATCTCACAGTGATCTCTCCATATGACCACAATGTGAGTTCACAGTGAGCTAAAAGTGTAACCGCACAGCGCACTGCACTCACTGTGTGCTCATATTATGGCCACAATTTGAGTCACCCCAGCTAGTAATGTTATTGGACATTTGGTTGAAAATGAAAATTGTCGTCTAAACTTTGGATGTCAGGCTCTTCATTAAACAACTCCACAAACAGTAGCCTCGCTTAATACTAACCAGACTTTATTTCTGTCATATGTGTGGAAAAGTCCTTATTGAGATTAACAGAGGTTTAGATGTTGATGATTTATTGAAATTAATAGTTTGGTTTGATGTCAACAAAATGGTGAACAGTGTTTGCTTTAGTTGATCGGTTTATAGCAAGAACAGTAAGAGAAAATATGATCAGATGATGTCAGCTACTTGATGATGACGAAAACGTACTCAATTACTAATGTAACCTCGGTTCTCTCTAGAAGAGGGAACGAATACTGCGTAATATCTTACGCTAGGGGAAAACTTCTTTTCCACGAGATATTGAAGCCAAAAATTTTCCTTAATTTTGAATTAATGTAAAACGCATTGCAGCAGCATGCAGACATAGGCGAGACGGCTTGCGTGCCTATTGGCTGCCCTGCGGCAACTGCAGCAGCCTATCGAGAGAGGCCCCATGTGACGTCAGATCCAATGGGGGCGCTTTGCGCCCACTGCGCCACGTCCCGCCGAAACGGGCGTGGTCTGGGCCTATAAATATAGCTCCATGGCTGATCTGGTTTTCATTGCTGAAGCGAACCAGCGTGTTGCAGGCACGGCAAAGATACGCAGTACTCGTTCCCTCCTCTAGAGAGAACCGAGGTTACGTTAGTAACTGAGTACGTTCTCTTACGAGGAGTTCTCTCGTACTGCGTAATATCTTACGCTAGGGGAACACTATCTAAAACGCTGTGCGTGCTGGGATCGACACCAAAGTCCCAAGGGCAGGTGCCCGGGGCTCATATAGTGCATAATCACCAGGGACTCAGAGAGAGTCTGAGAAGAGAGGCTAGAAGCGTCATTCTCCACAAGTAGCATCCTCACGGAGCTAACTACATCAACAGGTTCCACACGGTCAGGGTGAAAATTTATACGGCCTGAACTGAGTAACAGTATGGGTCTTCTTAAATGCCCCTGGGGTAATTTTATTGATCAGCGAGCGATGCTCAAGCAGTTTCAGTATTCTGAGCCGAAGCAACGGGGCAGACAGTACTGATTTTTAGACCGACAGTAGTTTAGCCTGTAAGGCGGGAACCTCTAGGTCAGTGGTTCCCAAACCCTGTCCTGGCGACCCACCAACACTGCACGTTTTCTCTGTCACCCTAATCAAACACACCTGATTCAACTCATCAGCTCATTAACCCATGTGATTATGAGCTGATGAGTTGAATCAGGTGTGTTTGATTAGGGAGACAGAGAAAACGTGCAGTGTTGGTGGGTCGCCAGGACAGGTTTGGGAACCACTGCTCTAGGTTATAAAACCTTATAAATGTAGACGGCGAGGCCCAGCCAGCCGCCATAGATATATCCTGCAAGGTAATCCTGCTAGACCACGCCCACAACGAGCCCATGCCTCTCGTGGAGTGCGCTCCGGGGCCAAAGAGTAAAAGTCCATTTCACAAGTTTATTCCACCCATGAACTCAGTCAGCTGATTTCACTAATTAGTTCTATCTCCTGTCTGAATTAGCAAATCCAGGTGATTGGAACAAAATACTGAGGAGGACTTTTACTTTCTGAACCTGGACTTTACACCTCTGACTACAACTGACTTCAGACACAGCCTTAGATGAAATCAACTGCAAAGAAAATAATACATTAAATCTGTGAAGATCTCAGCAGAGGAGGATTAAACAACTCCACAAACAGCATTACCAGCTTCACTTATTACTAACCAGACTGACTTTATTTCTGTCAGACGTCTACAGAAGTTCTTATTGAGAATTAACAGAGGTTTAATGGCGCAGTGGATAAGACACATGCCTTTGGTGTGAGAGACCCAGGTTCGAATCCACTGTGAGACACCAATGTGTTCCTTAAGAAGACACGTAAGACACTTAACCCCTAGTTGCTCCAGAGGCGTGCGACCTCTGAAATATAGCAATTGTAAGTCGCTTTGGATAAAAGTGTCTGCTAAATGAATAAATGTAATGTAAATTTTTAACTCTGTTTCAATTGAAGTCACCATAACAGTGATTAGTGTTTCCATTAGTTGGGCTCTTAACTCTTATTATATATTTAGTCGTTTTAGGCTGCTGTGATAGTGTGTCTGTTAAGCACATTTGCAGCAGAAAAGAAAGCTTAAGTGAAATGAGGTCAGGTGATGATGGTGTTATGATCCTCATGAAATAGACTGATTCACTGAGGTATTTTAGTCTAACAACTAGTTTGTCAGGTTAATAATTTTTCTTCAAAATACAAACCCTGTTTTACAGGAGGAGCAGCATGAGATCCAGCAACATTATAACAATAAGTTAGGAGACTTCAACAAACAAAAAGTCAGTAGATGATGAAACACACAGACATCAAAAATCAGCGTATGAATCTCAACAATGGTGAAAATTAAAAGTACTATGCTGCAATGCATGCTGGGTACCAGCATAGTACAAAAATCCCAGCATGCATTGCAACATGAATAAATTATGCTGAATTGTCCTATAATTTTGTGATTCTAAATATTTGCTTTTATTTTTTGCTGTTGTTTTTGTTGTGAATTAGTAACTTTTCAGTGATGTTCTGAATTAATCTAAATATTTTATGTTTATCTAAATATTTGTGATTGTCACCATTGTTGAGATTCATGTGCTGATTGTTGATATCTGTGTGTGTCAGTATAGGCCAATTTATTTATTTTTTTCCATGTTTGTTAAAATATTTAAATCGATTGTCATATTGTTGGATCTCTGCTGCAGTAACACAGGTATTGTGATGTGAATATATTAGTGGAACAAGATAATTGTTAGATTATAAAAACCTCAGTGAATCAGGCTGTTTCAAGATGATTATAAATCCCTCAACAGGATACTGTCATCACCTGATCTCATTTCAATTTAGCTTCCATTGCTGTTGCAAATGTATTTGACAAATACACTGTCACAGCAGCCAAAAAAGTCAAAATACATTCTAAGAGTTAAGAGCCCAACTAATGGAAACACTAATCACTGTTATGGTGACTTCAAATGAAACAGAGTTAAACCTCTGTTAATTCTCAATAAGAACTTCTGTAGACGTCTGACAGAAATAAAGTCAGTCTGGTTAGTAATAAGTGAAGCTGGTAATGCTGTTTGTGGAGTTGTTTAATACTCCTCTGCTGAGATCTTCACAGATTGAATGTCTTCTTTTCTCTTCAGTTGATTTAATCTAAGGCTGTGTCTGAAGTCAGTTGTAGTCAGAGGTGTAAAGTCCAGGTTCAGAAAGTAAAAGTCCTCCTCAGTATTTTGTTCCAATCACCTGGATTTGCTAATTCAGACAGGAGATAGAACTTATTAGTGAAATCAGCTGACTGAGTTCATGGGTGGAATAAACATATGGCAGGACTTTTACTCTTTGGCCCCTGGATTACCCACCTCTGGCGCTATGGCATCAACTATCCACCTGGATAGGCTCTGTTTCGAAGCGGCCAGCCCTTTGGCACGTCTGCTGAATAAAACGAAGAGCTGCTCAGTCTTTTTGAAAACAGACGATCGGGACATGTAAGCTCTTAATGCCCTGACAGGGCAAATGAAGCCTGAATCCTCTTCCTCGTTGTACATCGGCAGGGCAGACAGGGAGATAACCTGAGCCCTGAACGGTGTGTTGAGGGACTTAGGCATGTATCCGTGCCTGGTTTTGAGTATGACTTTCGAGTCATTTGGCCCAAATTCCATACACGTCGCGCTTACTGAGAGCGCTTGTAAATCCCCTATGCGCTTCACTGAAGCGAGAGCCACCAGAAACACTGTCTTGAACGACAAATGTTTCATGTCTGACAGATGGATTGGCTCGAACGGGGCACCTTTCATGGCTTCCAACACCGTAGAAAGGTCCCACATGGGGACTGAAGGGGGTCTGGGAGGGTTTAGCCCTGGGTTTAGCGATGTGTGAAATTTCATGATTTATGAGTGACGTTAGTCTAGTAGAATTTTCTAAAAAAAATATTTTGCTACCTAAAAGTTAAAGATTTTTTGTGTCAAGCATGCATGCATGTCTATTTCCCTCATATTAAATATAAAACGCATGTGGACTGATATTTTTCCAATGTCCGGACTCCTTTATTAATGGAGTAGGCCTATATAAACAGACGTTTAAATATTTTGATATTAAATGCATTTTCTGAGATTTTTTATTTCAAGTTTTTACTGCAAATGTCGAAATGCGCGCTCTTTGGTCCATCAGTGCTTGAGTCACCATATATCGGAAAACATTTGGAATGGGTCAGACATAATTTTGACCTATTATTAAGTTTTGTTTTAAGTAAACTTCATTTTGTATAAATTGTATTTTCATTTTAAAACACAACCAACATCTACAGATCTCATTTTCTATTTGATCATCTGGCTGTTATAACTCATGTACAGCAGTCAGACAAAATATAAAGTAAATAATGAGGGGGTCAAGAGGCCAACTAAAACAAACACTGATCTCCATAATGGTGACTTTAAATTCCGGTTTTCTCCTTCAGCGATTCTGCTTGTTAACATCAGGTGTCTTCAATAATGCTCAATCATCACTCAATAATTCACTTAATTATCTCATTAACTTTAAGACTGCTTCAGTGTTCATTTAACACTCAGCTCAGAGTAGCCTACTTTTAAGTATTTCGGGAGTGGATGAATTCACGTGTTGTAAATGTTCCAAACAATGTGAAATGTTGTGAAAATAAAACACAGTTCTCCCTAGTTCATTTCAGGGGTTCTATTTAATTACCATTTGTGCATTTCATTCATTGCGCCTGTCCCAAAAGTCCGCGCAAGAAGCATAACTGTACGTTCACACCGCCACCGACTTGAGCGGCAAAGAAGCTCTGGCCCCTCTGTCGAGGACGCTTGTCAAAAACTACGGGGAAGCTTAATTGTTGAAGCTTGTTGACGCTTTGGCCGCTCTGATGTACCAGCATTATGTTCGAGAGAAGTGTCACAACATGAAATGCAAACAGAAAAACAAGCAATACATTGACACTAGAAACTTTTTATAATGACAGCATTTTTATATTGCGTATTCCGCATCTCAACGCACACATAAAGCTTACCACAAAGAACCGGCCAAAGTAAGGATTATGCATTAAACATTTGAATTGTTTATTAATAAACTAGTGTTTTCTTTCAGTTTTCGGTTCATTTATGAGACACGCTCCGGTTCACGCGCCAGCGCCTCCGTGTCCTAACTATATTGTCTACTAAATTTGCTTCTTATTTTTTAATCCAGTCAATTTGTTGATGAAAACATTGATTAACATAATCATTATATCACAATCATTTGACCTGAATCCAGGGCTGGACTGGCCATCGGGCATACCGGGCATTTTCCCGGTGGGCCGACGTGCTTTTTGGGCCGATACAGATAATTATTTAAAAAAATATATAAAAACATTTTTTTTGTCTAAACGGCACATAACACTCGTACATCGGCGGGCCATTCGTTTAGTTTTGCTTAATTGGCGGCGCTGGGATCTTTGTGCCGGTGTAATGCATTGGACAAAAAAAGTCAGTGTAGTTATTTTATTTTTTTTAACAGACCGGCCCATGAAACACGTAGATCAGCGGCCCATTGGTTATTTTCTTGATTGGCACTGGGCTGGTCCAATCACATCTTTAAACTCCTCCCCCTTTGGGCTCTGAGCGAGAGTGCAGTGTCAGTGTGTATCTGTCAAAATAGTCCGAGAGATGGAGAAGAAACGAATGTAGGAATGTGCAGAGAAATAGCGTGAAAAAAATAAACGGGCCCCTCAAGTGTCTGATGAGGATATTGAGGAGGATCAGGATAGAATGAGTGAGTGTAGAGAACTGTGGTAATCAGAACTAGGCAACTTTCAGAACACTGAGGCGATGAGTGTAGGAACCCATTACCCAGTTACGCATTATTTACACATCGGCATAGTTGACGATTACGCATTTTACTAGAATTGTAATGAGACGCGTTTGTAAACCATGTTTTCCGCCAAAATAAAAGATCACGTGTTTATCTTTTTCAAGCATAGAAATTAGTACAAAACTAATTATGAAAGTTGCTTTTACTTTTCAGTGCATTTGTTTTACAATAGGCCTATATGGCTATTACTGTCTTGGAATTAATATTATAACTATTATTATGTAGTAGTGTAATGCAGACAGACACTACATCACAGCTAAAAGAGTTTTGAGTTTTTCTTTGTTCAATTTGCACACTGATTATGGGTTGGAGCTCTTCAGTTTTAACTTTCAAAGTGCACCAGATTGATGAATTTAACATTAAAAAGCACAAATTTTTCTTACGGGGGGCTCCCCCGAACCCCCCTAAAAGGACAGAGGTCCACCCACCACAGATTTAAATCCTGTGTAAAACAGTGGTATTGCTATGCCAATGCATCTTAGCTTGTTTTAGGATTCTTCATTGTGGAGTAGTTCGATTGTATTTTACAATTAGTAGTTATTTCATCTATTAACTCTTACTCATTCCTACTCACTCATTAGGCTACATGGCATTAGTGGTTTTAATAGGAGTTAGTATACATATTCAGGGGCGTGAAAAGATCGGTTGTGTTTATGATTATATGTAGTGGGCCAGTCTGGGCCAAAATGCCCGGGCCGATTTTTAGTCCCAGTCCAGCCCTGCCTGAATCACTGAACTCATATAGAAGCCAATTTCTGAGTTAAGTTTACCTTATGGATTATAGCAGCACTGCCATTGTAGAGCATCATTTTTTTAGCCTTTTCAATAGAATTCAAATGATCAAATCAATAAAAAAGAAACTTCTAGAAAAAAAATTTAATAATAATTACATAGACATCAAGAATCAGCCTGTGAATCTCAACAATGGTGACAATTATAAAGCATGTTGGAGTGCATTCTGGGTGCCACCAATCAAAACTCATTCTTGGCTCCCATCATGCATTGCTGCATGAATAAATAATGAGCTTATGTTCAGAGGTGATCTGTTTGTCACCATTGCTGAGATTCATATGCTAAATATTGATGTCTGTGTGTGCCTTTGTACAAATATTATATTAGGTGTTTTTTTTTTTAATTATTATTGATTTGATTATCTGGATTTCTTTGAAAAGACTAAAAACAATTGTATGCTCTACAATGACAGTGCTGCTATAATCCACAAGGTAAACTAAACACAGAAATTGGCTACTATATGAGTTCAGTGATTCAGGTAAAATTGAGATATAATGATTATGTTAAAGCACAACTAACACCATCAGATAACCTTTTCTAATTGTTCATCTGACTGTTTTTATCATCAAGATAAAATATAAAGTAAATAATGTGGGGGTCAAGAGCCCAACTAAAACAAACACTGATCTCCATAATGGTGACCTGAAATTACGGTTTTCTCCTTCAGTGATTCTGCTTGTTAACATCAGGTGTCTTCAATAATGCTCAATCATCACTCAATAATTCACTTAATTATCTCATTAACTTTAACACTGCTTCAGTGTTCATTTAACACTCAGCTCAGAGTTTAATTGGATCGCTTAAAATTACTTCCATGATGTTGAAGTTACATTAACAAATAATGTTTGTTTAACGAAACCCAGTTATGCGGAACCTGTGGAACCTGTTTACATAAAAAAGTTAAGTAAAGCCAACACATCATTTTTTTGAGTGTAGTGGCTGGTGAACTGGGAGAAGAATAGAGTAAACATTAAAGTTACTTACAGAATGTGTATCTGATATGAATAAAACGTGTCGAATTATAATGGAAAGGATTATTATTACCTCTTCCATAAACATCAGTGTGTATTTTACAAGCTCTAAATGTATTGTTTTTTTAGTACTTATGTGAATTTAGGGGGCGGCCGCGCCCCCCCTGTTCCAACGTCTATGCACCCATCTCATGAGGTGATGTTAATATTTAATATAAAATAATATAATGGTTGTTCTGACTGATGTGTTATTTTATGTTGTAAGTATGCCTATTAGTGCGTGTGCACAGTTTCACGCAATGTTTGTATACTTTAACCACCTCCGAGGATATAGGGGTCGCAAGTCACTTGCACCTTTATTTTGGGGGTCGTGGGCTGAAAAGTTTGGGAACCCCTGGTCTAGTGGACGGTGCTCTAGCCTGCGTGATCGTGTTTAACACTCCCTCCGGGAGGTTAACGGGTACCCGTTGATGGCCCATGCATGTAGGGACCACAGCTCCGGGCGAGGATGCAAAATCGAGCCCTTGGCCTGGGAGAGGAGGTCTTTCCTCATCGTTATTGGCCATGGGGCAGTGCTGGTCAGCTGCATCAGAACTGGAAATCAGGCCTAGTTTTTACAGAGCGGAGCCACAAGCAGCACTGAGCATCCGTTTTCCCTGATTAGGTCCAACACCTGAGGCAGGAGCGTGAGGAGGGCGAAGCATAGAGCGGGCAGCGGGGCCAGACATGGACCAGCGCATCTCTGCTCTTGAAGAAAAACTTCGGACAATGAGCGTTTTCTTGGGACGCGAACAGGTCTACCTGCGCTCTGCCGAATGTCTCCCACAGCGGCAGGACCGACTGCGGATGCAGAGACCATTCTCCCGCTGGAATATTGTTTCTGGACAGTCTGTCTGGTCCCAGATTGAGGTGACCAGGCATATGTGCTGCTCTTAGTGAGAGCAGATTGTGCTGAGCCCAGATCAGGAGGCGTTCCGTCAGCCTGTGAAGGTTTTGGGACCTGATGCCACCCTGGCGATTTATGTAGGCCACCCCTGACATGTTGTCCGAACGGACCAATACGTGGTGACCCTTTACCTGGGGAAAAAAAAAACGCTTCAGCGCATTGTCCACTGCCATCTTTCCAGACAGTTTATGTGTAGGAGCTTCTCTCGTTCTGACCACTGGCCAAAGAAATGTCTGCCCTCGAGCAGTGCTCCCCATCCCGAGGTGGAGGCGTCCGTGGACACCACCTTTACGCTCGAGGGAGTTCCCAGGTTTACACCCGACTGATACCAGTCGGTTACTTTCCACGGTTTCAGGACTAGGACGTATTTCTGATCGACCTTGAGGCGAAACAGACCAGAGGCCCACGCCCGAGGCGGTACTCGCGCTTTTAGCCACAACTGCAGCGGGCACATGCGAAGCAGACCAAGCTGGAGTACCGAAGATGCTGAGGCCATGAGACCCAGCACTTTCTGAAACCTTTTGAGCGGGACTATAGTGCCCCAGCGCTGAATGTTCAGTCTGCGCGCCGGCGACAGGCGCGCTGTCATAGACAGCAAATCCAGCTCTGTGCCCAGAAAATATATTCTCTGACTCGGAGACAGCGAACTTTTCGCCCAATTGACTGTGAGACCTAGATTCTTGAGATGTTTGAGTAATATGGTCCTGTGTTCTATGAGCTCTGAGTGTGATCGAGCTAGAATCAGCCAATCGTCCAAGTAGTTTAATACTCGCATGCCCCGAAGTTTCAGGGGCACGAGAGCTGCGTCCATGCACATCGTAAATGTATTGGGTGCCAGGGACAGGCCGAACGGCAGGACTGTGTATTGATATGCCTGGCCCTCGAAGGCGAATCTCAAGAATCGCCTGTGACGTGACGCTATTTGTATTTGAAAATATGCGTCTTTCAGATCTATTGACAGAAACCAGTCCCCTTGGCAAATCTGCGCGAGGATTTTCCTGGTCGTGAACATTCTGAACTGGCGTTTCACAAGCACTTTGTTCAGCAGTCTCAGATCTAGAATGGGTCTAACACCCCCGCCTTTTTTCGGTACCAGAAAATATCTGCTGTATAGACACCCTTCGCTATGAGCTTGAGATAAAGGCTCTATGGCCCCTTTGCTCAATAGTTTCGCTATCTCGGCTCGAAGTAGATGAGCTACTTCGCATTTTACCGTAGTTTCTACCCACGCCGTGTAACGGCAGGGGCGTCGAGCGAACTGCAGCGAATAGCCTCTCTCTATAGTGTTCAGCACCCATTCTGATACCCCGGGGAGCTTTGTCCACTCATTTGCATGAATGGCTAGGGGTAAAATGAGATCTGGGCTCTGTCCCCAACTGAGTGGCAGCTGGAGAGCTCCGGTGTGCTGTAAAGTGAACACTATGCTTGCAGCATCTGAGGCGGGGAGCGCGTTGATCACAGCGGGCGGTCTTGCCACGCTCGATTTTTCGATGGCAGTTTGTGTAGAGAAAATGAGCGGGGTGAAACCCGTGGGTTTTAACATGCCTATGAGTGCTCAAAACACTGTCTGCCTGAGCTGACTGAATGTGTGTTGGTTTTGTTTTTACAGAAACCGTGGGACATGCATAGTGTAGTGTTTGTGGGCACTGGGTTTTGGGCACATTCACTACGTTTAATGCACAATCGACGTGAGCTGATTTTATTTGTGCGAGCCCTGTACTGTGGCGGGTATGTGCTTGTGTGTAGGAATGAACACTGATTCGTGGTCATTCTTATTACACTCATAACACCATCGGCCGTTGCCGGAATACCAGAAATTACAGTCTTTCTGTGATTTATCTGGTTCCCCGTAAAAACGCCGTTTGCAAGCGGGTCGTGGTACCACTTGTTTACTGCAAAATATGTTGGTACAGTCACATTTTCTTGAACTGGACGAGCAGGAAGTTTAGGTGGGAGTCCGGCCGCAGCGGGACTTAAACACCGTCATTTTCCAAGCAGTGCTAGGAAGGCTTTGAGGCCTTGGGCTTGACTTCAATCCTTGGCCGGGGCCCGCGTGGAGGGGGGGGGTGGCCAGAAGAGCGAGAGTGTGGTATCTGGTCCCGGGCCTGGTGGCGCTGTGAAGTGGCGGCGGGCGGAGGCTGTGAATGAGAGCTTCGAGCAGACAGGTGTTTCGAGCGACCTGCTGCAGAGCTAGAGCGCTTCGGGAGGAAGTGCTTCATAGCCTGTGACATTTTCTGGGCCTCTGCGAATCTGTCCACGAGATCTTTGACGGCAGATCCGAATAGGCCAGTTGGGGAGATGGGCGCGTCGAGGAACACAGAGCGCTCCGAGTCCGGCATCTCTGATAACGTCAGCCAAAGGTGTCTCTCGGCAATGGTGAGAGAGGCCATAGTCCGCCCCATGGCCTGTGCAGCGGATTTTGCGGCGCGGAGGGCGAGGTCCGTAACGCTTCTCAGATCCGGCACGCTGATAGCTTCCGGTCCTTCCTCATCCATTTTGCGGAGGAGGTCGACTCGGAAGATTTGAAGTATGGCCATGGAGTGCAGTGCCGATACAGCTTGCCCAGCGGCAGCGTAAGCTCGACTGTGCATAGCGGAGGTGGAGCGGCAAGCTTTAGAAGGCAGCGCTGTCTTTGCTCTGCATCCAGCCGAGGGCGGGCAAAGGTGGGCAGAGAGATATCCTCGGTCTTTATCACTGTCCACTACGGAGAATGCTTGGGAGACAGAAGCTCACAATGATGGCAGCTGCCATCGGCGAGCGTGAGAGCTGCATGATCTTCACCCACGCAGGAAACGCAGATTACATGGCGGTCCCCGTCGCTGAGTGGGGCTCCACGAGCCACAGGAAGAAGGCATCTTTAAAAAGATGCTAGCTCTTTTAGCAGAGATAGAGTGTGAGTCGCACCGGCGAACACACACTCAGCAGAGTTTTGAAAGGATATAGGCGCCGGAAAGCGAAGCAGGTACGGCGACTGAAGACGGCGAGATGAAGGCCAGCGGCTTCAGATGCAGAGGCTCGTCCCACAGAAGGCTTATTCTCAGACGGCGCGGCTTCTCACTCTGGATCCAACGATGCGTGAGCTTCGCTGAAGAGATGAAGATCAGATTGTATCAGTCATCGAGCTATATTTATAAGCCCAAACCACGCCCGTTTCGGCGGGACGTGACGTAGTAGGCACGAAGCACCCCCATTGGATCTGACGTGAAATGGGGCCTCTCTCGATAGGCTGCTGCAGTTGCCGCAGGGCAGCCAATAGGCACGCAAGCCGTCTCGCCTATGTCTGCATTGCTGCTGCAACGCTTTTTACATTAATTCAAAATTAAAGATAATTTTTGGCTTCAATATCTTGTGGAAAAGAGTTTTCCCCTAGCGTAAGATATTACGCAGTACGAGAGAACCTCTCGTAAGAGAACAATATATTCATCATGTAATGCACTGAACAGCTCTTCTAGACTGTCATGTAACATTAATTTCATATAATTGATTATAGTAATATTTCAACAGCATGACATTAAACAATGTTTAAATAAGAAAATCTGTATAATAATGCAAAAAATAAACTAAATATTGTTAACTTCTAATTTATTTAGACACATTCAAACCTCAAGGATCAGCATGTGAATCTCAATAACAGTGACATGCTTCATGCCTCAATGCATTCTGGGAGCCACTGATGAGTTTTGGATGATGCAACCAGAATTCTGAGCTGATTCTTAAAGTTTGTGTTTGTCTCAATAAGGGGTTTAAAACTTATTGTACACAGATTTAGTTTTTTTATATTAAATGCTCCAGAGTTTCTGATTAAAATGCTGCCTGATCTCATTCTGTAGAAGTCCTAGATTGTCATGATCATGTAAAATTGATACCAAAGACCTTTCCCTGGATGAAATCAGGCCACTACATTATGATGATATCTTTATTATCAACAAATAGCCAACATACTTGCTCACATTTTCTCTTGCTACAAACATTAATAACAGCCAGACAAATAGAATACTAACATCAAATAACAACAAAAGCAAACACTGACCTCCACAGTGACCAAACCAAAATATTACTTAGGACTAAACCTCTTAAAAGAGTTTGTTTCAGGCTCTGCTGGGAAACTTCCCGCTAAATTCACTCATTCACATGATATTAAATCTAAATATTTGCTTTTATTTGTTGCTATTATTTTTGTTATGACTTAGTAGCTTTTCAGTGATGTTCTGAATTAATCTGTTTATCTAAATATGTTTGATTGTCACCATTATTGAGATTCATGTGCTGATTGTTGATATATGTGTCTGTCAGCTTCAGTTTTGTTTTTAGAGGTCATGTTTGTTTAAAGATTTTAACTGATTATACTATTGCTAGGCATCATGCTGCTGCAATACAGGGTTTGTGATGTGAATATATTAATAGAACAACACAATTGTTAGATTCAAAAGACATCACTGAATCAGTCTATTTCATGACAATTACAAAACCATTAACAGGTAAACATCATCACCTGATCTCATTTCACTTAAGCTTTCCTTGCTGCTGCAAATGTGTTTGACAAACACTGTCACAGCAACCTATTTAAACAAAAGATATAATAAGACCAACTAATGGAAACACTAATCACTGTTATGGTGACTTCAAATGAAACAGAGTTAAACCTCTGTTAATTCTCAATAACAACTTTTGTGGATGTCTGACAGAAATAAAGTCAGTCTGGTTAGTAATAAGTGAAGCTGGTAATGCTGTTTGTGGAGTTGTTTAATACTCCTCTGCTGAGATCTTCACAGATTTAATGTCTTCTTTTCTCTTCAGTGGATTTCGTCTAAGGCTGTGTCTGAAGTCAGTTGTAGTTCTTGTGTTTCTGCTCATATCGTTTTCTGTTCTCTTCAGAGATGTAAAGTCCAGGTTCAGAAAGGGTCCGTGTACATTTTGATAGTTTGTTTTCCAATTTGAAACGAAATAAGCAGAAATGAGAAAACGGCGCCTTTATTCGTTTTTTCAAAAAAACTAAAAAAACGAGATTTCGGCTCGATTTTTCGTTTTTTAGTTACTACTATGGCTACCGATTCTTAAACTGTACAGGGCAGGTCCTATTGGGCTTTCTTCTGTGCAACTTTATGCGTTTCACAGAAATCTTTACATCAGAAATATTAAATATTAGTCTGCCACCAGCCCGTTTTATTGAGCTGTGCGGAGTTAAATCTGTTTGGTGAAGCTGCGCTTGACAGCGATGAGCGGGAGAGGCTCACAGACAATGTTCAGTCAGCAGTCAGTCACTTTTCTTTTAGACAGTATGCGCTCCGTTTTGACACTGGATTGTGATTGCAAATACTGTAATGCCAATCAGGCTGAGGGTGGGTACCGATGATGGTGAAATACATTTTTACTGAAACTGTAATCATAGCCGCGACCCGCGAGAATCATTGACTGGACGATAGCGGAGGCAATTAAAAGCGCAATATAATAAAAAAATTAAATACAATTTAATACAATTAAAAAAGTGTTTAATATAAGTGACTTTGTCTTTGTTTTATTGTTTTTGTTGTCTTTAATCAAATAATTGTGAACCACAAACCGAGCCTTCGTTTTAAAGTGCGATTTCCAAATATATTTTATTTATTTGTTATAATATGGGTATTTTATGTCACCCGTCTTATTAGTTTGATTATAGCCTAGTATACGCGAGGTTTTTTTTTTAAATTATTGTACTATTTTATTGTTGTTTTTTAATTAACAATATATCATAACAACTTATAAAGATCAAAATCTACAGAAGAGATTAACAAATAACACTGGTGTTGTCATAAGTTAACTAATCAATGGGAAAATTTCCTCACCGGCACAACCCTATTCTTAATGTTGGCTACATGTTACAGATTTAATGTTGAGCACATAATGTTAAAGGCTTCTTAAATACCATTACACTCGGTTGAAGAGTCAAGAAGGATGTGTTAATTTACAGTGATTTCAATCTGTCCTTAGTTGGTGACCCAGTGTAATTATAATACAGCAAAAATAAAAACAAACACACGTAAGGCCTAATATGTATGCGGCAAAACACATCTGCTTTTCCTCTTTACAGTGTGATGAAAATAAACTTTTCTTAAAGCGTGTTGTACATCACCACAGATTTATTGGCACCCTCCGTTACTGTAATAGACAATTGTCCTGCAAAATGAGGTTTTTGAAAGAAAAACATTGCGAGCAAATGTCGAATTGTTTTTTTGAAATTTAAACCAACAATGTAAGGCCCTGTCCACACGGAGACGCGTTTAGCTGTATACGTAAAAAAAAATTAGCGGATCGGCGTTTCGTCCAGACGGATCCGGCGTTTTGGGAGACTGAAACCGTTATTTTTTAAAACCGGGTCCCGGGGTGGATAAATCTGAAAACGACACCCTTGCGGTTTCGTGTGTACGGCCAATCCGTATATTTTGTGAAACGATGATGTCATCACCCCACGTGTCGACTAGTCAGACGCCCTAAATCATTAGGCTAACAGCAACAACAACTGCGACTACTTGCTTGAGTTCATGCTTCAGAAGCTACTGAGCCTCTTTTATTTCTTTAGCCTATTTATTATTTAGGCCTACTTTAATGTATTTTTATTTTATTTCTTTATTTTACTTCTTTATTTATTTATATTTCTTTTTTATGCAATGATGCTTGTATTTTGTCTGATTAAGACATTTCGTATTTTGTAGGGATGGGCATTTCAAGCAAAAATAATATTCGAAGATCGCTGGGAATTATTTGATTATTGTTCAAAAAACGCACCTCTGCCCCTCATGCTCACCGGTAACACAGCTTCGCTCCGACATAAAATTTCTCTGTACTGTAGGCCTACATGTTGTAGCCATTAAAGAAAAGTTAGTTTCATATTTATGTTTAAATAATGTTATTTTTTCCATTTCATATATGTTGATTATATGAAAAGTGAACAGCGTGAGTAGCCTAATCATAAGATGCGCAATATCGAGACACATCATTTTGACCACTTCATTAAGTTTTGTTTTGTATAAAGCCTTTCTTTAAAGTGAATTTCATTTTGTATAAATTGTATCTTAATTTTAATCAATGTTTTATCAACCAATTGCCTGGATTAAATAAATAAGAAGCAAATATAGCAGACAATAGCCTATAATCAGGACATGGAGGCGCCGACGCGATAGGCTATAACTTGCATCGCACGTGAACTGGAGCTTGTCTCATAAATGAACAGAAACTCAGAAATATATCTAAGCTTGAAATGCCTACTTTTAAACAAAACAATTCAAAACGAAAAGAAACAGACAACTCTCTTATAATCCGTATGAAGTGCGCATTTCTCTCTAGGCACCTTCACAACAGAGTCAGTATCGTCACAGAAAACTCTAGTTTATTAATAAACAATTAAAATGTCTCCTTGCTATATTTGACACATTCATAATAATTAGGCTATTTGCCGGTTCTTTGTGGCAAGCTTTATGCGTCTGGTAACTAATCGAATATCGTGACTCATTCCTATTTTGTACCAGGCCATTTATGGTTTTTCATATTGTTCAATAAAGTTCTTGGTTAAAAAAAAAGAAAAAAAAGAAGCTACTGTTCCTAATATTATTGTATACACTGTAAAACCTAACAGTACTATTTACTCAATTAAATTGAGGTCACTGCACTCAAATAATACAGAAACTTGAAGTGTCTTGAATGACTGAAACAGAACTCAAACTGAATGAGTTATAGAACATTTCTAGATCCCAGAATGATAATTGAATAATAATTCTATAGTTAAGTTAATTAATCATCAATTAAGTGATGATTGTTCATTAGTGATTAACACCTGCTGTTAACAAGCAAAATCACTGAAGGAAAGAGAAACACAAGAAATACAAGGTTTAAGGTCACCATGATGGAGATCAACGTTTGCTTTAGTTGGGCTCTTGACCCTTGACATTTGAGTACAAGTTTTTCTTTGGCTGCTGTAATTGGGTGTTTATAAAACATTTGTTATGGTACAAAAGTCAAGGAAAAGTATGATCGGGTGATGAAGGTCAAGGTTTGATGATGACAATCATCACTTAATGACTTTATTCACTGATCTCATTCAGAGTCTAATCTATGATTATATTATTAGTTGTATTTGAAAACAGATTCTACAACATAAGAACTAGCAATGCTATGAATTTCAGATAGTATGAAGGAGTTTACAGAAAATGTGATTCATTACCAAAACTAACACAGATATCAAGAATCAGCATATGAATCTCAACAATGGTGACCATTAAAAAAACTATTCATACTGCAATGCATGCTGGGTACTACCATAATACAAACCTTATCCATGGCTCCCGGCATGCATTGCAGCATGAATCGTTTTTTAATGGTCACCATTGTTGAGATTCATATACTGATTCTTGATGTCTGTATAAGTCAGCATGGTACCATAGAGGTTTTTAAAATCTGATTGAAAGGGCCTTGCAGCAGAATCACAGTTATTTTATAATGAATACTACAAGTTATATATCATCTGTTTATCAGAGATTACTCTCTAGAAAAGATCAGAGAATCAAGACACCAAATGTTGATCCATCATTCCATAAATCATCATCAATACAAAATTTTCTTTTAGCTTTTGTGCAATAACAAATGTGTTATATAAACACGCAGTTACAGCAGCCAGAGGAAAAACTGGTGTTATAAAGTCAAGGGTCAAGAGCCCAACTAAAGCAAACACTGACCACTATCATGGTGTCTTTAAATGAAACTCAATAAATCATCTTCATCTAAACCTCTGTTCATTCACAATAATAACTTCTGTAGACGCATGATAAAAGCCAAACTGGTTAGTAATAAGTGAAGCTGGTAATGCTGTTTGTGGAGTTGTTCAATCCTCCTCTGCTGAGATCTTGAGAGATTTAAAATTATTTTATCTTCAGTTGATTTCATCTAATGTTGTGGTTGGAAGTCAGTTGTAGTTCTTGTGTTTCTCTTTCCTTCAGTGATGTTAACAGCAGGTGTTCATCATTAATGCTCAACAATAACTTAATTAATCACTTAATTAATCACTTAATTTATTGACTGCAATATCTACTTTTAGTGAACTCAACTGAAATAATTTCAGAGTACTCATAACTATTGTTTTTTATAAACTTAAATGAATTTATGTAATCGGTTTCCTCAAATGAAATGAGTTAGCTTAACTTGTTGGGTTTTACAGTGTAGCAGTAACTGCAAATGCTCTGAGTTCATTTAAAGTTGGTCATTTCACTGTTTTTACTCAATAAATTGAAGTTTCAGCTATATACAGTATTAAATGCAGTGTAAAGTTTAATTGTGTTTTAAGAAATATTATTGTTTTAGTGAACTCAAATAAAATAAGTTCAGAGTACTCATAACTATTGTTTTTTATAAACTTAAATGAATTGATGTAATCGGTTTCCTCAAATGAAATGAGTTAGCTTAACTTGTTGGGTTTTACAGTATACATGACTTGCCACACGACATTTCATAGCTTGTAGACTAAGATATTATCAATCAATAATACACATAAGTAGTTTATATTTTCCACAATTAGCTCATAAAAATAAGGTGCTTTTTGTCTTAACTTTGTCTCAACTGTACCCATATGTGTTACAGTTGAGACAGTGCATGGTACAGTTGAGACACCCATTTTTAATGATGTAAAGGTAACTAAATGTTCATTGCAAATATAATAAATAAAGACAAATAAAGAAAAAAAACAATTGGGCAACATGTTTATTTATTCATCCATTTAAATTCATTCATTTTATTTAAATTAGCTCTGGTTAAAATATATAAAACAGGAACAATATATTTAATATATTTATTAATAATTCACAGTTTAAATATCACAAATATCAAATTTTATTTTCATTTGCCTCCTATCCTGGCTAATTACAGCGTTAAACCTGTTATCATAACACTGAACAACTAAACAGTGTGTTTCTTAATAGAAATCTATCGGGGTTGATACACTTGTGTCTCAACTTACCCCACTGGCCACCTCGCACATTTCTCTAGATTTTGCAATGATCTTGCATGACACAATACCATGAAATATGACAGTTTTTAGGGCACAGAATAACGTTTGTGATGACACCAGTTACGTTTAACAGTCACATAAGGATAATAAGCTATTCATTGTGGAGTGTGCATGGTGAAGTGAACGTCTTACCTTAGAAAAAAAACTTTTGCCGATATCTTCGGATCGGAGATGCGTCCGTTGTCCAAATTTCCCACGATCAAGACACTAATACGCATGTGCACAGCAAAAATCACAACTTGTGCTTGCTGCGCACGCAAGTTATTTAAGGTGTCTCAACTGTACCTATGTCTCAACTGTACCCAGTCTACCCTTACTACATCGGTTTCAGTGGTATCGTGTGTACGCAGATATTTCTTGAGACGCCGCCGTGTTTACGGAATTTTTTTTTAGAACGAGGAAAAAAAAAACATCGGATAGGGAAAGCTCTGGCTTCGTGTGGATGTGGCCTTAGATGTACAGTAGCCTACACACCGTCTAATGCAGCTCAAAGGAGGCACTGTGAATTTGCATAGCAATTTCATTCAAAGAGGCTATTAAATGTGACAACATGAAACACTACTTTCAATATATATATAAAAAAAACACTAGTTGGTGGCAAGTCATATAATGATTGAATACCAATTTACTCATTTTGGCTCACAATAAGCAGATTACATTATACCATGAATGTTTTATATATATATATATATATATATATATATATATATATATATATATATATATATATATATATATATATATATATATATATATGCGTGTGTGTGTGTGTGTGTGTGTGTGTGTGTGTGTAAAGGCAGGATCACCTACTGGGTGGAACCCAAACGGAAGTCCAGTCCTGGCTGTATAATCAAACAATACAAACTAGAAACAATGCATGCCATCAAGAACATTTTTTTATTCAACAGGAACTTGATCCAGTTTCCCCCATTTTTACAAATAACTGCTTTGTGTTAATTCAGAGGACAGGAAGGCAAACTTAAGCATGAACTCGAATAAGATCAATTAAGATTTTCAAAGCATTTTGGAACTCTTCTTGGTGGAAATTGACAGCATGTTCAAAAAGAGATGAAATGTCAGGAAACTGCATAGAAAATTGCCTCTCCACAGCGTTCTGGTCCTCTGGTGCCTATAATCTACTATAATCAAACTAATAAGACGGGTGACATAAAATACCCATATTATAACAAATAAATAAAATATATTTGGAAATCGCACTTTAAAACGAAGGCTCGGTTTGTGGTTCACAATTATTTGATTAAAGACAACAAAAAGAATAAAACAAAGACAAAGTCACTTATATTAAACACTTTTTTAATTGTGTTTTTGTTAACTGAAGTTATATTGCGCTTTTAATTGCCTCCGCTATTGTCCAGTCAATCATTCTCGCGGGTCGCGGCTATGATTACAGTTTCAGTAAAAATGTATTTCACCATCATCGGTACCCACCCTCAGCCTGATTGGCATTACAGTATTTGCAATCACAATCCCGTGTCAAAACGGAGCGTATACTGTCTAAAAGAAAAGTGACTGACTGCTGACTGAACATTGTCTGTGAGCCTCTCCCGCTCGTCGCTGTCAAGCGCAGCTTCACCAAACAGATTTAACTCCGCACAGCTCAATAAAACGGGCTGGTGGCAGACTAATATTTAATATCTCTGATGTAAAGATTTCTGTGAAACGCGTAAAGTTGCACAGAAGAAAGCCCAATAGGACCTGCCCTGTACAGTTTAAGAATCGGTAGCCATAGTAGCTAGAGGACTATTATTTTGTTGAACAGACCTGAGCGACGACTGATGACGTTACATGCTCAGATTTGCTTGACCAATCGGCGGAAGGGGGCGTCTCAGGACCGTCAACATGTGGAAAACGAATTTTGAAGTAATTTATTCGTTTTTTGCCTGTGAACTAAAAAACGAAAAATCGAGCCGAAATCTCGTTTTTTCGTTTTTTTGAAAAAACGAAAAAAACGAATAAAGGCGCCGTTTTCTCGTTTCTGCTTATTTCGTTTCAAATTGGAAAACAAACTATCAAAACGTACACGGACCAGAAAGTAAAAGTCCTCCACAGAATTTTGTCTCAATCACCTGGATTTGCTAATAGCAGTTTTGTCAGCCAGGAGATATAAATCAGCTGAAATCAACTGTCAATCAGTTCATGGGTGGAATAAACATATGGCAGGACTTCTACTTTCTGACCCCTGGACTATACACCTCTGCGCATCAGGTACACCCAAGTAAATGTAAGAATGAAATATGAAAATGTGTTGGTAATAATGGTTAATGACCATTTTATTGTATTAACATTATGTTGACCACAGAGAAAGCAATTCTACTCAAAAACAGTTTCACAGACACTCAATATCAGCATAATATGTGAATTATTGTAGTCTGGGACACTTTAGACTACTGGGGCAGTATTCACAAAACATTTTATCTTAGCACTAAGAGTTCTCCTAATTAGCAGAAATTGTTCTTAGGTAAGAGTTTCATATTAAGTCTTATTCACAAAGCTGCTGAGAGCAACTTTTACTAAGGAATAGTCTTTAGCTAAGAGAAAGGGGTGGGGTTGAACTTGTTGCTATGGATGATGTCATCACGCATACTAACTATGCAAACAGTGATTGGCGGAAGGGGGAGGGGTGGACTAGTGTCACTAATTTAACTAGTATATGTTCAGCTAATTGTCAGTCTCTTACTGCATGGCAATTAACAAATGAAGTTTTATTAACAAAGTTGGAAGGAGAACGTTCAATATAATCCATCAATATAATCACGACTCACCTAAAGTTACCACAACAGTTTCTGCATCCCCTATTTCTCACAAACCCCTTTTCTCTTGGCAGAGCATGGAAGATCATTCCAGTTCTGGATAGAGTCTAAAGGCATCAGTTCAACACAGTCCTCATTTCGACCTTCATTATTTGGCTTCAAACGATCTTCAAACCAAAACCTGAATAACATGTGGCAAGAAAAAATTTAGAACATTTTAAAATCCAACAGTTAGTTAGTTAACATTACTTAATGTCTTAACGTAATTGTAAAACTCTTTACTCTTTAAATCTGTACTATTCACATGCTATGCTTTTTTATTCAGAAAACCCAAGTTAAGATAAACAGAGCAATTCCAATAGGGTCCTCTCACCATCAATGCTCAGGCCCTAATTAACTGATTGGTTTGAGTAACATTTTGTCAAGCAAAAGAAAAAAATCTTTTTTGAGGTGGGGCATTTCTTAATAGATTTTTCACTCATTTCCTCCACTTCTCCACATCTTTCTCTGTTTGCATTCACTCATTTCCCAAAGTCATCTTGAATGTTGAATTGTCAATACAACTGAAAAATTTGAGAGAGCATCACATAAGCTGAATTCATAAATCGATGTTGATTTTCCTAAACTGTTTTTGTTTGAACTCACCATTATGGTGATACATGTTCCCTTTGGTTGGTCACTTGGACCTTCATTTACATTGATGTAATATACTTCCAATTGATGCAAGAAATGACAGTTATTTGATTTCAAAGAAAAGAAACCTATGTATATATATATAGATATATAGATAATTAAATATATGTAGTTACCCCAAAAACATAATTCTTGTCAAAATTATGATATTTTCAGGTTTCATTACTAACACTCATTTCAAACATCATGCTGTGATATTTTCAATAGGTTTGATATAATCCATCATATTTGTGAGAATATCTTGATATTGGTCATGCTTGAGTCACACACATTCTTCAACATTCAGCATGCAGAACACAACAATGGTAACAATTACATTTTATTTAAAGTAAATTATCAAGTACCCTCAGTACCCTCAAGTACAAGTTTTGGTGGTTATTGAACAGTTGGGTCTTTGGTTATTTTTAGAGGTTGTGATGGTCTCATGTGTAAAATACATTCACAGTGATTGTCTGTTTTATCACTTACCCTTGATTCAGTGTTGAATTATCCACCCATTTCATGATCCCCTTGTTCTCAATCTCAGACAAACCAATCCAGACTCTCTCCTTGATGAATGACGTTACGTGATTCTGTGTGAATAAAAACAGGAGTAAGTGTGAGACAGACAGTCACAGACTTGAGTGTGGAGTCAAATATACTCCCGAGAGAGTTAATTTAACACTGGAGTTTTTTTTTTTTTTGCTGTGCACAAACTCACCTGCTTCTCTTCAGTGTTGATAATGATCAGATCACCACCATGATCTCTGCAGTAATGCCTGCTCTCGGTCCAGTTCATCAACTCATTGGATTTGAACAAACATACAGGCCCAAGCGGATTTCCTAACAGAAACTCCCATTTTAAAAACTCTATGGATAAAGATAAAGAAAAGTATGAAAATAAATAAAAACCAGATTCATACTGACCTTGTTTAGATTTTTCCTTCTTTAGTTCTTCACTCAAAGATGTGACGTTGCTTTCTAACTCCAGTTTCTTCTGATTTAGCTGGCTTTGTTCAGCAGTGAGATTATTGACTCTGGTCTGCAACTGGATTTTCTCAGCAGTGAGATTATTGATTCTGGTCTGCAACTGGATTTTCTCAGCGGAGAGATCTTTGACTTTGGTCTCTAGTTCCGGTTTATTCTGACTCAAAGAGTTGAGACTGGTCTGCAACTGGCTTTTCTCAGCTGTAAGATCTTTGACTCTGGTCTCCAATTGGATTTTCTCAGCAGTGAGATCATTGACTCTGGTCTCCAGTTCCGGTTTCTTCTGACTCAAAGAGTTGAAGTTGTTCTTCAGTTGGTCTTTATCAGTCATTAGATCAGTGTTATTGTTCTGTAAGCTGTTTATAGTGTGATTGAACTCTTCAACTGTGTTCTTGTAACTCTTTAACAGGTCTCTCTCTGCTGTGATGGTGATGTACAGTGTGATGAAAACCAGCAGAAGAACACAAATGAGCCCGAGACACACTGTCATCAACACCAAACACCTGCTTCCTCCTGACAAACAGAGACAAAACACACACATATCAGTTAACAACAATTCACATATTATTCATATATAGTTATAATATATGACTTTTGTTACCATTGTTGTGGTTTGCATGCTGAATGTTAAAGTCTATGTGTAACTTCGGGCATAATCAGTAGATATTGTCACAAACATAGATTATATCAACCCAATTAAAACTTTCATAAAGTGTTTATGACATAAGTGTTGGAAAAACAGTTTAAAAAGATTAATAACAAAAATAGAGTAGTTAATGATTTAGTTTAGTCCCCTTTTAAAAGCAATTTCCATTCCTTTGAAATAACTGTGATTTATTGCTGCATCAATTGGATGTGAAATACAATAATATAAATGAAGGTTCAAGTGACCAACCAAATGTAACACTGATCACCATAATAGTGAGTGAAAATCAACATCAATTGAGGAAGTATCTCAAAATTGTCAGTTGTATTGACAATTCAATATTCAAGATAACTTTGGGAAATGAGTGAATGGATCTAAAAAAAAGATAACTGCAGAAGGGGAGGAAATGAGTCTATTAAATCTTTTTTTTTTTTTGCCTGACAAAATGGCACTCAAACCAATCAATCTTAACTTAGGTTTTCTGAATAACCAAAGCATAGTATGTGAATAGTACAGATTACTATAGTTTTACAATTAAGTTAAGACATCAAGTAAAGTTACCTAAAAAGTGTTAGTTAAAACAACTGTTGGATTTTTCAGTGTACAAAAGGAATGATTGAAATTTGATGTAACATTTTTCAGTTACTCAAACATTATTGCGCCATTACCAACTTCATCACCTCTACGTCAGAATAAAATTTCTACTTACTGCACATTTGAGCTTTTCCTTCATCCTGAAAGAGACTCTCTGTTTGTGGTTCAGTGGTGCCTTCAGTAACTTTGTTTACAATATACCTGCCTGATTTCATTATTTGCTCTTACTCACAGACTTACAATACAGTAGCCTATGCGTTCACAGATGAGCTGCGGTCTGTACTGTAAGACTGTGCGGTCTTGTACTGTAAGACTGGGTTTCCTGCTAAGAAAGAACATGAAATCAAACATCCTGCATTAAACAATGAAACTCACTAATCTGGAGAATAGAAGAAAGAGCACAAGGACCGCCTCTCCCTACTTCCCTCCTTTCACCTCGACACAAGTCACTGAAAGTTCACTAAGAATATCAATATAAAACACATGATGTATTCTGTGAATCTATTGTTTCCCATTCAAATTTGGTGTAAGTCTCAGTGCAATTGGTAAAATGGTCTCAATTTCACCACAGTCACTTATATAATGTGAAAGATTGAATATTATGTTCTCCTTTTTTGGGTGGTGTCTCTTCAAGATATATGATAATCATGGCTCCTTTCCCCAAAACCAGGTGTGAACACTTGATGATGATTATGTCATCATCAAGAGATAACCAATATCACCTGATTAATTTTCTCTCAGATTTTCTTGCCATAACTTTTTTTTTATAAACACAGTTACAGCAGCCAGAGAAAAACTAATGTTAGAAAGTTAAGCGTCAAGAGCCCAACTAAAGCAGTCACTGATCACCATCAACTTCAAATTAAACAATAAACCATCAATATCTAAACCTCTGTTAATTCTCAAACAGAACTGTAGAGGTCTGATAGAAATAAAGTCAATCTGGTTAGTAATAAGTGAAGCTGGTAATACTGTTTGTGGAGTTGTTTAATCCTCCTCTGCTGAGATCTTCACAGATTTAATGTTTTTTTTCTCTTCAGTTGATCTAAGGCTGTCTGAAGTCAGTTGTAGTTCTTGTGTTTCTGCTCGTCGCTTCTCTTTTTCTGTTCTTGTTGTTTCTCTAAATTGACATTCCCAGAATTCCCTGTGTAACACTTCACATTTGATGTTATTTCATTGACATAATTATGTTTCTTCTTAGTTTGTGTTATCAGTTATGTACATTTGAGGTTTATGTTACATTATATATTGTTTAATGAATGTTTATGGCATTATTTGGAGTCATGTGTGTGTCACCATGATGGTGTTTTGTGTTTGTGTTATTAATATATTAATATGTGCCTCAGCTTGTGGAACTGATGGTAATGAACTTTGAGTCATCATGTGGATTACTTTTTATAACACCTGTATTATTATGACAGTTAATTATATATTACAAAGTTTTAAAAATAATTTAATACTTTAGTCAAATTGAATGATAAAGTTTGTTGGTTAATGGAATATAAGGGTTGTCCTGTGAAAACAAAAAGGTTACTACTGTATTTTTGATCCCACTTTATATTAAGTGGCATTATGTACTTACAGTGAAAAATATGTACAATGTATTATTGTGTTGATGTTGTATTGTAAAACACTTTTGCTGCTATTGAGGTGTGATATGGGTAAGGTTAGGGACAGGTGTAGTGGTATGGGTTTAAGGGTGGGTTAAGATGTAAGCGAAGGCAAGGTCCCTTTTCTTTGCATGACACAATGGGCCTTATTAACCTATTACAAACCAACGCCCCCGGTACCGGGGGCAACGGGGCGCCCCTAGGGAAAAAAAAATTCAGATTCAAATTTCTAAGTAACCACAGAAATGGAATAACACAAAATAGGTATCATTTTAACCTCCTAAGACCTGGTTGTCCACATACGTGGACATAACATTGGTTGTGTGCAGCATAATACTTAATTCTGTGCAGAGGTGGAAAGTCCAGGGGTCAGAAAGTAAAAGTCCTGCCATATTTTAATTATGTTAAATTAACTTTACTGGGAGTTTATTTGGATCCAGACTCAAGAGTGTTAAAGTTAATGAGATAATTAAGTGAATAATTGAGTGATGATTGAGATATTATTGAAGACACCAGATGTTAACTAGCAGAATCACTGAAGGAGAAGATCTATATTTTAGTCACCGTTATGGTGATCAGTGTTTGCTTTAGTTGGGCAGGTGACCTTTAAATGTTTAACTAAAGATTTTGTTTGGCTGTTTTAACAGCTGGATGAACAAAGAGATCAGATCAGATCAGATGTTGTAGATCATGTTTAGACATAATCATCATTTGACCTGAATCACTGAACTCATTTAAAGCCTACTCTCTGACTTAAATGTATAATGATCATAACAGCATCACAGTGATTCTATAACATTAGATCCAGATTTTACAAAATAAACCAAATTATATCTTAAACGTTGTTCTGATAAAAAAAAATAAAAATCTTTCTTTTAGGCACACACAGACATCAAGGTTCAGTGTATGAATCTCAACAATGGTGACAAACAGAATATTCAATTACGAAAAGGAAATGACTAAGACAATTCAGATCATAATTTATTCATACCGCAATGCATGATGGGAGCCATGAATGAGTTTTGATTGGTGGCACCCAGAATGCACTGCAACATGCTATATAATAGTCACCATTGTTGAGAATCACAGGCTGATTCTTGATGTCTGTGTGTGCCTATAAAGTATTTAGAATAGAACAGCTTTTAAGAAATCTTTTGGATAATATTTAAATTTCTGAAAATGTTATACTGTGTAATCAAAAGGTTAAACTATACAAATGAGTTTTGTGACAAATGATGATTATGTCAAAACATAACCAACCCCAGCGCATCAGCTTTCCTTGTTGTTCGCCTGGCTGTTATAACTCATGTACAGCAGCCAAACAACATCTAAAGTTAATGATATAAGGGTCAAGAGTCCAACTAAAGCAGACACTAATCGCCATAATGGTGACTTAAAAAATCTGACGTTCTCCTTCAGTGATTCTGCTTGTTATCATCAGGTGTCTCCAATAATGCTCAATCATCACTCAATTATTCACTTAATTATCTCATTAACTTTAACACTCTTGAGTCTGGATCCAAATAAACTCCCAGTAAAGTTCATTTAGCACTGGAGTTTTTGCTGTGGGTGGAATAAAAATGTGGCAGGACTTTTACTTTCTGACCCCTGGACTTTCCACCTCTGACCAAAACTCGGGTCTTAGGAGGTTAAGGTGCGCATGCTCTTTCAGCATTTTTTTTTTGTCTTTCTATGAATTACAGCCAAAGTCCCTTTAAGACAAGTCAACTCTTACCTACAAAAAAAAAAAGGGAAATGGCCAACGAACATGTGAAATATTATTATAGTACATAGGGCGTTAAAATGCATGTCATCAGTTTGCACAAAGCATTCAAATGTTTTACGCAGCATTTACACATGGTAGGGAGTAGGTGAGAAAATTTTGTACTAACTAACATTTTGAAAATCGAATATTTTCATGAATCTAAAAATTTACGACAGAATTACACTAATAAAATTGTTCTGCTTGTGTTTCATGAATGAGGCCCTTTGATATTTCTTTACAAGCTGTTCAGACATTGCAATGAAAAAGCAATTATATGAAATGTGAAATAAAAACAAAAATTAAGTTTACTATGGTAATAATGGTTGCTATTTTACCATTTTATTGAAAACGAAAGCAATACAACATAAAAGCAGTTTCGCAGACACTCAATATCAGAATAATAGGGTAAATCAGAGCAATCTGGGACACTTTAGACTTCTACATTTTACTGTGATTGTCAGTTCAACACTTCAGAATAACAAATGAGATGCATGATAACAGCTAAGAAGTTTTAAATAACAGCTGCTTATAATGGAGCAAGATATGAACACATCAGATGTAAAGTGTGCAGCATTACATTTCACACGAAAGCAGTTAATGCTTGATGAATTAAACTTGCACTGTTTTAAAAGACTCTTAATAATGAATTATGTGATCACTATTGATTGATTCCATAAGATAATACAAGTTTAAGCATTAAAAAAACAAAAAACAGGATGATCCCTATTTCTCACAAATCCCTTTTCTCTTATCAGAGCGTTAAAACTTACCACAAAACTTAAATATTAACTGTTTTTTTTTGGCAGCCAATCACATCGTGCCTCTTTTGCAATGTCTTTTTCAAATGCTGTTTTCACTTGTTATTAATAACCAATTTATTATAACAAACTATTTATTTCTGTCAGACATCTACAGAAGCTCTTATTGAGAATTACCAGGTTTTGGTGTTGACGATTCATTGAATGTTTCATTTGAAGTCACCAGAATCGTGATTAGTGTTAGCTTTATTTGGGCTCTTGACCCTTCAGTCTCAATCATTAGTTTGCTCTGATGCTGTATCTGTGTAATTATTTAGCACATTTGAAATAGCAGAAATTACTGTTAGAAAAAGTTGATCAGATGATAATATTATCATCATGTAGATTTGTTAAGCCTAGCTAGAGTTTATCTAAAAATTGCTTTTTAAAAGGTTCAGCAAGTTGATTCTGCTGCAAGGCCCTTTCAATCAGATTTTAAAAACCTCTATGGTATCATGCTGACTTATACAGACATCAAGAATCAGTATTATGAATCTCAACAATGGTGACCATTAAAAAACGATTCGTGCTGCAATGCATGCCGGGAGCCATGGATAAGGTTTGTATTATGGTAGTACCCAGCATGCATTGCAGTATGAATAGTTTTTTTAATGGTCACCATTGTTGAGATTCATATGCTGACTCTTGATATCTATGTTAGTTTTGGTAATAAATAGTATTTTCTGTAAAATCCTTCATACTATCTGAAATTCATAACATTGCTAGTTCTTATGTTGTAGAATCTATTTTCAAATACAACTAATAATATAATCAGAGATTAGACTGATAGGTTTTATGCATGTAGGTCTTGCAAAATGGTTGCTAAGGTACTCTGTTTGGTTGCTATGGAGTTGCTTTGCAACTGCCAGTGTTGAAACGTTAAAAGCTTCTTGTCACTGTGAATGATATAAACCAACTAAACCTAACAGTACTATTTACTCAATTAAATTGAGGTCACTGCACTCAAATAATACCGAAACTTGAAGTGTCTTGAATGACTGAAACAGAACTCAAACTGAATGAGTTATAGAACATTTCTAGATCCCAGAATGATAATTGAATAATAATTGTATAGTTAAGTTAATTAATCATCAATTAAGTGATGATTGTTCAATAGTGATTAACACCTGCTGTTAACAAGCAGAATCACTGAAGGAAAGAGAAACACAAGAAATACAAGGTTTAAGGTCACCATGATGAAGATTAACGTTTGCTTTAGTTGGGCTCTTGACCCTTGACATTTGAGTACAAGTTTTTCTTTGGCTTCTGTAATTGAGTGTTTATAAAACAATTGTTATGGCACAAAAGTCAAGGAAAAGTATGATCGGGTGATGAAGGTCAAGGTTTGATGATGACAATCATCACTTAATGACTTTATTCACTGATCTCATTCAGAGTCTAATCTCTGATTATATTATTAGTTGTATTTGAAAATAGATTCTACAACATAAGAACTAGCAATGTTATGAATTTCAGATAGTATGAAGGATTTTACAGAAAATGCGATTTATTACCAAAACTAACACAGATATCAAGAATCAGCATATGAATCTCAACAATGGTTACCATTAAAAAAACTATTCATACTGCAATGCATGCTGGGTACTACCATAATACAAACCTTATCCATGGCTCCCGGCATGCATTGCAGCATGAATCGTTTTTTAATGGTCACCATTGTTGAGATTCATATACTGATTCTTGATGTCTGTATAAGTCAGCATGATACCATAGAGGTTTTTAAAATCTGATTGAAAGGGCCTTGCAGCAGAATCACAGCTATTTTATAATGAATACTACAAGTTATATATCACCTGTTTATCAGAGATTATTCTCTAGAAAAGATCAGAGAATCAAGACACCAAATGTTGATTCATCATTTCATAAATCATCATCAATACAAAATTTTCTTTTGGCTTTTGTGCAATAACAAATGTGTTATATAAACACTCAGTTACAGCAGCCAGAGGAAAAACTGGTGTTATAAAGTCAAGGGTCAAGAGCCCAACTAAAGCAAACACTGACCACTATCATGGTGTCTTTAAATGAAACTCAATAAATCATCTTCATCTAAACCTCTGTTCATTCACAATAACAACTTCTGTAGACGGATGATAAAAGTCAACCTGGTTAGTAATAAGTGAAGCTGGTAATGCTGTTTGTGGAGTTGTTCAATCCTCCTCTGCTGAGATCTTGAGAGATTTAAACATATTTTATCTTCGGTTGATTTCATCTAATGTTGTGGTTGGAAGTCAGTTGTAGTTCTTGTGTTTCTCTTTCCTTCAGTGATGTTAACAGCAGGTGTTCATCATTAATGCTCAACAATAACTTAATTAATCACTTAATTAATCACTTAATTTATTGACTGCAATATCTACTTTTAGTGAACTCAACTGAAATAATTTCAGAGTACTCATAACTATTGTTTTTTATAAACTTAAATGAATTGAGGTAATTGGTTTCCTCAAATGTAATGAGTTAGCTTAACTCATTGGATTTGACTTTGTGTGTGATCTTGTGAGCTAGCAGTAACTGCAAGTGCTCTGAGTTCATTTAGAGTTTGTCATTTCACTGTTTTTACTCAATAAAGTGAAGTTTCAGCTATATACAGTATTAAATGCAGTGTAAAGTTTAATTGTGTTTTAAGAAATATTATTTTTTTAGTGAACTCAAATAAAATAAGTTCAGAGTACTCATAACTATTGTTTTTTATAAACTTAAATGAATTGATGTAATCGGTTTCCTCAAATGAAATGAGTTAGCTTAACTTGTTGGGTTTTACAGTGTGCCTCTGTGACATTCAGAATGGAAGATATCCCTCTTTGGATTATGGTTGTTAAGGTGCTCGATAATGGTTGCTAGGGCGTGGCCAGGAAGTGTTCATCTGATTCATGATTGGCTGTTTGTTGCCCTGAGTCAAACGAGACCACCCTTGTGTTTCTATGACACTTCTATCCAGAGATATTCTTTTGATATCTTTCAATGGAAGTCTATGGAACTTGTTGCTAAGGTGCTCTAAATGGTTGCTAGGGCATGGCTTAATAGCTTCACAATGATCCTGAGACACTGATTGGTCGTCTGAGATAAAATGAGCCCGCCCCCTTGTCTCTATGACACTGTGATCCAGAGCTGTTCAATACAAAATCCCTTAGCAATGTGTAGGACGGCCCATGAGTAAGTCAATGGAGCAACTTTGGGCAGCTCCTGCCCCCCAGGGGTGAAACTTTTACCCCATTGTGAGGTATGTTCTTACAGAGCCTGTCAGCCTCTTCAAATGTGAAACATTACACTTTTCTGCAAAATCCTCGCTCAGTGCTACGAGTCTTCAAATTTCGTCGCAATGTTAAGCCTATGGGATTTTTTTTACCAAATTTTTTGCCCCTGGGTTAAACATCGTACCCCCGATCTCTTAGAAAAGATATAGGACACATCTCCTCAATAGGCCACACGATTTGACGCCTCACTCAGGGGTCTGTGATGTCAGCATGTATTTATTATAACATAGTAACAGATAGTTATTATAGAGTTATTATAGAGTTCGTAAAATCTTTAGTAATGAGTGCCTTTAGTATGCCTTTAGTATGCCTTTAGTATGCCTCGTGCCTGTGGCCTATGGTTGCTAGGGTGCTGTAATTGGTTGCTAGGGTGAGGCTATTAGGATTTTAGGCCATTACTTATTGGCTGCTTGATAATATAAATCCTCTGAGGGAGAGAGAGAGGGAGAGAAACGCAGGGGTGTCAGGCCCTTTGTGTCTGTGTGTGTGAAAAAGTTGGTTGGGATTTAAATTTCTGAACATTCCGTAATGTTAAGTCAATGGGACTTTTTTGGCCGCTTTTTTGTCCGCTATGCGAACATCGTACACACGATCGCTTAGAAAAGTCATAGCACACCTCTCCTCAATGAGCCGGTCGATTTGACGCCTCACTCAGGGGTCTGTGACAAACTTTGCAAGAGGAGTTACGCGCCAAACTTTTGTGTGGAATAATATAATAAGTATGGAGAAGAACACTAGTGATGTCTTGCCTTTGGCAAGCACCACTAAAAATAAATGCACACCATCCATATTCTCAAAAACTTGATCAGATCAGTACTTGCTGATTATGACATTATCAAGAACCATCTTATCACATTTTCTCTCACCATATCAGATGTATTTTATTAAAATAGAGTTAAAGCAGCTAGAGAATAACTAAAAGAGGAGTAAAGGGTCAAGAGCCCAAATAAAGGAGCCATTAATCACGATTATGGTGACTTCAAATAAAGCATTCAATGTAACATCAAACCTCTGTTAATTCTCAATAAGAGCTTGTCTATGTAGATTAATGATGTCTAAAACATCCAAATGTTCAAACAAACTCTTTATTAAACGTCACTGGACTACATAAACACAAGTTAACAATACGTTTCAGTGTTCATCCAAACACTCAGTTGTAAAAACACAGGAAGTAACTCTGGCAAATATACACCGACTACAGTCACATGTGACACATATCTGACACAAGTTGTGTAACTATAACACATTAGTGTGTAAAAGATTTCAACACACTTCTGTTTAAGAGGAATAACACATTAGTTGTGTTAAAGGTAACACAAAACTTGTAGATCTTATAAACACAGAGATGTGTTAAGAAACGACACAGGTTGTGTGTTAAATTTGACACAACATGTGTTGTCCCTGAGCACACACACTACATGTGTTCAAATCTACACAACATGTGTCATCTTTAACATCTCTTTTTACAGGTTGTGTTGTTTTCAACACATAATTTTATGAGCGCGTCGACACTCACCATCACTGTGAATGGTATGCAGTGTTTGCTATGTTTCTCAAACAAACAGGCCTGTGCAAATATAAGTTATTTATATACAATATTTTGGTAGTTGCTACATTTTAATCTAATTCAAAGTGCAAACTTGGTCAACTGTTATATCTTCATGAACTTTTCTCAAAAGCAGCATTATCTATTAGGGGTTGAAGCGTGAATAATGTCCAGTACAGTGAGTCTGTCCAGTCATATGATTGAGCTTGAAACATTGTGTTGTACTTTGTGTGCACATGCATTCTGTACTCGACTATTGATTAAATTATTAATGTTTTTACATCTGCCCCTTTCGCTTTATTTTTTAAAATGACACAATTTGTGTGTTAAAATTACTTACACATTTACTGTGTTAAATTTGACACAACATGTGTAGTCCCTGAGCACACTCACTACATGTGTTAAAACTGAAACAACGTGTCATTTTTAACACATCTCTTTTTAGAGTGCAGAAGTGAAAGTGCAGAAAAGTAAAAGAGAAGATTTTTATTTAAATATAATTTATTTATAGGGAGTGCCTTTTGTGGTTTTGTTGGTGGAAAAGCTGTCTTCAGCAATTTTCTGGAGGTTTTGATGTTCTTATTTTTTAAATGGGAATTAAAAAGACTGAAATAAATAAATACACATGAATTTCTGAGAGAATTTTGCACTTACCCTTGATTCAGTAGTGAATTATCTACCCATTTCATGATCCCCTCGTTCTCAATCTCAAACAAACCAATCCACACACTCTCATTGGTGATGAATGAAGTAATGTGCCTCTGTGTGTGAATATTAGGGGTGTAACGGTACATGTATTCGTATTGAACCGTTTCGGTTCGAGGCTTCCGGTTCGGTACGCATACAAACCGAAAGATTCCTTGGACCATTTTTCCTCCCGACAAAATTCGCGCTGGCGCGACCACCACAATGTTGCGCAACATCAAATGGCAAGCGTAATGAAAGCGGAACGAAACTGCCCTACTCATGTGCTTCACGGATCGTTTATTAGTTCGGACCAGCAACATCTGTGCAGCGCGAGCCGATCTCGATCAAGCGACACTGTTACTACACAGCGCTAAGAGATCCAGTAAAGAAAACATTTGAATTCGCCACTGAAGTAATAACATCGCTGCGAGATCTAGTGAGAAGCATTTTCACATTTCTCCGTTATTAACTGTAGATCTCTATTAGATCAAACAGCGCTGACGTGGAAACCAGGAGAAACATTGTGCTAGGGCTGCAACAACTAATCGATATAATCGATAATAATCGATTATGAAAATTGTTGTCAACGAATGTCATTATCGATTAGTTGCTCTGCTTACGTCACGGGGAGCATTTACTGGTGATTGGTTGAAACAGGCCTATCATGATGCGGCACACACGCAAGGTCTCTCTCCCTGTGCCGCTCTGTCGTGCGCGCGCTACACAGTTTGGACTTTGGAGCACAGTCTCTTCTGTCTCGCATGCGCTCTCTTGCTTGCACGCTCTAGATTCCAGGAGTTTGAACTAATTTGCGGGCATCAGGGAGCCGCTATCAATATGCGGGAGACTCCCGGAACTTCCGGGAGACTTGGGATGTCTGTATTTTGTCTCGGGCATCAGGTTGTGCAATCATTTCGCTCGCAACATAAGTGATGGATTAAAATAGCGCTACGCAGAAATAGGCTAAATTAAAACGGGGTTTAGAAAGTGAAGCACTAAATATAAAGGCAGTTATTAACAGCAGCAGTAAAAGATTGTTTTTTAGTCACTGTAGTCAGTGGTTTTCAGCGAATGCTTGTGCACTAATGCATCATTTTCTTGTCCTTTTAATCAAGCCTGTTTGCTGCGTCTCCATTCCGTTCTCTTTTTATAGTCTTCTATTAAGTTTTAATTGTTTTACAAACGCGATCTACTGCGGCTCTACTACGTTCACACGCTTTTTTTCAGTCTTTCTATATTTATTTTAGCAATTTATCCTTATAATTAATTGAATCTTAAATAAAAATTAAATGAATTATGTACTTTACATGTTTTTGGTTTCTATCTTCACATCTGAACATGTCTGTGTAAATTAGTTTTTAACAAAAATTATGTTAAAACAATGTTGTATATAATTTAGATTTTTTTTTGTTTTTCATGGTTGTCAACTTGCCATCAGCAATTATCATTAAAAACAATGCAAATATTGATATTGGTAAAACTCAATGTGTGGCTTTTGTAAACTTTTACACATAAATACCATGATTAAGGGTTTTATTTAGTTGTAATAAACAAAAAATCAAATTGAAATTTGATCCGATTAATCAAAAAAATAATCGTCCGATTAATCGATTATGAAAATAATCGTTAGTTGCAGCCCTACATTGTGCCGTGAATGAACTAGTAATACTTTACGTCCACAGTCCAGCAACATTCACCATGGATTTAATATAGTAACACTAACTGTAACCAGTTTGGCTGGAATAGTGAAATGCTTTCAAGTACTTCACACATCTTTTTTCAGCACTTCAAAACTCAAATATTATATAAATAAATATATATTTAAATGTAATTTTTAATGTGATGACCAAAACAATATTTGTTCATCCTTCAAAGATGACCCCCATTTATAAACCTGAAAGTATGTAGGAAAACTCACACTTATTTAAAAAAATATTTTTTCTTTTAACAAAGGAAATTTCTCTGGCATTTCTTTCTTTTTGCTGTATCGAAAACGTACCGAACCGTGACTTTAAAACCGAGGTACGTACCGAACCGTGATTTTTGTGTACCGTTACACCCTTAGTGAATATAAATATAAGTGTGATTCCTCTCGGTCGGTGGGGTCCACTGGACCCCAAATTACTTTTGCTTGAATTAATAAAAATGTTCTCTTTTTCCAAATGGTATGAAACTTCCTACGGCTCTCAACACTTCCTAGATCTACAATTTTTTTTTTTAAATGGAACGTTATCTGTTTTTTTTGTAGGCGTGACAAAAATACTCACACTCGTGGTCTTCGGGGTCCATTGGACCCCAAAAAATGCTATTTAATTTTGTAACAGAACAATATATATTTTTTTACAAATATAAATTTACTTTATTTATTAATGTTTTTACTCAACATTTGTGCAGTTTTTGGAGGATTTATTATATCTTTTAAATATCTATAAATAAATAAATACATATTTATTTATCGTTGGACTCAAAATAGACAAAATTCATCATCAAAATCAGAAACAACGCAGAACATAACGCAAATCTTTTTTTTTTTACAATTTTTTTTTTTACTGCTTTATTTGCTAATTTGTTATTGTAGTTCAGTTGAAATAAATGATAAAATCTTAAGACTCCAACATTTATTTTTGTAACATGTTGTTCAGGTTTGATTATAATCATACTGTAACATTATTGAAAAACTGTTGTTTTTTTCAGTACAAAAAAATGCTAAACTTTGACAAAAAGTATTTTATTTTTGTCATAATTGTGTTTTAAAATTTTTATATATGAATCCAACTGAATCCAACTTTAGAAACTTTAGAATCTTTCAGTAATTCAAATAGCATATAGGCCTTATGGAGCTCTATAGCCATCTAGTGGTTAAAGTGATTTATTACACATTTTAACCTGTATTTTCAAAAAAAATGGGCAAAAATCTTACATTAAACCTTGTAAAATTATCCATGGTATCCCCAGGAATGAAATTTTGAAATCTGGGTTTTTAATAAATTTAATTTAACGTAAAATGCTGTTTTTTTGTAAAAATCCTATTTAAATAAATATTTATTTATTTATTTATAGAAATTAAAAATAAATCATAAATCCTCCAAAAACTGCACAAATGTTGAGTAAAAACATTAATAAACAGAGAAAAATTATATTTGTTAAAAAAAAAAATATTGTTCTGTTACAAAATTAAATTTTATTGTCTGGGGTCCAATAGACCCCGAAGACCACAAGTGTGATTTTTTTTTTAAGACCATCAGAGGGTTAACTAACTAAAGTGTACATAAAAAATGAAAAAAAAAAACAAGAAAAAGAAATGTACATTCAACTGACCTTGTTTAGAAGTGCATTGAACGTGCTGCAGAATGACGGCTGCAATCAGAAGAAGACAAAGGATCCCGAGACACACTGTGATCAACATCAAACATCGACTTTCTCCTGACAAAACACAAATATTAATGAATACACTCCATATTGTCAGTTTTGTCAGACTACAGCAAATGATATAGGCAACTATTTGAATGTTGAGCAGTGAGCTAAAAGCTGTGCTTACTGTGATTTCGGGCTTTTCCTTCATCCTGCAGTGTCTTTGAGGTCCAGTTGTGTCCATAATATTTCTGTGATTAGCATTTTCATAGTAGTACTCTAATTCCATTATTTGTTCTTGTGTCTTGCGGTACGTCTTGAAAGATGATCTGTGGTTCTCAGAATGATGACTACATTTAATAGTCCACCTCTTATAGTGCTACGTTTACACAAGAAGTGATTTCATTTGACATTGACCTTCAATGTGAATATAGACTTCCTAAAACTTTCCTCAGACCCAAACTCTATGACTGTATCATCTTGTACATCCAACCACATGTAGAGCAAAATCCCCATTTTGGCTGGTACAAAATACATTCTTTCCAGATCAGAAAAAGTCACTCTTTAGTCAAAACTTCTCTATTACTGGCATTTGTCAACAGATATAGTCACTGAACCTGAGTTGTCCTTATTTTAAATATCTTCACTTCTATACAATGGAAATGGGAATTAGAAAAATGTTGGATCTGTGCCTTTGTAACAGGCTTTTTCTTAAAACGTTTTATACTGCTTCAAGTGACAAATGTTAGCCTGGTTAAAACCAGACCCTTCTCAGTCGTAACCAGAGCTGTATAGAAGCAGAGTAGAAGTAGAGAAAAAGTAGAAGTCCTGCCATGTTTTTATTCCAGCCATGAACTGATTGACAGTTGATTTCAGCTGATTTCTGTCTCCTGACTGAAAAACTGCTAATATGCAAATCAAGGTGATTGGAAAAAAATACTGAGGAGGACTTCTACTTTCTGAACCTGGAATTTACACCTCTGCATAACAATGCCACATGGCAGCCAACAGTAAAGAAATAAACCAGAACTGGACCTTATCGTAGCCACAAAATCTGTGTATATTAAATATGGAGTCATTTCAGCCTTAATAAAGCCTGTTAACAAGCAGAATCACTGAAGGAAAGAAGAGAACAGAAAAAGAGACGAGCAGAAACACAAGAACTACAACTGACTTCAGACACAGTCTTAGATGAAATCAACTGAAGAGAAAAGAAGACATTAAATCTGTGAAGATCTCAGCAGAGGAGGATTAAACAACTCCACAAACAGCATTACCAGCTTCACTTATTACTAACCAGACTGACTTTATTTCTGTCAGACGTCTACAGAAGTTTTATTGAGAATTAACAGAGGTTTAACTCTGTTTCATTTGAATCACCATAACAGTGATTAGTGTTTCCATTGGTTGGGCTCTTAACTCTTATTATGTAGTTTGTCTCTTTTGGTTACTGTGACTGTGTGTTTCTCAAACACATTTACAGTAGCAAAGAAAGATGAAGAGAAATGAGATCAGGTGATGATGGTTACCTGTTGATGGTTTTGTAATCATCATGAAATTCACTGACTCACTGAGAAATTTTAATTTAATAATTATTTTGTCAAATTAATTTTCCACAACACAAAACTGGTTACTGCATCATGAGATCCAGCAAAATTATAACGATTAGTAAGTAGACTTTAACAAACATGAGAACAAAAAAGTCAATTTGTGATGACACACACAGACATCAGAAATCAGCGTATGAATCTCAACAATGGTGACAATCCAAAAGTACTTTTCTGCAATGCACGCTGGGTACCAGTCTAGTACAAAACTCCCAGCATGCATTGCAACATTAATAAATTATGCTGAATTGTCCTATAATTTTGTTTGATTCTAAATTTTTGCTGTTGTTTTTGTTGTGAATTAGTAGCTTTTCATGTTCTGAATTAATCTGTTTATCTAAATATTTGTGATTGTCACCATTGTTGAGATTCATGTGCTGATTGTTGATATCTTTGTGTCAGCAAAATGTCTTTTTTTATTTATTTTTTTATGTTTGTTAAAATATTTAAACTGGTTGTTATATTGTTGGCTCTTATGCTGCAGTTACACAGGTCTTGTGATGTGAATATATTAGTGGAATAACATAACTGTTAGATTAAAAAAAATCCTCAGTGAATCAAATCAGTCTGTTTCTTGACAATTACACGACCATGAACAGTTAACCATAATCACCCGACCTCATTTCTCTTTAGCATTCTTTGCTACTGTAAATGTGTTTGACAAAAACACTATCACAGCAACCAAAAGAGACAAACTATAAAATAAGAGTTAAGAGCCCAACTAATGGAAACAATAATCACTGTTATGGTTACTTCAAATGAAACAGAGTTAAACCCCTGTTAATTCTCAATAAAAACTTCTGTAGACGTCTGACAGAAATAAAGTCAGTCTGGTTAGTAATAAGTGAAGCTGGTAATGCTGTTTGTGGAGTTGTTTAATCCTCCTCTGCTGAGATCTTCAGATTTAATGTCTTCTTTTCTCTTCAGGTGATTTCATCTAAGACTGTGTCTGAAGTCAGTTGTAGTTCTTGTGTTTCTGCTCGTCTCTTTTTCTGTTCTCTTCTTTCCTTCAGTGATTCTGCTTGTTAACAGGCTTTATTAAGGCTGAAATGACTCCATATTTAATATACACAAATTTTGTGGCTCAGATAAGGTCCAGTTCTGGTTTATTTCTTTACTCCTGGCTGCCATGTGGCATTGTTATGCAGAGGTGTAAAGTCTAGGTTCAGAAAGTAAAAGTCCTCCTCAGTATTTTGTTCCAATCCCCTGGATTTGCTAATTAGCAGTTTTTCAGCCAGGAGACAGAAATCAGCTGAAATCAACAGTCAATCAGTTCATGGGTGGAATAAACACATGGCAGGACTTCTACTTTTTCTCTACTTCTACTTCTACTTTATACACCTCTGGTCGTAACTGAGTTAGGGTCTGGGGAAGGTTCATTCACAGCTCATTTCCAAAGGGGCGTCACCAACGGACGTCACTCAAATGTATGAGGCGCCACGTAGGATTTAAATCAAACTTCGCTTATCAATACATACATAACACACGTGCATATACACCTATAAAGTACTCGCATATACATGTATACTATTGGATGTTCAAAATACATATATGAAATACACGTGCACACTAATATGAAATCCATACCAATACATATTATGTTAGTAATGAATGCATATACACTTGTGAATAACTTGCATATACATATAAACCAGACGCGCGCATACACCTATAAATACTCGCATATACATATAAACTTCCATGCATATACACCTATAAACACTCGCACATACATATAAACTTCCATGCATATACACCTATAAATACTCGCATATACATATAAACTTCCATGCATATACACCTATAAACACTCGCACATACATATAAACTTCCATGCATATACACCTATAAATACTCGCATATACATATACACTCGCTGCACGCAGACACACCTCTAAACACTCGCACATACATATAAACTTCCATGCATATATGCTTTAGTTGTGTATATATATGCGAGTGATTTCATATGTGTATGTGCGTGAACTTTTCAGTGTAACCGGAAGGCATTTCAGTGTAAAAGGAAGTCATATCAAAGGAAGTCATTTGTGCGTTCACGGAAACAATATTCCCCCTCTGTGGGGGAAAAACAACAATCCGTGGCGACGGTTTTGCAATCCATCCCCTCAGTTTATAAACTGTACTCACGATTTCTTAAACTGTTCACTCGGTTTAACAAATCGTGCCCACGATGATTCAACCTGGCCACCTGTTTATGAGGGATGCTTTGCATTGTGTTTAAACTTCATTTTTTAAAATGGATAATTTCTTGAATTTTCTAAAAAACGACATTTAGGCTTGTACCTTTAAAGTCCATTTTTTGGGAGGAAAAAGCAATAGAATAAGCAACAACAACAAAAAAAGACTTCACATGTGAATATGTATATAAAAAAGTATATATGTATATATACATAAAAAAGAAATATAACACAAACACAAGGTTAGGTTTTATTATATAAAAATAAAACATTCATAAATTATTTTATGATTAACATATTGCTGTCTTCAGTGAACTCATTTATAGTTATAATTATAAACACAAGTAATAATAATAATAATCATTATTATTATTAGTACATTTAGGCTACATATTTAGAAGCGCTTTTATCAAAAAAAGGAACAAAGCAATTCGTCAAATGTCAGTCATAATACAGGTTAGACAATAATAATACAGGGCTAAGATTATCATAAATAAACACAAGATTTTGACGCATAGGACTATCCAAGTGTTTGTGTGGAGTGTGGAGGCGCGGGCGCGGACTTTTGTGGAGGCGCGGGCGCATTTTTCTATCAACAGTGGAAACAAATTAAAATACTCTATCATTTCTGGTCATAAAGAAAAGAATAATACATCATTCGCAACTACTTTTATTTGTGCAAAAACGAATGGACGCATAAGTACACGGACCCAAGACTATCAATCTTTTTCTACAAATACATTATTTGAAATATTTAATAATAAGGTCCGTGTACTTTTGCGTCCACTCGTTTTTCTTTTTTGAACCCGTAATTGAAAAACGAAAAATGAACGGTTGTTAGGCTATTTTTAAAACGCAAAGTTGAGCACCAAAATTTGAATTTGAACTGCAGGCTACACACCAAATGCTGCGCAAAAAAATAAATAAAAAAATATTGACATATTTTCAGATTTTTGTTTATGACTTTTTTCCCCTTTATTAAATATTTGAAATATTCACAAATTAATATGGAAAAAATGTCGATTTTACTGGTTTTCTAAGGCCAAATTAGAACCTGGAAATTATAATCGAATTTGTTCGTTTAAAAGTGGACATTTCAAGCCTTGTATATTGGCTATATTTTGTTTCCGTTCATTTTTGAGGCACGCTCAGTTCACGGAGATCATGAAAGCACGCCTGATTGTTTTATTTTATTTTACAAAAGCACAAAGTTTTCTTGTTATTGTGAGTGTACACAAATAAAATTGTGTATTTTTATACATGTATGTTTACACATAAAAAATATTGTGAGTACAGTTTATAAACTGAAGGGACGGATTGCACCTTCGCCACGGATTGTTTTGGTTTTTCCCACAGATGGAGGGTTTTTTCCCTCCATAATACGGGGTTGAAATATATATTTACCACATTCATCATTTATATTGTCCATTTATGCTACATAATAAAAATAATACAATAGCCTACAAAATCGAATCAAGGTAATACATAAGTGAACATTTGAACCTTTATATGCCTATGTAGGCCTATGTTTTCTTTTCTTTTCATTACATTATTTACGTAAATTAACACCCAATACTTGAACAGTCGAAAGTGTAATCTGGCAATTCATGAAGCAGCTTCTGAATTGGGACGCACCAAACCAGCTCTGGCCATGATTTTGGCTATTAAAGCCGAAAATGCATGACTGAAACATCCTCACATGTCCTCCAGTAAAATATATATAAAAAAAAAAAAAAATGACAATAGCCAATTCTGGATCCATAGCTGTTTATTCAATTATAACAAATGAATGATCAGGATGGCAGCTGTTCTCTCACACCGTTGCTTGGCGCTAGGAGCCGTAATCGGGAACACCTGGTTGTGCAATTAGGAAATCCTACATGGTGCGTCCTTCGAAGGATGAATAGGCTGCATCCTTCGAAGTCCGCGGCCTTCGGAGGATGCAGCCTTCACATTGGGACACAGCTCATGATTGCAAATGCGGTAAATAGACAGGTTACGCACAAATGACTTCCGGTTACACTGAAATGCCTTCCGTTTGCACTGAAAAGTTCACGCACATCCACATATGAAATCACTCGCATATACATATATACACAAAGCATATATGCATGGAAGTGTATGTGCCAGTGTTTATAGGTGTGTCTGCGTGCAGCAAGTGTATATGTACGTGAAAGTGTTTATACTGTAGGTGTATATGCATGGAAGTGTATATGCATGTGCGAGTGTTTATATGTGTATATGCATGGAAGTTTATATGTACACAGCAAAAACTCCAGTGTTAAATTAACTCTCCTGGGAGTTTATATGGCTCCAGACTCAAGAGTGTAAAGTGTTAAAATATGAGTGTTAAATTAACACTCAAGAGTGTTAAAGTTAATGAGATAATTACGTGATTACTTGAGGGATGATTGAGCATTATTGAAGACACCTGATGTTAACAAGCAGAATCACTGAAGGAGAAAATCACAAATTGTACGTCACCATTATGGAGATCAGTGTGTGCTTTAGTTGGGCTTTTGACCCTTATATTTTTAAAATTAGAATTTGTTTGTCTGTTGTTATTCAGTTGTAACAGCCAGATGAACAAAGGAAAAAATTGATTTGACATTGTTGATTATGTTATGATGTAATCATCATATGAACTTGATCACTGAACTTATTAGGAATCTTGTGACATAGATACATGTTGTTAATTACAACATCATTGATTATACGTCAAAGATCTAGAATTATCTATATAACACAAAGGATTTCTTAAAAGTTGTTTTCAATAATAAAAAAGTCTTTATAGGCACACACAGACATCAAGATTCAATCTATGCATCTCAACAATGGTGACGAGCAGAATATTCAATTAAGAAAAGTAAATTATATAGACAATTCAGATCATAATTTATTCATACCGCAATGCATGATGGGAGCCATTAATGAGTTGTGATTGGTGGCTGCCAGAATGCACTGCAACATGCTTTATTATTGTCACCATTGTTGAGATTCACAGTCTGATTATTGATGTATGTGTTTCTAAATAAAATTATGCTTTCAATTTTTTTAGATATTTTTGATTATATTAAAAGCACTGAAAGTCCTATGCTGTAGAAGCCCAGGGCAGTTGTAATTAACAAGTTAGACTATCTCAGTAACTTTGGATTTTCAAATCACAACATGATTATGTCAAAACACAACCAACACCATCCAATCACTTTTTGTCTTTGTTCATTTGGCTGCTATAACTCAATAACAGCAGACAAACAAAATCTCAAGAAAAAAAATAAAAGAGTCAAGAACCCAACTAAAGCAAACACTGATCTATATAATGGTGACGTACAATTTGTGATTTTCTCCTTCAGTGATTCTGCTTGTTAACATCAGGTGTCTTCAATAATGCTCAATCATCCCTCAAGTAATCACGTAATTATCTCATTAACTTTAACACTCTTGAGTGTTAATTTAACACTCATATTTTAACACTTTACACTCTTGAGTCTGGAGCCATATAAACTCCCAGGAGAGTTAATTTAACACTGGAGTTTTTGCTGTGTATGTCGATGACTTTTCAACAACAGCGTTGTTTCCCGGTCAACTATAAATCAATGACTTTTCAACACATTCATCGATCGCCCAGTAAACCAATATCAATGCTTAATCAATCATAAAAATAACTATAGATCAATGTTGTTCCAATATCGTTGCCATCAACATTAATAACATCAGGTTTTCATCGAAAGGGTAATGGTGATTCAACATAAATTTTCCATTGAAATTTCAATATCAACCGTAATGATGATTCAGATGAAAAAACAATGTTTATTCAATGTTGGCTTGCTGTCTGGGGTACCAAGTGCGCACGACCCATTCTTATCTACGGCAAGCCCCGAGGGGAAAAATAGATTGCATACACACATACAACGAGCGCCAGTACATCGTTACCGGTATTATTGTAACAGACTTTGTTGGATTCTGTCATGTACAATCCAACAAAGTCTGTTACAATAATAATAATAATAATAAAGATTTTGAGGACAGTTACACTGTATTGAGACAGTTGAGAAATAATAATATTTTTACAGTTTTCAACAATAAATGTCATTGTTGAACCCTTGCTCTTATTATGTTTCAGATTTCTCAGTTTTGTCATTATTTTAGCAAATAATTTATTTTATATGTTTTGAGACATTTTGTTTTAAGAAGTTTCAAAGAGTTAGTAAAAGAGTAAACTAAAAGTTAAAACTTTTTTATTTAAGTAGGCTGTCTGTTTTTTATTATGTATTTATTTTGTATTAATACATAACCTCACTGTATTCATTTATAATGTATCATTATTGCGTGACATTTGTGTCAATAATCGTCAAGCACAGGTGACTCCGTGTAGTGGGAGGGGGCCCCCAAATCAAATTCTGCTTAGGGCCCCCAAAAGCCTCGGACCGGCTCTGGTAAGGTGGCAGTTCAAGGAGGGGCCATTTTATTATATTTACATTATATATTGATCATTTATAGAGAAAACAATTATACTCAAAAGTTTAAAAGGCATACAACAGCATAATACGGTGAATTATTGCAATCTGGGACACTTTAGACTTCTGTAGTTTATTGGTTCATGATAAAAGCTAGAATAAGATCCTATTAACAGTTAATTGCTCTTCAGACATGAACACATTAGAGGTTTGGTGAAGTGGTTTCACCCTGCTGACTAAAGCAATACATTTTTTTGGACAGTTTTACATTTTTCTTTTATGCATTTCAATTTTTTATGTTATAGAAGATTCTAAAATTAAATTGATACCAGTTTGTATACAATTAAATTAGCAGGCTGTTTTAAAAGCTAGGAACCTCAATCAGAAATTGTATAATCACAATTAGATTGATTCCGTAAAATAATACAATTAAAAACATGACAATACAGATTAACCTTATTTCTCACAAACCCCTTTCATCTTGGCAGAGCATGGGAGATCATTCCAGTTCTGGATGGAGTCTGAAGGCATCAGTTCAACACAGTCCTCGTCTCCACCGGCATTATTTGGCTCCTCTTCATACCAAAACCTGAATAACATGTGGCAATAAGAGTAAATTTAGCACAGAAGCAAGAGCAAATGTGAAAGTGCAAAAACTAAATATAGAGAAAAGTTTTGTTTTGTAAAAATTCTTTGGTTGTGGTTGTTTGTGGAAGTGTTGTGTCTTCAGTTATTTTTTAGAGGTTGTGAGTCTCATGTTTAAAGGGACAATGTGTAGTTTTTTAGGTATTTTATTATCTAAAATCAATATTTTCATTCATAAATATGTCCTCAATGGTGTACAAATACCTCTGCCAATTATCTGACTTATCCTTGTAAACGAAGAATTTATTATCTTTATATACATGTGACGGTAGGTCCACGGAGGCTTCCATGTCGTTTCGCCATCTTGAAAAACTATAATAGCAGAGAGGGTCAAAAAGTACTAGGCCAGCGCGTTTCCACAACGCGTTTTCGTTCAGAGCCAGCGTCACGTGACTGAAAGCAGCAGAAACGGAGGAGCAGAGCAGTGAGAGGCGCTTCACTGCCCCGGCAAGTTTAAAAGGCTCCATTGCACTTTTATTATTCATACTGTAACATTCGTTTGTTCGTTGTGTCAAGTTGCAGTTTGTTTTGAAATAACAAACCTGTTCACCCGAAGGAAAACTCGACGAAGTGCTATTAGAAGACATCCTGTCATAGCTTTTTGGTACATAACAGCTACCGTAGATGCAACACGCATTTGAAAAAGCGAGGCGCTGGAGAGCACATTTCGTTTGAATGCAAAATACAATTTCACCGCTAGATGGGAGAAATTCCTACACAATGTTCCTTTAAAATACATTTACACTCATTTTAGGACTTACCCTTGATTCAGTGTTGAATTATCCACCCATTTCATGATCCCCTCGTTCTCAATGTCTGACAAACCAATCCACACTCTCTCCTTGATGAATGAAGTTAAGTGTCTCTGTGTGTGAATATAAACAGGAATAAGGACACAGTTACACTGTGATGATGTACTAAAAATTAAAAAGCAATGATCTGATCTGTTTTTCATGTACAGGCCACAGCGTTGTCAAAACGATCCGTACGGGTCCGTACTTACTCACACGGATCCGTAAAAACGACTAAAATGCGCTATATTGGTGATGTCACTTTGTAAAGAAATACTACACACCTATAGACAAGTAATACTTATGCGTATTTAAATATTTTCACAAATTTGCGTTTTGTAGTTTACACAAACTTTTGTAAACTGTTTTCAAATGTTTGAGTTTTCAGGCCCCAAAAAAGCCGTTGTCATGTAAATAAACGCCCAAAATGCATGATAAGTTTCCCGATTTTTGTTGAAAACGATGTGTCGTGTAAAGAGCGATATTCCTCTCATTCATTAACAGTCACTCTCACACACTCACCTGCTTCTCTTCAGTGTTGATAATGACCAGATCAGCTCCTCGATCTCTGCAGTATTTCCTGCTCTCAGACCAGCTCATCGACTCACTGGATATGAACAAACATACAGGACCACACAGATTTCCTAAAAGAAACACAATTTTTAAAAATGGATTAAGATAAAGGAATTTATGGGAAAATAATCTACTTAAAAACAGATTCGTACTGACCTTTTGTTTTAGATTTTTCCTTCTCCAGTTCTTCACTCAAAGACGTGACTCTGGTCTCTAACTCCAGTTTCTTCTGATTCAAAGCATCAAAACTTCCCTGTAACTGACTTTTCTCAACACTGAGATCATTGACTCTGGTCTCTAACTCCAGTTTCTTCTGACTCAAAGAGTTGAAGTTGTTCTTCAGTTGGTCTTTTTCAGTCATTAGATCAGTGTTCTTGTCCTGTAAGCTGTTGATAGTGTGATTGAACTCTTCAACTGTGGTCTTGTAACTCTTTAACAGGTCTCTCTCTGCTGTGATGGTGATGTACAGTGTGATGAAGACCAGTAGAAGAACACAAATGAGCCCGAGACACACTGTCATCAACACCAAACACCTGCTTCCTCCTGACAAACAGACACAAAACACACACATATCAGTTAACAACCATTCACGCAATATTATTAGATAACATTTTAAATCAACCTTTATCATTTATCTAACAAAAACGCAATTACTTCCAATGACAAACTTTTGGAATTCCTATTCGATAAAATATGGAACATTTCATATAAAATCAGAAACAATTACAGTTTTGATACAGAAAACAATAATTGAAACTTTACGTAACATTTCTCATCCCCTCAAACATTAGCGACCTCGTCTCTGCGTCAAACAAAACTTTCTGCTTACTTTTCTTTCGATCTTTTTCCTCACCATTGCTGCGACTCTGTGTTGGAGGTCTCGATCTATTATTGATATTTCTGCATACATAAAAGGTCCCTGATTCCATTATTTTTGCAAACTTACAGTCTTACACTCTTACAGTATGTGTTCACAGATGAGGTGTGGTCTTTAAGATGTGTGCCGTGTTTTTAAATAGTACCAACACAGGAAGTGGTTTTTATTAGTTCAGACACAGATAAATCTAGATTTCATTCTCGCTCTAAAACTCCCTGGATGTTTATACTACTGTATGATTGAATATATATTACATATTCAACCTCATATAGTCAAAACATTGTGGAGTTTTCCCTGTGATGAAGTTAGCATCTACAACATCCAACAAGAGGAATCTGTGATCACATAAACTGACTCAAACACCCTAAAACAGGCCGAACTGGACCTGTGTGTTGATCACCATAAACTGGAAGTGAATGATGATTTACATCGCTGTCGTGTTCAGGAACAGAGAGGATGATGGGAAATAGAGATTGTGGGACGAGGACTTCCTGTTATTAAACACAAGTGAGTGACAACAGGAGATTAACGTTTTCCTTTTTACAGTAGATGTCACTGTTCTACCATTTTCACTATGATGGTATACACAACTTAAATGAGTAAATAAATAACCCTTTGACTTTGAGTTCAAATATGAATGGTAGAAGCTTAGAAGATCCCACTTTTGAATCTGTCCTCCAACTTAAGTTTCTTCAGATGCAAACACCTGATGTTGGTCTGCAGATGATATTTTCCCACGGTACCTGACATACTTCCTGAAACATCTGATGACCTGCAGATATATTAAAGGCACTTTTTCCTCATCCAACTGAAGAAAAAAACGTATGTTAATATAGTATATACAGAATTATTTCATTTACAAGTGTCATGTTGCAACACTTGGCCTAATTAAATGGTCAATTAAGAAAGGAAAAGAAGGGTAAACATACAAATGCTTTTAATGAGTTATTTTTAGGAGAAGAGCACATAAGAAACCACAAAAATATGTACCATACACACACAATACATAAACAATTCAACCCCTTTATAAAGGACTTTTTTTTTTGTACTATGCTGGTACCCAGAATGCATTGGAGCAAAGCACTTTTGATGGTCACCATTGTTGAGATTCTTACACTGCTTGTTGTTGTCTGTGTGTGTCATTGTTGATATTTTTTTTGTGCTCATGTTTATTAAAATCTTCAAACTGATTTTTATAATATTGCTGGATCTCATACTGCAGTACAGGGGATTGTAATGTAAATATATTAATGGCACAACAAAACTGTTGGATTTGATTAGATTAAAATGTGTAACATCTGGATCAATCAGACACACAAATGGAACTAATGGAAACACTAATCATTGTTATGGTGACTTCAAATGAAACACAATAGAGTTAAACCTCTGTTAATTCTCAATAAAAAAACTTTTGTAGATGTCTGACAGAAATAAAGTCAGTCTGGTTAGTAATGAGTGAAGCTGGTAATGCTGTTTGTGGAGTTGTTTAATCCTCCTCTGCTGAGATCTTCACAGATTTAATGTCTTCTTTTATCTTCAGTTGATTTCATCTGAACTGAAGGCTGTGTCTGAAGTCAGTTGCAGTTCTTGTGTTTCTGCTCGTCTCTTTTTCTGTTCTCTTCTTTCCTTCAGTGATTCTGCTTTTTAACAGGATTATTAAGGCTGAGATTACTAACATACACATAATTTGTGGCTCAGATAAGGTCCAGTTCTGGTTTATTTCTTTGCTCTTGCTGACATGTGGCATTGCTATGGCCTGCATGGCCCAGATCTGGCAAACAGGAGTGAGCCACCCAAGGGCCGTCATTCCACGCTGCATGCGGGCCAGATCATCTTTCCACGGGTGCCAGATGTGAGCCGGATCTGGGACGTCAAAATGTTGCTATGTGGGATATCACAAGTAAAATTCTGTACCAGCTGAGCTACCAAGATCAGTAAAACCAAACATATGGAGCTGGTTAAGTGATGCAAAGTCCATAATATATTCATTTACAAATCATGCACTATGGTAAAGGCAGTGTGTCAGGAAGTGAAAAAAAATGGAGAAGACTTGGAGCATGAGCATAAAACTAGGGCTGGGCGATATATCGCACGATATTGTTATGCGCATCTCGTCAGTAAAGCCGGTTCCTTGATTAGTAGTAAATCACCATCACCTGCTTTCAGATGGAGCGGCATTTACTACAAAGAGCCGTAGTTCACTGACAAGCTGAGCCATATCGCATCAATATCGGGGACGTATCGCCAGCGATAATTAATGCGATATGGCTCAGCTTGTCAGTTAACTACGGCTCTTTGTACACAGCAAAAACTCCAGTGTTAAATTAACACTCCTGGGATATGAGTCCACACTCAAGAGTGTTGAAGTTAATGAGATAATTAAGTGATTAATTGAGTGATGATTGAGCATTATTGAAGACACCTAAAGCAGAATCACTGAAGGAGAAAAACTCAAATTGTAAGCCACCGTTATGGCGATCATTGGTTGCTTTAGTTGGGCTCTTGATATTATTAACTTTAGATTTTGTTTGGCTGATGTATCTGAATTATAACTGCCAGAAGAACAAAGTAAAAAGTGATATGATGGTGTTGGTTATATTATGACAATCATCATTTGAACTGTATGGTTTTGATTTATGTTGTTGGTTACAGCATAACTGTGATTCTGAATAAATATTCAGAATTTTAGCTATAATAAAAAGGATTTCTTAAAAGTTGTTTCTAAAAAAAAAAAAATCTTTCCTATAGACACTCACAGACTTCAAGATTCAGTCTATGCATCTCAACAATGGTGACGAGTAGAATATTCAATTAGGAAAAGTAAATTACATAGAAAATTCAGATCATAATTTATTCATATCGCAATACATGATGGGAGCCATTAATGAGTTGTGATTGGTGGCAGCCACTGCAACATGCTTTATTATTGTCACCATTGTTGAGATTCACAGGCTGATTATTGATGTCTGTGTTTCTACATAAATTTATTTGAAAGTGTTTTGATTAGAACAATATTTATTAAATATTTTGGATTATAAAAAACATACCTATATTCATATGCTGTAGAATCAAAAAGTTGTTACCAACAAGTTAAACCAAACTATCGCAATAAGATTCATTTTCAGATCACAGCATGATTATGCTAGAACATAAACCACACTAACAGATCACACTTTTCTTTGGTCATTTGACTGTTATATAAAATAACAGCAAACAAACAATTTTAAAGTGAATATATAAAGGTTAAGAGCCCAACTAAAGCAAACACTTATCGCCATAACGGTGACTTACAATTTGAGATTTTCTCCTTCAGTGATTCTGCTTGTTAAGTGTACAACTCTTAGCGGTGGATCACTCGGCTCGTGAGTCGATGAAGAACGCAGCCAGCTGCGAGAACTTAACATCAGGTGTCTTCAATAATGCTCAAACATCACTAAATTAATCACTTAATTATCTCATTAACTTTAACACTCTTGAGTGTTCATTTAACACTGGAGTTTGTGCTGTGTAGTAAATGCCACTCCATCTGAAAGCAGGTGAAGGTGATTTACTACTAATCAAGGAACCGGCTTTACTGACGAGATGCGCATAACAATATCGTGCGATGTATCGCCCAGCCCTACATAAAACATAAACCTTGCGCCTTGTATACAATAACTGGCTCGCCAGGCGCTAGCTATCTGTCACGTCACATTTAAAAGCGCCAAAACGGTATTTATTGTTTGAATTTCATAATAAAATTGACAGAATCTCAGGATCTGAGAGCTGAGAATTGGTTTCATATCAAAAGTAACCTGCTCTATCTTGTCTGTCACGGTGTCAGTGTCCTCTTTGCTTTGCAATTTTTCTCAGCGTGAGAAAATGGATCAATTGCGTGAGTCTCACGGTGAATGCGTGAGAGTTGGCAGCTCTGCGTAGCGGTGTCTGACACCCAAAACGCCAGATCACTAGCGTAGCCAGAAAAGCGTCTCTGGGTGTGCATAAGAAAAACTGGGTGTGCCACATTTATTGTCAAATTAATGTGCAAAAAAACTCGGACCCGGCACTAACTTTACAGAATAGACTGGGCTGATGTGTAAAACTGGCTTGCCACATAAACATAATACTAGGCCTACAGTATATAAAATATAACTCAACATTGTATATAAAATATAACTCAACACAGGGCTCAACATTAAGGCTTTGTATGTGCTTGTCCTTCGAACAAGTAAATCGGCCGTTCTCTTGTCCAAGTAAAAATCCAGAAATCGGTTTAAATGTATGCTTTATCTTTCATTTTAAATTCTTAGTTTGATCAATAAATTCAATTGAAATAATAAGACACTATGCTGTTACCAATCAAATTAATTAATTTACACTGAAAAATTACAACTGCATTAAATAATGTTATGAGATTGTTTTAAATATTTTTTGAAGATACAAATATGACATATTGGAAAGAATGATAGCCTACTTTTAAACACGAAACTAAACCACCAGTAGGGGGCGGCAGGTGACCGTATTAATGAGTGAGTTATTGAGTCATTTATTCAAATGATTCGTTCAAACGGCTGAATCATTCATTAATGCAGTTATATGTGTTCCGGTGAACTGCGCTGTGGTTCTTGGGATGTTTGTTTGGAACTATTTTCGCTGCTCAAATAGAACAAAAACAGTCAATATTGTGTCTAAAATGTAAGTGACTTGATATTAATTACTTGTTTATTGAACTGTCATATGAAATCAGTCTCATATTTTCAATCGTGATGGTATCAGCACTCGTGGTCACTGTGATGTTCCTTAACTGTATCATATCATATGTTATAAATATAAAAACTCCACATTAATTTTTTTAACCGCTCTATGTTCATTAAGTTTCTTTGTGTGATCTGCGCTCATTTGTTTCCATTTCTCCTCATGAGGCTGCACGAGCCTCAACAGCACAACCGTATTACCAGTCAGCGGCTGTTTGCGGATTGGTTGGCAGTCAGAAGGTCGGCAGATATTTTATTAATGATAATAATTTAAAAATTAAAATACATTTTAAATGTAAAAATATTTTAAGTAAACAACATTAGTCCAAGTTTGGGAAACGTTTTTATTAAAACTTTTAAAAATAATTCTGCATTTTTTTAGGTGTGCCAGCTGCCACTGTGGGTACGCCGTGGCTACGCCAGTGCGCCAGATCCGTCTGGATGAAAAGTCATTGTCATTATTTTACTTCCATACCCTTCATATTATTAGAAATTGTTTCAAATCAACCTTTTTATGTACTCTACCCTTGTATTTAGATAATGCTGTAGATAGAGCTTTTACAGTATATACTTTTATAAGACAAACACTGATATACAATAAAGTTCAAATAAGAACAGGGTTTTAAAATAATCCATGTTAGTACATTTAATATAAAAGCAGAAATACTGACATTTTGTTTTTAGAACATATATTTTAAATTGTATGTAACGGTTCTTATTTCCTCAAACATTATCGACACCATTAAAGAATTTATGTCACAGATGGTATTGTTAAAGTCATTTTCTGCTTAAGCCTGGTTCACACGGGTCGATTTTAAAATTGTCGGCCGATTTTCCAAACCTGAGAGACCCCACACACGGCGATAAAAAATCACGGGTCTAACAGTTTTGGTCGTACCGTGTGTGGTGCGCACCCACACGGCAAAATCAACACATCACACACGAACCGATTTGACTCCCGAGCATTCCCATGTCAGACGGAAAATCTTGCAAAATCCCTCGAGATCAAACGTGACTTCAGAGTAAACAATCATGGCGGATGATTGTAGTTTGTTTTTAACCGGAAAAAAAAGGTTATCAAAAGGAAAGGCGATGGTCAAGTGGAGACAACGCGAGCATGGCCGGCTGTTTTGATTTTGTTTCCCGGTGCTTCCTCTGCGCCTCGTCACCTCGCTTTCTGATTGGCTACACGCCACAGTCCACAGGCTGCGTGCTCGTTTGTCCCCGGGGGACACCACACACGAGGAGAAATCGGGCCAAAATAATACAACATGTTGGATATCCCCGATTTGAGATCGGAGCGGTCCCGACGTCCATCCGAGCAGACGAGAGCAGTCTCAACACACCACACACGGCAGGAATATCTGATCAGATTTTTTTACGATAATCGGAGCATCCTTAAGATTGTCGGAAGGGGTAAATCGGGGCTAAAATCGGCCCAATTATCCTGCATTGTGAACCAGGCTTTACTGCGCTTTTAATCTTTTCCTTCATCCTGGCCGTTACTCTGTGTTCGAGGTCCAGTTGCGTTCCTAATATCTCTGCGTTCAACATTTTAATAAATGTCCTCTAAATCATTATTTGCTGTGTGGGACAGTACGTCTTCACAGATGAGGTGTGATCTTTAGAAGGGGTGTTTTTTTTAAATGCTGCAAACTCTATACAGGAAGTGGTTTTATTTCACACTGGCCTTCGTCAAGAATAACGACTTGAAGTCCAACTTAAAAACTCCCTGCAGACTTACACTACTGTGTTTGTGTATTGTACATTCAACATGTTATCAGCTTCAAAAGTCAACAAGAGGAATCTGTGAACACTCAAATAAACTCATACACACTTAAACAGGCCAAACTGGACCTTTGTGTTGATGATGCAGGAAACAGCAGAAAGTGCCTGAATCTGATGTTTCTGTTCCTCTCTGATCACTTCAGTCTGATAAACCTGCTCTCTGCTGCCCCTGTTGGACTGGAGCAAATATATCCATAGTGCAATAAACAGATACACAAGAATTAAATATGAAATAAAAACAGAAATACAGTTTACTATAGTGATAATGGTTATTGACCATTTTATTCAAAGTGAAAGCAATATAACTCAAAGGCATTTTCACAGACCCTCAATATCAGAATAACTGGGAGAATCTAGGAGACTTTAAACTTTTATATTTTACTGTGATTTTCACCTCAACACTTCAGACCAGCAAATGAGGCGCATAAAAACAGCCAGAAGAAGGATATGTTGGCATAGATCTGCTTGTGATGGAGCAAAGTGTGCCACACCAGATTACCAGTTCACCCTGCTGATGTTTATTATAGTAATACTTTTTTTTGTTGACATTTGTAAATTTTTCTATTACGTGAATTTCCATTTATGGTTTTGTATGTTACATACAAAACCTAGTATAGAATGAAACTTATATCATGAAAGCAGTTACTAATTACAGTAGCAGAATGTTTAAAAGACAGGAACATTAATCAAAAATTATTAATAAGAGTGATGATTCCATAAAATAATACAATTAAAAACATGAGAAGACAGGGTGAACACTATTTCTCACAAACCCCTTTCCTCTTCTCAGAGCATTGGAGATCATTCCAGTTCTGGATGGAGTCTGAAGGCTTCAGTTCAACACAGTCCTTGCCTCCATCTGCATTATTTGGCTCATCTTTATTCCAAAACCTGAATAAAAGTGAAAAGTGCAAAAACATTAAATATGATCTTGAAGATTTTAGTTTTTTCTAAAATAAATAAATAACTAAATAAATCTTTAGGGTGTGGTGTTTGAGGAAGCCTCATGTTTAAAATACATCCACTGTGAGTGTTTTAGCACTTACCCTTGATTCAGTGTTGAATTATCCACCCATTTCATGATCCCCTCGTTCTCAGAGTCTGACAAACCAATCCACACACTCTCCTTGATGAATGAATTTATGAACCTCTGTGTGTGAATAAAAACAGGAATAAGTGTGATTCCTCTTATTCATTAACAGTCATTCACACACACGCACCTGCTTCTCTTCAGTGTTGATAATGATCAGATCAGCTCCTCGATCTCTGCAGAACTTCCTGCTCTCAGACCAGCTCTTCTCCTCATTGGATATGAAGAAAAAACCTGGACCACACAGATATTTGTACATAAACACTTTTCAAAACTGTTTTCATACAGTAAAGAAAAAGAGAACTATGACAACAAAAACTGATTTCTACTGACTTTGTTTAGAAGCCGCCTTCTTTAGTTCATCATCCAAAGACGTGTCTCTGGTCTCCAGTTCCAGTTTCTTCTGACTCAAAGAGTCTAAACTTCCTTGTAACTGACTTTTCTCAGCACTGAGATCATTGACTCTGGTCTCCAGCTCCAGTTTCTTCTGACTCAAAGCATCAAAACTTCCCTGTAACTGACTTTTCTCAACACTGAGATCATTGACTTTGGTCTCCAGTTCCAGTTTCTTCTGACTCAAAGAGTCTAAACTTCCTTGTAACTGACTTTTCTCAGCACTGAGATCATTGACTCTGGTCTCCAGTTCCAGTTTCTTCTGACTCAAAGAGTCAAAACTTCCTTGTAACTGACTTTTCTCAGCAGTGAGATCATTGACTTTGGTCTCCAGCTCCAGTTTCTTTTGATTCAAAGCATCAAAACTTCCCTGTAACTGACTTTTCTCAACACTGAGATCATTGACTCTGGTCTCCAGCTCCAGTTTCTTCTGACTCAAAGAGTCTAAACTTCCTTGTAACTGACTTTTCTCAGCAGTGAGATCATTGACTTTGGTCTCTAACTCCAGTTTCTTCTGACTCAAAGAGTTAAAACTTCCTTGTAACTGACCTTTCTCAGCAGTGAGATCATTGACTCTGGTCTCCAGCTCCAGTTTCTTCTGATTCAAAGCATCAAAACTTCCCTGTAACTGACTTTTCTCAGCACTGAGATCATTGACTCTGGTCTCCAGTTCCAGTTTCTTCTGACTCAAAGAGTCAAAACTTCCTTGTAACTGACTTTTCTCAGCAGTGAGATCATTGACTTTGGTCTCCAGCTCCAGTTTCTTTTGATTCAAAGCATCAAAACTTCCCTGTAACTGACTTTTCTCAACACTGAGATCATTGACTCTGGTCTCCAGCTCCAGTTTCTTCTGACTCAAAGAGTTAAAACTTCCTTGTAACTGACCTTTCTCAGCAGTGAGATCATTGACTCTGGTCTCCAGCTCCAGTTTCTTCTGATTCAAAGCATCAAAACTTCCCTGTAACTGACTTTTCTCAGCACTGAGATCATTGACTCTGGTCTCTAACTCCAGTTTCTTCTGACTCAAAGAGTTAAAACTTCCTTGTAACTGACCTTTCTCAGCAGTGAGATCATTGACTCTGGTCTCCAGCTCCAGTTTCTTCTGATTCAAAGCATCAAAACTTCCCTGTAACTGACTTTTCTCAGCACTGAGATCATTGACTCTGGTCTCCAGCTCCAGTTTCTTCTGACTCAAAGAGTTAAAACTTCCTTGTAACTGACTTTTCTCAGCACTGAGATCATTGACTCTGGTCTCTAACTCCAGTTTCTTCTGACTCAAAGAGTTAAAACTTCCTTGTAACTGACCTTTCTCAGCAGTGAGATCATTGACTCTGGTCTCCAGCTCCAGTTTCTTCTGATTCAAAGCATCAAAACTTCCCTGTAACTGACTTTTCTCGGCACTGAGATCATTGACTCTGGTCTCTAACTCCAGTTTCTTCTGACTCAAAGAGTTAAAACTTCCTTGTAACTGACTTTTCTCAGCACTGAGATCATTGACTCTGGTCTCCAGCTCCAGTTTCTTCTGACTCAAAGAGTCAAAACTTCTCTGTAACTGACTTTTCTCAGCACTAAGATCATTGACTCTGGTCTCCAGCTCCAGTTTCTTCTGACTCAAAGCATCAACACTTCCCTGTAACTGACTTTTCTCAACACTGAGATCATTGACTCTGGTCTCCAGCTCCAGTTTCTTCTGACTCAAAGAGTTAAAACTTCCCTGTAACTGACTTTTCTCAGCACTGAGATCATTGACTCTGGTCTCCAGTTCCAGTTTCTTCTGATTCAAAGAGTTGAAGTTGTTCTTCAGTTGGTCTTTTTCAGTCATTAGATCAGTGTTCTTGTCCTGTAAGCTATTGATAGTGTGATTGAACTCTTCAACTGTGGTCTTGTAACTCTTTAACAGGTCTCTCTCTGCTGTGATGGTGATGTGCTGCAGTGTGATGAAGAGCAGCAGAAGAACACAAATGAGCCCGAGACACACTGTCATCAACACCAAACACCTGCTTCCTCCTGACAAACAGAGACAAAACACACACATATCAGTTAACTACCATTCACGCAATATTATTAGAAATTATGTTTCAAATCAACCTTTTTGGTTAATTGTCTGTATTGTCATATGATAAATTATCCAAGGAATGCTGAAAAAAATAATGTCATGTTAATTTATTAAATATAAAAGCAGAAACACTGACATGTTGTTCTTAGAAATTGTATATTTGAAATGGTATGTAACACTTTTCATTTCCTCTAACACAGGGACACCATTGACAACATCATCTGCGACATCATGTCTGGTTTAAAGTAATTTTCTGCTTACTGCGCTTTTCATCTTTTCCATCATCCTGGCCGTTACTCTGTGTTGGAGGTCCAGTTGTGTCCTCAATATCTCTGCGTTCAACATTTTGAGAAATGTCCTCTAAATCCATTATTCGCTGTGTCGGACAGTACGTCTTCACAGATGAGGTGTGGTGCTCAGAATGATGAGTAGTGTTTTTACAGTAATGCTAAACCTTCACAGGAAGTGGTTTTATTTCACACTGGCCTTCGACAAGAATGAAGACTTAAAGTCCAACTTAAAACCTCCCTGCAGACTCATACTACTGTGTTTGTGTATTGTACATTCAACCATGTTATCAGCTTCAAAAGTCAACAAGAGGAATCTGTGATCACTCAAATAAACTCATACACACTTAAACAGGCCAAACTGGACCTTTGTATTGATGATGCAGGAAACAGCAGAAAGTGCCTGAATTTGATGTTTCTGTTCCTCTCTGATCACTTCAGTCTGATAAACCTGCTCTCTGCTGCCCCTGCTGGACTTGAGAAAATATATCCATAGTGCAATAAACAGATACACAAGAATGACATAAAAACAAAATTGCTATGATAATGACAATTGACCATTTTATTCAAAGAGAATGTTTCAAAGATACACCAAGAAATCTAGTGATTAAAGTGTTTCCATAAAACAATAAAATAATATAAGTGGGAAAATAAAATCAGTTAATCTACCCAGTCAACACGTTGATCTCGCAGTGATCAGTGAACATCAAGAATCTTCAAAAAAGAGTTCACAGTGATCTAAAAGTGTAACCTCACAGCGCTCACACTGTGTGCTCAAACTATGGTCACAATATAAGCTCATCCCGACTAGAAATGTTATTGTTTATGCTATGAAATATTGTTCTTTGAATGTATTGAGAGCATTATGTTATGTTCTTGTAATGTTTTCTGTAGCTAATTTTATTTTTATTACCAGAATGTTCTCCTAAAAGGTAGGATAACAATCTTTAAAAACATTTTAAACATGTTTAGAGTTTACATTGATAGAATATTCATCAACAATGATTAATTATATTCATTTTTCACAACTCCCAGTTTTACTCTGAGATTTTCCCATGGCACTGTGTCTGTGGTGTTCTTTCGGCGTGCCTAAGAAATCTATTGGACGTCTCCAATGGACTTGATTTTTATGGAGTGAAAACAGTCTCAAATCCTTCCACAAATGCACGCGAGAGATCCACATGCGCGCACACCGATCCACAAATGCACGCGAGAGATCCGCATGCGCGCGCACCGATCCACAAATGCACGCGAGAGATCCACACATGCAAAGCAATCCACAGATGCACGCGGGAGATCCACACATGCAAAGCAATCCACAGATGCACGCGAGAGATCCACACACACACACACACACACGCACACAAAGCAATCCACAGATGCAGGGGACAGCTCCACTCAAACACAGCGATCCACAAATGCACGCGAGAGATCCACACACATGCACACAAAGCAATCCACAGATGCACGTGAGAGATCCACACACACACAAAGCAATCCACAAATGCACGCGACAGATCCACACACACACGCATAGCAATCCACAAATGCACGCAAGAGATCCACACACACAGCAATCATGCATTGTTTTCCTTACTCACATTGCTTTGCTCACAGTCCACAAATGCTTTATCTGTACCTGTAATTTGATGCACAGCAAATCACGTGACTTTTGAGACTGTTGTTCCGCGGCCTTGATTCACAAATGCACACAAGCCTATCTGTCCACGTTACCTGCAAGAATGCGATATGGTGTGTTCCTCCAGAGGGCGCTAACCGGCCTTCGAGCTGAATCTTTCAAAGGGCTGGATTCATTTCGTTGTCGGACTTGCGAGACAACTGAAGTCTAAACATTTTTCACGAAATATCATATACATAAATGCAAATATAGAGTAAAACCTAACCTTTTTTTTTTTTTTTTCAACGTATAATCAGAATATATAGCCTATTAAGAAAACCGTTAGGATAACAGGACAGCTTTAAAGGCTTTAAATTATCTTATAAATTATTTTTCTTTTTTTTATATTATTGTAATTCTGAATACTTTGTGGTAATGTAATAACCCCTCCCCCCACAGAAATATTAAATGGAAAATAATATATTTTCAGCAATTACCTATATGTTTTGCTTTCCTTATTTTTAAAGAAAGGATGCTTTCACATAATTTAACCAACAAAGTAAAATATTTATTTCAAAAGAATCCACAAGCGCAGCCTGTTGATAGGCTTAAACATAACAATATTGCTGGCCATAAACTGAGAAAGTGCGCGTCCGGTGTGAGATAACTCGAGTTGTCCTCGACACGGTGTGGCGCTGCGCTTCTCATCCGGTGTGCGACCTGTCAACAGGCTGCGCTCCAGACTAACCCCACATTATGTTGACATGTTGCTTTTTTTAAATAAAAATTTGACAAGGTGTGGATTGATGTAGGCCTGCTATTTTTATTTAACGAAAAATCTTAGTCGAATGGAAAAAGATAGCCGGTTTTTGAAAGCTTCGTTCAAACGGATTCAGTGTTTTATTTGTCATCTTAATTTGTTAATTATTTCAGTTAAAAATATATATATTTAGTGTAGGCCTTTGTATTATTTTATTCTGTTTTTCTCTGTTGTCACTGTCAGAAATGAATCCAGGTTCTGTTGTTGATCTGTATGCTGTTGTTTGCACGTTAAAATAAACCCTTTGATAAATAAAATAAAATGTTTGTATTTTTAACTGGTCACAGATACGAGTCAATTTTATTTTTATTTAATGCCAATTCAATATAATAATCTTATCAGTTCACGGTTAATAATCGATCAACGAGCGGCGGTTGTCGGTTAAATTTTGTCGGTTAAAAATTACCGAAATGAGCATCCTTAATTTGTGTATTTATTTAATTTGTATTATTTCTTCCCCAAGCTCATAAAATAAATTTGGGTCGCACATAAATTGACTGGGTCGGTCGGAAACCGGAACCAAACAAACATTTTTTTTTATGCCTTACTAACCTATTTACACAGTTTGAAAAAACATGTTGTTTTGCAAATGAACCATTCAATTTAAAGTGGTTTTCGTGTTGTGGTTGGTTTGTAATAAATATTGCCTTGAATTGAGTAGCCTACACTCTTAGAACAGATGTGTTAAAAACAACACATAATGTGCTAAATTTTAACACATGTGCTGAATCAGCTCAGGGACAACACATATTGTGTCAAATTTGACACAACTTATGTCTCCCTTTCTTTAACACATCTATTCTGTCAACTAGGTCAACACAAAGATGTGTTATTTTTACACAAAGATGTGTTTACTTGTGTTTTGATGGATTAATGTGGAATTAAAAATGTACACTCTAAAAAGAGATGTGTTGTGTCAGTTTTAACACATATAGTGAGTGTGCTCAGGGACAACACATGTTGTGTTCAATTTAACACAATAAATGTGCAAGTCATTTTAACACACACATTGTGTCATTTTAAAAATAAAGCGAAAGGGCCAGATGCAAAAATATTAACCGTTTAATCAATAGTCGAGTACAGAATGCATGTGCACACAAAGTACAAGACAATGTCTCAAGCTCAATGACTGGACAGACTCACTGTACTGGACATTATTCAGTTATTCACACTTCAACCCATAACTGATAATGCTGCTTTTGACAAAAATTCATGAGAGATAACAGTTAACAGAGTTTCCACTTTGAATTATTTAAAATGTAGCAACTGACAAAATATTTTATATAAATAACTTGTATTTACACTGGCCTGTATGTTTGAGAACATAGCAAACACTACATACCATTCACAGTGATGGTGAGTGTCGGCACGCTCTTATAAAATGATGAGTTGAAAACAACACAACCTGTAAAAAGAGATGTGTTAACTATTACACATGTTGTGTAGATTTTAACACATGTGCTGAATCAGCTCAGGGACAACACATGTTGTGTAGATTTTAACACATGTAGTGAGTGTGCTCAGGGACAACACATGTTGTGTCAAATTTAACACACAACCTGTGTTATATCTTAACACACCTCTGTGTTTAGGGCTACACATTTTGTATTACCTTTAACACAACTAATGTGTTATTCCTCTTACACAGAAGTGTGTTGAAACCTTTTACACACTAATGTGTTATAGTTACACAACTTGTGTCAGATATGTGTCACATGTGACTGTAGTCGGTTTGTATTTGCCAGAGTTACTTCCTGTGTTTTTACAACTGAGTGTTTGGATGAACACTGAAACGTATTGTTAACTTGTGTTTATGTAGTCCAGTGACGTTTAATAAAGAGTTTGTTTGAACATTTGGATGGTTTAGACATCATGAATCTACATAGACAAGCTCTTATTGAGAATAAATTAAAATTGAGTTTTAGATGTTGATGTTACATTGAATGTTTTATTTGAAGTCACCAGAATTCTGCCCTACAAAGGCAAAAGACCTTAACTCACCAGAGTGTGAAACTGAGAAAAATGAGTTTAAAGTTTTTTTGTTGTCCAGCCAATTGTATGATAGGTAGGACACTGAAAATTTGCCAAGTAGTTGTCACAATGAATATATTTATCTACATAAAAAAAAAATAGCTCAAACTTGACCTTTGACCTTTATTCAGAAGTTACTGTATTCTGCCTTTGCATTTTTTGCAAAACAATCATGGGTCATACAAAGGCAAAATACCTTAACGTCTAATTTTTTGACCATTTTGACTTTTATCACTCTATACAAACATTTCTATGATAACAATGATAGCCTTAAAATAACATTTAGTGAGTTCTGTCTAGTAAGGCTTAATATTACATCAATAGAATATTAAAAAAATTTAAAATAAAATGAAGGCTATTATCTGTACTGGATAATTTTAAAACTTTATCGTTGTACTTAATTTAAGTAAAATGACATTTTAAGAGGTAGGAAAGTAACCTGTTTAACCGGGACAATTTCATAGTGGTTGGTGTAAACCGGACGTGGTCACCCTACTAATAGCCTACCTACAGCGACACTTAAAATTGAATGTCAACCTCCGGACAACTTTGCACTTTAGGCTAGCCAGCCGGCACATGATGGATTTAAACAATGGATTTGTCTTCTCAATGGATGTTGTTTTCCATGGATTTTGACCATGATTAAAATAAAAAGGTAAGCTGCGATCTAAGTTATATTTGCTGGGTTGGTTTGTGTGCGTGGTAATGTTTCTTCCTTGCCAGGGGAGGTGTGTCGTGAGGCGTATCGTGAGGCGTCCCCAACTCACTCGTGTTGTTTTCTGTCAGTGAGTGGACTGTCAGATTGGCAGGCAGCTAGCCACCCTGTATGGCACGAGAAAACTTGTAGCGTTAGGCCTACTACTAGTACTAGTACTAGTACTAGTTAATAGTATCCAGGCTTTGATTTATGGTGTCTTACAGCTGGCACACCATCATGTAGGCTATTTGTGGATCAGGAACAGTTGTGTTTTGTGCGTCAAGAAACGTTACGTTAGCCTAGTTTACATAGACATCATAGTTTAGCCCAAGTTTGCATCGCTAGCTAGCTAACTAGGCTACCAGTATCCTAGCTGATTTTTTTTCCCTTCATGTAACGTTATCCATATCATCCATATTGATCTTGGTGTTTGCGTTTCAAAGCCATCTCTACCATAGTTTTCCCGCGAGAATAGGAAATTCTTAATTCTAGATAGAAAACAACCACTGCAACAATTTTATTTTCACTTTATTTAATGCGTGTGGCAAAAGTGCTTCAATTACATATAGGCATAACACCGTAACTTCAGCGCGGCAAACGCGTTGCTGGTGGATAAAACTAAGGCAGAGTGCCTTAACTCCACTGTAACTTATAATAACAGCGTTCTAAAGTGCAGCGGTACAAAGCCAAAAGACTGTAACTGATGTTAAGGTCTTCTGCCTTTGCTTTCCCTCTGCTTTTGGAAGTTATGGCAAAAACAACATCTTATTTTTAGCAGAAAAGAACAAAATTGACGCAAGATATTTGTCCACATGATAAAACTGATGTCCATTGTTCCAAATATGGCAATAACTCATTTTGACCAAAATTGAAGTTAAGGTCTTTTGCCTTTGCACGGCAGAATTGTGATTAATGGCTCCTTTATTTGAGCTCTTGACCCTTTACTCTTCTTTTAGTTTGTCTCTGGCTGCTTTAATTGTATTTTAATGAAATACATTTGCTATGGAGAGAGATAAGTTGATCAAATGTTTCTGGATGATGTCATAATCAACAAGAGCTGATCTGAACAAGTTTATGAGTATATGGATGTAGGGCTGGGTGATATATCGCACGATATTGTAATGCGCATCTCGTCAGTAAAGTCGGTTCCTTGATTAGTAGTAAATCGCCATCACCTGCTTTCAGATGGAGCGGCATTTACTACACAGCACAAACTCCAGTGTTAAATTAACACTCAAGAGTGTTAAAGTTAATGAGATAATTAAGTGATTAATTTAGTGATGTTTGAGCATTATTGAAGACACCTGATGTTAACAAGCAGAATCACTGAAGGAGAAAGTCACAAATTGTAAGCCACCGTTATGGCGATCAATGTTTGCTTTAGTTGGGCTCTTAACCTTTATACATTCACTTTAAATTTGTTAGTCTGCTGTCATTTATTTATAACAGTCAAACAAACAAAGAAATGTGTGATCTGATAGTGTTGGTTATGTTCTGGCATAATCATGCTGTGATCTGAAAATGAAACTTATTGAGATAGGTTGTTTTTACTTATTTGCACTAGTTTTGTGGTTCTACACCATATATGAATATAGGTATGTTTCTTTTAATCCAAAATATTTATTAAACATTGTTCTGATCAAAATACTTTCAAATGAATTTATTTAGAAACACAGACATCAATAATCAGCCTGTGAATCTCAACAATGGTGACAATAATAAAGCATGTTGCAGTGGCTGCCACCAATCACAACTCATTAATGGCTCCCATCATGCATTGCAGTATGAAGCTTTTGTTTGTCACCATTGTTGACATTCATACGCTGATTCTTGAAGTCTGTTTGATACCTTATACTGTAAGACTCTGTCCCAACTATGCTTTTCAAAAATTGAGTCATTTACAACAAGCTTACCTTTGTTAAAAACCATCTTTTATATAGGACATGTACTTATCACATAGTAAACTCTTGCTGAGCTCAGCAATCTACATGTCCATGATGATAACATTATCATCTGCACATATTTTACCCATGATTTTCTCTGCTGTTTTGAATGTGCAAAATTAAAACACATTTACAGCAATCAGAGAAAACGAATGTTAAAGAGTTAAGGGTTTAAGAGCCCAGATAAAGCTGACACTAATCACGATTCTGGTGACTTTAAATGAAATATTCAATGAATCGTCAACACAAAACCTGTTAATTCTCAATAAGAGCTTCTGTAGAGTCTGACAGAAATAAAGTTAATCTGGTTATTAATAACAAGTGAAAGCAGCATTTGAAAAAGACATTGAAAAGAGGCATGATGTGATTGGCTGCCAAAAAACACCTGTTAATCTTTGTTTTCTTTAAGATTACATTTATTTAATTGAATGTATTGCTTTATTTATTTTAGAGCATTTTATGGGATACCATATACAATATACCTATCATTTTTCATAAACACAAACTCTCCTCCACCCAGTGCTATTCTATCCAGAGTTACATTTTAACACACATTGTGTGTTAAAATCTACACAACATGTGTCAAAATGCTATCTGCACATCACATGTGTTGTTTTTTGACACATCTCTTTTTAGAGTGTATATCATTCAGTCTCATTATTTAGTTGGTTGAAATAATATACTTCCCCCCCCACTTTATTTAACTCTTAATAAACTTATAAATATTTTGCCAAAGCTTTTTAGACAGATTTAACAACGGGTTAATCTGATTCACCACAAAAGGAGCAACTGAGGCAAATCTCAAATTTTTGCACGTAATGGTTTGCTTGAAAATTGTTTACTTGAGGCTAATACTTGTGGATTCTTTTAAATAAATCTTTTAATTTGTTGGTTAAATTATGTGAAAGCATCCTTTCTTTAAAAATAAGGAAAGCAAAACATATAGGTAATTGCTGAAAATATATTATTTTCCATTTAATATTTCTGTGGGGGGAGGGGTTATTACATACCACAAAGTACATTCAGAATTACAATAATATAAAAAAAAAATAATAATTTATAAGATAATTTAAAGCCTTTAAAGCTGTCCTGTTATCTGAATGGTTTTCTTAATAGGCTATATATTCTGATTATACGTAAAAAAAAAAAAAAAAAATAGGTTAGGTTTTACTCTATATTTGCATTTATGTATATGATATTTAGTGAAAAATGTTTAGACTTCAGTTGTCTCGCAAGTCCGACAACGAAATGAATCCAGCCCTTTGAAAGATTCAGCTCGAAGGCCGGTTAGCGCCCTCTGGAGGAAGACACCATATTGCATTCTTGCAGGTAACGTGGACAGATAGGCTTGTGTGCATTTGTGAATCAAGGCCGCGGAACAACAGTCTCAAAAGTCACGTGATTTGCTGTGCATCAAATTACAGGTACAGATAAAGCATTTGTGGATTGTGAGCAAAGCAATGTGAGTAAGGAAAACAATGCATGATTGCTGTGTGTGTGGATCTCTTGCGTGCATTTGTGGATTGCTATGTGTGTGTGTGTGGATCTGTCGCGTGCATTTGTGGATTGATTTGTGTGTGTGTGGATCTCTCGCGTGCATCTGTGGATTGCTTTGTGTGTGTGTGTGGATCTCTCGGGTGCATTTGTGGATCGCTGTGTTTGAGTGGAGCTGTTGCATGCATTTGTGGATTGATTTGCATGTGTGGATCTCTCCGTCCCCTGCATCTTTGGATTGCTTTGTGTGTGTGTGGATCTCTCGCGTGCATCTGTGGATTGCTTTGTGAGTGTGTGGATCTCTCGCGTGCATCTGTGGATTGGTTTGCATGTGTGGATCTCTGGTGTGCATTTGTGGATTGGTTTGCGTGTGTGGATCTCTCGCGTGCATTTGTGGATCGGTGCGCGCGCATGTGGATCTCTCGCGTGCATTTGTGGAAGGATTTGAGACTGTTTTCACTCCATAGATTTTCCGCTAAAATCGGACAGGAGGAGCTCTAGGAATGACTCACGGGGTAACCTCGGGTTCACTAACCCATCAGTCCAAACCCCCAAAACACATTTGTTCGGAAGCTGATCCAGTCCGCACCCCACAGAACCTCAAGTTTAATCCCACATCAAACTCACTACTCCACCACAGACCCAGGTCATCAGCATGGTTTCATCTCTCAAGTTCCCCAATTAAAGCTGCAGTAGGGAGTTTTGAGAAAACGTTGACTTAGCCTGAAAATTTGAACAAGCACAACTTACAGGTCCCACCCCCTTGCTTTCTGCTGCGCTACAGCCCTCCCTCCACAGCTCCTCCCCCACAGCTCCTCCCTACACAGCTCCTCCCCCCACAGCGGAGCCTGCCGTGAACGCGCAGGCTAGTAAGCAGGGCCACCGATGACAGCGGATAGTTATGGCACATTCACTAATAGGGACGAAACATCAACAATATGCTTTACATTGACTATGGCCTGCCCATACTTTACCTACAAACTTGGTCCTCAAATCATTTTGTATTTTGCAATACATGTAACTTTATAACGTTGCACTCTTTCTATAAGTTATAAATAGCTAGTAAGATAAGGTTAATATAATGGTAAATGGCAAATGGCAATAGGACCACTGGGAGGAGCCAGAGGAGCTTGATTTTTTCACAGATTATCTGTCTCATATTCTACTGTCAGGACATAATGACAGTTTTAACAAATATGTAATTTTTTTTTTTTTACAAAGGTTACCTACAGCAGCTTTAAGTCATTTAAGTATGTCTCTTACCCAATTCTCAGTGCCATTTGAGTTCAGTTTAGAATCAAAGGGAGGAATACAGTGCAATCAGTCGGACATACAGTCACATACGGACATACTCAACAAGAAAGGGGGCAGAGAACCTGAGGAACAGGTGATAACACTCAGACAAACGAGGACTCAACTGGTACTGGGAAACAAGGAGAAGAACAGAGGAGCACATGGCCAACACAAAAAAGACAGAGCCATGTTCAAGCAGAACCCTGACATTTACATTTATTCATTTAGCTGACGCTTTTATCCAAAGCGACTTACAATTGCTAATTTTCAGAGGTCGCACGCCTCTGGAGCAACTAGGGGTTAAGTGTCTTGCTCAGGGACACATAACAAATTTCATCTGAACATTCATATTTGGTACATTACAGTCAATTATAAAACAAAATTGATATCATGATAGAGATTAATACGAAATCAGCCGACAGTGACATGACAGAAATCTCAATCAGAAATGACTTGATTACAATAATAATGATTCCGTAGCAGTGCTAAAGTTGATGAGATAATTAAGTAATTAATTGAGTGATAATTGAGCATTATCGACGACACCTGATGTTAACAAGCAGAATCACTGAAGGAGAAAATCGTAATTGGTATGTTACCATTATGGAGATCAGTGTTTGCTTTAGTTGGGCTCTTGAACTTTAGTTTTCCTTCATTAACTTTAGTTCTTTGTTTGGCTGCTATACCTGAGTTATACCTGCCTGATGAACAAAGAGAAAAGGTGTTATGATGGTGTTGGTTGTGTTTTAACATAATCAATAGTTGGCCTGAATCACTGAATTCATTGAGAGCATAATTTCAGAGTTAAGTTAACCTTATGGATTATAGCAGCACTGTCATTGTAGAGTATGCATTTGTTTAGCCTTTTCAATTAAATCAAAATGATCAAATCATTACAAAAAAAAAACACCTTAAAAAGTATTTCAGGTAGGCACATACAGACATCAAGAATTAGCGTATGAATCTCAACAATGGTGACAAACAGATGACCTCTGAACATAAGCTCATTATTTATTCATGCAGCAATGCATGATGGGAGCCATGAATGAGATTTGATTGGTGGCATCCAGAATACACTGCAAAATAATTTATAATTGTCACCATTGTTGAGAGTCACAGGCTGGTTCTTGATGTCTGTTTAAAAAAGAGAAAAAAAGTTTTGTATGTGATTAAGTTTTAAGAAATTATTTGGATTACATTGTAAAAGTTGCAAATATTGTGGTTTTCAAGGACAGTGATGCTATAATCAATAAAGTAAATGTAGCTCAGAAATTGGGCTCTACTCAGGTCAAATGATTGTGAGATAATGATAATGTTAAAACACAACCAACACCATCAAATCTCCTTTTCTCTTTGTTCATCTGGCTGTTATAACTCAGGTACAGCAGCCAAACAAAGAACTAAAGTTAAAGACTTAAGGGTCGAGAGCCCAACTAAAGAAAACACTGATCTCCATAATGGTAACATACCAATTGCGATTTTCTCCTTCAGTGATTCTGCTTGTTAACATCAGGTGTCTTCGATAATGCTCAATTATCACTCACTTAATCAATTAATTATCTCATTAACTTTAGCACTGCTTCAGTGTTCATTTAACACTCTCTGAGTGTGGACTCATATAAACACTGAGCAGTGTTAATTTAACACTGGTGATTTTGCTGTGTACCCTCGACTCAGTGGCAGAGGTGTATAAAGTAGAAGTAGAAGTAGAGTAAAAGTAGAAGTCCTGCCATATGTTTATTCCACCCAAGAACTGATTGACAGTTGATTTCAGCTGATTTCTGTCTTCTGTGTTGCCAGTATATTCCAGTTTTATAACTTACAGTTTATTACTGCTAAAATACATTTTGTGGGTGTGTTTTTTTTATCTTACACTGTTAACCCTTTCAACCCCACAGGAAAATCCACACTACAAAGAGTAAAAAGTAACATTGACAGTGTTGCAGTGAGATAATTAAGGGAATATGCAAGTGATGTTGAGCATTAGTGATGGACACCTGCTGTTAACAAGCAGAATCACTGAAGGAAAGAGGAACACAAGAACAGAAAATAGAGGAACACAAGAACAGAAAATAGAGAAAGACAAGAACTACAACTGACTTCCAGCCATTACACATTATTACACTTTTTATTAACCAATATGACTTTATTTATGTCATACATCTACAAAAGTTATGTTTAATTTGAAATGTTTGGTTTGAAGTTACCATTATAGAGATCAGTGTTTGCTTTAGTTGGGATGCTGACTCTTGACATATTAACATAAATTTTTCTCTCTCTTGAACTGTGTTTTTGGAAACATAAGAATTTTGGTAGATTTACAATGCTAATAACCATGGAAATGCATCATTACAGTCTGCAAATATCTCTCAACAACACATTGCAATCACTAGTAAGACTTTCTGTTAATGAAGTAACTGGTAAGAATATATTCTACATTAACAATGCATTAAATCACATTACACATTAATAAACCACAATAAATAAAACAAATTAAGTGATGTCTCAAGTCAAGTGAATTACGAGTCATTGGACAGGCGTCCAATCACAACTGACTTCCAGAAAATGGGAAGTAACCAATGACATTTGAGGTTATTAAAACAGGAAGTCCCGCCCCTCGACTGTCAAAAATAAAATTGTTTGAGCGAGCAAAAGCAGCAGGCGAGAGTAGATCAAGCGCGAGAGCGTGTGAAATGATCATGCGCGCGCGAGAGAGCGTGTCGCGAGAGGGCGTGTGGAATGATCATGCGCGCGTGCGAGGGCTTGTATTGTGTGCAGAGGAGATGTCATGAGCTCGCGCAGGGTATGAATGAGCTCACGAGTTCCTGTTTCCTCGCGTGTAGATCTGTTATCCTCTCGCGAAAGTCATTTACCGCGCGCCAGCATCAGTTGTGCGCTCGGTTCTTATTGACATTGAATTGCTGCCATAGACTACGATGACAGCTTGCTCAGGGCGGGTCTGTGTTGAATTATTATACATTAATGAGCCAGTGTGTGTTATGATGTGGGGGGCCGCTGTGGGCCAGAAAGTCCAGGGCCACTTTTTGGTACGAGTCCGCCCCTGGTTGTGTACAGGCTAGGGATGGGCGATATATCGCACAATATTGTTATGCGCATCTCGTCAGTAAAGCCGGTTCCTTGATTAGTAGTAAATCACCTTCACCTGCTTTCAGATGGAGCGGCATTTACTACACAGCACAAACTCCAGTGTTAAATTAACACTCAAGAGTGTTAAAGTTAATGAGATAATTAAGTGATTAATTTAGTGATGTTTGAGCATTATTGAAGACACCTGATGTTAACAAGCAGATTCACTGAAGGAGAAAATCACAAATTGTAAGCCACCGTTATGGCGATAAGTGTTTGCTTTAGTTGGGCTCTTAACCATTGTACATTCACTTTAAATTTGTTTTTCTGCTGTTATTTTATTATAACAGTCAAATGAACAAAGTAAAGTGTGATCTGATAGTATTGGTTATGTTCTGGCATAATCATGCTGTGATCTGACAATGAATCGTATTGAGATAGTTTGGTTTAACTTATTGGCAACAACTCTGTGATTTTAGAGCATATATGAGTATAGGTATGTTTCTTATAATCCAAAATATTTAATAAACATTGTTCTGTTCACTTTCACTTTCACTTTTTTCACTTCTGATCAAAACACTTTCAAACAAATTTGAGAAACACAGACATCAATAATCAGCCTGTGAATCTCAACAATGGTGACAATAATAAAGCATGTTGCAGTGGCTGCCACCAATCACAACTCATTAATGGCTCCCATCATGCATTGCGATATGAATAAATTATGATCTGAATTTTCTATGTAATTTACTTTACCTAATTGAATATTCTGCTTGTCACCATTGTTGAGATGCATAGACTGAATCTTGAAGTCTGTGTGTGCCTAAAAGAAAGATTTTTTTTTACTTTTTTTTTTTTACAACTTTTAAGAAATCCTTTATATTATATGTCAAATTCAGGATATTTATGCAGAATCTCAGTTAGGCTGTAAAAAGGGCATAAATCACAAACATTTAGTTCAAATGATGAATGTCAAAATATAACCAACACCATTAGATAATTTTTCTTCTTTGTTCATCTAGCAGGTATAACTCAGATACAACAGCCGAACGAAATGTGAAGTTATTAATATAAGGGTCAAGATCCCAACTAAAGCAACCACTCATCTCCATAATGGTGACCTGAAATTCCGGTTTTCTCCTTCAGTGATTCTGCTTTAGGTGTCTTCAATAATGCTCAGTCATCACTCAATTAATCACTTAAATATCTCATTAACTTTAACACTCTTGAGTGTGGACTCATATACACTCCCAGGTGTGTTAATTTAACACTGAGTTTTTGCTGTGTACAAAGAGCCGTAGTTAACTGACAAGCTGAGCCATATCGCATTAATTATCGCTGGCGATACGTCCGCGATATTGATGCGATATGGCTCAGCTTGTCAGTTAACTACGGCTCTTTGTAGTAAATGCCGCTCCATCTGAAAGCAGGTGAAGGCGATTTACTACTAATCAAGGAACCGGCTTTACTGACGAGATGCGCATAACAATATCGTGCGATATATCGCCCATCCCTAGTACAGGCACTGCCAACACACATTTCAGTACAATCAACTTGTAAAAGTGCATGTACCATTATATGACCCCTTTAAGTGATTCTGCTTGTTATCATCAGGTGTCTTCAATAATAGAACAATCTATTTCAAGTTTACTTAGTATACTTTAAAGGTGCACTGTGTAATTTTTTAGCGGCATCTAGTGGTGAGGTTGCGAATTGGAACCAGCAGAAGTTACAGTGGCCGACAGGAAGTGATGTCGTTGTCTGAGACAGCAGAGAGTAGCCAGTTAAACAATAAGGTTTCTTTACAAAGATAAATTAAGAAATTACTGTAAAAAATTGCCCTGTAAAATTACAGTAATCTTCTGGCACCTGTGTTGCCAGCAATGTACTGTTAATTTACAGCCCTTTACCGTTAAATTACAGCTCTCCTTTTTTTACAGTATGTTACCGTAAAAATACCATGACAGGTACACTGTAAAAAATTGCTGTAAAAAAACGGCCACATTTTGACAGTAACATGCTGTTTTCCATTAAAACAGCAATATACCGTTGAAAAAAATGCATTCTGGGTGATATATGTCGTTTTCAAGAAAGTAGCCTACAGGAATATACAGTGAATTAACAGCGCTAAAAGTCAAAACTCAGAGGCTGTGTTCCAAATCACACCCTATACCCCCATTCACTATTCCCCATTATTTCACTAATATAGTCCACTTGACTGAGTGAATAATTACATAGTTAATTAAGTTCAATTTCGAAGTTAATTCAGACACTGATGAACACCTGCTGTTAACAAGCAGAATCACTGAAGGAAAGAGGAACAAGAACAGCAAAAAAGATCAAATCAACTGAAGAAAAAAGACATTAAATCTGTGAAGATCTTAGCAGAGGAGGATTAAACAACTCCACAAACAGCATTACCAGCTTCACTTATTACTGACCAGATTTACTTTATTTCTGTCAGACGTCTACAGAAGGTCTTATTAAAAGGTGACAGAGGTTTAATGTCATTTTATTTTCATTTGATGTTACCATGATGGTGTGCACTGTTTGCTTTAGTTGGGCTCTTGACCCTTGACTCTTGAACATTAGTTTCTATTTGGCTCTGATAGCTGTGTCTTACATTTGCTATTGCAAAAAAGCTGAACGAAAACAGTATTAGATGACAGTGACTATTTGTTAATGGTCACAATCATCATCTATTGGTCCGTTGCACTGCTCTTTTTATTGTCTAAAGTATTTATTTGGGTGACATTTTGTATATATGATTATAGTATCACTGTGATTTTACATATCAAGATCTATCTGAGTTTTGACAACCAGAAAATATGAAGGATTTTAAAAAAATATTTTTTTTGTATATTATCAGACAGACACACACAGACATCAATAATCGGCGTATGAATCTCAACAATGGTGACAATTAAAAAAGTGGCATGCTGTAATGCATGTTGGGTACCAGCATAGTACAAAAAAATTATGCATGACTCCCAGCATGCATTGCGGGTTTAATAAATTATGCAGCTGACTTGTCTGGTTATTTTCTTTAATGTTTATTTTTTGCTTTTATTTTTGCTGTTGGTTTTGTGTTGACTTTAAGTAATGTGTTTTGTGATGTTCAGATTGGATGTTATCTTTTTTGTTGATTGTCACCATTGTTGAGAGTCATTGGCTGATTCTTGATGTTTGTGTGTGTCTAACTGAAGCTGCAGTTAAATTTGTATTAGTGAATGATGAGTTTAAAAATCCTTCATAACTGATTGAAAACTACATAACTGATTCCAACTGATTGTGCAGGGTGCTTGATCTTTTGCTGTAGTTTCACTGTGCAGTAATATAAAATTAAGCTGTATTAAAAAAAAAAATTGATAAGTGATTAGACTCTGGACCAGATCGATGATTCAAACATCATCATGTGATGATGAAATATTCCAAACATAACCAGCAACACCTGATATCATTTTTGTTTGCTTGATTTCTGCTACAACAAATGTGTCTTAATAACACAGTTACAGCAACCAAAGAGAAACTAATGTTAAAGTCAAGGGTCAAGAGCCCAACTAAAGCCAACACTGATCTCCATAATGGTAACATCAAATGAAACAAAACAACATCCAAACCTCCGTTAATTCTCAATAGGAATTGTTGTAGACGTATATGAACATTAAATAAAGTCAATCTGGTTAGTAATAAGTGAAGCTAGTAAAGTTATTTTTTAGAGTTGTTTAATCCTCCTCTGCTGAGATCTTCAGAGATTTAATGTCTTCTGTGGCTGAAGTCAGTTGTAGTTCTTGAATTTCACTTTTTTATATTTGTGTTGTTCCTCTGTCCTTCAGTGATTCTGCTTGTTAACATCAGGTGTTCATCACTAATGCTCAATCATCAGTTAATTAATCACTGAATTATATCATTAACTTCAACACTGCTTCAGTGTTACTCCAACACAGTGTGGACACACAAGTGTTCATTTAAAACTGAAGTGGGGTTGAAAGGGTTAAAAGTGTCAAATAAAAAAAAAACAGAATGAAGCGTAATTTAACGGTAATCAACTGTAAATTTATTTACGGCATAAAACTGTAGAAAAACAGCAATTTACTGGCAACCACAACTGCCAGTATTTTACCGTAAAATCAAGGAAAAACAGTAATATACTGTAAAACCTAACAGTCAGATTTACTAAACAAAAGAAGTTAATTTCACTGAAATATTAGTAAACGTTTATAGAAAAAAGGTATACAAAGTCAATAACTGATAAGGAGAGTAAATATTAAACTGAAGTGTTTTATGTGTTTTGCACAGGATGATATAGGAGAGATCTGTTAGTTTAATGAATTAGTTGTGTGTGTCACCATTGTGCTGGAGAGTAGAGCCTGTGCTTAAGTCAAAGATGAGCAGAGAAACACTGAGGTTAAGCTGCCGGTTGCTTTAATTAAAGCAGTAACTGTGTATTGCTGATCCAGTGATAATTTAAGTTGCTAAGTACTTTAGCACATACATGTATGCTAATGTTGCGAACTGCAAAGATTTGAGTTAAAGTCATGTTTTTAATTAATTTACTATTACACATTAGGTGTTTGCAGTTTAATATTAAGAGATATTAGTTTTCAGTGGACTCAAATGAAGTAACTTCACAATACTCTCAGTATAAATACTAGTTTTTAATCTCGAACTGTTTGAAGCAATCGGTTTCCCAAATGATATGAGTTACCTTCCATAGTATTTTTACGGTAACATACTGTAAAAAAGGAGAGCTGTATATTAACGGTAGAGGGCTGTAAATTAACAGTACATTGCTGGCAACCGTAGCTGTTTTCTCATTTCAAATAATGTTTCTATAAGGTTAAATGTAAACTAAGATATAACGTTTTAACTGTAACATTTTGAGGATGTTTTGGGAAAGTTGTTGAGATAAAAGATTATACAATGTTCCATAATAACAGAGGAACATTATCAAATCAACGTTCGCAAAATGTTTTGAGGATATCATTGAGGCCTGAGATGACGGAATGTATTTTATAAAACGTACTTGTAATGTGACGTGTTAAAGCAAGAATGTTATCCTACACAGCAAAAACTCCAGTGTTAAATTAACACTCCTGGGAGTGTATATAAGTCCACACTCAAGAGTGTTAAAGTTAAGGAGATAATTAAGTGATTAATTGAGTGATGATTGAGCATTATTGAAGACACCTAAAGCAGAATCACTGAAGGAGAAAAACTCAAATTGTAAGCCACCGTTATGGCGATCATTGGTTGCTTTAGTTGGGCTCTTGACCCTTATATTATTAACTTTAGATTTTGTTTGGCTAATGTATCTGAGTTATAACTGCCAGATGAACAAAGAAAAAAGTGATTTGAAGTTGTTGGTTGTATTATGACAATCATCATTTGAACTTTATGATTTTGATTTATGTTGTTGGTTACAGCATAACTGTGATTCTGAATAAATACGCAGAATTTTAGCTATATTAAAAAGGATTTCTTAAAAGTTGTTTCTAAAAAAAATCTGTTTATAGGCACTCACAGACTTCAAGATTCATTCTATGCATCTCAACAATGGTGACGAGCAGAATTTTCAATTAGGAAAAGTAAATTACATAGACAATTCAGATCATAATTTATTCATATCGCAATGCATGATGGGAGCCATTAATGAGTTGTGATTGGTGGCAGCCACTGCAACATGCTTTATTATTGTCACCATTGTTGAGATTCACAGGCTGATTATTGATGTCTGTGTTTCTAAATCAATTTATTTGAAAGTGTTATGATCAGAACAATATTTATTAAATATTTTGGATTATAAGAAACATACCTATACTCATATATGCTCTAAAATCACAGAGTTGTTGCCAATAAGTTAAACCAAACTATCTCAATACGATTCATTGTCAGATCACAGCATGATTATGCCAGAACATAACCAATACTATCAGATCACACTTTACTTTGTTCATTTGACTGTTATAACTAAATAATAGCAGACAAACAAATTTAAAGTGAATGTATAAAGGTTAAGAGCCCAACTAAAGCAAACAATGATCGCCATAACGGTGGCTTACAATTTGAGTTTTTCTCCTTCAGTGATTCTGCTTGTTAACATCAGGTGTCTTCAATAATGCTCAATCATCACTAAATTAATCACTTAATTATCTCATTAACTTTAATCACTGGAGTTTTTGCTGCGTTCCTTTTAGGAGAACATTCTGGGAACCAAAATAAAACTACCCGCTGAAAACATTATTAGAACTTCATGGTAATGTTCCCAGAACATTTTTAGAACAAAGCATTTCTAGCTGGGGCCACTGATAAGCTGATAAGCTAATCTGTATTATTTTGACAGTCTACCGGATTCAATCACAATAGCTCAATCATAATGTGCATCATTATCATTGGCAGCACATTCATTTTCATAAGATGCATGGAAACGCTCAACATGAGTTTTAACAAAGTTTCTGATTAACTTGAGTCACACTTATCCAGGGAAATTATCCCGACCCAGAATTTACTTTACTTGCTTTTTGTAAAGTACAGGTATTCATAAATAGTTCCATACATTCTGTCAGAAATTTTATTTTCGGCACACCACAGCAAAAACTCCTGTGTGTTTATTTGAGACCACACTCAAGAGTGTTAAAGTGTTCAAGTAAGAGTGTTAAATGAACACTGAAGCAGTGTTAAAGTTAATGAAATGATTAAGTGATTAATTGATTGATGATTTACCATTATTGAAGATATATATATATACACACACACACATTTTTTACTTCATACATGAATTAATGTCTACGGATTAACTTAAATCCTCTACATTTTTTAAAATACTCGACCACTGGATTGCATGATAATTCCTTTATTTTCAATTATATTTTACAGTATAGTATATTTTATATAATTTTTTAATACATATTGCCAACATTTAAGATTATTTGACAAATATTAGAAGTCAAGTCAAGTCACCTTTATTCATATAGCACTTTTTACAATACAGATTGTTTCAAAGCTTTACAGTGATAACAGGAAAAAATGCAACAAAGTTTGTTTGAATTTGAAAAATTTATATGATTTTTTTTCCCATAATGTCAACATTTTTTAATTCAGGATGTCTGATCTGTGGCAAGAAAGTGTAATTGGTGAATATAATCTATTAGTAACAAATAACCACCTTTGATCAGACAAAAGATTAGCAAATTATTCTGTTTTATGATACTGAAAACAAAATCACCTGATTATCTTTAACCGGCTTTCTTTGCAACAAATGATGTGTTTTAATAAACACTAATATAAAGACCACAAAAACTCACAAAATAAACCCAAGAGTCAAACTGCCCAACTAAAGAAAACACTGATATCCATAATGGCAATTAAACATTTTTAATAAATCATGGAAATCTAAACCTCTGTTAATTCTCAATAAGAACTTCTGTAGACATCTGACAGAAATAAAGTCAGTCTGGTTAGTAATAAGTAAAGCTGGTAATGTGGAGTTGTTTAATCCTCCTCTGCTGAGATCTTCAGAGATTTAATGTCTTCTGATTTAATTTAATGCTGTGACTGGAAGTCAGTTGTAGTTCTTGTGTTTCTCTTTCCTTCAGTGATTCTGCTTGTTAACAGCAGGTGTTCATCACTAATGCTCAATCATCACTTAATTAATCACCTCAGTATCTCATTAACTTTAACACTGCTTCAGTGTTACTTTAAGGGCCCTTTCACACCAACCTTGTTTGGTCCGGACTTTCGGACTTTTCAGTTTGGTCCGAATCAAAATTACAGGTGTGAAACCTACTTCGGACCACGGTCCGGACCAAACAGATGAAATTTGGTCAGACGAAAAGAGGTAGTATCGGTCCGGATCAAACTGAACAAAGGTTTGGTTTGTTTCTAGTGTGAAAGCATTTCTGTATGGTTCAGACTTTCAGACCTTTAACAGGAAGTTCCGGTGGTTCCTGCATAGCCGAAAAAACAGAAAAAAATTAGCCGTGGTAGCACATGGGGAGAGGAGGAGACGAGGTTTTTAATTGAAGTATGGTCTGATGACATAATAAGAAGTCAACTGGAAAAAAACGCACAAAAATGCAGACACATTCCAAATATAGTTGCAACGATATGCGTCTGTTCATTCATGTTGTCAAAGTTACCCGCCGAATTGACAACACGCTGACGTCAGACGCATGTCCATTTAGAAACCAATCAATGTCAAGATGCAGCCCACATAGATAATGACGACAGGACGCAAGTATGTCACGTAAAGTTCTTTAGTGCGCTCACATAATTGCAGTGTGAAACCAAACCAAAACTTTCTGAAAGTATAAAATGTATCAAAACATGAACTTTGGTTCGGACCTTGGTGCGGACTTTCAGGTGTGAAAACGCCCTTACACTCTGTAGAGTGGGACCATATGTGCTCTGAGAAGTGTTGATTTAACACTGGAGATTTTGCTGTGATATTCCACCATGGCTTCTTCCAGAAGTAAAGGCTGATATTAATATCCTGGAATAGAAAAGAGAATGGAGAACGGAGGAAGTGGGAGTTAAAACAAGCATTTACATGAGAAACAGTTATTATAATTATTTAAAGATTTACACAGACGGATTCAAGAACAAACAGGAATGTGTGGGAGTTGGTATTCATATCCCAGAATTTAAAATAAATCTCTCCAAAAGACTATCTGACCAGTTATCTGTATATACAGCAGAAATAGTGGCAGTCATTATTGCATTATCAGTGGGTTGAAGAGGTCAGACCGGATAGGGTGGTACTATGCACAGATTCTTTAGCTATAAAAAGCATACAGTCAATGACATCTGTCAGAGAAGATCTACTAATAGCACTTTATCACAGTTTGCTAAGATTGCATCGGGGTGGCATAGATGTACAGTTTTGTTGCGTGCCAGCACATAAAGGGGTAAAAGGGAACGAGACTGCAAACAAACTGGCTAAAGAGGCATTGCTAAAGGTAACAACAGTTACAATTCCACTTGGAAAAGGCGAAGGAAAAGCGGTGGTTAAGAAGAAAGGACTTGAAATATGGGAGAAATGGTGGGAGGACGACAGGAAAGGAAGGAGATATTATAAAATACAAAAAATTGTCAGTATAAAGAATTACATGGAAAGGACCAGGAGAGAGGAAATTGTAATGACAAGACTCAGGGTGGATCACACAGGGCTGAATGGGACATTATTTTTAATAGGGAAAAGGAATAGTGAGAACTGTGAAAACTGTGTGGTTAAAGAAAATGATGAACATGTAATATTGTATTGTACACTGAATGAGATGGAAAGACTGATGTTTACAATCTACCATTAAATAAGAGAAGAAGAAGAAGAAGAAGAAACATCAGATTCAGGCACTTTCTGCTGTTTCCTGCATCATCAATACTAAGGTCCAGTTTGGCCTGTTTAAAGGGGAACTTGGCAACTCTAGCCATTTCTTCGCTGATTTTAACTTTTGTTGTCGCATGTTTTCTCAATGAGCTCCCCCTACAGCTGTGGGGCGTATATTTCACAACACTGTCGTAAAAAAACTCACTTGCGGCACCCTCCTCCCCCTTTCTACCGCTGCTCATGTGCATTTGTTGTTATCGGAGCCGGCCAACTTTATCGTGTGGAGCTATGTCGACCGAGGATAATACATCATACACAGTATCATAAGGCGTGTGTGTTAATGTCGAATTGCCGTAAAGCAGTTCGTGTTTCTCGCTTGTTCTCGCTTCTCACGAGACTTCCTATTTCCAACTTACCGGGACGTTAGTCCCCATGTTGCAAGGTTAGTTTTCTGCCTAGGAACGTTGGGGGGAGCGGGGAAAGTCACCATTCTCACCAGAACAGGTTATTTAACCATCCAAATGATTTCTAAACGGTTTTATTAAGTTGAAATAGTTGCCAAGTTCCCCAGTACTCACAGATTCCTCTTGTTGGCTTTTAAAGCTGATAACATGTGGTTGAATGTACAATACACAAACACAGGAGTGTGAGTCTGCAGGGAGTTTTTAGGTTGGACTGTAGGGCTGGGCGGTAAAACGATAATGATAATTATTGCGATATAATTTTTCTTGATAAAACGATATCAAGACTTCGATAAATGTTCGATAATGTTTATGCGCCAAAAGCGGAACGAAACTCATTTATCCGCTCGGCTCAAAGTCCAAACGGCAGAGCAGCGCGAGCTCACTAGCAGATGCGTTACTCTGATCGTCTCACTCACGAGATCCAGTGAGAAGCGCTTGAATTCAGCGAAGAACACAAATGTCTCAGTGATTTAAACCAGTTTAAAGGCAGATGAAACAGCACTGACAAACTGGAGAAACACTGTGCGCAACGATACAGTCAGAATCTGTATTGATACTGAATCCATTTACCATGGATTTACTGTAATATTAGCCTACACAGCAAAAACTCCAGTGTTAAATTAACTCTCCTGGGAGTTTATATGGCTCCAGACTCAAGAGTGTAAAGTGTTAAAATATGAGTGTTAAATTAACACTCAAGAGTGTTAAAGTTAATGAGATAATTACGTGATTAATTGAGGGATGATTGAGGATTATTGAAGACACCTGATGTTAACAAGCAGAATCACTGAAGGCGAAAATCACAAATTGTACGTCACCATTATGGAGATCAGTGTGTGCTTTAGTTGGGCTTTTGACCCTTATAATTTAACATTAGAATTTGTTTGTCTGTTGTTATTTAGTTTTAACAGACAGATGAACATAGGAAAAAAGTGATTTGACGTTGTTGATTATGTTATGATGTAATCATCATATGAACTTGATCACTGAACTTATTAATAATCTTGTGACATAGATACATGTTGTTAATTACAACATCATTGATTATACGTCAAAGATCTAGAATTTTCTATATAATACAAAGGATTTCTTAAAAGTTGTTTTCAAAAAAAAGTCTTTATAGGCACACACAGACATCAAGATTCAATCTATGCATCTCAACAATGGTGACGAGCAGAATATTCAATTAGGAAAAGTAAATTATATAGACAATTCAGATCATAATTTATTCATACCGCAATGCATGATGGGAGCCATTAATGAGTTGTGATTGGTGGCTGCCAGAATGCACTGCAACATGCTTTATTATTGTCACCATTGTTGAGACTCACAGTCTGATTATTGATGTCTGTGTTTCTAAATAAAATTATGTTTTTAAGTTTTTTTTTTTAGATATTTTTGATTATATTAAAAGCACTGAAAGTTCTATGCTGTAGAATCACAGAGCAGTTGTAATTAACAAGTTAAACTATCTCAGTAAATTTAGATTTTCAAATCACAACATGATTATGTCAAAACATAACTAACACCATCCAATCACTTTTTGTCTTTGTTCATCTGGCTGCTATAACTCAATAACAGCAGACAAACAAGATCTCAAGAAAAAAGATAAAAGGGTCAAGAACCCAACTAAAGCAAACACTGATCTATATAATGGTGACGTACAATTTGTGATTTTCTCCTTCAGTGATTCTGCTTGTTAACATCAGGTGTCTTCAATAATGCTCAATTATCACTCAAGTAATCACTTAATTTTCTCATTAACTTTAACACTCTTGAGTGTTAATTTAACACTCATATTTTAACACTTTACACTCTTGAGTCTGGAGCCATATAAACTCCCAGGAGAGTTAATTTAACACTGGAGTTTTTGCTGTGTAGTAATATTAACTGCACCATTAAATGTGGGATAAACATATTGAATTGTATTATATTATTAACAATGTATTAAAGGACTAATGGAATATAATTACAGTATTTAATGTATTTAGGCTACTGTTTTTCATAAATACCATAGAAACAATAAAGTTACATTTTGCCATGATAGTGAGGTGCTATAGGCTATGCCTGGTTTTATCTGTGGTTATGATCTATTCTAAATGCATGATACTGGATGACCAATGGTTAATTTTAATAAAACTCAAACAGTCAGAATATTTTTATATATTTTTTTTACATAACATTAACAGATGTTACTGGTTTTTTTTTTTAATGAACATAAATTTAACATCGTAGTATTTAGCTTGAGTTAGGATGCAGATTTACTGTCAACTCACTGTCAAATATGCGTTTTGAGACAAAACATGTAATATTAATATTGCAGCATGCACTGCAAACTGTGCTGAAGATAGGCTACGTGCCATCAAAGTCACTTTACACTAAACAATATCCCCCATTAGCACATGCAGAAACTAAGAAATATAGTTTTCTATTCAGATATTTATTTTAAGGAAAAATGACACATGTTTGAATGTTCTACCTCAGATTTGTGAAATGTTCCCCTGTTTGGCAAGTATTTGTCATGATATGTTCTGACAATAAAGAGTAGTTTAAAACCACAATTAACGCTCTGGTTTCTACAACTTTCACGTAGGAGCAAAAATCTGCCTTTAAACTTAAAATAAATAAAGATTTGACATTTATCGTGATAATTATCGATATCGACTAATATAAAAAAAATTATCGTGATAATTTTTTTTAGCCATATCACCCAGCCCTAGTTGGACTGAATGTTTTTTTTTTTTTTTTTGTCAAAGTCAAATGTGAAATGAAACTACTTCATGCACTGTGCAATCAGGCCGTGATTCTAACTAACACTTTTTAGTTAACTTAAAATCTAGTAATCTGTACTATGCCTTTTTAAATGAGAAAATCCAGTTTTATACTGCAGTTATTTTTCTGTTTGCATTCACTGCTTTCCCAGAGTCATCTTAAATGTTCAATTTTCAATTTTCAAAAATTGAGAGAACATCTTATAAGCTAATAAATATATATTACTGTATTATTTACACTACTGTATATGTATTATTCCCCTTTATCAATAACTGTGATTTGTTGTTGCATCGCTGCATTAATAGGAAGATAATTAAAATAATATAAATCAAGTTCCTAGTGCCCAACCAAACGGAACAATGATCCCCATAATGGTGACATCAACAACATTTTATGAAAATCAACAACAATTTATGAAGTCAGCTTTTTTGCATTTTTGCCAGCACTTTTTCACTTGTTTTTATGGACATTGCATTGTCATTCATGTACTTGAGTTTCGTTCAACATTGGAGTTTCGGGTCATCGAGTTCATAACCATTGTATGCCAGTTGTCTTATCATTCAGTGTTTGACTTCTCATCTTATGTTTGGTAAACTGTTGAGGGTTGAAATGTGTATTGTGTGTATAGGGTAGATATTTTTCTATTTGTGTGGTGTCTTATGTGCTCTTTTCCTAATAATAACTCATTAAAAGCATTTTAAGAAGCTACTCTTCTTTACCATTTTCTTATTTGACCCTTGGAAATAATAAAATAATTATGTATATACAATATTAATTTAAAATAGTCTATAGTTTTTTTCTTCAGTTGGATGAGGAAAAGTGCCTTGAATATCTCTGCAGGTCATGAGATGTTTCAGGATGCAGGTCTGAAGAAACTTAAGTTGGAGGACAGATTCAATGACTTTATCTTTTGTGAAATTCCAGTAACAGATTAGGTTTGACTCCTGATGAATGTCTTGGGAAAGGTTAAAGGGTTATCTCTTTTTCTATTTATTTGACTGCTGTGACCGTGTGTTTGTCAAACACATTTGCAGCAGCAAAGAAAGTTAAAGTGATGATGGTTACCTGTTGATGGTTTTATAATCATCATGAAATAACCTCATTGAATAAACATTTTAATTTCACAATTATTTTGTCAAATTAAAAAAAAAATTCACATCATAAACCATGTGTTATTGCAGAATGAGATCCAGCAATATTATAACAACAAGTTAGAAGACTTGAGTAACATGAGTATAAGCTAGTGCTTGAAGTGGGGAAAGAAAGGTGCCAGTACTCTCTTGCATTGGCAAATCATGACATTTGAAATTTCTACAGTGAAAAACAAAACTTGGAGATATTGCTGGTACAACAACAATTTATTGTTATTTATTACAATATTTTATTTTTTAATATATGTTATATGTAATATGTTATTTATAACAACATAAATGTATTAAAACAAGTCGTGTGTGTGTGTGTGTGTGTGTGTGTGTGCATGCACACGTGCTTGCGTGTGTGTGAAAACGGAACTCCTCCAAGTCTGCATTTATGGTCCGTGTATGTTTTGATAGTTTGTTTTCCAATTTGAAACGAAATAAGCAGAAACGAGAAAACGGCGCCTTTATTAGTTTTTTCGTTCACAGACAAAAAAACGTATAAATGACTTCAAAATTAGTTTTCCACATGTGGGCGTTATGGAAGCTTGTTTCCGCCACTAAATAAATAAATCATAATAATAATTGCGACTTTTTTTCTCACAAGTACCGATGATGGTGAAATACATTTTTACTGAAACTGTAATCATAGCCGCGACCCGCGAGAATGATTGACTGGACAATAGCGGACGCAATTAAAAGCGCAATATAACTTCAGTTAACAAAAACACAATTAAAAAAGTGTTTAATATAAGTGACTTTGTCTTTGTTTTATTGTTTTTGTTGTCTTTAATCAAATAATTGTGAACCACAAACCGAGCCTTCGTTTTAAAGGGCATTTCCAAATATATTTTATTTATTTGTTATAATATGGGTATTTTATGTCACCCGTCTTATTAGTTTGATTATAGTATAGGTGAGTTTTTTTTTAAATTATTTTACTATTTTATTTTTGTTTTTTAATTAACAATATATCATAACAACTTATAAAGATCAAAATCTACAGAAGAGATTAACAAATAACACTGGTGTTGTCATAACTTAACTAATCAATGGGAAAATTTCCTCACCGGCACAACCCTATTCTTAATGTTGGCTACATGTTACAGATTTAATGTTGAGCACATAATGTTAAAGGCTTCTTAAATACCATTACACTCGGTTGAAGAGTCAAGAAGGATGTGTTAATTTACAGTGATTTCAATCTGTCCTTAGTTGGTGTCCCAGTGTAATTATAATACAGCAAAAATAAAAACAAACACACACACACTGTAAAAAATTTACTGTAAAATTTACAGCAACTTACTGGCAATTTTGGTTGCCAGTAAGCCTGTAAATTTTACAAGATTACCGTAAATCATAAACTACAATTAACTGTAAAAAATACAGCACACCTGTAAAAGCAGAAAAACAAGAGCAGCTGTGAATTTACAGTTCTTTATTGTATTATTTACAGTATGATTATTTGATAATTTGAGGAAACCGATTATCTTAAATTGGTCAATTGACATTTCATATTTATACTGTGATTTTATTTCATTTGAGTCCACTAAAAAATAAAATTAATTTAAATGAGTTAACAAACCATCTATTTAACTCAATCCTCTTGCAGATAATTGTTAGTTAACAACAGCATACACCTGAATTGACGAACTTAACAAAAAGATCATCAATACATCAGCAACTACAGTCACTGCCTTTAAATAAAGCAACACACAGCATAACATCGGTGTTTTTCTGCTCATCCTGAACTGAAGCACAGGCTCTACTCTTCAACACAATGGTGACACACAAAACGCAACAGAAACACATCTCCACAAAACAGATCTCCACTATATCATTATGTGCAAAAACACATAAAATCACACTTAATTTCAGCATTTACTCTCCTGAACAGTCATTCATATAAATATATATTCACATTTCACATTTATTGTCACATAAATACATGCACAGAAAATAACTTATTTTGTTTCGTAAATTTGACTTAGATTGTATAGTAAACTACTGACTTCCAGCCACAGCCATATATTTAATCAACTGAAAAGAAAAGAAGACAGTACATATCTAAAGATCTCAGCAGAGGAGGAGTAAATAACTCATTACCAGCATCACTTGTCAAGGTCTTTTTAAGAATTAACTGAGGTTTAGATGTTGATGATTTATGGTTTAGTTTGTAGTCACCATGATGGTGATAAGTGTTGGCTTTAGTTGGGCTGTTACCCTTGACATTGCAACATTAGGTTTTCTCTGGCTGCTTTACCTGTGTGTTTCTAAGGCACAACACTTATAGCTATAAAGCCAAGGGAAAAGAAATCTGGTGACTATGGCTGTGTATTGATGATGTCATCAAAAGAGCTGACAGATCAGTAGCACCTTATTTCACCCAGAGTTTAATGTCTTCTCAGGCATATGTTATTTTTCCATATAACTGATTAATATAGCAATTAATATAGCGATTATCCATAAGGCAATTTAACAGCATCATCATTTGAATGATTTTAAAAACAATATGACATAGATAGCTTAAAAAAAACATCATGTTATTAAGTCACACACAGACATCAACAATCAGCGTATGAATCTTAACAATGGTGACACTCAAATGAAACACTTCATGTTGCAATGCATGCTGGGTATCACCTTAATACAGAACTCCCAGCATGCATTGCAGCATGTATAAATTATGCACCTGATTTGTCTTATTTTCTTTTCTTCTTACCATGTGCTTTTATTTTTGTTGTTTTTTGATGTGACTTTTTAATAGCTTGATTTGTGATGTTCAGAGTTGATCTATCTATGTTATGTTTGTCACCATAGTTGAGGTTCATATGCTGATTCTTGATACACGTGTGTTCCAGTTGTTTTATAGGTTTTGTGAATCTTATATATGTCAAACACAAATTACCTGATATAATCACAACTGAACATCATCATGCTGTAGAATCACACAACTATATTAATCAGTAAGGTGAAACTTATTACAACCTCAATTTCATAATAAATAACTTATTCTGATCAAGATTAGCCACTAGATGTTGTCAAGGCTGATATCAATAGACATCCATCAACACCTGAACACCATTTTACTTGACTTTCATTGCCATAACAAATCTGTATTTTAAAGACATGGTAATAGTAGTCAAAGCAAAACGAATGGTCAACTTATCAAGAGTCAAGAGCCCAACTAAAGTAAACACTAATCACGAGCATGGTAACTTCAAATGAAATGTTTTCAATAAATCATCAACATCTAACCCTCAGCTATTTCTCAGTAAGTCGGATTATGACAGAAATAAAGTGAGTCTGGTTTGTAATAAGTGAAGCTGGTAATGCTGTTTGTGGAGTTGTTTAATCCTCCTCTGCTGAGATCTTCACAGATTTAATGTCTTCTTTTCTCTTCAGTGGATTTCCTCTAAGGCTGTGGGTGAAGTCAGTTGTTTCCTGAAAAAATCTCACAGTCAAATGTACTAAACAAAAAAGTAAAATGATGTGAATTACTTTATGTGATTTTATGTGTTTTTGCACATAATGATATAGTGGAGATATGTTAGTGTTTAATCTGTTGGGATTTAAAGTGTTTCTGTTGAGTTTTGTGTGTCACCATTGTGTTGAAGAGTAGAGCCTGTGCTTCAGTTCAGGAGGAGCAGAGAAACACTGAGGTAAGGCTGAATATTGTTTTATTTAAAGTCAGTGACTGTGTATTTGCTGATGCATTAAAGTTATTCAACTCATTCATGTGTGCTGTTGTTGTCTAGTAGGAATTAGTTAAATGTATGTTTCTAGTTAACTCATAAAGTCTTTTTCTTAGTAGACTCAAATGAAATTAGGCCACGGTATAACTATTTAATGGCAAATTTCCTCAAATGAAATGAGTTGTCTCAGGTTTTAATTCAATGCATTATTAATAACAGTAACATACTGTAAATAATACAGTAAAGAACTGTAAATTCACAGCTGGTCTTGTTTTGCTGTTTTTACAGGTGTGCTGTATTTTTTACAGTATAATTGTAGTTTATGATTTACAGTACTCTTGTAAAATGTACAGGCTTACTGGCAACCAAAATTGCCAGTAAGTTGCTGTAATTTTTACAGCAATTTGTTACAGTGCACGTAATATGTATGCGGCAAAACACATCTGCTTTTCCTCTTTACAGTGTGATGAAAATAAACTTTTCTTAAAGCGTGTTGTACATCACCACAGATTTATTGCCACCCTCCGTTACTGTAATAGACAATTGTCCTGCAAAATGAGGTTTTTGAAAGAAAAACATTGTGAGCAAATGTCGAATTGTTTTTTTGAAATTTAAACCAACAATGTAAGAGGCTTTAGGCTGTCTGGTGAACTCTGTATGAACAAACACCCAGCTTTGCAGTATAGGTGGCACAGAAGCAGTATCTGACCTGGCATTTAGATGTACAGTACACACTGTCTAATGGAGCTCAAAGGAGGCACTGTGAATTTGCATAGCAATTTCATTCAAAGAGCCTATTAAATGTGAAGTGACAACATGAAACACTTATATATATAAAAAACACCAGTCGTTGGTGGCAAGTCATATAATGATTGAATACCAATTTACTCATTTTGGCTCACAATAATCAGATAATAAAATATATATATATATGTGTGTGTGTGTGTGTGTGTGTGTGTGTGTGTGTGTGTGTGTGTGTGTGTGTGTGTGTGTGTGTGTGTGTGTGTGTGTAAAGGCAGGATCACCTACTGGGTGGAACCCAAACGGAAGTCCAGTCCTGGCTGTATAATCAAACAATACAAACTAGAAACAATGCATGCCATCAAGAACATTTTTTTATTCAACAGGAACTTGATCCAGTTTCCCCCATTTTTACTAATAACTGCTTTGTGTTAATTCAGAGGACAGGAAGGCAAACTTAAGCATGAACTCGAACAAGATTAATTAAGATTTTCAAAGCATTTTGGAACTCTTCTTGGTGGAAATTGACAGCATGTTCAAAAAGAGATGAAATGTCAGGAAACTGCATAGAAAATTGCCTCTCCACATCATCCTGGTCCTCTGGTGACTGAAATGGATTCTACCCAAAAGTTGAAACTCGTGTCAATGAAGATCTTGCTTAACGGTCATACCAGCCTGCAGCCTCCACTGCATTTGCCAAAAGATCCACAGATAATCTCTTTTGGCATCCTCCATGAGCCAAAACATTAGGTACCCCCTTTGCTGTAAATAGTAATAATAATAATAATAATTAGACAAAAGAACATGTATCTTATCAACATAATTTCAGTAATTTGATAAGGTAAGGGACTTTTAACAGATGATAGAAGGTCATTTACAAAATCGGAGGCATTCTTGACTCTGAGACAGTTAAGGCCTGTGGCCTACAGTGGCAGTCGAATTATTCACAATTACATATGCCTGTGCTCTGTAAGATTTACTGCGATAATTAACTGGGGCTATCATGAAATAATATTTGCCAAAAGTGTCAGATTTTCCTGAATGCGCTGTAGAATAATTTACATCCAAAGATTTTCAACATTACAATTTTTAGAGGAAACGTTCTTGAACTAAAAATAGCAAAAGGGAGACAGACACATTAACTGTCATAAATGGTTAATGAAAAGGGTCAACTCCAGATACACCTAATTGGTCCATTCAGTGTTTTCAAACTGACATTTATTCGCTACATTATGTGTCTAAAGTACAAATTGTAATTTCTTTCCATCTTAAAACACTCACGGCTACAACTTTACAAAAATACATAGACATGGAGTAATACTCAAATATGTCCATCTGGCACACCACTTCGACTGAGATAGCACAAAAGGCTGGACACCCTCCTGGCTGGATTAAATGGAGTAAAATGACAACATGCACACAAGCGGACTGAGTATAGACCCAGAGAGAATATAAACAAATCCACAGTGGACTTGTTTTGGGACATTTTAAAAGGCTTGAGGTTTAATGCATTAAGAGCACAACTAATGGGAACACTAATCACTGTTATGGTGACTTCAAACGAAACCCAGTTAAATCTCTGTTAATTCTCAATAAAAACTTCTGTAGAAGTCTGACAGAAATAAAGTCAGTCTGGTTAGTAATAAGTGCAGTTGATTTCATCTAAGACTGTGTCTGAAGTCAGTTGTAGTTTTTGTGTTTCTCTTTCACTTAATTATCTCATTAACTTTAACTCTACTTTAACACTCTGTAGAGTTTGAGCATATGTGCTCTGAGGGATTGTGCTGTGAAGAAACATCACAGCACTGGGTGGGAGTTTCCTGGTTACAGATTTCCAAAGAATACTTTCCTGTTTTTTTTTTTTTTTTTTTTTTTTTGGGAAAGGAGCCATGAATAAGAGATTGAAGAGACACCACCCAAAGAATATGAATAAAATCCGTCTAAGTTTTCAATCTTGAACACACTTCATCTGTGAACACATAGGCTACTGTATTGTAAGTCTGTGAGAGCAAATAATGAAATCAGGCAGGTATATCGTAAACAAAGTTACTGAAGGAACAACTGGATCACAAACAGAGAGTCTCTTTCAGGATGAAGAAAAAGCTAGAATGTGCAGTAAGTAGAAATTTTATCCTGACGTAGAGATGGAGTTGGTAATGGAGCAATAATGTTTGAGTAACTGAAAATGTTACATAAAATAATGCTGTAAAATCCAACAGTTGTTCTAACTAACACTTTTAAGTTAACTTTTAATTGTAAAAATAAAGGCTACTATTCACATACTATGGTTATTCAGAAAAAAACAAGTTAAGATTAATTGATTGGTTTGAGGGCAATTTTGTCAAGCAAAAACAAATAAAAAATACAAATAAATAAATGGTTTTAATAAATATAAAGTGGCGTAGCTGGTGTTGTTAAATGTGTCACTAATGTTTGGGGAAATGTCACATGCAAGTTCAAATTGTGTTTCTAAGAACAATGTCAATGTTTATGCTTTTATATTGAATATATTAACATTAGGGGTGGAACGGTACACAGAAGTCACGGTTCGGTTCATACCTCGGTTCAGAAATCACGGTTCAGTACAATTTCGGTACAATGGAGTGAAAAGCAAAACAAAAATGCAGAAGGCATTTTTATAAATGTCTTAAGCCTTGTATTTTTTAAATAAGTTTTATTAATAAAGGCATAGAACCAGTTTATTTGTAGTGCACTGACAATAGTTTTATATAATTTAATTTGTTTATTAATTAAATTAATAAAAAGACAAAAAGACCTTGTGATATGTTTGGTAATTGTACCTGAATGAATTTAAAATTAATTTGCTATATTTCAGATCAATATATTTAAGCCTAACTTTATTCTCATCTGATTTGATTTCCGTATAAAATAATACTACCATTAAAAACCACTTTTGATTTTCTTGTTTAATCAATGTAGAATGTGTAACTTAAAAATAAATTGTGTGTGTGTGTGTGTGTGTGTGTGTGTGTGTGAGTGATTTTGGTTGGGTGACAGTTGTAGGTTACAGTTTGACAAGAGTTTAGGGTGTGACAAAAGCACAATGTTGTGTTTTATTGCGAGTGTACACAAATATATGTATCTTTTTCTCCTAGTCATCTGTATACAAGACGAAACCAATCAATCACAGAGAGCGTTCGATGCTGGTGCTTCACTGAGCTCACAGGCCCAGTGCGTTTGGGAAACGAAGCCTTGCTTAGATGACAGAGAAACAATCGGGAGTTATTTCGCAATAAACAAACCACAAGTGTACATAACGGTTCAAAATGTTGACGTCAGTAAGATTTTTTTAATGAAATTAATATTTTATTCAACAAGGATCGATGCATTAAATTGATCAAAGGGTTTTACACTGTTAAAAAAATATATACTTCATATAAATGCTGTTCGTTCAACTTTGTTCATCAAATAATTCTGCATAAAATGTATCATGGTTTCCACAAAAATATGAAACTGTTTTCAACATTAATAATATGCTAATATGAAATGGTCCTGAGCAGCAAATCAGCATATTAAAATGAATTATCATCATGACTGGAGTAATGATGCCGAAAATTAAGCTTTGATCACATGAATAAATTACAGTTTACTATGGCAAAGAAAACAGATAGCCTATGTATGTATTTTTTATCAAATAAATGCAGAAGAGAATTAAAAATCTTACAGACCCCAAACTTTTGGACAGTAGGCTAGTGTACAATAGTACATTTACTATAATTAGGGTAGTTTTGTAAAAGTCACTGACTAATTACAGGCAAGTTGAGAGCACAAATCACAAAATATTTAGTAGTCTTGAAAATTTATTCAGATTTAGCATATTGATGATGCATTCACCTCATAAATCATGACACACTGCTCTAGCACAGGAAAGTGCATACAAGTTCAAGTGCTTGCTTTTAAAATGAAAAAGGATTGGTATCGGTATCGATACTGGCCCTGTATTTACTTGGTATCGGATCGATATCGATCATTTTCAATATCGCCCACCCCTACTGTTCAATCGCGCCCGCGCCTCTCTCTCTCACTCACACACACACACACACACAAACACACACACACGGTTCGGTCGCGCCCGCTCCTCTCCCTCTCTCGCGCGCACACACACACACAGTTCAATCGCGCTCGCGCCTCTCTCTTACACACACACACACACACACACACACACACACACAGTTCGATCGCGCCCGCCTCTCTCTCTCACTCACACACACACAAACACACACACACACACGGTTCGATCGCGCCCGATCCTCTCCCTCCCTCTCTCGCGCGCACAAACACACAGTTCGATCGCGCTCGCGCCTCTCTCTCTCTCTCTCTCTCTCTCTCACACACACACACACAGTTCGATCGCGCCCGCGCCTCTCTCGCGCGCACACACACTTTAGCATTGCAATATTGACTTCGCTGTTCATTATGCTGCGTTCAGACCAACTGCGAATTGAGCGAAATTTATCGCTATTTAGAGTTTTATTTATTTTTATACCATGTATTCTCCGTGTAAATTCGTGCACCGAACCGTGACGCCCGTACCGATTCGGTTCAATACTAATACATGTACCATTCCACCCCTAATTAACATACACAGCAAAATCCCCAGTGTTAAATTAACACTGCTCAGTAGGGCTGCACGATTAATCGCACGATGTTGTTATGCGCATCTAATCAGTAAAGCCGGTTCCTTGATTAGTAGTAAATCGCCTTCACCTGCTTTCAGATGGAGCGGCATTTACTACAAAGAGCCGTAGTTAACTGACAAGCTGAGCCAAATCGCGTTAAAATCGAGGACATATCGCCAACGATATTTAATGCGATATGGCTCAGCTTGTCAGTTAACTACGGCTCTTTGTACACAGCAAAAACTCAGTGTTAAATTAACACACCTGGGAGTGTATATGAGTCCACACTCAAGAGTGTTAAAGTTAATGAGATATTTAAGTGATTAATTAAGTGATCATTGAGCATTATTGAAGACACCTAAAGCAGAATCACTGAAGGAGAAAACCGGAATTTCAGGTCACCCTTATGGAGATGAGTGGTTGCTTTAGTTGGGCTCTTGACCCTTTTATTATTAACTTTAAAATTTAGTCGGTTGTTGTATCCGAGTTATACCTGCCAGATGAACAAAGAAAAAAAATGATCTAGTGGTGTTGGTTATATTATGACATTTATCATTTGAACTAAATGTTTGTGATTAATGCTCTTGTTTACATCATAACTGAGATTCTGCATAAATATCCAGAATTTGAGATATAATATAAAGGAGTTCTTAAAAGTTGTTAAAAAAAATGTTTCTTTTAGGCACACACAGATATCAAGATTCAGTCAATGCATCTCAACAATGGTGACGAGCAGAATATTCAATTAGGAAAATTAAATTACATAGACAATTCAGATTAGGGCTGGGCGATATATCGCACGATATTGTTATGCGCATCTCGTCAGTAAAGCCGGTTCCTTGATTAGTAATAAATCTCCTTCACCTGCTTTCAGATGGAGCGGCATTTACTACACAGCACAAACTCCAGTGTTAAATTAACACTCAAGAGTGTTAAAGTTAATGAGATAATTAAGTGATTAATTTAGTGATGTTTGAGCATTATTGAAGACACCTGATGTTAACAAGCAGAATCATTGAAGGCGAAAATCACAAATTGTAAGCAACCGTTATGGCGATAAATGTTTGCTTTAGCTTGGCTCTTAACCTTTATACGTTCACTTTAAAGTTGTTTGTCTACTGTTATTTAATTATAATAGTCAAATGAACAAAGAAAAGTGTGATCTGTTAGTGTTGGTTATGTTCCTTTTTTCAGCATGATTATGTCAAAACATAACCAACACTATCAGAGCACACTTGTCTTTGTTCGTTTGACTGTAATAAATCAATAACAGCCGACAAACAAAATTTAAACTTAAAGTACAAGGATCAAGAGCCCAACTAAAGCAAACACTTATCGCCATAACGGTGGCTTACAATTTTAGATTTTCTCTTTCAGTGATTCTGCTTGTTAACATCAGGTGTCTTCAATAATGCTCAATGATCACTAAATTAATCACTTAATTATCTCATTAACTTTAACACTCTTGAGTGTTAATTTAACACTCATATCTGCATCATATCGTCCATCTGAAAGCAGGTGAAGGCGATTTACTACTAATCAAGGAACCGGCTTTACTGATTAGATGCGCATAACAACATCGTGCGATTAATCGTGCAGCCCTACTGCTCAGTGTTTATTTGAGTCCACACTCTCAGAGTGTTAAAATAACACTGAAGAGTGTTAAAGTTAATGAGATAATTAAGTGAATAATTGAGTGATGATTGAGCATTTCTGAAGACACCTGATATTAACAAGCAGAATCACTGGTTACTGAAGGAGAAAACCGTAATTGGTATGTTACCATTATGGAGATCAGTGTTTGCTTTAGTTGGGCTCTTGACCCTTACATCATTAACTTTAGTAATTGATTGACTGCTGTAAGTCATTTGTAACAGCCAGATGAACAAAAAGAAAAGATGATATGATGGTGTTGGTTGTGATTTGATATAGTTATTAGTTGGCCTGACTCACTGAATTCATTGAGAGCATAATTTGTGAGTTAATGTTACCTTATGGATTATATTCTATCTACTATAGAATACTTGTAGAGTATAACATTTTTAGCCTTTTCAATGAAATCCAAAGGATCAAATCAATAAACAAAAAAAAAAAAAAATTTTTGAAAAGTCTTTTATGTTGGCACACACATACATCAAGATTTAGCGTATGAATCTCAACAATGGCGACAAACAGATCACCTCTGATCATAAGCTCATTATTTATTCATGCAGCAATGCATGATGGGAGCCATGAATGAGTTCTGATTGGAGGCACCCAGAATGCACTGCAACATGCTTTATAATTTACATTTACATTTATTCATTTAGCTGACGCTTTTATCCAAAGCGACTTACAATTGCTATATTTCAGAGGTCGCACGCCTCTGGAGCAACTAGGGGTTAAGTGTCTTGCTCAGGGACACATTGGTGTCTCACAGTGGATTCGAACCCGGGTCTCTCACACCAAAGGCATGTGTCTTATCCACTGCGCCATCACCACCCACCACCATAATTGTCACCATTGTTGAGATTCGCAGGCTGATTCTTGATGTCTGTGTTTACACAGAAGAAAACAGCGATTTTTGGATGTGAACAACTTTTAAGAAATGATTTGGATTACATTGTTAAAGTTAAAAATATTATGCTTATCAAGGATAGTGTTGCTGTAATTAATAAAGTAAATTTAACTCAGAAATTGCACTCCATATGAATTCAGTGATTTAGGTCAAAGGATTTAGAAATAAAGATTATTCTAAATTACAACCAACACCATCATATCACCTTTTCTGTTGTTTTTTTTTTTCATCTGGCTGTTATAAATGAATTATAGCAGCCAAACAAATTCTAAAGTTTATAACTTGAGGGTGAAGAGCCCAACTAAAGCAAGCACTGATCTCCATAATGGTAACATAACAATTAGGGTTGTCTCCTTCAGTGATTGTTAATATCAGGTGTCTTATGAGTCCACACTCTCAGTGTTAATTTAACACTGGGGAGTTTGCTGTGTACACAGTACTTTTTCAATATGCTCATCTTTAGATATTTAGAAACAAGTCTTGTAAAATAATATACTGTAAAAGCATATTTTCTAAAGACAAATGTAGATTAAAAGGTTGATTTTAATCCTTTTTTGGAATAATAGGAAGGGTATTCACTGATATGTGTGTGTTTTGTCTCTGTTTGTCAGGAGGAAGCAGGTGTTTGGTGTTGATGACAGTGTGTCTCGGGCTCATTTGTGTTCTTCTGCTGCTCTTCATCACACTGTACATCACCATCACAGCAGAGAGAGACCTGTTAAAGAGTTACAAGAACACAGTTGAAGAGTTCAATCACACTATCAACAGCTTACAGGACAATTACACTGATCTAATGACTGAAAAAGACCAACTGAAGAACAACTTCAGCTTTTTGAATCAGAAGAAAATGGAGCTGGAGACCAGAGTCAATGATCTCAGTGTTGAGAAAAGTCAGTTACAGAGAAGGTTTGATGCTTTGAATCAGAAGAAACTGGAGTTAGAGACCAGAGTCAATGATCTCAGTGCTGAGAAAAGTCAGTTACAGAGAAGTTTTGATGCTTTGAATCAGAAGAAAATGGAGTTAGAGACCAGAGTCAATGATCTCAGTGTTGAGAAAAGTCAGTTACAGAGAAGTTTTGACTCTTTGAGTCAGAAGAAACTGGAGCTGGAGACCAGAGTCAATGATCTCAGTGCTGAGAAAAGTCAGTTACAGAGAAGTTTTGATGCTTTGAGTCAGAAGAAACTGGAACTGGAGAACAGAGTCAATGATCTCAGTGTTGAGAAAAGTCAGTTACAGAGAAGTTTTAACTCTTTGAGTCAGAAGAAACTGGAGCTGGAGACCAGAGTCAATGATCTTAGTGCTGAGAAAAGTCAGTTACAGAGAAGTTTTGACTCTTTGAGTCAGAAGAAACTGGAGCTGGAGACCAGAGTCAATGATCTTAGTGCTGAGAAAAGTCAGTTACAGAGAAGTTTTGACTCTTTGAGTCAGAAGAAACTGGAGCTGGAGACCAGAGTCAATGATCTTAGTGCTGAGAAAAGTCAGTTACAGAGAAGTTTTGACTCTTTGAGTCAGAAGAAACTGGAGCTGGAGACCAGAGTCAATGATCTCAGTGCTGAGAAAAGTCAGTTACAGAGAAGTTTTGACTCTTTGAGTCAGAAGAAACTGGAGCTGGAGACCAGAGTCAATGATCTTAGTGCTGAGAAAAGTCAGTTACAGAGAAGTTTTGACTCTTTGAGTCAGAAGAAACTGGAGCTGGAGACCAGAGTCAATGATCTTAGTGCTGAGAAAAGTCAGTTACAGAGAAGTTTTGACTCTTTGAGTCAGAAGAAACTGGAGCTGGAGACCAGAGTCAATGATCTCAGTGCTGAGAAAAGTCAGTTACAGAGAAGTTTTGACTCTTTGAGTCAGAAGAAACTGGAGCTGGAGACCAGAGTCAATGATCTCAGTGCTGAGAAAAGTCAGTTACAGAGAAGTTTTGACTCTTTGAGTCAGAAGAAACTGGAGCTGGAGACCAAAGCCAATGATCTCAGTGCTGAGAAAAGTCAGTTACAGAAAAGTTTTAACTCTTTGAGTCAGAAGAAACTGGAACTGGAGACTCAACTAGGGAAGATATCTACACAAGGTTTGTACACAGCATAATCCCCAGTGTTAAATTAACACTCCTCAGTGTACATGTGTCCACACTACAGCTGCGTTTACATGGTTCAATCGGAATTAAATCAATCCAGTTGATGAATCCGAACACAGTGTTTACATGAACGATAAATAAAGTAATCGGGTTGATGTGCGCGTTTATATGTCACAAGATTCAAATCGGAATTGATTTTTTGACATGCGCACACTGCACAAGTATACTGCTGCTGTTCACGCATAACTATTCTCCTCTATTGGTTCTTTATTTGTTTTAAACAACAGACTTAATATTTATCCGTCTCTGGTCATGATTTGGAGACGATGAGCATGAACCGTTTTGCCGTGCTGCTTATATTTATCACGCAGTAAAACCCCACGCCCAAAACCAGTCGTCTGTGGATGAGAGTCTGAAGCAAGCACTGGTGGGACGTTGTCCTGCTCCACTTCACAGATGCTGAGTGAAATGAGAATTTTTTAATAACGGGACACTCATTTATATGAAACTTTATTCAACAGGAAGAACAGCTTGTTTCGTGTGTCATACGTCATTACGCTATTTCAACGTCATTGCACATGTGCAGTCCTTTTAGTTTCGGTTTTCAATCCGATCAAGTGTTTACATGTTCTCTCGATCGGGTCTTTTCCCATTAAAGTCAAAGCCTGTCCAGGCAATTATATCCAACTGTGTGCTGTTCAGGATACTGTGCAGGTAATTATATTCACACGAGCTCTTTCTACATGTAACCGTGGCCCGATAAATTTAGTAAGATCAGTCCGAAACTATCAAATTAAGGAATAATGCCTGACTACGCCACCTTGGGAATTTCACCCAAGGAATCAAAGCATAAAGCTTTACACAGGTTCCCTACCCCGTGGCAAGCAAAGCATGGAGACACAGGTATTGGTCGTATACAAAAGTTTTATTATAGAGGCATAAAAACCATAAAGGTTTAAGCTAGACAAAACCACACATCAAATGCTGTGTTGCCAGCAATGTACTGTTAATTTACAGCCCTTTACCGTTAATTTACAGCTCACCTTTTTTACAGTATGTTACCGTAAAAATACCATGACAGGTAACTCATATCATTTGGGAAACCGATTGCTTTAAACTAGGGCTGCACGATTAATCGCACAATGTTGTTATGCGCATCTAATCAGTAAAGCCGGTTCCTTGATTAGTAGTAAACCGCCTTCACCTGCTTTCAGATGGACGATATGATGCAGATATGAGTGTTAAATTAACACTCAAGAGTGTTAAAGTTAATGAGATAATTAAGTGATTAATTTAGTGATCATTGAGCATTATTGAAGACACCTGATGTTAACAAGCAGAATCACTGAAAGAGAAAATCTAAAATTATAAGCAACCGTTATGGCGATAAGTGTTTGCTTTAGTTGGGCTCTTGATCCTTATACTTTAAGTTTAAATTTTGTTTGTTGGCTGTTATTGATTTATTACAGTCAAACGAACAAAGACATGTGCGCTCTGATAGTGTTGTTTTTGTTTTGACATAATCATGCTGTGATCTGACGAATGAAACTCATTCAGATGATCTGGTTTAACTTGATAGCAACAGTTTATTGATTCTACAGCATATGATAGTTGTATTTTTCTTATAATCCAAAACATTTAATAAAAGTTGTCCTGATCAAAACACTTTCAAACCCATTTATTTAGAAACACAGACATCAATAATCAGCCTGTGAATCTCAACCGTGGTGACAATAATAATCCTTGTTGCCACCAATCACAACTCATTAATGGCTCCCATCATGCATTTTAATTACAAATTATGATCTGAATTGTCTATGTGATTTACTTTTCCTAATTGAATATTCTGCTCGTCACCATTGTTGAGATGCATTGACTGAATCTTCATATATGTGTGTGCCTAAAAGACAGATTTTTTTTTAAGAACTATTTATATTATATCTCAAATTCTGGATATTTATGCAGAATCTAAATTATGATGTAAACAACAGCATTATTCACAAACATTTAGTTCAAATGATAAATGCCATAATATAACTAACACCATTAGATCGATTTTTTCTTTGTTCATCTGGCAGGTATAACTTGAATACAACAGCCAACCAAATTTTAAAGTTTATAATATGAGGGTCAAGAGGCCAACTAAAGCAACCACTCATCTCCATAATGGTGACCTGAAATTCCGGTTTTCTCCTTCAGTGATTCTGCTTTAGGTGTCTTCAATAATGCTCAATGATCACTTAATTAATCACTTAAATATCTCATTAACTTTAACACTCTTGAGTGTGGACTCATATACACTCCCAGGTGTGTTAATTTAACACTGAGTTTTTGCTGTGTACAAAGAGCCGTAGTTAACTGACAAGCTGAGCCATATCGCATTAAATGTCGTTGGCGATATGTCCTCGATTTTAACGCGATTTGGCTCAGCTTGTCAGTTGTCAGGCTCTTTGTAGTAAATGCCGCTCCATCTGAAAGCAGGTGAAGGCGATTTACTACTAATCAAGGAACCGGCTTTACTGACGAGATGCGCATAACAACATCATGCGATTAATCGTGCAGCCCTACTTTAAACAGTTCGAGTTCAAAAACTAGTATTTATACCAGTGCCGATCCTGACCTCCCTGGGGCCCTAAGCAAAATTCTGCTAAGGGGCCCTCTACCTGACCCCGTGGGTGAACGTGATTTCACCAAGTACCACATGTTCCTGGATCAACATCTTTGTTGATCCTGGATCAACTTTCCAATCAACCAATCAGATTTGAGGGACAAGTTTACAGTTTATGTCAAGTTTAGGCTTAGAACCATGGGGTGAAGTCCTTAAACATCAGTGTTATTCACTGATCATTACCCTCTGATTTTAGAGAAAAGTTATGGGTAGGGTTAGGTTTAAGGGTAGGGATTGGGTAAGGACTACATTTTGGGACAGGAATGTTGATCCAGGATCAACAAAATATGTTGATCCAGGACCATGTCTTACTTGGCAAAATCACGGACCCGTGACGCCGTGAGCTATGTAAACCGATTGCCATTTCCACACAGTCACACCTGACACTTCAGTGCTCCCAATACAATCCTCCCTCCTTTAAACAAAACAGTCAAAGAATAAGTTCAAAAATATAGAACAGAATGAGGTTCAAACAAACAATATTTATTGAATAGAGTATTTCTATAGAATATTGGCTGATGATCCAGCATCTCCTCTACTGACAAACTTAAGCATAGCACCTGCAAATTATAGATAACTCATTTTATAAGCTGCATCAGACCCATTCAAACTGGCTCCCAATTTCCTTTTATTCATTTTCAAATATAAAATACTATTAATACTATGGCTTGGCTCTTGTAATATTTAACTAGTGAACTAGTGATGCAGATATCAATAATCCCTGTGAGTGATGACATCATTGATATCAAAAATTAACATGTAATTCCTGATATCAAAAATAGACATTGGTAGATAAAAATGTAACTAAGGGGCCTATAGTAAAAAATAATCATGAATTCACATTGCAAATAGTAAAAAAAAAATTCTTGATATCAAAAATGCATGAACTGTAAATGAATAAAATCTAAAATGGCTTGCCATAGCATGTTAAAGGTTTTTTTTATTATGCATGTTGAAGCAATTTTTGATTTATGATTAATATTTACTGAGGGATGTCCATCCATATTGACCAGTATGTCCAGCTAGCTATTCAACATTTAAAATTCAATATAGCCAATAAATCAGTAGTCAAATTGTCAATACATTGCTTTCCATCTTGTATAATTAGTGCAGTTGTTTAGAGTTTTTAACTACACATTGACTGAGACTAGATAATCAGTGTCTTGTTTTAAAAGTATATACTGTATAATGTGTACTTTGATGAGGAGTCCCATCATTCACGCCCATATATTGTACAGTATGTCTGGTCGTGGTCTCCACATATATTTCTGCTTGAAAAATGCGCGTTTCATTTCGTGCGCGCGCATATGAACGCATGATAACACACGCGACGCGGTTATCTTTTCCGAGCTGCAGTAAACAAACACCGTTGCACTTTGTCGTTCATCAAAAACAAACGTAATAAATAAATGTATTTTACTCTCACTTTTGTCAGGCACAAAGTGATGCAAGAGATGCACTGACTGCCTGCCCAGCTAGGTTAGCAAGACCGAAAAAACACAGTAGAAATCCACATAAACTTAACTTTGCTGACATCAAACTTGGAGAGGAGAGAACACAAGTTTACCTGATTGTTTTTCCCGCATTTCACTCTCATGTTTTTCTCCCCTCTTTTCGTGACCAGAAGAATAGTTTCACTTAATTTTGTCATGGTTGTTGTAAACATTAATTGACGCGCTATGGCACAAGGGGGAGGCGGGGCCTTGAGTAATTTGCGGGGCCCTACGCAGCTTGCGTAGTGAGCGTATAGGGCGGATCGGCTCTGATTTATACTGATAGTAACATAAAAATCCTTCATTAGAGTTCACTGAAAAGGAATATCTCTTTATATAAAACTGCAAACACCTAATGTGTAATAGTGAATTAATTAAAAACATGTTTTTAACTGAAGTCTTTGCAGTTCCTATAGAGAACAATAACACATGTATGTGTTAAAGTATTTAACCTCCTAAGACCCGAGTTTTGGTCAGAGGTGGAAAGTCCAGGGGTCAGAAAGTAAAAGTCCTGCCACATTTTTATTCCACCCACAGCAAAAACTCCAGTGTTAAATTAACTTTACTGGGAGTTTATTTGGATCCAGACTCAAGAGTGTTAAAGTTAATGAGATAATTAAGTGAATAATTGAGTGATGATTGAGCATTATTGGAGACACCTGATGATAACAAGCAGAATCACTGAAGGAGAACGTCAGATTTTTTAAGTCACCATTATGGCGATTAGTGTCTGCTTTAGTTGGACTCTTGACCCTTATATCATTAACTTTAGATGTTGTTTGGCTGCTGTACATGAGTTATAACAGCCAGATGAACAACAAGGAAAGCTGATGCGCTGGGGTTGGTTATGTTTTGACATAATCATCATTTGTCACAAAACTCATTTGTAGAGTTTAACCTTTTGATTACACAGTATAACATTTTCAGAAATTTAAATATTATCCAAAAGATTTCTTAAAAGCTGTTCTATTCTAAATACTTTATGGGCACACACAGACATCAAGAATCAGCCTGTGATTCCCAACAATGGTGACAATTATATAGCATGTTGCAGTGCATTCTGGGTGCCACCAATCAAAACTCATTCATGGCTCCCATCATGCATTGCGGTATGAATAAATTATGATCTGAATTGTCTTAGTCATTTCCTTTTCCTAATTGAATATTCTGTTTGTCACCATTGTTGAGATTCATACACTGAATCTTGATGTCTGTGTGTGCCTAAAAGAAAGATTTTTATTTATTTATCAGAACAACGTTTAAGATAGCATTTGGTTTATTTTGTAAAATCTGGATCTAATGTTATAGAATCACTGTGATGCTGTTATGATCATTATACATTTAAGTCAGAGAGTAGGCTTTAAATGAGTTCAGTGATTCAGGTCAAATGATGATTATGTCTAAACATGATCTACAACATCTGATCTGATCTGATCTCTTTGTTCATCCAGCTGTTAAAACAGCCAAACAAAATCTTTAGTTAAACATTTAAAGGTCACCTGCCCAACTAAAGCAAACACTGATCACCATAACGGTGACTAAAATATAGATCTTCTCCTTCAGTGATTCTGCTAGTTAACATCTGGTGTCTTCAATAATATCTCACTCATCACTCAATTATTCACGTAATTATCTCATTAACTTTAACACTCTTGAGTCTGGATCCAAATAAACTCCCAGTAAATTTCATTTAACACTGGAGTTTTTGCTGTGGGTGGAATAAAAATATGGCAGGACTTTTACTTTCTGACCCCTGGACTTTCCACCTCTGCACAGAATTAAGTATTATGCTGCACACAACCAATGTTATGTCCACGTATGTGGACAACCAGGTCTTAGGAGGTTAAAATGATACCTATTTTGTGTTATTCCATTTCAGTGGTTACTTAGAAATTTGAATCTGAATTTTTTTTCCCTAGGGGGCGCCCCGTTGCCCCCGGTACCGGGGGCGTTGGTTTGTAACAGGTTAACAAGGAGATTGTCACTGCATCAGCAACAACAGAGTCACGGCTTTTAAATAAAGCAACAGGCAGAATAACATCAGTGTTTCTCTGCTCATCTTTGACTGAAGCACAGGCTCTACTCTCCAGCACAATGGTGACCCACAAAAGCCATTAATTCAACTAACAGATCTCTCCTATATCATCCTGTGCAAAACACATAAAACACTTCAGTTTAATATTTACTCTCCTTATCAGTTATTGACTTCACGTTACTTTTTTCTATGAACTTTCACTAATATTTCAATGGAATTAACTTATTTTGTTTAATACATCTGACTGTTACATTTTACAGTAATTTACTGTTTTTCCTTGATTTTACAGTAATCTACTGGCAGCTGGGTTGCCAGTATATTGCTGTTTTTCTACAGTTTTATGCCGTAAATTTAATTTACAGTTGATTACTGTTAAAATACGTTTAGGGCTGGGCGATATATCGCACGATATTGTTATGCGCATCTGGTCAGTAAAGCCGGTTCCTTGATTAGTAGTAAATCGCCTTCACCTGCTTTCAGATGGAGAGGCATTTACTACAAAGAGCCGTAGTTAACTGACAAGCTGAGCCATATCGCATCAATATCGCGGACGTATCGCCAGCGATAATTAATGCATATGGCTCAGCTTGTCAGTTAACTACGGCTCTTTGTACACAGCAAAAACTCCAGTGTTAAATTAACACTCCTGGGATATGAGTCCACACTCAAGAGTGTTGAAGTTAATGAGATAATTAAGTGATTAATTGAGTGATGATTGAGCATTATTGAAGACACCTAAAGCAGAATCACTGAAGGAGAAAATCTAAAATTCTAAGCCACCTTTATGGCGATCATTAGTTGCTTTAGTTGGGCTCTTGACCCTTATACTATTAACTTTAGATTTTGTTTGGCTGATGTAGTTGAGTTATACCTGCCAGATGAACAAAGAAATAAGTGATCTGATGGTGTTGGTTATATTTTGACAATCATCATTTGAACTTTAAAATTATGATTTATGTTGTTGGTTGCAGCATAACTGTGATTCTGAATAAATATCCAGAATTTTAGCTATAATAAAAAGGATTTCTTAGGATTTTTTTAGTTGTTTCTAAAAAAAAAAAAAAACTCTTTCTTATAGGCACTCACAGACTTCAAGATTCAGTCAATGCATCTCAACAATGCTGACGAGCAGAATATTCAATTAGGAAAAGTAAATTACATCGAAAATTTAATTTTTATAATTTATTCATATCGCAATGCATAATGGGAGCCATTAATGAGTTGTGATTGGTGGCAGCCACTGCAACATGCATTATTATTGTCACCATTGTTGAGATTCACAGGCTGATTATTGATGTCTGTGTTTCTAAATAAATTCATTTGAAAGTGTTTTGATCAGAATGTTTATGTTTATTGAATATTTTAAATTATAAGAAACATACCTGTATTCATATATGCTGTAGAATCAAAAAGTTGTTGCCAACAAGGTATTCCAAACTTTCACAATAAGATTAATTTATCAGATCACAGCATGATTGTGCCAGAACACAACCAACACTATCAGATCACACTTTTTTTTGTTCATTTGTCTGTTATAAATTAATAACAGCAAACAAATTTAAAGTGAATGTATAAAGGTTAAGAGCCCAACTAAAGCAAACACTTATCGCCATGATGGTGGCTTACAATTTGAGGTTTTCTCCTTCAGTGATTCTGCTTGTTAAGTGTACAACTCTTAGCGGTGGATCACTCGGCTCGTGAGTCGATGAAGAACGCAGCCAGCTGCGAGAACTTAACATCAGGTGTCTTCAATAATGCTCAAACATCACTAAATTAATCACTTAATTATCTCATTAACTTTAACACTCTTGAGTGTTAATTTAACACTGGAGTTTTTACTGTGTAGTAAATGCCGCTCCATCTGAAAGCAGGTGAAGGAGATTTATTACTAATCAAGGAACCGGCTTTACTGACGAGATGCGCATAACAATATCGTGCGATATATCGCCCAGCCCTACGTTTCACTCTGTTTTGTTTTTTATTTGACACATTTAACCCTTTCAACCCCACTGCCAAGTCCACACTACAGAGTGTTGGAGTAATACTGAAGCAGTGTTGAAGTTAATGATAAAATTCAGTGATTAATCAACTGATGATTGAGCATTAGTGATGCACACCTGATGTTAACAAGCAGAATCACTGAAGGACAGAGAAACAACAAGAAGATAAAAAAGCGAAACACAAGAACTACAACTGACTTCAGCCACAGTAGACATTAAATCTCTGAAGATCTCAGCAGAGGATTAAACAGCTCCACACACAGCATTACCAGCTTCACTTATTAATAACCAGACTGACTTTATTTTTCAATACGTCTACATAAATTCTTATTGAGAATTAACAGAGGTTTAGATGTTTTGTTTCATTTGACGTTACCATTATGAAGATCAGTGTTTGCTTTAGTTGGGCTCTTGACCATTGACTTCAACATCAACTTTTCTATGTCTGCTCTAACTGTGTGTTTAAAAACACATTTGTTGAAGCAAAAACAAAGCCAACAAAAATTAGATCAGGTGTTGATGATTATGCCGTCATTAAACAATATTTCGATCGCAGCCTGTGTCTATTCCTTATCAATAATGTGTAGACTATATTACTAGATGGTGAATCTACAGCAAAAGAACAAGCAGTCCTGCGTAATCAGCTATAAAGGATTTTTAAACTCAACATTCACAAAAAAAATTTGAACTATGGCTATTCTTTGACACACACAAACATAAAGAATCAGCCAATGAATCTCACCAATGGTGACAATCAACAAAAAAGATAACATCAAATATGAACATCACAATATACGCAACTAAAAGTCAACACAAAACCAACAGCAAAAATAAAAGCAAAAAGTAAAAATTAAAGCAAATAACCAGACAATTCAGCTGCATAATTTATTCATGCTGCAATGCATGCTGGGAGTCATGGATTTGTTTTGGTACCCAACATGCATTGCAGCATACAACTTATAATTGTCACCATTGTTGAGATTCATACTTCGAATCTTGATGCCTGTGTGTGTCTGGCTGATCTTGAAGTTGAAAATGTTCTGAGTGCAAACTTCTTAAAATCATTAATATTTTTGGGATGCTAAATCCCTGATAAATTTCAATCTGGGAAATCACAATGATATCAAAATCAAAAATACATAACATCAACCATTTCACAATGTTAAGCAGTAAATGAGATCAGTAAATCAGGACATTACATGACGATTGTGACTATTAACAAACAACATTTGTCAGTTTTCTTCAGCTTTGTGCCATAACTAATGTATTTTATAAATCTCAGCTACAGCAGCTGAAGATAAACTAATGTTCAAAAGTCAAGGGTCAAGAGCCCAACTAAAGCAATCACTGATCACCATTATGGTGACATCAAATGAAAATAAAATGACATCTAAACCTCTGTCAGCTTTTAATAAGAACGTCTGTAGACATCTGACAGAAATAAAGTCAGTCTGTTAGTAATAAGTGAAGCTGGTAATGCTGTTTGTGGAGTTGTTTAATCCTCCTCTGCTGAGATCTTTTGCTAACATTTAATGTCTTTCATCTTGATTTCATTTTTTTTCTGTTCTTCTTATTCCTCTCTCCTTTAGGGATTCTGATTGTTAACAGCAGGTGTTCATCAGGGTCTCAATTAACTTAAAAAAATAACTGAATTATTCATTCAGTCAAGTGGACTATATTAGTGAACTAATGTAGGGAATAGTGAATGAGGGTATAGGATATGATTTTGAACACAGCCTCTGAGTGTCGACTTTGAGCGCTGTTAATTTACAGTATATTACTGTAGGCTACTTTCTCGAAAACGACAAATATCACCCCGAGTGCATTTTTTCTATGGTATATTACTGTTTTAATGGAAAACAGCATTTTACTGTAAAATTTGGCTATTTTTTTACAGATTTTTTTTACAGTGCTGTAAAAAAATTCAGTAAAAAAACAGCCAAATTTTACAGTAAAATGCTGTAGATTACTGTAAAATCAAGGAAAAACAGTAAATTACTGTAAAATGTAATAAGTTAATTCCACTGAAATATTAGTGAAAGTTCATAGAAAAAAGTAATGTGAAGTCAATAACTGATAAGGAGAGTAAATATTAAACTGAAGTGTTTTATGTGTTTTGCACAGGATGATATAGGAGAGATCTGTTAGTTGAATTAATGGGTTTTGTGGGTCACACCATTGTGCTGGAGAGAAGAGCCTGTGCTTCAGTCAAAGATGAGCAGAGAAACACTGATGTTATGCTGCCTGTTGCTTTATTTAAAAGCAGTGACTGTGTTGTTGCTGATGCAGTGACAATCTCCTTGTTAAATACTTTAACACATACATGTGTGTTATTGTTCTCTATAGGAACTGCAAAGACTTCAGTTAAAAATATGTTTTTAATTAATTCACTATTACACATTAGGTGTTTGCAGTTTTATATAAAGAGATATTCATTTTCAGTGAACTCTAATGAAGGAATTTTATGTTACTATCAGTATAAATACTAGTTTTTGAACTCGAACTGTTTAAAGCAATCGGTCTCCCAAATGATATGAGTTACCTGTCATGGTATTTTTACGGTAACATACTGTAAAAAAAGAGAGCTGTAAATTAACGGTAAAGGGCTGTAAATTAACAGTACATTGCTGGCAACACAGCTGCCAGAAGATTACTGTAATTTTACAGGGCAATTTTTTGTAGAACGAGACAGCGGTGCTGCCACTGCAAGGATGTTATCCACCCAAACGACAGCTAGAGGTTTAACTACTCAGCCTTTGCAACAGTCGTCACCCGTACACATGCATTAACTGGAGGAGGACAGATGCACACTCATATCCATCACCCGATTTAAAGCCGCTGAGACAAAACGCCGAACACGAGGGAGACCAGAAACACAGTCGCTCTCCTTTACAGACCAACAGTCGCGTTCAATCGCGATAGCGGAAACCACACAACATCCGGGAAATGGTGATCTGTCTAGAGGCATTTGACAATGGCTTTTATACCCTGTACAATTAATGACATTAAAATGGCCCCCCAACCATTTAACTCAGGAAATCATGCCACAATCTACCCCCTGATCTTGCGTCGTCGCCCCGACGATGGCTTCAATTCCACGGCCTAAAAAGCACAGACACAGCGCTAGAACCTACAGGAGTATTAGACGCAGAACTTCCCACCGCCCGAGGGAGGCGATGAACGTTAGGATGATAACTGGCATTTGTTCGCCTAGACCGTCTAGCCCCATCCTCCTCTGCAACAAAATGTTTATAAACCCCTTGATCTGCAGATACCTCACCAAACTGTCGTGTCCCCAAATCAGGTCCTATGGGCACTGCAGGTCTCCCTCCCGTTGGTGCCACCAACCCAGCAGAGGATGATTCCACTCCACCTGGCCCTTCAGGGCCCGGGGCCATGGGAGTGCCAAAAACCCAACAGCGGGTAATCCCACACAACCTGGCTCTTTTGGACCCAGTGTCTGATGCTCTCTAGGAACCACCAGTAACCAGTCTGCCTCATCCAGCTCTTCATCCTGCACAACCACCTGCTGCGCCGGAGAACTATCCTCCTGCGTTTGCTCAGGCAGCTCTTCCAAATGACGGGCCTTCAATAAAGAACGATGAACATGCTTTACCATATTTGGTTCATGCACAGGTACCACTGAGTAAACAGCCCCACCCTCCTTCGGTGCCTTCACTACGCGGTGCACCACAGAACTCCATAAGTCCTGAATTTTGTTACAACCTCTCTTACCAAGGTCCCGGAGATAAACAGTCTGACCTTAGACCAATGGAGCATTCCGAACGTGCTGATCGTGATTAGCCTTTTGACGGTCTGCAGCCACCTTTAAACGTTCACGAGCTCCCTCAAAAGCAACCTGGAGCCTAGCTTGATGTTCTACCACCCAGTCGTGTACCGTACCAGGAGTAATCAAAGAAATCAAAGGAGGCCAGTTGTGCGGGCTGAGAATTATCAGTGACTGTAGCGGACTTCACCTCAACTACAGCTGTAGGCAAGCTGACCACCAAGACAGTGTTTAAGATGCCCAAGGTGTTATGTGGATACAACATAACATCCAAGGTACTTACATTCACTACGGGTACATATGCCATACCATTGCTCACACAAATCAACGCAGGAGCTGAAAACAAACCAGCGGGCAAACCCACTCTCAAGGGGTTCAAAGAGCACAGTAGTATCCGCAAATTGCCTTGAACAGGTTGCGGCCACCAATTTCATCGTGACACCGGGTATACAACATACCCGGCGACCTCCTACCCAAACTTTACCATTGCTGTCCTTCGCAGGCTGAGTACTAATCTGACAACAATGCTGAAGGGCCTGAACCATAATGCTTGGAGCTTCTGACACTGACGGTACACTAAATAATGCAGGGCCATGTTGGCCAAAGAGCTCCTGGTAACAGCGCCGGAGAACATTCATTCCCAAAACACCCGGAACTGAGATACTAAGCCCACCAGGAGGATCTTTGACCACCAGCACCCCACACTTTGGCACTAGCTTACCACAGAGCTCAACATCCAACTCTACGTATCCAATATATGGTTTCCCTAACCCATTAGCGGCCCAAAGCTGTAACCACTGACATGTTTTAACGCTTTGTTCAAAATATTTGCGGAAACAACTTTCTGTAATTGTTGATACCATTGATCCAGTGTCAATCAAACAGGGGATCGAAACTCCACTGAACAAAGCGATAAGATGGGGGCATGACGCAATCAATGTAGGTGCAGAATCGGGATGATGCAAACCAGAGCCATTAGACTCCTCAACCGAACTGTGTCTCAGCAGTTCAGTGGGTGCTAGTTTTCCGAACGCCGTGCAAAATTAATCTGCCCTCTCCCACCTGCGGAATCAGCAGTGGAAGGCCCGGGGCGAGAAGGAACACATTCACTATCACAATCCCTGGCAAAATGACCAATTCAATTCAAATTTATTTGTATAGCGCTTTTCACAATACATATTGTTTCAAAGCAGCTTTACAGAAAGTGCATTTCAGAAATGTACGTAAAAAATACAGTTAGTTAATCATCATGTATTAATTTAGGGCATAACATATCGCCGGCGTTGAGTCGTCTCTTCACAGGCGTCGAGTCGTCTCATCGCAGGTGTTGGGGACTCTGAAGTCTCCGTGAGAGGCTGGATACAGACTGTAGCTGAAGAACGCTATTTACCTCGGGACTAGCGTCCCGAGATAACAGCAGAAAAGCAGATGGGAAATAATTAGCGTAGCTGCTGTTCATAATATTAATGCATTCGATCTGATTCAACAGTAGTATAAGAGGCAAGCATTATGTGAATGCTTGGCTGAAGAGATGCGTCTTTAATCTAGTTTTGAACTGGGAGAGCGAGTCTGAGCAACGAACAGTATCAGGAAGGCTATTCCAGAGTTTAGGAGCGAAATGCGAGAACGCCCTCCCTCCTTTAGTGGATCTGGATATCCTAGGAATGACCAGAAGCCTCGAATTTAGGGATCTTAAAGAACGCGATGGATTGTAGGGCGATAGAAGGTCCATTAAATATACAGGAGCTAGACCATTTAGGGCTTTATAGGTCAGTAATAGTACTTTGTAATTGATACGGAACTTAATAGGTAACCAGTGCAGAGATGATAAAATTGGTGTTATATGATCATATTTTCTTGACCTAGTGAGAACTCTAGCAGCTGCATTTTGCACTAACTGTAGCTTGTTTATTGAGGATGTAGGACAACCAGCTAATAAAGCGTTACAGTAATCTAGTCTTGAGGTCATGAATGCATGAACTAACTTTTCTGCATCAGAAACAGATAGCATGTTACGTAGCTTAGCAATATTTCTAAGGTGGAAAAAGGCTGTTCTTGTAACATATGAAATATGATTTTCGAAAGACAAGTTGCGGTCTAGTATAACACCCAGGTCTTTTACTGTAGTGGATAAAGTAACTGGACATCCTTCTAAATTAAAGTTGTATTGTACGATGTTTTGTGGGTAGTTTTTTGGACCAATAAGTAATACCTCCGTTTTATCTGAATTTAATAGCAGGAAATTACACGTCATCCAGCACTTTATATATCTTTAAGACACTCTGTCAATTTAGATAAGTTAGTGTTTTCATCTGGTCTTGATGAAATATATAATTGAGTGTCATCAGCATAACAGTGGAAATTAATTCCATGTTTTCTTATAATATTACCCAGTGGCAGCATATATATTGAGAATAGCAGAGGGCCTAACACCGATCCTTGCGCCACTCCATAGTCTACTGACGTTATCTTCAATTTTTCACCATTTAAATGGTAGCGGTCTGATAAGTACGATCTAAACCAGCTTAATGCCTGTCCCTGAACACCAGTGTAGTTTTGTAGTCGATCCAAGAGTATTTTATGATCTATAGTGTCGAACGCAGCTCTAAGATCGAGTAGAACTAGTATTGAGATACAGCCTTGGTCAGAAGCTAAAAGTAAATCATTTGTAATTTTAACTAGCGCAGTTTCTGTGCTATGATGCGGTCTGAATCCTGACTGAAATTTTTCATAGATATAATTTTCTTGCAAGAAAGAGCACAATTGAGCGGACACAATTTTTTCTAGTATTTTAGATATAAATGGAAGATTTGAAATGGGTCTGTAATTTGCTAAGTTATTTTGATCTAATTGCGGTTTCTTAATAATAGGTTTTATTACTGCCAGCTTAAATATTTTTGGAACATGACCTAAAGATAAAGACGAGTTAATAATATTGAGAAGAGGCTCTTCCACTACAGGTAACACTTCTTTCAGTAGTTTAGTGGGTATTGGGTCTAATAAACATGTTGTTGGTTTCGCTGCAAAGATAAGTTTATTTAGCTCTTCCTGTCCTATAGTTGTAAAGCGGTGTAGTTGTTCTTGAGGGGCGATAATTGTGGCTGAATCATAAGACACCATAGAGGATTGTACATTTACAATTGTATTTCGGATGCTTTCTATTTTCTCATTGAAGTAATTCATAAAATCATTACAACTATACTGTAACGGAATATTTTGCTCTGGTGATGTCTGTTTATTTGTTAGTCTAGCCACGGTGTTAAATAAAAACCTTGGATTATTTTGGTTATTTTCTATTAGTTTGCGGAGATGCTCAGCCCTGGCTGCTTTTAGAGCCTTTTTATAACGTGACATACTGTCTTTCCACGCGATTCTAAAGACCTCTAAATTAGTTTGTTTCCATTTACGCTCTAAGTTACGAGTTTCTCTCTTGATAACATGTGTAGTACTATTGTACCATGTTGCTTTAGTTTTCTCTCTAACCTTTTTTAATCTAATTGGTGCAACAATATCTAATGTACTAGAGAAAATGGTGCTCAAACTGCTAGTCATTTCCTCTAGTTCATCTGTTTGTTGGGGTTCACTGAGCAGCTGAGATAGATCAGGTAAGCTATTTGTGAATCTATCTATAGTGGTTGGAACGATTGTTCTGCCTGGTCGATAACGTGGCGCAACATGGCAAATTTCAGCAGTACGTAATATGCACGTTACCATACAATGATCAGTGAGAACGTCACTTTGCGCTATAATATCTATATCGGTTGGATTGGTTCCATATGATATAATTAAATCTAGTGTATGATTTAGACGATGAGTGGGACCACTGACGTTTTGCTTGACCCCAAATGAGTTTAATAAATCTGTAAACGCAGCCCCTAACGCATCATTTGTGTTATCTACGTGTATGTTAAAATCTCCAACAATTATTGCTTTATCGGCATTGACCAATAGATCTGAGAGAAAGTCTGAAAACTCTTTTAGGAAATCAGCATAGGGCCCTGGAGGTCTATATACGGTCGCTAAGGCTAGAGATAATAGGGATTTCGTTCTTACATCTAAGAGCGTAACATTTAGCACAAGTACTTCGAACGAATTAAACCTGTGACCTGTTTTCTGAGTAACATTTAGGATATCTCTATAGATTGTTGCAACACCGCCGCCACGACCGATCGGACGGGGCTCATGCTTATAACAGTATCCTGGTGGAGTAGACTCATTTAGACCGAAATAATCATTTGGTTTAAGCCAGGTTTCAGTAAGGCACAGAACATCGAAATTATTATCTGTGACCATTTCCTTTACAATTACTGCCTTAGGTGTGAGCGATCTAATGTTTAGAAGACCTAGTTTTAGAAATTCTTTTTGTTCACTGAGATTTAGATTTTCTGGTTTAATTACAATAAGATTTTTCCTAGATCCTAAACTAGATTTATTGTTTGGCCTCACTAGACGAGGAATAGACACAGTTTCTATATAATGTTCTACACTACTTGTATCAATTAAGTTGGGACAGCAGAGATTGTGATTTGGACTTTGACTTACTAGTCAGATGGTGTGTAACGTCTTGGAGATGTTGTCCGACAGCACAGCCGCTCCGATTCTGCTGGGGTGCAGGCCATCAGCACGGTAGAGCCTAGGTCGCTCCCAGAACAGATTCCAATTATTTACAAAGAGCAGTTTCTGTTCATTACACCATGATATTAACCATTCATTTAGAGCAAATAGTCTACTGAACCTTTCTTGTCCTAGTCGGTACGTGGGAAGCGGTCCAGACACGATGATCGTTGCCTCAGGCGCTGTGCTGCGTACCGTCTCGATCAGGCTCCTGTAGTCCTTCTTCAGAACCTCCGTCTGCCGCAGCCGGATGTCGTTCGTTCCCGCGTGCAGCACCACAGCTCCGACGCGCTCGTCACCGTTCAGGATCTCGGGAACATGTGCAGCGACATCTAGAACACGAGCACCAGGAAAGCAGTGAGTGCGCACATTACCCTTACCTGAGGTAGCGCGGACATGACGGACGATGGAACTGCCGATGATCACGGCGTCGTCACGTTCCGACTCGCGAAGAGGGGAGAAGCGGTTCCGGGTGGAGATCTCGAAGACCGGGAGCGGTGGAGAGGTTCTTGGTCTGGTCCTGGCTCGTGTCTTCCGCTGAGGGATCACCCAGGGTCCATGGCTTTGTGTCGGTGCCGGAGTGAATGAAGCCAGAGATGATCGCGTCCTCCTGGGCAGAGAAACGCACGGAGTAGACGAAGTCGGAGTCAAAAAGTTACTAACCACTGACTTGTGAGCATCGGCGCGTGATGTTTCAAGCGCTGATCGCCGATCTCGCAGCTCGGCTTGCCTCTCTAGCAGACCACGGATCTGCTTCTCCACGGACTCCAGCTCCAACAGCACCGAATGCAGCTCGAATGTGTCCTCACCTGCACTCAGAGGTAGCGTTAGACACACATCCGATATATTCGCCATTATAACAGATGAACAGTAAATTAGTAGTGATACTACCAATATCACTACTAATTTAGGACTGAAATCCTGGATATAACCCGTATCCTTTCAGTGAAACGGGTGTAAAATCCGACGGTCGATTGGCGCGAGGCCACGCGTGAAATGCTAGCGGGCTAAAAGGCTAGTAGCTGGAATTCGCAAAGTTGGATCTAAGTAGCGATATCAAAGCAATCCGATTGTTTTTTATAGGGAATAGTATCGAGGATAAGTTCACACGATATAAAAATAGAAAGTACTTGTTTATAAATGAGTGGTAAAGAAGAAAATCAAGGATTAATGAATCAATTCGACGGAGCTCCAAACACAAACAATCACCGCACGCGCATGCTCGTTGCACCAGCTCGTTGACAACGCCTACATATTACTGGACCACGGCGACGAGAAGGGTTCCGCAAGTGAGAGCCCTGTAACCGAGAAAGCCCTTGCGCAAGTTGGCTTAACTGCACTTGTTGCTGCTTTAACATATCCCTTAACTCATCAAGCTCAGACCTTGGGCTTCTAACATCTGCTTGCGACTTCCCTTGTACCCCACACTGAAACCCATAGGTTACTGGAAGTGATTGGCTTCGGAGCCTCGCACCCCTGGCATACCTTCCCACTCCCAGCGAATTGCTTCGCTACGGACGTCCAAAAAGGTACATGATGGTTGGGGGCGCAACCATATTTCAATAATATTTCAGCGTTCGGCATAGCGGTATACGACTGTTGCTTAACTTTCTCCTGGAGGCCCATCAAAGAAAGGGAAAACTCCAACAGGGTCTCCCCTTCATGCTGCCTCCGGGAGAAAAAGGCTTCCTGCAAAGCTACATATGACAAGGAACAACCATACAATTCACGAAGAGCCTCAATTATTTTAGCCGAATCCCCTCTGTCCGTATCAGGGCGATGCCTAATTTCTTCACGAGCTTCCCTTTCTAAATGATCAAAGAGGAAGAAAGCTTGATCAGCCAATGACAAGCAATGGGCCCGCATACAAGCCTGCGCTTCATCAACCCATTCCTCAATACCTATACCTGATGTTCCACTAAATTTTGAGCATTTCCGGTCCCTAGGCACAAAAACAAAGGTCCCACTTTATATTAAGTGGCCCTAATACCTGTAAACTTACATGGTTACTAGATATGTACTTAGTATGTAACTACATTGAAAATACACATTGGTACATAGTATTTACAACTGTAATATTTGTGTAACTACACATATGTAACAACTTACGGAAAGGTATGTGTAAGTACAAATGTGTAACAGGACATTGGTAACAACACTTTTTCCACTACAGTAAGTACACATGTGTAACAGGCATTATGTAACTACATTTTGTAACAACAATATGTTTTCACACAAGTTGTTCCACTTCCACACGCAGTCTTCCATACTGTAGTTACCAGTTAAGAACACACTGAAACCATGATGATTCCTATGTGTATACCATGTATTTACTACACTGTAAAACCTAACAGTACTATTTACTCAATTAAATTGAGGTCACTGCACTCAAATAATACAGAAACTTGAAGTGTCTTGAATGACTGAAACAGAACTCAAACTGAATGAGTTATAGAACATTTCTAGATCCCAGAATGATAATTGAATAATAATTGTATAGTTAAGTTAATTAATCATCAATTAAGTGATGATTGTTCATTAGTGATTAACACCTGCTGTTAACAAGCAGAATCACTGAAGGAAAGAGAAACACAAGAAATACAAGGTTTAAGGTCACCATGATGGAGATCAACGTTTGCTTTAGTTGGGCTCTTGACCCTTGACATTTGAGTACAAGTTTTTCTTTGGCTGCTGTAATTGGGTGTTTATAAAACATTTGTTATGGTACAAAAGTCAAGGAAAAGTATGATCGGGTGATGAAGGTCAAGGTTTGATGATGACAATCATCACTTAATGACTTCATTCACTGATCTCATTCAGAGTCTAATCTATGATTATATTATTAGTTGTATTTGGAAATAGATTCTACAACATAAGAATTAGCAATGTTATGAATTTCAGATAGTATGAAGGATTTTACAGAAAATGTGATTCATTACCAAAACTAACACAGATATCAAGAATCAGCATATGAATCTCAACAATGGTGACCATTAAAAAAACTATTCATACTGCAATGCATGCTGGGTACTACCATAATACAAACCTTATCCATGGCTCCCGGCATGCATTGCAGCATGAATCGTTTTTTAATGGTCACCATTGTTGAGATTCATATACTGATTCTTGATGTCTGTATAAGTCAGCATGATACCATAGAGGTTTTTAAAATCTGATTGAAAGGGCCTTGCAGCAGAATCACAGTTATTTTATAATGAATACTACAAGTTATATATCACCTGTTTATCAGAGATTACTCTCTAGAAAAGATCAGAGAATCAAGACACCAAATGTTGATCCATCATTCCATAAATCATCATCAATACAAAATTTTCATTTGGCTTTTGTGCAATAACAAATGTGTTATATAAACACTCAGTTACAGCAGCCAGAGGAAAAACTGGTGTTATAAAGTCAAGGGTCAAGAGCCCAACTAAAGCAAACACTGACCACTATCATGGTGTCTTTAAATGAAACTCAATAAATCATCTTCATCTAAACCTCTGTTCATTCACAATAATAACTTCTGTAGACGCATGATAAAAGCCAAACTGGTTAGTAATAAGTGAATCTGGTAATGCTGTTTGTGGAGTTGTTCAATCCTCCTCTGCTGAGATCTTGAGAGATTTAACCTGTTACAAACCAACGCCCCCGGTACCGGGGGCAACGGGGCGCCCCCTAGGGAAAAAAAAATTCAGATTCAAATTTCTAAGTAACCACTGAAATGGAATAACACAAAATAGGTATCATTTTAACCTCCTAAGACCTGGTTGTCCACATACGTGGAGATAACATTGGTTGTGTGCAGCATAATACTTAATTCTGTGCAGAGGTGGAAAGTCCAGGGGTCAGAAAGTAAAAGTCCTGCCATATTTTTATTCCACCCACGGCAAAAACTCCAGTGTTAAATGAACTTTACTGGGAGTTTATTTGGATCCAGACTCAAGAGTGTTAAAGTTAATGAGATAATTAAGTGAATAATTGAGTGATGATTGAGATATTATTGAAGACACCAGATGTTAACTAGCAGAATCACTGAAGGAGAAGATCTATATTTTAGTCACCGTTATGGTGATCAGTGTTTGCTTTAGTTGGGCAGGTGACCTTTAAATGTTTAACTAAAGATTTTGTTTGGCTGTTTTAACAGCTGGATGAACAAAGAGATCAGATCAGATCAGATCAGATCAGATGTTGTAGATCGTGTTTAGACATAATCATCATTTGACCTGAATCACTGAACTCATTTAAAGCCTACTCTCTGACTTAAATGTATAACGATCATAACAGCACCACAGTGATTCTATAACATTAGATCCAGATTTTACAAAATAAACCAAATGATATCTTAAACGTTGTTCTGATAAATAAATAAAAATCTTTCTTTTAGGCACACACAGACATCAAGATTCAGTGTATGAATCTCAACAATGGTGACAAACAGAATATTCAATTAGGAAAAGGAAATGACTAAGACAATTCAGATCATAATTTATTCATACCGCGATGCATGATGGGAGCCATGAATGAGTTTTGATTGGTGGCACTCAGAATGCACTGCAACATGCCATATAATTGTCACCATTGTTGAGAATCACAGGCTGATTCTTGATGTCTGTGTGTGCCCATAAATTATTTAGAATAGAACAGCTTTTAAGAAAGCTTTTGGATAATATTTAAATTTCTGAAAATGTTATACTGTGTAATCAAAAGGTTAAACTCTACAAATGAGTTTTGTGACAAATGATGATTATGTCAAAACATAACCAACCCCAGCGCATCAGCTTTCCTTGTTGTTCGTCTGGCTGTTATAACTCATGTACAGCAGCCAAACAACAGCTAAAGTTAATGATATAAGGGTCAAGAGTCCAACTAAAGCAGACACTAATCGCCATAATGGTGACTTAAAAAATCTGACGTTCTACTTCAGTGATTCTGCTTGTTATCATCAGGTGTCTCCAATAATGCTCAATCATCACTCAATTATTCACTTAATTATCTCATTAACTTTAACACTCTTGAGTCTGGATCCAAATAAACTCCCAGTAAAGTTCATTTAACACTGGAGTTTTTGCTGTGGGTGGAATAAAAATGTGGCAGGACTTTTACTTTCTGACCCCTGGACTTTCCACTTCTGACCAAAACTCGGGTCTTAGGAGGTTAAAATTATTTTATCTTCAGTTGATTTCATCTAATGTTGTGGTTGGAAGTCAGTCGTAGTTCTTGTGTTTCTCTTTCCTTCAGTGATGTTAACAGCAGGTGTTCATCATTAATGCTCAACAATAACTTAATTAATCACTTAATTAATCACTTAATTTATTGACTGCAATATCTACTTTTAGTGAACTCAACTGAAATAATTTCAGAGTACTCATAACTATTGTTTTTTATAAACTTAAATGAATTTATGTAATCGGTTTCCTCAAATGTAATGAGTTAGCTTAACTCATTGCATTTGAATTTGTGTGTGATATTGTGAGCTAGCAGTAACTGCAAGTGCTCTGAGTTCATTTAAAGTTTGTCATTTCACTGTTTTTACTCAATAAAGTGAAGTTTCAGCTATATACAGTATTAAATGCAGTGTAAAGTTTAATTGTGTTTTAAGAAATATTATTGTTTTAGTGAACTCAAATAAAATAAGTTCAGAGTACTCATAACTATTGTTTTTTATAAACTTAAATGAATTGATGTAATCGGTTTCCTCAAATGAAATGAGTTAGCTTAACTTGTTGGGTTTTATATGACCGGCAGGACTTATGTTGAATTACAGCTAAAGTTTTCCCTTGTGGAAATTCTGTAAAAAAACAGCCAAATTTTACAGTAATATGCTGTTTTCCATTAAAACAGTAATATACCGTAGAAAAAATGCATTCGGGGTGATATTTGTCATTTTCGAGAAAGTAGGAATACTGTGAATTAACAGCGCTCAAAGTCGACACTCATAGGCTGTTTTCCAAATCATATCCTATACCCTCATTCACTATTCCCTACATTAGTTCACTAATATAGTCCACTTGACTGAGTGAATAATTCAGTTACTTTTTTAAGTTAATTGAGACCTTGATGAACACCTGCTGTTAACAATCAGAATCACTAAAGGAGAGAGGAACAAGAAGAAACAGAAAAAAAGATGAAATCAAGATGAAAGACATTAAATCTTAGCAAAATATCTCAGCAGAGGAGGATTAAACATCTACACAAACAGCATCACCAGCTTCACTTATTACTAAGGCCCAGTTTACACGAGAACGATTCCGGGTGAAAACGTAAAAATATTTTATCGGATGTGCCTTTCGTTTACACGGCGACGGCGTTTTGGGGGTTTAAAAACGCAAAAAAGTGAAACCACCCTCCAGAGTAGAAAACTTAAAAACGATCCACCGTCGCGTTTCCGTCTAAAGGGTAAAAACGCAAATCTGCTCACTGTGGCTCTCGTCGCGTACGCGTTTACGTCACAGGCATGTGCCAGTACAGGAAAATAACAACCAACATGTCGGATTATTTCCATACGTCGGACCTTCAAGTTGCCCTAGCAGCTCTGATAAACGTAAAAGAGTCTTTTCAGCAGTTGTACAGTTGTTCTCAGATATTGGTGTTGTTATGTGGCAGTGCTTCATATTGCCCCCTAGCCGCCTGGAGTGCATACTACATCGAATTTCACACACTTTTGCGTCACCATATGCACGCGGATTTCCCCCCCATAACGCTCGTCTAAATGCAGAATAAAAAGTGATAACGCAACGCCACTTTTGCGTTTTCTCTTCAGATCGTTTCCGTGTAAACATAGCCTAACAGACTGACTTTATTTCTGTCAGACGTCTACAGACATTCTTATTAAAAGGTGACAGAGGTTTAGATGTCATTTTATTTTCATTTGATGTTACCATAATGGTGGTCAGTGATTGCTTTAGTTGAGCTCTTGACCCTTGACTTTTGAACATTAGTTTATCTTCGGCTGCTGTAGCTGAGATTTTTAAAATACATTAGCTACGGCACAAAGCTGAAGAAAACAGGATGACAATGGCTGTTTGTTAATAGTCACAATCATCATATAATGCCCTGATTGCCCTAATCTAATTTACTGCTTAACAGTGTGAAATTGTTGATGTTCTGTATTTTTGATTTTGATATCATTGTGATTTCACAGATTGAAATTTATCAGCGATTTAACATCCCGAAAAAATTAATGATTTTAAGAAGTTTACACTCGGAACATTTTCAACTTCAAGATCAGCTAGACACACACAGGCATCAAGATTCGGCGTATGAATCTCAACAATGGTGACAATCATAAGTTGTATGCTGCAATGCATGTTGGGTACCAAAAAAAATCCATGACTCCCAGCATGCATTGCAGCATGAATAAATTATGCAGCTGATTTGTCTGGTTATTTGCTTTAATTTGTACTTTTTGCTTTTATTATTTTGTGTTGACTTTTAGTTGCGTATTTTGTGATGTTCAGATTTGATGTTATCTTCTTTGTTGATTGTCACCATTGTTGAGAATCATTGGCTGATTCTTTATGTTTGTGTGTGTCAAATAATACCCATAGTTAATTTTTTTTTTGTGAATGTTGTTTAAAAATTATTTATAGCTGATTACACATGCACTGCTTGTTCTTTTGCTGTAGATTCACCATCTTGTAAAATAGTCTACACGTTATTGATAGGAATAGACACAGGCTGAGATCGTAATATTATTTAATGGTGGCATAATCATCAACACCTGACCTAATTTTTGTTGACTTTGTTTTTGCCACAACAAATGTGTCTTAAAAACACACAATTAGAGCAGGTAATGAAAAGTTAATGTTAAAGTCAATGGTCAAGAGCCCAACTAAAGCAAACACTGATCTTCATAATGGTAACGTCAAATGAAACAAAACTTCTAAACCTCTGTTAATTCTCAATAGGAATTTATGTAGACATATGAAAAAAATAAAGTCAGTCTGGTTAGTAATCAATGAAACTGGTAATGCTGTTTGTGGAGTTGTTTAATCCTCCTCTGCTGAGATCTTCAGATTTAATGTATGCTGTGGCTGAAGCCAGTTGTAGTTCTTGTGTTTCGCTTTTTTATCTTCTTGTTGTTTCTCTGTCCTTCAGTGATTCTGCTTGTTAACATCAGGTGTGCCTCACTAATGCTCAATCGTCAGTTGATTAATCACTGAATTATATCATTAACTTCAACACTGCTTCAGTATTACTCCAACACTCTGTAGTGTGGACTTTGCAGTGGGGTTGAAAGGGTTAAATGTGTCAAATAAAAAACAAAACAGAGTGAAACGTATTTTAACAGTAATCAACTGTAAATTAAATTTACGGCATAAAACTGTAGAAAAAAAGCAATATACTGGCAACCCTGCTGCCAGTAGTTTACTGTAAAATCAAGGAGAAACAGTAAATTACTGTAAAATGTAACAGTCAGATGTATTAAACAAAATAAGTTAATTTCACTGAAATATTAGTGAAAGTTCATAGAAAAAAGTAATGTGAAGTCAATAACTGATAAGGAGAGTAAATATTAAACTGAAGTGTTTTATGTGTTTTGCACAGGATGATATAGGAGAGATCTGTTAGTTTAATTGAGTTTTCTGAGTCACCATTGTGCTGGCGAGTAGAGCCTGTGCTTCAGTCAAAGATGAGCAGAGAGACACTGATGTTATGCTGCCTGTTGCTTTATTTAAAAGCAGTGACTGTGTTGTTGCTGATGCAGTGACAATCTCCTTGTTAAATACTTAAAACTAGGGCTGCACGATTAATCACACGATGTTGTTATGCGCATCTAATCAGTAAAGCCGGTTCCTTGATTAGTAGTAAACCGCCTTCACCTGCTTTCAGATGGACGATATGATGCAGATATGAGTGTTAAATTAACACTCAAGAGTGTTAAAGTTAATGAGATAATTAAGTGATTAATTTAGTGATCATTGAGCATTATTGAAGACACCTGATGTTAACAAGCAGAATCACTGAAGGAGAAAAACTAAAATTGTAAGCAACCGTTATGGCGATAAGTGTTTGCTTTAGTTGGGCTCTTGATCCTTATACTTTTGGTTTATATTTTGTTTGTCGGCTGTTATTGATTTATTACAGTCAAACGAACAAAGACAAGTGTGATCTGATAGTGTTGGTTATGTTTTGACATAAACATGCTGTGATCTGAAAAATGAAACTCATTCAGATGATTTGGTTGAACTTGATAGCAACAGTTCAGTGATTCTACAGCATATGATAATTGTATTTTTCTTATAATCTAAAACAGTTAATAAAAATTGTCCTGATCAAAACACTTTCAAATGCATTTATTTAGAAACACAGACATCAATAATCAGCCTGTGAATCTCAACCGTGGTGACAATTATAATCCTTGTTGCCACCAATCACTACTCATCAATGGCTCCCATCATGCATTTTAATTGTAAATTATGATCTGAATTGTCTATGTAATTTACTTTTCCTAATTGAATATTCTGCTCGTCACCATTGTTGAGATGCATCTTGATATCTGTGTGTGCCTAAAAGAAAGATTTTTTTTTTTACAACTTTTAAGAACTCCTTTATATTATATCTCAAATTCTGGATATTTATGCAAAATCTCAGTTATGCTGTAACCAACAGCATTAATCACAAACATTTAGCTCAAATGATAAACGTCATAATATATCCAACATCATTAGATAATTTTTTATTTTCTTTGTTCATCTGGCAGGTATAACTCGGATACAACAGCCAAGCAAAATCTAAAGTATATATTCTAAGGGTCAAGAGCTCAACTAAAGCAACCACTCATCTCCATAATGGTGACCTGAAATTCCGGTTTTCTCCTTCAGTGATTCTGCTTTAGGTGTCTTCAATAATGCTCAATGATCACTTAATTAATCACTTAAATATCTCATTAACTTTAACACTCTTGAGTGTGGACTCATATACACTCCCAGGTGTGTTAATTTAACACTGAGTTTTTGCTGTGTACAAAGAGCCGTAGTTAACTGACAAGCTGAGCCATATCGCATTAAATATCGTTGGCGATATGTCCTCGATTTTAACGCGATTTGGCTCAGCTTGTCAGTTAACTACGGCTCTTTGTAGTAAATGCCGCTCCATCTGAAAGCAGGTGAAGGCGGTTTACTACTAATCAAGGAACTTTACTGATTAGATGCGCATAACAACATTGTGCGATTAATCGTTCAGCCCTATACTTAAAACATACATTTGTGCTATTGTTCGCTATACGAACTGCAAAGACTTCAGTCAAAAACATGTTTTTAATTAATTCACTATTACACATTAGGTGTTTGCAGTTTTATATAAAGAGATATTCATTTTCAGTGAACTCTAATGAAGGAATTTTATGGTACTATCAGTATAAATACTAGTTTTCAGTATAAATAACTGTTTAAAGCAATCGGTTTCCCAAATGATATGAGTTACCTGTCATGGTATTTTTACGGTAACATACTGTGAAAAAGGAGAGCTGTAAATTAACGGTAAAGGGCTGTAAATTAACAGTACATTGCTGGCAACACAGCTGCCAGAAGATTACTGTAATTTTACAGCTAAACCTACCATTCCTTAAAACTACGTAGGCTAACTTTACACTTATGAAGAAAATAAAAACATAACAGACAGACAAGTAAATTTATAAATTTCACAATAATTTGTTTATTGTGAAAATGTCAAAACCGGTACCAAAAGTTGTTCACATGATGATGCGTTGCAGCCGCAGTACTCTCTGGCAGCATTAAAATAGTTGTGTATGAGGTACAGATCAGAATATAAATTATTAATCCATGAAAATGTTAATCCGGTTTCGGTTCGCTCTGTGAAGGCGCGCGCGCTTCTCCATTTCAAATGTACTACACCGACTGAAACACGGCATGTCGCAATCTGTGATGAAGCAGGCGAGAGCCAATGAGCGTTTGATATCACGGCCGTAAAACATGTCGTAACGCTCCTTGAAGGCGCATTTTTTTAATTTAAATTCATCACCAGCGCGCCTGAGCGTGGGATTTGACGTAGGCGGTCACTGCTGAGAAATGGAGATGAAGATCATAAAGGGCTGAATTTGGATCTGTTTCTTGCAAACAACGTATGGATTCTAAAGATTTGGATTACATCAGGCTAATACAATTGATGTTTTTTTGTGAATTTATGTTGTGTTTTATTGGAGAAAACGCTTTTTGTGTCTCACGGTAAATAAACTAAATACTACAAAATGGTTAAACGATTAAACAGGGTATTTTTAAGATTTTAAAGTGTAGGCTATTCTTGTTTATTGTTTACAGAACACTGTAATTTACTGTAAAGGCAAATACACTCAAAAAAATTATTCATTGGATGAACTCAATTAAGTTGTGGGCAGGATTTCCATCCAATAAATATATGTAGCCCCAACTCAAACTGAGTACATCCATTCAACAGAATTTAAATTAGTTAACCTAACTCATTTGTATCAAATAGATGCAAAATAATATAAACGAGTGACTCGATTAACTTATTTCTATCAAATACTTATTACTAACCAGACTGACTTTATTTCTGTCAGATGTCTACAAAAGTTTTATTGAAAATTAACAGGGGTTTATAACTATGTTTTCCATTTAAAGTTACCATAACAGTGATTAGTGTTTCCATTAGTTGGGCTCTTAACTCTTATTATATATATTGTCTTTTTATGCTGCTGTGACAGTGTGTTAAACACATTTGGAGCAGCAAGGTAAGCTAAAATGAAATGAGATCAGCTGATGATGGTTACCTGTTGACGGTTTTATAATCATTATGAAACAGAATGATTTACTGAGGTTTTTATCTAACCATTATGTTGTCATGTTTTTTTTCACAACACATACCTTGTGTTACTGCAGCAAGAGATCAAGGAATATTATAACACTAAGTTTGAAGACTTTAACGAATATGAGCACAAAAAAGTCTGTATTTGATGACACACACAGACATCAACAATCAGCGTATGAATCTCAACAATGGTGACAATCAAAAGTACTTTGCTGCAATGCATGCTGGGTACCACCATAGTACAAAACTCCCAGCATGCAATGCAACATGAATAAATTATGCAGATGAACTGTCCTATAATTTTGTTTGATTCTAAATATTTGCCTTTATTCTTTTGCTGTTGTGTTTGTTGTGAATTAGTAGCTTTTCAGTGATGTTCTGAATTAATCTGTTTATCTAAATATTTGTGATTGTCACCATTGTTGAGATTCATACGCTGATTGTTGATGTCTGTGTGTGTCATCAAAAACTGATTTTTTTGTGCTCATGTTCGTTAAAGTCTTTATACTTATTGTTATTATACTTTTTATACTAAGTATTACTTATACTTTATACATTATGTTATTATAATGCTTGATCTCATGCTGCAATAACACAAGGTTTGTTGTGAAAAAAACAGTTGTTAGATTAAAATACCTCATTGAATCAGTCTGCTTCATGATGATTATAAAACCATCAACCATTAACCATCATCAGCTGATCTCATTTCACTTTAGCTTTCTTTGCTGCTCCAAATGTGTTTAACAAACACACTGTCACAGCAGCCAAAAAAGACAATAGATGTAATAAGAGTTAAGAGCCCAACTAATGGAATCATTGATCACTGTTATGGTGACTTCAAATGGAAAAAACAGAGTTAAACCCCTGTTAATTCTCAATACAACTTTTGTAGACGTCTGACAGAAATAAAGTCATTCTGGATAGTAATAAGTATTTGATAAAAATAAGATAGCCTCTCTCGTTTATATTCTTTTGCATCTATTTATTACAAACGAGTTAGGCTAACTGATTTACATTCTGTTGAATGGATGTACTCAGTTTGAGTTGGGGCTACATATATTTATTGGATGGAAATCCTGCCCACAAATTAATTGAGTTCATCCAATTAATATTTTTTTTTGAGTGGAGCTATTAATAATTTTTTAGTTAAACCAATTAAATATATTTACACATATGATCTTAAATAGATATATTTACATAAAGCAAATTATATTTAAATGTGTCACCTCTAAGAAGGGCTTGAATCATTTTTTTGAGTGTAGGTCACCACAATGTCAAATAAAAAAAAACTAAAATAAAGAGTAAATCTTTAAAAGTGCTATGCCGTAATATCCCAGAATCTATCAAAGCATAACTATCACATTTATATTTCAGAGTTTACTATCCACTACGTAACCTTGTGTTTTGCATTTACTGTGGTACACAACAATGACCCTAACAATTACACTTTATATTAAGTGGACAGTTCCTGAGGAGTTAACAAACAAACAAAAAAATAAAAAATACCAATACCAGAGTCTCCAAGAAGCTTTCAAACAAAGAGTAAGATCCTGCCGACTACGCCAGATTTTAACTATGGCCCGATAAATTTAGCAAGATCAGTCTGAAACTATCAAATTAAGGAATAATGCCTGACTACGCAACCTTGGGAATTTCACCCAAGGAATCAAAGCATAAAGCTTTACACAGGTTCCCTACCCCACACTGTAAAACCTAACAGTTGTATGTACTAAATTAAATTGAGTTCACTGCACTCAAATATTACCGAAAGCTATGTGGACACAATGACTGAAACAGAACTCAAACGGAATGAGTTATGGAACATTTATTGCTCCCAGAATGATAATTGAATGATAATTGTATAGGTAAGTGATTAATTAAGAGATGATTGATCATTAGTGATGAACACCTGCTGTTAACAAGCAGAATCACTGAAGGAAAGAGAAACACAAGAAATAGAAGGTTTAAGGTCACCATGATGGAGATCAGCGTTTGCTTTAGTTGGGCTCTTGACGCTTGACATTTGTACATAAGCTATTCTTTGACTGTTGTAATTGAGTATTTGTAAGACACATGTGTTATGGCAGAAAAGTCAAGAAAACAGTGTGATCAGGTGATAGTGATTTTACTCATTGATCTCATTCACAGTCTAATCTCTGATTAATAGGGTAAGATTCTTAGTTTAATTCAAAACTGTGATGCCACAGCATAAGAGCAAACATTGTTATAGATAATTTGAAAGATTTTACTGACAGTTTGTGGAAAAAAAAAATCTCAGAAAATTGAGATCTTCATCTGAGGCCTATTGTTGTGACAATTAGATTTTAAAAACCTCTATGGTATCATGCTGACTTACACAGACATCAAGAATCAGGATATGCATCTCAACAATGGTGACCATTAAAAACGATTCATACTGCAATGCATGCTGGGTACTACCATAATACAAAACTTATACACGGCTTCCAGCATGCATTGCAGCATGAATCGTTTTTTAATGGTCACCATTGTTGAGATTCATATACTGATTCTTGATGTCTGTGTAAGTCAGTGTGACACCATAGAGTTTTTTTTTTTAATCTGCTTGTCACAACAATAGGCCTTAAAGAAGAATCACAGTTCTTTTATAATACAAGTAATACATAACCTGTTTAATCAGAGATTAGTACAAAAATCAGATAATCAAGACACTAAATGATGATTCATCATTTCATAAATCATCATCAAAACAAAACCACATGCTCATGTTTGCTTTTGGCTTTTGTGCCGTAACAAATGTGTTTAACTAACACTCAGTTATAGCAGCCAGAGGAAAAACTAGTGTTATGAAGTCAAGAGTCAGGAGCCCAACTAAAGCAAACACTGACCACTATCATGGTGTCTTTAAATGAAACAATAAATCATCTTCATCTAAACCTCTGTTCATTTACAATAAAAACTTCTGTAGACGCATGATAAAAATAAAACTGGTTAGTAATAAGTGAAGCTGGTAATGCTGTTTGTGGAGATGTTCAATCCTCCTCTGCTGAGATCTTGAGAGATTTAAACATATTTTATCTTCAGTTGATTTCATCTAAGGCTGTGGTTGGAAGTCAGTTCTTGTGTTTCTCTTTCCTTCAGTGATTCTGCTTATTAACAACAGATGTTCATCACTAATGCTCAACAATCACTTAATTAATCACTCAACTGAAAAAAAATCAGAGTACTCATAACTATTGTTTTTTATAAACTTAAATTAATTTATGTAATCGGTTTCCTCAAATGTAATGAGTTAGCTTAACTCATTGGATTTGAATTTGTGTGTGATATTGTGAGCTAGCAGTAACTGCAAGTGCTCTGAGTTCATTTAAAGTTTGTCATTTCACTGTTTTTACTCAATAAAGTGAAGTTTCAGCTTTATGAAGTATTTAAATGCAGTTTAAAGTTCAATTGTGTATTAAGAATTATTATTGTTTTAGTAACTCGATAAAAATAAGTTCAGAGTACTCATAACTATTGTTTTTTATAAACTTAAATGTATTTATGTAATCGGTTTCCTCAAATGAAATGAGTTAGCTGAACTTGTTGGGTTTTACAGGCAAGCAAAGCATGGAGACACAGGTATCGGTCGTATACAAAAGTTTTATTATAGAGGCATAAAAACCACACTGTAAAAAGTAAAACATTAGATTAACTTAATAAAATTGAAGTAACCAATCACAATAAAGTTTTTACATTGACCTAATGTTCAAAAACTATTCAGTTCAAACTAATTTTCTGCATTTCATGCAAACTCTTTTCTGAATTTGGTGTAAATCAATATTTTAAATTGGCTTAAATTAAAATGAAGGTTTTTAACAGACTTCTGAAGGAAAGACTTTCTGGCTCAGACACTTAATCACAGACATAACATACAGATTTAACTATTTCTGATATTTACAGAAGATCTTAATGAGAATTAACAGAGGTTTAGATCCTGATATTTGTCATTTGAAGTGTCACCATTGTGGTGATCAGTGTTTGCTTTAGTTGGGCTCTTGGTCCCAGTCCTTCTTACTTTAGCGTTTCTTTGGCTGCTGCATCTCTGTGTTTGTAAAACACTATTGCTATGGCATAAAAAGCCAAGACAAATAAGATCAAGTGTTACCAGCTTCTTGTTGATGATAACATGTACATCACTAGCATCTTAGATCGCATGAGATAGCATCTTATTTTGTATTTTGCATTTATTATCACCAAAGTTTTTGGATCTGCATTATTGGCAACTATAACGTGAAGGTGGAAAAAAAGCAAAAAAAAAAAGCATGTGCACATGATGTTTTGAGCAAATGTATCATGTAGTCACACACAGACATCAAGATTTTGGTTATTAATCACAACACTGGTGACAATCAAAACAAAAAAAGCTTGGGAATCAAGGATGAGTTTTATATTATGAAAGCTACCCATCATGCATTGCAGCATGATGCTTTTTTTTTTATTGTCACCGTTGTTGTGATTCATATCCAAAATCTTGATGTCTGTGTGTGACTACATAATACATTTGCTCAGAACATCATGTGCACATGCTGTTTTTCCACATTAAAAATAAGTAATCGTGTTCAAGTTGCCAATAATGCAGATCCAAAAGGTTTGGTGATTATTAATGCAAAATACAACATTAAATGCTTGTTTTGTGATATATATGTTATAATCAAGAAGAAGCTGATAACATCAGATCTTACTTCTCTTTGCTTTTATGGCATAACAATAGTGTTTTACAAACACAGAGATGCAGCAGCCAAAGAAAAGCTAAAGAAAAAAGGACTGGGACCAAGAGCCCAACTAAAGCAAACACTGATCACCACAATGGTGACACTACAAATGACACAAATATCAGCATCTAAACCTCTGTTAATTCTCACTAAGATCTTCTGTAGATATCAGAAATAGTTAAATCTGTATGTTATGTCTGTGATTAAGTGTCTGAGCCAAAAAGTCTTTCCTTCGGAAGTCTGTTAAAAACCTTCATTTTAATTTAAGCCATTTAGAATATTGATTTACACCAAATTCAGAAAAGAGTTTGCATGAAATGCAGAAAATTAGTTTGAACTGAATGGTTTTTGAACATTAGGTCAATGTAAAAACTTTATTGTTATTGGTTACTTCAATTTTATTAAGTTAATCCATTGTTTTACTTTTTACAGTGCATAAAGGTTTAAGCTAGACAAAACCACACATCAAATGTAATACAAATCTACATAAATCAAGTCCAATGTCATGGAGCTGCGGCCAAATTACCGGGAGAATGCTCCAATAATAAGGGATCTCCAAATCTGCACAGCACACTCACATACAAGTTAAAGAACCCCAGTGCACGTCACAGACCACAGCACACAATGAAGAAACACCATCTACAAAGGATTGGAATGGTCGCCCCGGTCAATGAGGCCTGCAGCTCCTAGACGAAAATAACTCAAAACACACACAAATAACGAAAACACACACACACACACACACACACACACACACACACACACACACACACACACACACACACACATTAATACAATATACTTTAGAAAAAGTATTTTGTAAATGAATGAAACAAAATGTTTCACAATATTAAACTAAATACATAAATTCAAAAAAACAATAAACTCAAGACTCAAATTACGACAGAGAAAGAAAAGCTAAATCAAATAAACTAAATCCAAATAATAAACCAATTTCACATTAATAAGAAAACTCAATTATAATACACAAAAACAAAAACAATAGAAAAGATTTACAAAACCACGATCAACCAAAAAGAATTCAAAATAACTGATACACAAAATAAACTGATTTGAATTAAATTAACAGGGAGAAATGAGTACACTGTAAAAAAAGATTAGTTGACTCAACTTAACTAAGTCAAGTAATCCGCGATAGATCTCAGTCTGTAAATTCACAATGACAACAAAATCAAAACTACAAGACATCTCCATTTAACAACTTTAGGCAGCAAATGAGATCAGTAACTCAGGCCATTATATGATGATTGTGACTATTAACAAACAGTCATTGTCACCCTGTTGTCTTCAGCTTTGTGCCATAGCTGATGTATTTTAAAGACACAGCTACAGCAGCCAAAGAACAACTAATGTTCAAAAGTCAAGGGTCAAGAGCCTAACTAAAGCAATCACTGATCACCATTATGGTAACATCAAATGAAAATAAAATGACATCTAAACCTCTGTCACCTTTTAATAAGAACTTCTGTAGACGTCTGACAGAAATAAAGTCAGTCTGGTTAGTAATAAGTGAAGCTGGTAATGCTGTTTGTGGAGATGTTTAATCCTCCTCTGCTGAGATCTTTTGCTAAGATTTAATGTCTTTTATCTTGATTTCGTCTTTTTTTCTGTTCTTCTTGTTCCTATCTCCTTCAGTGATTCTGATTGTTAACAGCAGGTGTTTATCAGGGTCTCAATTAACTTAATTAACTGAAAATTAACTGAATTATTCACTCAGTCAAGTGGACTATATTAGTGAACAAATGTAGGGAATAGTGAATGAGGGTATAGGATATGATTTTGAACACAGCCTCTGAGTGTCGACTTTGAGCGCTGTTAATTCAGCTGGCTAGCGCCGCCAGAGTGTCAGTGTTAAGTTTGACTGGCCAATTCTAAATTCTCATGTAGATTCTCTTTGTAGATATTAGTTTGCTTAAATTTTTGAAATCTAGTAATTTCTGTAAACTAACTTGATAAAATCTGAGCGGCAGTGGCTCAGTGGTTCATGTAGGTTGTCTACAAACCAGAAGGTTGGTTGTTCAATCCCTGGTTCCACCTGACCAAGTGTCGAGGTGTCCATGAGCAAGACACCTAACCCCAGCTGCTCCTGACGAGCTGGATGGTAAAGTTCAACCAACATCTTTTTTTTAGTTCTCTTAATGTTTTCCAGTCCACATTACTTGATACAGGAAGTTGAGTCAACTCGTGTTTTGAAGTGCAATAAACTTGACACTATAAGTTGACTCAACTTAACTCAGTCAAAGCAACAAGATTACTTGACTTAGTTAAGTTGAGTCAACTAATCTTTTTTTTCAGTGTAGGAAGTCCCAAACAAATTTAACAAGACTAAATACAAGACAAATAAGGATACTCAACGCAGTTTTAGACACAAAACATGTAGGCTACACAAGACGATGTTCGTTGGCACGGGTCCACCTCAACCGTGACCGAAAACACACACAGACACTGCAGGTCGACCTAGAACGAGACAACGGTGCTGCCACTGCAAGGATGTTATCCACCCAAACGACAGCTGCGGGAACCGGGATGTAGCTGGAGGTTTAACTACTCAGCCTTTGCAACAGTCGTCACCCGTACACACGCATTAACTGGAGGAGGACAGATGCACACTCATATCCATCAGCCGATTTAAAGCCGCTGAGACAAAACGCCGAACACGAGGGAGACCATAAACACAGCCGCTCTCCTTTACAGACCAACAGTCGCGTTCAATCGCGATAGCGGAAACCACACAACATCCGGGAAATGGCGATCTGTCCAGAGGCATTTGACAATGGCTATATTAGCCTGCACTATTAATGACATTAAAATGGCCCCCCAACCATTTAACTCAGGAAATCATGCCACATACACATTCATGATATTTGTGTCTCTGTTCATGAATCATTATTCATCCAAACTTTCAGACACTGGCAGCATTAAAGCAGCACTATGCAGTTTTTTTAGCTTAACTGAACAGCTTCAGAGATATTGGAATGGTTATATGACTCTTTTCGGGATGAATGGTGATCGTCTCGCCCCCCTCTGGTGCCTGTGAGTGGAAAAATCGCACTTGCAACTTTGGGCCGGCGGGCAGTATCGTATCTTCCAGCGTCAGGAAGTATCGTGTGATTTCAGCTCTCGCGATGTAACGAATTGCTTTACGGCACTGCACACATTACATGCATGCACGCCCCCATCCAGGATCCGGCTAGCTATAAGAACAACTATCGTCATGGCTAAACCGGCATATAAGAAGCAGAAAGCTAGGAAAGCATTGTCAGAGGAACAGAGAAAGAGGAAACGGACGACTTCATCTCTCCTTCATCTCTCATTCATTTCTCATTCTTCTCTCATTTATTGCTCCTTCATCTCTCCTTAACTTTCATTCATCTCTTATTCATCCCTCATTCATCTCTCATTCTTCTCTCATTCTTCTATCATTCATCCCTCATTAATCCCTCATTCATCTCTTATTCATCCCTCATTCATCTCTCATTCTTCTCTCATTCATCTCTCATTTATCCCTCATTAATCCGCTCTGTACGGATGACGCATGAGTTCAGGCCTGTTATGATTGGCCGGATTAAAAACACAAAATGTGACATCTTTTTTTCTTCTTTTCTTATAACCTTAAATATTTACACACAAATTCAGGGTGATTTACAAATATGTGACCATTTGCAAATGCAAGAAATTTAGAATAAAAAAAAAAATGACAAGAAAAGTTTTGAATTTGGAAATAAAATGTTGTGAATATCAATTTGGTTATTGGCATTTGGGAATTGGATTTTTTAAATATATTTATATTGAGACTATAATTTTGTACTGGTGTTTTCATAATATAGAATTTAATTATAAATTAAAGATATTATAAATATATGTATAATACAGTATACCATAATGTGTTAGACTGTGACTCTATGAAACTTTTCATAAGTTTATCTCTCTACAGACCCCTGCTACAACTACACTGTGCTGGACAATCCATGGAGATCCATCAATAATACACTTAACTCCTCCTCCCCCTCCTACAAGTGTGACAAGTCTGTCTCCTGGAGCGGCTGGTATCGTCTCTTCATTAACAACACTAGCGCTCATATCCTAGACACGTGTGTTGCTCAGTACAGCTGTGGAGCTAATTACCCGCTCTGGATACGTGGTGGACACCCAAAAGTAACAGATGGAGTCGTCACTCGAGATGTCTGCAGTTACGCTGGAGGTTACTGCTGCTTTTTCGGGTCTTTTCCCATTAAAGTCAAAGCCTGTCCAGACAATTATTATGTCTATGAGCTGGTGAGACCAACTGTGTACAATTCTGCATACTGTGCAGGTAATTATATTCACATGAGCTCTTTCTTCACATTGTGGTACTCTGTACTAATATGCATATGACAATAAACTTGAACTGAACTGAACTGAACATTAATGATATTTGTGTTTCTGTTCATTAATCATTATTCATCCAAACTTTCAGACACTCGCAGCATTAACACCAGCTTTACAACTGTCACACCAGTGACCATCTCACCTGGTAATGTAACACACTGTGTCTCTACTGGCTTATTTTCTGAATGTTTTCTAATGGCTACAGATATTCTATGGTAAAGTTGAACATGGATTTTAACATGAATATTTTCCTCAAAAGTCATGGAAATGTTTTGGTAGAAATATATGAAACCTGTAGACTGTTCTCAGGTGTGTCTGTCATTCACTGTACAGTACTTCTGAATATGCCACACTTCATAGTCAGAAACAGTCCTTGTGTTTTTAATGATAAAGAACTATAAAGTATAGAAATTCTGCTTCATTTAGAGTGAAGAATATATATCTCTTATTCATCCTTCATTCATCCCTCATTCATCTCTCATTCATCCCTCATTCATCCCTCATCCATCTCTCATTCATCCCTTATTTATCTCTCATTTATCCCTCAATCATCTCTCATTCATCTCTCATTTATTGCTTCTTCACTCTCATTCATCCCTCATTAATCCGCTCTTTACGGATGAAGCATGAGTTTGGGCCTGTTATGATTGGCCTGATTAAAAACACAAAATGTGACATCTTTTTTTCTTCTTTTCTTATAACCTTAAATATTTACAAACAACTTCAGGGTGATTTACAAATATGTGACAATTTGCAAATGCAAGAAATTTTGTGAACATCAATTTGGTTATTGGCATTTGGGAAATTGGATTTTTTGAATATATTTATATTGAGACTATAATTTTGTACTGGTGTTTTCATAATATAGAACTTAATTATAAATTAAAGATAGTATAAATATATGTATAATACAGTATATATAATGTGTTAGACTGTGACTCTATGAAACTTTTCATAAGTTTATCTCTCTACAGACCCCTGCTACAACTACACTGTGCTGGACAATCCATGGAGATCCATCAATAATACACTTAACTCCTCCTCCTCCTACAAGTGTGACACGTCTGTCTCCTGGAGAGGCTGGTATCGTCTCTTCATTAACAACACTAGCGCTCATATCCCAGACACGTGTGTTTCTCAGTACAGCTGTGGAGTTAATTACCCGCTCTGGATACGTGGTGGACACCCAAAAGTAACAGATGGAGTCGTCACTCGAGATGTCTGCAGTCACACTGGCAGTTACTGCTGCTATATCGGGTCTTTTCCCATTAAAGTCAAAGCCTGTCCAGGCGATTATTATGTCTATGAGCTGGTGAGACCAACTCTCTGTGATTCAGAATACTGTGCAGGTAATTATATTCACATGAGCTCTTTCTACACATTGTGGTACTCTGTACTAATATGCATATGACAATAAACTTGAACTGAACTGAACTATTTGTGTTTCTGTTCATTAATCATTATTCATCCAAACTTTCAGACACTGGCAGCATTAACACCAGCCAACTGTCACACCAGTGACCATCTCACCTGGTAATGTAACACACTGTGTCTCTACTGGCTTATTTTCTGAATGTTTTCTAATGGCTACAGTCATATGCTATGGTAAATTTGAACATGGATTTTAACATGAATATTTTCCTCGAAAGTCATGGAAATGTTTTGGTAGAAATATATGAAACCTGTAGACTGTTCTCAGGTGTGTCTGTCATTCACTGTACAGTAGTTCTGAATATGCCACACTTCATAGTCAGAAACAGTCCTTGTGTTTTTAATGAAAAAGAACTATAAAATATAGAAATTCTGCTTCATTTAGAGTGAAGAATATATAACTCTCATTCATCCTTCATTCATCCCTCATTCATCCCTCATCCATCTCTCATTCATCTCTCATTCATCCCTCATTCATCTCTCATTCATTCCTCATTCACTCAAAAAAAAATGATGTGTTGGCTTTACTTAACTTTTTTATGTAAACCGGGTCCACTGGTTCCACATAACTGGGTTTCGTTAAACAAACATAATTTGTTCATGTAACTTCAACATCATGGAAGTCATTTTAAGCGATCCAATTACACTCTGAGCTGAGTGTTAAATGAACACTGAAGCAGTGTTAAAGTTAATGAGATAATTAAGTGAATAATTGAGTGATGATTGAGCATTATTGAAGACACCTGATGTTAACAAGCAGAATCACTGAAGGAGAAAACCGGATTTTAAGTCACCGTTATTGTGATCAGTGTTTGGTTTAGTTGGGCTCTTGACCCTTCAATCATTAACTTTAGATTAATTTTGGCTGCTGTACATGAGTTATAACAGCCAGATGATTAAATAGAAAAGGTGATCTGATGATGTTGGTTGTGATTTAACATAATCATTATATCACAATCATTTGACAGTTAAGTTTACCTTATGGATTATAGCAGCACTACCGTTGTAGAGCATACCATTTTTAGCCTTTTCAATGGAATCCAAATGATCAAATCAATAAAAAAGAAGCTTTAAAAAAATTGTTTATGTAGGCACACACAGACATCAAGACTCAGCCTGTGATTCTCAACAATGGGGACAATTATAAAGCATGTTGCCGTGCATTCTGGGTGCCACCAATCAAAACCTATTCATGGCTCCCATCATGCATTGCTGCATGAATAAATAATGAGCTTATGTTCAGAGGTGATCTGTTTGTCACCATTGCTGAGATTCATAAGCTAATTCTTGATGTCTGTGTGTGCCTGCATACAAATGTTTTTTTAGACTTTTATTTTTTTGGCATTGAATTTATCTTTTGGATTTCATTGAAAAGGTTAAAAATGGTATGCTCTACAACAGGGATCACCAACCCTGCTCCTGGAGAGCTACTTTCCTGCTGACTTCAGTTCCAACACACATGCTTGTAATTATCAAGTAACCCTAAACAGATTGATTGGGGTTGGAGCTAAAATCTGCAGGACAGTAGGTCTCCAGGAGCAGGGTTGGTGACCCCTGCCCTAAAATGACAGCACTGCAATAATCCATAAGGTAAACTTAACTCAGATTTTGGCTTCTCTATGAGTTCAGTGATTCAGGTCAAATGATTGTGATGTAATGATTATGTTAAAACACAACCAACATCTACAGATCACATTTTCTATTTGATTATCTGGCTGTTATAACTCAGATACAGCAGCCAGACAAAATATAAAGTTAATAATGTGGGGGTCAAGAGCCCAACTAAAACAAACACTGATCTCCATAATGGTGACCTGAAATCCCGGGAATGCACTCATTGATTAACATGCACGCCGGAAAAAAAATACACGCCGCTCACGCATGCGGTGTGAAACACGTTAGATACACGCCATCGTGTACACATACATTTCTGACCCATCGGGCCTTTCTCAATCTGTGTTCTTGTCTGTACTTGTGTTTTTGTGAAACGTCATCTTTTGTGGCCCAAGTACTGTCCCAATACACAAGTTTGCATTTTGGCAAGAACAGTTAAAAATCCTGGAAGTGTTCTTGACACCCATTTTACCGAGGATTCATCGGTTGGTAACTTGTGTGAACTTGGCAGCAGAAATATCCCAGCATTCATTTCGGCATTCATTTCGGCAGAGAGAGAGGCAGCAAGTCGTTTTTCTACAATTCCGTACGCTATTTCATAACTAAATTTACTTCTGAGAAGTTTTGATGCGAGAAATCAACTGTGTAGATTTCAAATATTGGCATTTATATGAAAATTTATGGCAAATCGAAAATGTGCTCAAACGTTTTCGGAAGTGAGAATCTCCATAAGCGCTTGTGGGTGTAATGTTAGCTAGCGAGCCAACCGGCCCACCGTTGTAGAGTATTCCCCTGAGCTGAGGGTAGGCTTGGGCGAAAAAGCCTGGCTGTTATCGTCAATAATTCTCGTTATGTTTGGGTACTGCAGACGGCATCTGTGCGGGGGTATTACACAATACCAGCAAGAACACATAGTCTCAAACTGTCAGCAGCGTTCTGTGTGCTCGTCACCTTGTGAGTTCATTCTTCCAAGAAGAACTAGCAAGAGCGTTCTCCCCAAGAACACAAGTCAGTTCTGTGCATTCTTGGTTTTGAGAAACGCCCATCGTCTTCTTCCTCGTCTAATTTCTGTCGCTCTACATACGTCATCTGGTATGATTGAAACGATTGGATATGAGCTACGTACAGGCGCATTTGATAGACATTCGTAGCACCCAATAAACGTCTCTGGGCATTCGTAAACCACGCCTCAAATACGAGAAAATGAACATGTGGTTCCTTGAGCCAAGTCGCAATGAGACTTGGGTCTGACGTTAGCCAGGTGCCCGCTGGATTAGAACGGCTTTGAACATCATAAAAAATCAGAGGATACCCGCCGCACGTTGACGGATTGGTGACATGTTTGTAACGGTGGAAAACAGGGCTGGTATCTAACTGTGTTTTTGAGACTGTCTTTGGTTCAGTGCAGTTTGAAAACACTCAGCAATGGTGTTGACACACTCAAAAAATTATATGTTGGCTTTAATTAACTTTTTTTATGTCAACAAGTCCCACATAACTGGGTTACGTTAAACAAACATAAGTTGTTCATGTCACTTCAACATCATGGAGTTAAGTCATTTTAAGCGACCCAATTAAACTCTGAGTAGAGTGTTAAATGAACACTGAAGCAGTGTTAAAGTTAATAAGATAATTAGGTGAATAATTGAGTGATGATTGAGCATTATTGAAGACACCTGATGGTAAAAAGCAGAATCACTGAAGGAGAAAACCGTAATGTTTAAGTCACCATTATGGAGATCAATGTTTGTTTTAGTTGGGCTCTTGACCCTTACATCATTAACTTTAGATTTTGTTCGGCTGCTGTACATGAGTTATAACAGCCAGATGAACACGTAGAAAAGGTGATCTGATGGTATTGGTTGTATTTTAACATAATTGTTATTTCACAATCATTTGACCTAAATCACTGAACTCATGTAGAACCCAATTTCTGAGATAAGTTCACCTTATGGATTATAACAGCACTGTCATTGTAGCACATGAAATTTTATGCCTTTTCAATGAAATCCAAATGATCAAATCAATAAAAATAAAGAAACTTCCAAACCATATTTTATGCAGGCACACACAGACATCAAGAATCAGACTGTGAATCTCAACAATGGTGATAATTATAAAGCATGTTGCAGTGCATTCTGGGTGCCACCAATCAAAACTCATTCATGGCTCCCATCATGCATTGCTGCATGAATAAATAATGAGCTTATGTTCAGAGGTGATCTGTTTGTCACCATTGCTGAGATTCATACGCTAATTATTGATGTCTGTGTGTGCCTACATGAGTGATAAATATGTATTTTTTTGTTTAATAGTACAAAGGTGGTTCTAAGAATAAACAATTCCTAATGAAAAATATATATACTTTTTTTGTAATTTAAGTGTATTCCCTTTATAGTGCATTGCAAATATGCTAACAACTTTTTTACCATCTTTAAATATATTAAAAGTATATTATCATCATGCTTCGATCTACCCATTTTCACAGTACAACTTTTAACACACTTGAAAATATTTTTACTTATTTTAAAAAAATATACCTTAAGTGAAAATTCTGTTTATTTTTTAAAAGTGTATTTATTTGCTCTTTACTTAAAAATATACTTTAGGGAGGCTATATTTTTAAAAATGAAAAATTATCATTGTAACAATGCATTGAAGTATACTTTCAAAATACATTATAGTATACAATAGTACAAAGTAAGTAATATTTGTTTATTAATGTGCATTTGTAATTGAAGACAATATGATGTTTTATTAACAAAGTTCGGCAGGACCACGCGCAGATAATTAACACGAGTGGAGAGGACTCAGTAATCAACCATACACTCTAAAAAGAGATGTGTCAAAAAACAACACATGTGATGTGTAGATAGCATTTTGACACATGTTGTGTAGATTTTAACACACAATGTGTGTTAAAATGTAACTCTGGATAGAATAGCACTGGGTGGAGGAGAGTTTGTGTTTATGAAAAATTATAGGTATATTTTATATGGTATCCCATAAAATGCTCTAAAATAAATAAAGCAATACATTCAATTAAATAAATGTAATCTTAAAGAAAACTTAAAGATTAACGGGTGTTTTTTGGCAGCCAATCACATCATGCCTCTTTTCAATGTCTTTTTCAAATGCTGCTTTCACTTGTTATTAATAACCAGATTAACCTTATTTCTGTCAGACTCTACAGAAGCTCTTATTGAGAATTAACAGGTTTTGTGTTGACGATTTATTGAATGTTTCATTTAAAGTCACCAGAATCGTGATTAGTGTCAGCTTTATCTGGGCTCTTAAACCCTTAACTCTTTAACATTAGTTTTCTCCGATTGCTGTAAATGTGTTTTAATTTTGCACGTTCGAAACAGCAGAGAAAATCATGGGTAAAATATGTTCAGATGATAATGTTACCATCATGGACATGTAGATTGCTGAGCTCAGCAACAGTTTATTATATGATAAATAAGTGTACTATATAAAAGATGGTTTTTAACAAAGGTGAGCTTATTGCAAATGACTTAATTTTTGAAAAGCATAGCTGGGACAGAGTCTTCCAGTGTAATGTATCAAACAGACTTCAAGAATCAGCGTATGAATCTCGACAATGGTGACAAACAAAAGCTTCATACCGCAATGCATGATGGGAGCCATTAATGAGTTGTGATTGGTGGCAGCCACTGCAATATGCTTTATTATTGTCACCATTGTTGAGATTCACAGGCTGATTATTGATGTCTGTGTTTCTAAATAAATTCATTTGAAAGTGTTTTGATCAGAACAATGTTTATTAAATATTTTGGATTAAAAGAAACACACTGATATACATATATGTTGTAGAATCACAAAACTGGTGCTAATAAGTTAAAACAACCTTTCTCAATAAGTTTCATTTTCAGATCACAGCATGATTATGCCAGAACATAACCAACACTATCAGATCACACATTTCAATGTTCGTTTGACTGTTATAAATAAATGACAGCAGACAAACAAATTTAAAGTGAATGTATAAGGGTCAAGAGCCCAACTAAAGCAAACACTGATCGACATAACGGTGGCTTACAATTTGTGACTTTCTCCTTCAATGATTCTGCTTGTTAACATCAGGTGTCTTCAATAATGCTCAAACATCACTAAATTAATCACTTAATTATCTCATTAAGTTTAACACTCTTGAGTGTTAATTTAACACTGGAGTTTTTGCTGTAGAGTAAATGCTGCTCCATCTGAAAGCAGGTGAAGGTGATTTACTACTAATCAAGGAACCGGCTTTACTGACGAAATGCGCATAACAATGTCATGCGATATATCACCCATCCCTACATCCATATACTCATAAACTTGTTCAGATCAGCTCTTGTTGATTATGACATCATCCAGAAACATTTGATCAACTTATCTCTCTCCATAGCAAATGTATTTCATTAAAATACAATTAAAGCAGCCAGAGACAAACTAAAAGAAAAGTAAAGGGTCAAGAGCTCAAATAAAGGAGCCATTAATCACAATTCTGGTGACTTCAAATAAAACATTCAATGTAACATCAACATCTAAAACTCAATTTTAATTTATTCTCAATAAGAGCTTGTCTATGTGGATTCATGATGTCTGAAACATCCAAATGTTCAAACAAACTCTTTATTAAACGTCACTGGACTACATAAACACAAGTTAACAATACGTTTCAGTGTTCATCCAAACACTCAGTTGTAAAAACACAGGAAGTAACTCTGGCAAATACACACCGACTACAGTCACATGTGACACATATCTGACACAAGTTGTGTAACTATAACACATTAGTGTGTAAAAGGTTTCAACACACTTCTGTGTAAGAGCAATAACACATTAGTTGTGTTAAAGGTAATACAAAATGTGTAGCCCTAAACACAGAGGTGTGATAAGATATAACACAGGTTGTGTGTTAAATTTGACACAACATGTGTTGTCCCTGAGCACACACACTACATGTGTTACAATCTACACAACATGTGTTGTCCCTGAGCACACACACTACATGTGTTAAAATCTACACAACATGTGTTGTCCTTGAGCACACACACCACATGTGTTAAAATCTACACAACATGTGTTGTCCCTGAGCACACTCACATGTGTTAAAATCTACACAACATGTGTTTAAAATCTACACAACATGTGTTGTCCCTGAGCACACACACTACATGTGTTAAAATCTACACAACATGTGTTGTCCCTGAGCTGATTCAGCACATGTGTTAAAATCTACACAACATGTGTAATAGTTAACACATCTCTTTTTACAGGTTGTGTTGTTTTCAACTCATCATTTTATAAGAGCGTGCCGACACTCACCATCACTGTGAATGGTATGCAGTGTTTGCTATGTTCTCAAACATACAGGCCAGTGTAAATACAAGTTATTTATATAAAATATTTTGTCAGTTGCTACATTTTAAATAATTCAAAGTGGAAACTCTGTTAACTGTTATCTCTCATGAATTTTTGTCAAAAGCAGCATTATCAGTTATGGGTTGAAGTGTGAATAACTGAATAATGTCCAGTACAGTGAGTCTGTCCAGTCATTGAGCTTGAGACATTGTCTTGTACTTTGTGTGCACATGCATTCTGTACTCGACTATTGATTAAACGGTTAATATTTTTGCATCTGGCCCTTTCGCTTTATTTTTTAAAATGACACAATGTGTGTGTTAAAATGACTTGCACATTTATTGTGTTAAATTTGACACAACATGTGTTGTCCCTGAGCACACTCACTATATGTGTTAAAACTGACACAACACATCTCTTTTTAGAGTGTACATTTTTAATTCCACATTAATCCATCAAAACACAAGTAAACACATCTTTGTGTAAAAATAACACATCTTTGTGTTGACCTAGTTGACACAGTAGATGTGTTAAAGAAAGGGACACATAAGTTGTGTCAAATTTGACACAATATGTGTTGTCCCTGAGCTGATTCAGCACATGTGTTAAAATTTAACACATTATGTGTTGTTTTTAACACATCTGTTCTAAGAGTGTAAGAGGTAACACTTTAGAATACGGTCCCTTCCTTAATGAATAACTACAGAGGAACAAATGAGTAACACAATATTAACAATCTAGTAACTACTATTAACTAACAAGAAATTCTGATTAACGAATTAGTAAGTAATAGCACACAGATGAAAGTGGTAGTTCACTATTAACTAATCAATAACTACTATTTTTTTTAATGCTTCCCAGAGAACTACACAGCAAAAACTCCAGTGTTAAATTAACTCTCCTGGGAGTTTATATGGCTCCAGACTCAAGAGTGTAAAGTGTTAAAATATGAGTGTTAAATTAACACTCAAGAGTGTTAAAGTTAATGAGATAATTAAGTGATTACTTGAGTGATAATTGAGCATTATTGAAGACACCTGATGTTAACAAGCAGAATCAGTGAAGGAGAAAATCACAAATTGTACGTCACCATTATATAGATCAGTGTTTGCTTTAGTTGGGTTCTTGACCCTTTTGTCTTTTTTCTTGAGATCTTGTTTGTCTGCTGTTATTAAGTTATAGCAGCCAGATGAACAAAGACAAAAAGTGATTGGATGGTGTTGGTTATGTTTTGACATAATCATGTTGTGATTTGAAAATCTAAATTTACTGAGATAGTTTAACTTGTTAATTACAACTGCTCTGTGATTCTACAGCATAGGACTTTCAGTGCTTTTAATATAATCAAAAATATCTAAAAAAAAAAAACATTAAAAACAGAATTTTATTTAGAAACACAGACATCAATAATCAGACTGTGAATCTCAACAATGGTGACAATAATAAAGCATGTTGCAGTGCATTCTGGCAGCCACCAATCACAACTCATTAATGGCTCCCATCATGCATTGCGGTATGAATAAATTATGATCTGAATTGTCTATATAATTTACTTTTCCTAATTGAATATTCTGCTCGTCACCATTGTTGAGATGCATAGATTGAATCTTGATGTCTGTGTGTGCCTATAAAGACTTTTTTTTTTAAAACAACTTTTAAGAAATCCTTTGTATTATATAGAAAATTCTAGATCTTTGACGTATCATCAATGATGTTGTAATTAACAACATGTATCTATGTCACAAGATTATTAATAAGTTCAGTGATCAAGTTCATATGATGATTACATCACAACATAATCAACAACGTCAAATCTCTTTTTTCCTTTGTTCATCTGGCTGTTCAAACTAAATAACAACAGACAAACAAATTCCAATGTTAAAAATATAAGGGTCAAGAGCCCAACTAAAGCACACACTGATCTCCATAATGGTGACGTACAATTTGTGATTTTCTCCTTCAGTGATTCTGCTTGTTAACATCAGGTGTCTTCAATAATCCTCAATCATCCCTCAATTAATCACGTAATTATCTCATTAACTTTAACACTCTTGAGTGTTAATTTAACACTCATATTTTAACACTTTACACTCTTGAGTCTAGAGCCATATAAACTCCCAGGAGAGTTAATTTAACACTGGAGTTTTTGCTGTGTACTGTAAGAATCATGGCAACTAACTAGTAATGACTGAAGTGTTACTACATACTTCTAAAGGAATTACTAATTATTTGGATCCGTATTCTAAAGTGAAGATCATGGTAATTAACTAGCAATGACTAAAGTGTTACTACATACTTATATGGGAATTAATAATCAGTAATTAGTAACAAAACAATAAAATAAAAAATAATTAGTAATTTCTTTAGAAGTATGTAGTAACACTTCAGTCATTACTAGTTAGTTATCCTTCTAATCCTTCACAAGATATTTGCACACACATACATAGCAAAATCTCCAGTGTTAAATTAACACTGCTCAGTGTGTATATGAGTCCACACTCTCAGAGTGTTATAGTAACACTAAACCAGTGTTGAAGTTAATGAGATAATTAAGTGCTTAATTGAGTGATGATTGAGCATTATTGAAGACACTTGATGTTTACAAGTAGAGTCACTGAAGGAAAAAAAATGGTAATTGGTATGTTACCATTATGGTGATTAGTGTTTGCTTTAGTTGGGCTCTTGACCCTTAAGTCATTAAGTTTAGATTTTATTTGACTGTTGTACCTGAGTTATAGCAGTCAGATAGAGAAAAGGTGATCTGATGGTGTTGGTTGTGTTTTAACATAATCATTTGACCTGAATCACTGAACTCATATGAAGCCCAATTTTTGAGTAAGATTTACTTTATTAATTGTATCAGCCCTGTCTCTGTACAGCATAATATTTTTAACTTTTATAACACAATCCAAATAATTTATTCAAGTTGTTCACTTTTTTTTTCTTTTTTTTTTTTGACACAGACATCAAGAATCAGCCTGTGAATCTCAACAATGGTGGCAATAATAAAGCATGTTGCAGTGCATTCTGGGTACCACCAATCAAAACTCAGTCATGGCTCCCATCATGCATTGCTGCATGAATAAATAATGAGCTTATGTTCAGAGGTAATATCTGTTTGTCACCATTGCTGAGATTCATACGCTAATTATTCATGTCTGTGTGTGCCTACCTGAAATACTTCTTAAGAAGGTTTTTTTCTTTTTTTTGTAATTGATTTGATCCTTTAGATTTCATTGAAAAAGCTATTAATGATACGCTTAACAATGACAGTGCTGCTATAATCCATAAGGTAAACTTAACTCAGAAATTATGCTCTCAATGAGTTCAGTGATTCAGGTCAAATAATGATTATGTTAAAACACAACCAACACCATCAGAACACCTTTTTTTTGTTCATCTGGCTGTTATAACTGAATTACAGCAGCCAGACAAAATCTAGAGTTAATAATGTAAGGGTCAAAAGGCCAACTAAACTAAACACCAATCACCATAATGGTGACCATTTTACATTCATTTTCTCCTTCATTGATTCTGCTTGTTAACATCAAGTGTCTTCAATAATACTCAATCATCACTCAATTAAGCACTTAATTATCTCATTCACTTCAACACTGGTTCAGTGTTACTATAACACTCTGAGAGTGTGGACTCATATAAACACTGAGCAGTGTTAATTTAACACTGGGGATTTTGCTGTGTATATGAGCTAGGAGACATACATAAAAACATATTTTTTTGTGAGGTAGGTTAAATAATAAAATCACTGTATATGGTATTTGGATGGCTGATGACTCACTATGTTCCAGTCGTCACCGTGACTCTAGTGATTCAATGCCAGTCCAGAAGAATGCCGGAAAATTGGCCACAGGACAAGTAAGGTCCTGACAACTGCATTTAAAAATCCATTTCTTTAAAATTGTTCAGTTGATAAATAGTTCTCTAGGAGAGAGCAGAGGCTAATTATTTCCCAAATCATAAGTCTGCTATGCTATTACATATTGATGAACCTTGTGTATGCGTTCCCAGTAGCAGTTAAAATGTTAATGTAGTGCTAGTCATTTGTGCTGCATTAGTTATTGATTAGTTTTGCATGAATTACAAAACTTTTTCAGTAGATCTCTGGGAAGCATTAAAAAAAAGTAGTTATTGATTAGTTAATAGTGAACTACCACTTTCATCTGTGTGCTATTACTTACTAATTCGTTAATCAGAATTTCTTGTTAGTTAATAGTACTAGATTGTTAATATTGTGTTACTCATTTGTTCCTGTGTAGTTATTCATTAACGAAGGAACCGTATTTTAAAGTGTTACCGAGGTATATATACTCAGCAGTCTCACCTCAATTCATTGACAGTTTAGCAGCATCCCTCCACCACCCCTTCTCCACACTTCCTGTCCTAACCATTTACATACGGGGGGATGTACTCTGGGTTCGGGCCGAATTCCGAACTCGAAGCCCTCCCCCCGGCCAGCACGCCAAATATGCATTAAAGTTACTCCCTCTAATTGTATGTAAGTGTGAACTAGTGAAATGTGCAATTTGTCGTATTTGGAATAAGCCAAAGATATTACTGAGCATATACATTTTACTCAAATATATGCACTTATATGGCTTGTGTGTTTCAAAGACACTCGCAATGAATTTGTAATGTATTTGTAGTACAAATAAAGTACACTTTAATATCACTAATCAAGCATGTAATTAGTCCCTACACAGGCATATACTTAAAGGGGCATTGTGTAATATTTAGGAGGATCTTTTGACAGAAATGCAATATAATATATATAACTTTATTTTCAGTGGTGTATAAAGACCTTACTTAATGAACCGTTATGTTTTTATTACCTTAGAATGAGCCATTTCTACACACACTTACATTGAAATGCGTCGACATGTTTCTACAGTGGCCCTAAACGGACAAACGTGTTTCGTCACTATGTTGTCCTTTGTGCAAAGATCTAGCTAAAGTCAGCGAATAAAACACTACATAATGATGAGCAAATAACAATAATATGTGCAATAGTATATCGTTTTACTGAATAATATGGTAAATTACCTGTATTAGCTGTAAATGGTCTTTTCCATCTACGATCATATAATGTTCATATCATAATGTTCAAAACCATCATAAATCATTCTAGAATGTGGTATATCATGGTAAATCATCCTATAACATGGTAAATCATGCTAGAATCATATTAAATCATACTAGAATGTTAAATTGTGGTAAACCATGCTAGAACAGGGTAAATCATGGTGAATCATACTAGAACTTGGTATATCATGGTAAACTATGGTAAATCATGCTAGATTCATGGTAAATCATACTGGAACATGGTAAATCATGAAAAATCACACTAAAATTTGGTATATCATGGTAAATCATGCTAAAACAAGGTCTATTCCATCTATGATGTCAGTGGTTAAATGCTTGCTACATGAAACTTAATGTCTTTTGATGCTTTTGAGCTTAACTGCCTTAACTGCCTTAACTGCTTGAACACCGCTAAATGCTGCTTGCAGCTTTAATTTTAAATGTATTTGCATGTATAATTTTAGACATAATGCGTCAGTTTTTATCAAGGATGTAAACAAATGCCAGCGCTGGCTTTAGTAGCCACTTAGTTATGCTATTTCGTGTGTCTATGACAAACGCGTAGGCCTACAAACATTTTGGACCTGAATTTGTAATTATGTACTAATTTTGTAAATGTATTTTCCATGTATACTTTATGACGTAATTTTTCGATTTGATCAAGAACGTAAACCAATGCCAACGCTATTTGTAGCTAGTTAGTTCTTTGCTATTTTGTGTGTATAAGCCAAACGTGTAAAAAAATTATATGTAATCGCAACAGCAAACTTCAGCTGCTGTTATCAGATGTTTTCACGTTCTGTTGGCATTTTAACACAGTTGCCACATGTACACCTAAAGAAAACAATACACTGAGTAAACTAAGTTTTGTGAATATATAAACGGTTGCTCATTATATCGACAAAACAATAACTTTAAAAAACTGTATTACTCAGTCATTTATTCAGTTGTATTAAACATTTAATCAGGAGAAAACCGTATCTCAAAAGCTAACAAGCAGCAGTAGCATTTTCAAGTAACAGCATATCGAAATTCTTATATAATAATAGTAGAATAGAATAATAATAATGATTCAAAAATGTACCATTCAGAAACGTTTTGTAAGAGCCGTGTTTGGGGAGGTTCTGCTTGACTCTCTTCATTGCCGCTTTCTGGGTCTGATTCTGGCTCAAGCTGATACGCAATATTGACACCATTATTTACATTTGACCGGAGCCGGAGCACATGCAGCTTTCGCCTGTAAAGGTAATGGGCGTGAAGTTTCCGGACTACGTGCACTACGCAGTTTAGGCAATTGCAACACACCGGCTCAACTAACCAATCTGAGCCCATTGCCTGTTTCTGAGGGAGTGGTTTCATAGAATCAGGAAGTCAACCGGTCGTTCAATTGACAGAGGAGAAAGCGGCTTACAACAAAGGTGAAATTTATGAAAAATAAGGCTTAAAAAAAAAAAAAAAACACGAAGACATGTTATATTGCACCCCATAAACACAGTCATGCAAAGAAAAAAAGCAGTAAACCACCCCTTTAATGTGGGTTTGAAAGTAGAAAAAGGCCAGCAGGGGGCACTCACCCTGTGCTCTGTGTGGGTCCTAACGCCCCAGTATAGTGATGGGGACACTGTACTGTCAAAGAGCACCGTCCTTCGGCTCTCTGTGGTCATTCAAAATCCCAAATGGCCAAATTTTTCCATTGGCCTCTATCCATCATCATGGCCTCCTAATCATCTCCATATACTGATGATTCATTACTGTCTCCTCTCTCATTACTGTTGAGGAGATTCTCCCCTTAAAGCGCTTTCAATGCCAAGAAAAGTGTAAAAAATTAATTATTATTATTTATCTACTGTTATTTTGGCTGCTTGTACTACTCTGACAAAGCAATTAGTTGCTTTATACATTTACAGCAAAATCAGAGTAGGCCTACAAATTAAATTTTTTCTTAAAATCTAATAACATGAAAACTCTGGACATTTTTCGTTCTTGGTTTATAATGTATGTCATTGTCACTGAAAAGTAGGATAACTATTCTAGACACATTTAATTACATAGTCCTTATGGGACACATTTCTATAATGATCTTTAGCTCCCTCTAGTGTATGAACCTTTCTGGCTTGAACTGAAAGGTGTTTTTCTCATCTCACACACACAAGCTGCTTCTCATTTCTTACATTGTACTCTCTCCCATTGTTTTTCTTCTTTTCCTCACAGCTCCTAACATGAGGGAAATGACACCGTGACTCTCGAGACTTTTTCCAGGAAAAGATTCAAACCCTTAGAGTATCGACAAAGTTACTAAAATTTCCATTGATAAGCTTTTTATTTAGAGGGAGATCCAGTGCACTGACCTCACAAAACTAGATTTACAAAACATTTTATGTCTCGTGTTTTTTTTCTTGATTTTTAGTTTGAGCCAAAATAACTTTTTTTATTCAAAAATGTTCATAGCTGCACAGCAAAATCCCCAGTGTTAAATTAACACTCTGAGTGTGGACTCATATAAACACTGAAGCAGTGTTAAAGTTAATGAGATAATTAAGTGAATTATTGAGTGATGATTGAGCATTATTGAAGACACCTGATGTTAACAAGCAGAATTACTGAAGGAGAAAAACGTAATTTTAAGTCACCATTATGGATATCAGTGTTTGCTTTAGTTGGGCTCTTGACTCTTAAATCATTAACTTTAGATTTTGTTTGGCTGATGTACGTGAGTTATAACAGCCAGATGAACAAATAGAAAAGGTGGTCTGATGTTGTTGGTTGTGTTTAAACATGATCATTATTTAACAATCATATGACCTGAACTCATAGATAGCCCAAATTAGGTTTACTTTATCAATTATAGCAGCACTATTATTGTACAGCATAGTGTTTTAAACTTTTACAAAGTAATCCAAATACATTTTTATCCACGTCTCAAATACAAAATACATTTTTTTTAATCGGTTCAGTTTTTTTAGACACAAAGACATCAAGAATCAGCCTGTGAATCTCAACAATGGTGACAATTATAAAGCATGTTGCAGTGCATTCTGGGTGTCACCAATCAAAACTCATTCATGGTTGCCATCATGCATTGCTGCATGAATAAATAATGAGCTTATGTTCAGAGGTGATCTGTTTGTCACCATTGCTGAGATTCATACACTAATTCTTGATATCTGTGTGTGCCAACATAAATTTTTTTTTAAGTTTTATTTTTTTGATCATTTGGTTTAATTGGAAAGGCCAAAAATATGATGCCATACAAGGACAGTGCTGTTATAATCAATTAATGCGAACCTAGCTGAAAAATTGACCTATATATGAGTACAGCGATTCAGTAGTGATGGGCAGATCGAGGCTTCGTGAAGCAATGAAACAGTCAAAGCAAATGTGCCATTTTGTTTCGAGGCTTCGAATCAATCCGAAACCCGTCTCCACGGTGACACCTAGTGGTCACTTGCAGGTGTTGATCTGAAACAACCTTTACAAAGAGCTAATAAAAAATGTGTTTTTTTTTTTTTTTATTATTGTATTTTTGTAATATATGAAGCTTGTAACCTGTAGTCTCTTCACATTGCATAATGTGATTTTGGTCATGAAAAATGAATATTAATAAAAATAAATCAAGCCACAATGTCTCCCTTTCTTATAGATTTTTATTCAAAAATATTAATTTCTCTGCTGTTGAAGGACTCAGCCTACTTCTTTTTTACAGATAATTTCTCCAGCCTTTGAAAAAATTCTCTCACAAGGGACACTTGTTGCTGGCATACAAAGATATTTTTTAGCTAGGACATACAAATGAGGAAAGATTACTGCTCTCTCTTTCCAGTAAGTTAGTTACCCTATCTATCTATCTATCTATCTATCTATCTATCTATCTATCTATCTATCTATCTATCTATCTATCTATCTATCTATCTATCTATCTATCTATCTATCTATCTATCTATTTTATATGTAGCCTATCTATCTAATAATCTATATGTATCTATCTATTAATCTATATATATATATATATATATATTTCTATCAATGCATCTATTAATGTGTCACTATATGTACTCTGTGTGTATCTAAGTCAATGTGTAAATGTAAATTAAATCCTAAATATAACTAAACAAATCGCACTATAAATGTCACTATATCACCAAAAATCCGCTATCTCAAAACCAAACTCCTCTCACAAAAACCCACGATATGAAAATGCGTTGACAAAACTTTTATACTGTGTGATTGTGTGATTTGTTCCCGAACCGACCAATCAATGAAACCCTGATTCGGCGGAGCACTCCACCTGATGAAACACTTAGACGCTTCATTTAGCCGTTGTCACGTGACGTGGGTGTTTTGAATCACGCTTCGGCTCAGTGTTTCGAATCATCTTTGCTTCGGGATCTTGCAAAGCTTCGGAACGTCTGTTTCGCGCCAGCCATCCTTACGATTCAGATCATATGACTGTGATATAATGATTATGCAAAACACAACCACCACCATCAGATCACCTTTTCAATAAGTTCATATGGCTGTCATAACACAAGTACAACATCCAAACATAATCTAAAGTAAACAATTTAAGGGTCAAGATCCCAACTAAAGCAAACACTGATCTCTATAATGGTAACTTAAAATTACGGTTTTCTCCTTCAGTGATTCTGTTTGTTAACATCAGGTGTCTTCAATAATGCTCAATAATCACTCAATAATTCACTTAATTATCTCATTAACTTTAACACTGCTTCAGTGTTTATATGAGTCCACACTCAGAGTGTTAATTTAACACTGGGGGTTTTGCTGTGTGGAATATGAAGTGCTAAATTTATGTAAATATATATATAAAATAAACTTATGCTGTAAGTTTACTATGGTAATAATGCCAATTGACCATTTAATTCAAAGCAAAAGCATTTAAACTCAAAATCAGTTTCACAGACACTCAGTATCAGAAAAACTGATGAATCAGAGCAATCTGATAATGATCAACTTTAGACTTCATTGTGAGAAACTGGATGTTGTGAGTTTATTATAGCAATAAAAGATAATGATAATTTTACATTTCCTTTCATCTGAGTAGCAGCTTGTGATTTTGTATATTACAGAAAATTCTGAAATAAAATGTATATATAGGAAGTTTATATAAAATGAAGCAGACTGTTTTAAAAAGCAGGAACCTCAATTAGAAATTTGGCATTCACAATAAGATTGATTTCATAAAATAATGGAAGTAAAACCACAAGACGGGATGAAGACTATTTCTCACAAATCCCTTTTCTATTTTGAGAGCATGGGAGATCATTCCAATTGTTCAGGTTTGAAGATGAACATGAATTCATAATTTCAACACAGTCTTCTTCTCCATGTTCGTCATTCGGTTCACCCTCAGTCCAAAACCTAAATAACATATTAGATGTTCAGTTATCTAGAACCCCACATTTTCTCGTTCAGGAATACAAAATAAGCAGATGCTTTTGAATTTATTTATAGGAAGTATCATTTGGATGTTGTCATGGTTGTGTTTGTAGAAAATATATTTGTTTCCAAGTTATAATGGTCTCATTTCGTTTAATGAGAGTACAAAAGACCAACCAACTAAATCCAGTGGTTTTCTGTGAGTGTTTTCTTTTATGACTTACCCTTGATTCAGTGTTGAATTATCCACCCATTTCAAATTGCCTTCGTTCTCAATGTCAGACAAACCAATCCACACTCTCTCCTTGTAGAACAAACTTATGCACCTCTGTGTGTGAATAACAACAGGAATAAGTGTGATTCCTCTCATTCATTAAAGCTACAATATGTAAGATTTTTGTAATAAAATATCCCAAAATCACTTGCGCAGTGTGATATATTTCCTGCAGGTGTGTACTTACAATATCCAAAAAGTTCCTGAAGATTTTTAATTTCAGAGAAATTACAATTTTAAATAATGGCTCGTCCATGTTCACTTGTCGCCTGTCAATGACGTAATATCCGCGTTATCCCTGGTTTCCGCTCGTTCTGCCATAGTAACCATGGCGACAGACGTGGACAACAGCGTTAAGTCTAGCGGCACACTCACACTGTTGTTGTTTCATTCAAAAACATTATGGACCATGGCAAGCAGACTTTGGGACAAAAGGAGAACTAAAACGAGGATCAATATCAGTGTGGCGTTTTCGAGATGCCGAGAGCTCCACGTCCACGACTAACTTTGACTTGACATAGACGCCACTCTTGCGTGTACTTTATTAGACTAATCAATGTTATATAGTTATATAGCTCAACATGATGAAATGTTAGAATATTACCAGTATGTTATGCTAATGTTGATCTAGCTTACTGCTAGTCTCAAACAGCCAACAAACTTGCACATAGAATAACATTATAATACACTCAAATGCAGTTAAGTATGATAGTGTAGACCAAGTGAAACAGCGCTGCGTTACCTCACAAGATTCATTCGTCTAATAAACTGACCTGTGCGAGTATTAATCCAGCACTTGCGGGTTGTTCAGTAGAATTAAATGTCCTTATTCATTTATATCCGCGGGCAGGGGCGGAGTGGCAATCGGGAGAGTCGGGATTTTTCCCGGTGGGCCGGTAGTGTTTCGACTTGGTCTGATAATAGTTATACATTGCAAGTTCTTAGCAACACCATCCGGCGGCCTGGTGTGCGGCTGCTGCCCGCTGGTCAAACTGTGCAGCCTCTCTGCTCAACGCGTAAATAAATGGATCGATCCACAATTTTAGTTTGAGTTCTTAAATGGTCTAGTGGGAGATCTTTTGCCAAGCGTGTCGGAGGTTACGGGTTCTAATTCCGCACTCGTATCGTTTTTTTTTTTCTCTCATCAAAACTGAATATGTTCATCAGTGGTTACAGTCTATATCAAGCAGTGACACGTTTTATTTTGTGATTTTATTTAGTGATTTTCATTTTATTTTGTGATTTCACCGGAATGAATAGAGAGTCTCCACAACGGCGATAGATTGAAGCGCGCGTCCGAGTGAAGACTGCGCGAGCCACAAGAGAACACTGTATCCATGCAACTGATAGAAGCGGCAACGAGCGCTCAGCTTGAGTTCAAAAACAACACATTTTAGTGCTAGGTCTCTTATTTAATAGCAAACTAAATTAATGCTCTGCTAGTTAACTGAAGATGTTTTATTTATTTGTATTAGGTACATCTGTGCCTCAATTTTGAGACAATATGCGACAACAAAAGTGAAAATCAGCGAAGAAATGGCTAAGAGTTGCCAAGTTTCCCTTTAACAGTCACTCACAATCTCACCTGCTTCTCTTCAGTGTTGATAATGATCAGATCAGCTCCTCGATCTCTGCAGAACTGCCTGCTCTCAGACCAGCTCATCGGCTTATTGGATATGAAGAAGCTATCGAAACTACACAGATATCCTAACAGAAACACACGCTAAAGCTGTGTAAATGAAAGATAAAGAAAACTAGAAATACAAAAAATGGATTCTAACCTTTTTTAAAAGCTTTTGTCAGTTCCTCACTCAAAGAGGCGACTCTGGTCTCTAACTCCAGTTTCTTCTGACTCAAAGAGTTGAAGCTGTTCTTCAGTTGGTCTTTTTCAGTCATTAGATCAGTGTTCTTGTCCTGTAAGCTGTTGATAGTGTGATTGAACTCTTCAACTGTGTTCTTGTAACTCTTTAACAGGTCTCTCTCTGCTGTGATGGTGATGTACAGTGTGATGAAGACCAGCAGAAGAACACAAATGAGCCCGAGACACACTGTCATCAACACCAAACACCTGCTTCCTCCTGACAAACACAGACACAAAACACATAGAAATAATAATTAAGCAGCCTTTGTAAATAGTCCAATGTTGTTTTTAACAGACCGGCCTTTTTAAAGAGTATGTTGTTTTATAATGACAAACATCTGTAACTGTTTTACTTTAGCATATGAAAAAGTAAATTCCATGGAAAATAATTCCATGTCAATATCATATAAAAGCAGAAACTCTGAAATATTGTTCCTAGAAAACAATATTAGAAATATGCAACAGTTTTCATTTCCTCCAACATTAGCGACACATCTGCTACACCATTTCTGCTTTAATGTAATTGTCTGCTTACTTCAAAGAAAAACATGTTGAACATGTTGAGTACAGTAAATATAAAAATAATTCTACGCAAATACACTTCATATAAAAACAGAAACTCTGACATATTCATAGGAAATGTAGTGCTATAATAATGCTAACCCTAAACAGGAAGTGATTTAATGCTGACTATTGATAAGAATTTCAGTCCAACTTAAAAACTCTGCAGACCAATACTAAGTTTGTGTACTGTACGTTCAGTCACATGTTGCCTAGCACACAAGCCATCAACTAATACAATAGTGTAATTTAAGGAAATTTGTATGTTGTTCACTTTTAATGGTCACCAATTATATGTGAAAGCAGGGCATTGTCATTTGTTGAGGTTGTGTGGGCCAATAAACAGAAGAATACATCTTCTCAATGTCTAGTCTATATATATATATTTTTTTTCTTTTTTTTTCTGCTCTTAAGCATGCATATATTTATGAAATTCATAGACAACCTCTCTCACACCTTCTATTACACCTTAATATTTTATTAAATAAAACTAAACACCATGGAGTCACAATAACATCTTGTTTAACATATTATATTTGCATTTCAACAATATTTCATATGAGAAATAAATGCAATAACTGCTTCCTCCTGACAAACAGAGACAAAACACACACAGATCAGTGTATACCTTTCATATTATTAGAAATTAAGTTTCAAATCAACCCTTTTAGGTAATCTACCTTTGTCTTCAGATAGCAGGGCTTTTAAAATAAATGTAAATAAATAAATTAAAATTTTATAAGACAAACATCTGGAATTGCTATGATAAAATATCACAATAAAGACATGTTGAAAAAAAAAACCTCCATGTTAATCACCTTCATATAAAAGCAGAAACATATAAAATATATATGTTCATATAAAAGCACCAATTTATAGAAAATGCTTGAAATTGTACATACTGCACTTTTGAGGTTTTCCTTCATCCTGGCCAGTTGTGTCAATACCATCTTCATAACTTGCATAAATGGCATCAAATTCCATGATTTGCTCTTGTGTCTTATAGTACGTCTTAACAGATGAGCTGTGGTCTTCAGAATGATGAGTAGTGTGTTCGAGTTAGTGTTAATCCCAAACAGGAAGTGATTTCATCTGACACTGCATTTAATGATAAGATTGACTTCCAGTCTGAAACTCTCCTCAGACCCAAACTATGACTATATTGTACATTCAAACATGGTGATATAAAAGGCAACAAGAGGAATCTATGACCAAAAATGAACAACCTTACAGGACAAGTCTAACTGGACCTTTATTAACTGAACGGGGTTGAATCGTAATTTCGATCAGTGTGGCATCCAGGGACAGACGATGATGCCTACAGCTATTAAACACAAGGGAGTTACAACATTTTCTCAGTATATATGAAGTATCTGCATTTTGTATTATCTGTTTGCGTGTGCGCAAAACACCAGAAAAGAACAATTTTAAGAATGTTTTATGAATCTAGTCCCAATGTCTTCTGATTCAAATAGTTGGAGGTGAGTGAAAAACCTGGAAAAGTTTAATTATTAAAAAGTTTAATTATGCTACACAAATAGAGGAAGACATAAACCTGTAGGCTACAGTAAATGCGTAATTTGCTGGTGATGGTCAGGACGTATTCCCATTTTTTTGTTGCCAAGGTCGATTTTGTTCCCACCGCAGAAAGGTTTACAATGAAAAGAAAAGGCAATTCCAATCCACTGTAACATGTACATGAAACATTTGCACAGACCGGGGGCCGTATTCACAAAACATTTTATCTTTACTAAGGAATAGAGAGAAGTCTTAAGCCCTATTCGCACGGGATAAGTACCTGGTGACCTCTAGTCATTTGTAATAATTGCGAAGGTTGTCTGATCTTAATCCCGTGCGAATCGGCCATGTCTGTAATTTGTAAAGTAAAAATTCCCCCGCAAATGACCTACCATATTTCGCCAAACATCGAGGTCCTGTGATAATATTAGTCCCGTGCGAATCGGCATCTCTGTGATTTGGCCAGGTCTTATATAATTTTTCCAAGGTTTTTGTTTCCTGTGCACCTTTTTATCCATCTTTTGTGAAGAATGGAGGCTACGTTGGAGTGTTTTGATAGTAATTTGATATGCTGTGTCATATCGCTGTACCTACACCACAACTGTACAGTTGGCAGAAAGATAAGGCTGAAAATCATCAGAAGAGCGAAAACAAAATTAATGATTAGATGGAGATGGATGACATGTATAGCAGCATGCGGTACTGAACATTATCCTGTTTATGATCATACAGCTAGACCTATAACGACAAGACATTTCCAAGCAATGGCCCATTGACATCATATCTGGGAGATAAGTCTGTCAATTCGAGTAAAATCACAGGCTTCGCTTATCCTGTGCGAATGCGCCACACAAAATTCAGATGTGGGGGGGTAATTTCTAATTCACACGAGGTCCCCAGATAATACTAATCCCATGCAAATAAGGCTTTAAGCTAAGAGAAAGGGGCGGGGTTGACCTTGTTGCTATGGATGATGTCATCATGCTTACTAACTATGCAAACAGTGATTGGCTGAAGGGGGAGGACTCTATGTCCGTGATTTAATCAAATAAATATTGTAGAACGAGGTATCATGTTGCCATGTTCAAATAAAAGTTTTAAAATGTTAAACCTCAAGAGATTGCAGAATTCAAGAGACAAATGATGATTTATTAACAAAGTTCAGGAGGAGCTCATTCAAACGGTCAATATAATCACAGCTAGAAAGGAGCCATATACAGGTCCTTCTCAAAAAATTGGCATATTGTGATAAAGTTAATTATTTTCCATAATGTAATGATAAAAATTAAACTTTCATATATTTTAGATTCATTGCACATCAACTGAAATATTTCAGGTCTTTTATTGTTTTAATACTGATGATTTTGGCATACAGCTCATGAAAACCCAAAGTTCCTATCTCAAAAAATTAGCATATCATGAAAAGGTTCTCTAAACGAGCTATTAACCTAATCATCTGAATCAACTAATTAACTCTAAACACCTGCAAAAGATTCCTGAGGCTTTTAAAAACTCCCAGCCTGTTTCATTACTCAAAACCGCAATCATGGGTAAGACTGCCGACCTGACTGCTGTCCAGAAGGCCATCATTGACACCCTCAAGCAAGAGGGTAAGACACAGAAAGAAATTGCGGCGTGGCATGGAGGCAATCAGCCTGTGGCACTGCTGAGGTGTTATGGAGGCCCAGGATGCTTCAATACAATAAAAGACCTGAAATATTTCAGTTGGTGTGCAATGAATCTAAAATATATGAAAATTTAATTTTTATCATTACATTATGGAAAATAATTAACTTGATCACAATATGCTAATTTTTTGAGAAGGACCTGTATATACACAGTTTTCTGCATCCCTCGGCCAACCCGTTCCTCCCTCCTGGCTGGGGATACGGGGAAATACTCTGGGTTTGTGCTAAAATCCCATGATTTACTCACCCTGTAGTCATCCTAGGTGTATATGACATTCTTCTTTCAGACGAATACAATCTGAGTTATATTAAAAAATGTCCTGGCTCTTCCAAGTTTTATAATGGGAGTGAATGGCTTTATGTCTTTGGAAGTCCATCAAAGCGCATCCATTCATGATAAAAGTGAATCTATTCATGATAGGTGCTCGACACGGCTCTGGGGGGTTAACAAAGGTCTTCTGAAATTAAGCGATGTGTTCGTGTAAAAAAATATCCATATTTAAAACTTTATCAACTAAAATAACTGGCTTCCAACAGACGGCCGCACGCATCGATTTACACCAAAAGAGTAACACTTGAACTTGACACACAACGTAATGACGAACGCGGAAGGGCAGGGGATAGAGCAATTTTTAAAAAGAATTGTCGATAAAGAATTATTGTGTCTTCAATAATGGCCAATCATCACTCAATTATTCACTTAATTATCTAATTAACTTTAACAATCTTGAGTCTGGATCCAAATAAACTCCCAGGAAAGTTCATTTAACACTGGAGTTTTTGCTGTGGGTGGAATAAAAATATGGCAGGACTTTTACTTTCTGACCCCTGGACTTTCCACCTCTGGCTGCCGCAGCCTCTCTGTAATCACCACTCTGCAGACTTGTCCCAATCTAATTGGTTACACCTCACGAGTAATAGCCTATCAACGGAGTTACACATATGGTGTTTCACTCAATTGACCGATCGCAAAGACCCGCCCCCTTAAGTTACTGTTGCTATGTCCGACAAGCCACGCCGCTCTCACGCCACACACCATGTTCTCACACAGTGAATAATATACAACGCGGAGCAGAGGACACTGACAACACGCTGACAGACAGGACAGACCAGGTTACTTTTGATATGAAACAAAGTAACAACTTTCAAATTTGGTCATTTTTTAAAGAAATGTAAATAATAAATACCGTTTTGTGGCTCTTTAATGTGTCTGACAGATCGCTGTAGAGCCTCAGCTAAAGCTGCTCGTGAACTGATCATCTCTTCCTTCTAGTTAATTTATAGCATCAAATAAACATGAATGAACAAGAAGGAATGTTATTTTAACCGCGGAAAGACGTCAGTACACTTAGTTTTTCAAGTTAAAATCCTCCAACGTTAATCTACTAACTCTCCTGACTTCTTTGTCGGACAAAGGATGGCGGATTATGATTGGTCAAATCGCCAGTCAATCAAACTCCTTGCGAAGGGTCAAATTGAGGCTAAAGCGAAGGTTTTTTGATTACTCACTCACTCTTGAGTGTCTGGCGCGAGTGATTTCAATGTTAAGTCAATGTAAAGATGCGTTTAGGCGTGTCTAGAGGTCTTGCAGCACGAATGAGGCGTTTAGCACGGCGCGACTAATTGACTAACACAGATAATGCATGTCTTTTCTATTATTTCACTGTAGCTCAGCATCGCGATGTAACATTAACGTGATTACTTTAACAGCAGCAGTAAAACTTACTGGGAGGGGAATTTAATTATTGCATGTTTGTTCGTTCATATGTCACAGTTCATATGTGTGGGGAAAGATAAGCTATTAGAGTAAAAATATTGCATTAGGCTACTTCATGAGTTAATAAGAAAAAATATTTTACAATTCCTGCAAATGCAGTGATGAAGTTCACAAATCGCACCCTGCGTATGCCGAGCCACAGGAGAAGAAATCCTCGTCGCCAAAAAAGTCCAAAATTGAACGTAAGTGGAAACGTGACCGGAGATTACAAAAAATATAACGAATGAAGAAGGCATAACTACTAATTATACTGTATTTTATACTGTAACATTCGTTTGTTCGTTGTGTCAAGTTGCAGTTTGTTTGAAATAACAAACCTGTTCACCCGAAGGAAAACTCTACGAAGTGCTATTAGAAGACATCCAGTCATAGTTTTTTGGTACATAACAGCTACCGTAGATGCAACACGCATTTGAAAAAGCGAGGCGCTGGAGAGCACAATTCATTTGAATGGAAAATACAATTTCACCGCTAGATGGGAGAAATTCCTACACAATGTCCCTTTAAGAATAAAATTGTACATACGGCCCCAGATGTTTTTCTTCCTCAATTATCACTTCAGTCCTCCCTAAAATAACCTAGCGATGTTCCTAGTCACAGACACTGAGATGTGCCTTTAATTTCACCAAGCTGATTGCACATTTAAAAGCTTTTATATACTTACAGGTTGTGTTTTCAAGTCATTTCAAGTGAATGTGATTTGAATGAAGCGGTGATAGTGGGTGAGTTGTTTACTTTTTAATTACTCTTCTCATAAACACCATTATTTACGCCTATTAATTCAGACCGATTTGCGGATGTGGAATGGTACGAAGTTGTACGAAAATGAGAGGCAGGATTTTATCGTGTGAGCAGTGTTGTTTTATTTTTGTACTGGGGATTAATTTCTTATTTCAGTTTTCTGTGGAAGCACTGCTTCCTTTGCCTCCTTGAAGGGAAAACCCAAAGACAGGATAAAGAGAAGAAGCTAAAGCAGAAGTTAAAGTGCAGAAAAATAAAATCCCCATTGTTAAATTAATACTGTTCTTTGCTTACAAGTGAACCATCAGCAGTGTGTTAAAAGTAACACTGAAGCAGCATTAAAGTTAATGAGACAATTAAGTTCTTTAAAAATAAACTACTTCCAAACAGATGTGTATTGAATTTGTTTAGATGCTGCTTTCTTTAGTTCATCAAATAATGTGACTGTATTCTAACTCCCGTTACTTGGGCCTCTAGTCAGTTAACTTAGTGTGATTGCGTAGAGCTACGTCACACGTAGGCTCACTATTGGCCGACTCTGGTCATGTGGGTGATGCGTGTGACGTACAACAACAGAAGCTTACGCTATTATACTAGTGAACTGACTCGAGGCCCACAGAGAAGAAAATGAATAGTTGAAATAAAGTCGTTATTTTTGTTTTTTTTTAGCATAAAAAGTATTCTCGTCCTTTGATAAACTTAAGATTGTAGTCACTTAGACTATTTTAACGATGTCTTTAATAACTTTTCGGGGCTGGCAAGTTTCAATCCCTAAAGAAGCCTATGGACTATAGAGGAGAGATCCAGCTCTCAGATTTCATCAAATATATCTTATTTCGTGTTCCGAAGATGAACGAAGGTCTTACAGGGTTGGAACAACATGAGGGTGAGTAAATACTGACAGAATTTTCATTTTTGGGTGAACTATCCCTTTAACACTCTTGAGTCTTTAACACTCTTGAGTTTTTGCTGTGTAGTAACATTCAGGAAACTGGACATTTTTATGTTCTTGGAATGTTAGAAATCAATGTTACTATCATGTTGAATTTTTCATCGAAAATTACGTTTAAAGAACGTTTGAGGGACATTATACCTTTTAAAACACGTTCCTCTAACGTCAAGAAAACTGGACATTTTTAACGTTCCCAGAACCAACACTGAATATTTGGAGAACGTTCTTATAACAAAATTCTGTTAGCTGGGTCCACAATAGCCTTGATTCTATCACTTTTCTTTTTTAACTGCGATGCAACATTGATAGTGTGACAAATGAAAACCACAAAGTTTACCTTCTTTACTTTACCTTCTTTCAGTTTACCAACTTCACACTTGTGATCACAAGTAACCTGCGTATGGACTGGAGTCTGCCTTTGGGCTTGATTAACTGATACTACACAGCAAAATCCCCAGTGTTAAATTAACACTGCTCAGTGTTTATATGAGTCCACACTCTCAGAGTGTTATAGTAACACTGAATTAGGGCTGGGCGATATATCGCACGATATTGTTATGCGCATCTCGTCAGTAAAGCCGGTTCCTTGATTAGTAGTAAATCACCTTCACCTGCTTTCAGATGGAGCGGCATTTACTACACAGCACAAACTCCAGTGTTAAATTAACACTCAAGAGTGTTAAAGTTAATGAGATAATTAAGTGATTAATTTAGTGATGTTTGAGCATTATTGAAGACACCTGATGTTAAGTTCTCGCAGCTGGCTGCGTTCTTCATCGACTCACGAGCCGAGTGATCCACCGCTAAGAGTTGTACACTTAACAAGCAGAATCACTGAAGGAGAAAATCTCAAATTGTAAGCCACCGTTATGGCGATAAGTGTTTGCTTTAGTTGGACTCTTAACCTTTATAGATTCACCTTAAATTTGTTTGCCTGCTGTTATTAATTTATAACAGTCAAATGAACAATAAAAAGTGTGATCTGATAGTGTTGGTTGTGTTCTGGCATAATCATGCTGTGATCTGAAAATAAATCATGTTGCGATAGTTTAGTTTAACTTGTTGGCCACAACTTTTTCATTCTACAGCATGAATATAGGTATGTTTCTTATAATCAAAAATATTTAATGAACATTATTCTGATCAAAACACTTTAAAAAAAATTATTTAGAAACACAGACATCAATAATCAGCCTGTGAATCTCAACAATGGTGACAATAATAAAGCATGTTGCAGTGGCTGCCACCAATCACAACTCATTAATGGCTCCCATCATGCATTGCGATATGAATAAATTATGATCGGAATTTTCTATGTAATTTACTTTTCCTAATTGAATATTCTGCTCGTCACCATTGTTGAGATGCATAGACTGAATCTTGAAGTCTGTGAGTGCCTATAAGAAGGAATTTTTTTTTTTTTAGAAACAACTTCTAAGAAATCCTTTTTATTATAGCTAAAATTCTGGATATTTATTCAGAATCACAGTTATGCTGTAACCAACAACATAAATCAAAATCATAAAGTTCAAACGATGATTGTCATAATATAACCAACACCATCAGATCACTTTTTTTCTTTGTTCATCTAGCAGTTATAACTCCTATACATCAGCCAAACAAAATGTAAAGTTAATAATATAAGGGTCAAGAGCCCAACTAAAGCAACCAATGATCGCCATAACGGTGGCTTACAATTTGTGATTTTCTCCTTCAGTGATTCTGCTTAAGGTGTCTTCAATAATGCTCAATCATCACTCAATTAATCACTTAATTATCTCATTAACTTCAACACTGTGGACTCATATCCCAGGAGTGTTAATTTAACACTGGAGTTTTTGCTGTGTACAAAGAGCCGTAGTTAACTGACAAGCTGAGCCATATCGCATTAATTATCGCTGGCGATACGTCCGCGATATTGATGCGATATGGCTCAGCTTGTCAGTGAACTATGGCTCTTTGTAGTAAATGCCGCTCCATCTGAAAGCAGGTGAAGGCGATTTACTACTAATCAAGGAACCGGCTTTACTGACGAGATGCGCATAACAATATCGTGCGATATATCGCCCAGCCCTAACCTGGGCTATCTAACTGGGACCCAGCCAGTTTTGTCCATGGTTTCCATGTAGGCCCCACATGGGTTTGCCCAGATGAAATGAACACTGCTCAGTGTGCAACCTACAGGCTGTTAAATGTAACATATATCAGTGTTGGAGTTAATGAGATAATTAATTGATTGAATAATGATTGAGCATTATTTATGAACACCTGCTGTTAACAAGCAGAATCACTGAAGAAAAGAGAAACACAAGAACTTCTTCCAGCTACAGCCTTAGATAAAATCAACTGAAGATAAAATACACGAAATCTCTCAAGATCTGATTAAACAACTCCACAAACAGCATTACCAGCTTCACTTATTTCTAACCAGGTTTACTTTATTTCTGGTAGACGTCTACAGAAGTTCTTAATGAAAATGAACAGAGGTGAAGATGTTGATTATTTATTGAAAATAATAGTTTGGTTTGATGTCACCATTATGGTGATCAGTGTTTGATTTAGTTGGGCTCTTGACTTTTTAACATCAGTTTTTCTCTGCTCAGTTGTATCTGATTGTTATGTTGAGAACAGCAAGAGAAAATGCAGTCAGATGCTATGAACTGATTGATGATTAGAATATAATCATCATGTAAATGGCTTAACTCACTAATATTGTGTGTGAGTTTTATACTGGGGATATGTTATTAATTTTGTTTTATTGTTGTGATTCTACAGCAAAAGATCCAGCACATTTTTATCAGAACATCAAATGATTTTTAAAACCCCATTTACACATTTTGGACTTCTACTATTATTACTCACACACAGACATCAAAAATCAGCATATGAATCTCAACAATGGTGACATGCTTCATGGTGCAATGCATTCTGGGTGCATCATACAAAACTTATCCATGGCTCCCAGAATGCATTGCACCATGAAGCATGTCACCATTGTAGCAATTCATATGCTGATTCTTGATGTCTGTGTGTGAGTAAAAATCATAGAAGCCCAACTAAAGCAAACACTGATCACCATAATGATGACATCAAACCAAACTATTATTTTCAATAAATAATCAACATCTTAACCTCTGTTCATTTTCAATAAGAACTTCTGTAGACGTCTACCATAAATAAAGTAAACCTGGTTAGTAGTAAGTGAAGCTGGTAATGCTGTTTGTGGAGTTGTTTAATCAGATCTTGAGCGATTTCGTGTATTTTATCTTCAGTTGATTTCATCTAAGGCTGTGGCTGGAAGTAGTTCTTGTGTTTCTCTTTTCTTCAGTGATTTTGCTTGTTAACAGCAGGTGTTCATCAATAATGCTCAATCATTATTCAATCAATTAATTATCTCATTAACTCCAACACTGATATGTGTTACATTTAACAGCCTGTAGGTTGCACACTGAGCAGTGTTCATTTCATCTAGGCAAACCCATGTGGGGCCTACATGGAAACCATGGACAAAACTGGCTGGGTCCCAGTTAGATAGCCCAGGTCAAACCCATGTGGGCCCCACATGGCTGTGCTGGCTGGGAAGCTGTTGATAGTGTGATTGAACTCTTCAACTGTGTTCTTGTAACTCTTTAATAGGTCTCTCTCTGCTGTGATGGTGATGTACAGTGTGATGAAGACCAGCAGAAGAACACAAATGAGCCCGAGACACACTGTCATCAACACCAAACACCTGCTTCCTCCTGACAAACAGAGACAAAACACACATATCAGTTAACAACCATTAACTTAGAATTCATATTATTAGAAATATAGACTCAAATCCACCTTTATCTGTAGATAATGCACAGGCCTTTTTAACAAAAACTTTTATTCTTTGATAATGATAATATGTATACAGTAAAATATGCAAATAAGAACATATGTTGAAAAGTTAGATAAAACTTCATGTTAACATATCATAAAATGCAGAAACATGAACACATTGCTCTTTGAAAAATGATTAACGTTATGTTACATTTCTCATTTCCTCAAAAGTTAACAACACCATTTCTTCTTCAAATGAAACTTTCTACTTACTGAAATTTCCATCTTTACTTTCATCCTGGCTGTGATTCTGTGTTCGAGGTCCAGTTGTGTCCTCAATATCATCATTTTCATAAATGTCCTCTAATTCCATAATTCCACTCTTATGTCTGACAGCAAGTGTTCACAGATGAGCTGTGGTTGAATGATAGTCATGGTTTCTTTTAATTAGTGCTAACACTAAACAGGAAGTGGCTTTATTAGTTCATACACAGATAAAATACTTTCATTCCCACAATAAAACTCTCTGCATAGACTCAAACACCTTTAAACAGGACTAACTTAAGCTCTGTATTGATGGCAATAAACTGGAAGGGACTGAATAAATGTTTCTAAGCTGGGATGAGAAGATGATGGAAGGAAAAAAAGAGATAACTATTAAACACAAGTGGGTGTACATAAAAGCAGAGATGGGAGTAGCCTAAGTCAAGTCTCAAGTCCCTACCATCAAGCAGAGGTGGAAAGTCCAGGGGTCAGAAAGTAAAAGTCCTGCCATATTTTTATTCCACCCATGAACTCACACAGCAAAAACTTCAGTGTTAAATTAACTTTCCTAAGAGTTCATTTGGTTTCAGACTCAAGAGTGTTAAAGTGTTAAAATGAGTGTTAAATTAACACTCAATAGTGTTAAAGTTAATGAGCTAATTAAGTGATTGATTGAGTGATGATTGACCATTATTGAAGACACCTGATGTTAACAAGCAGAATCAACAAAGGAGAAAAATCACATTTGGGCTCTTGATCCTTATGAGTCCACAATCAAGAGTGTTACAGTTAATGAGATAATTGAGTGATTAATTTAGTGATGATTGAGCATTATCGAAGACACCTGATGTTAACAAGCAGAATCACTGAAGGAGAAAATCTCAAATCGTAAGCCACCGTTATGGCGATCAATGTTTGCTTTAGTTGGGCTCTTGACCCTTATATTATTAACTTTAGATTTTGTTTGTCTGCTGTATCTGAGTTATAACTGCCAGATAAACAAAGAAAAAAAGTGATCTGATGGTGTTGGTTATATTATGACAATCATCATTTGAACTTTATGTTTTTGATTTATGTTGTTGGTTACAGCATAACTGTGATTCTGCGTAAATATCCAGAATTTTAGATATAATATAAAGGGATATTTTAAAAGAGTTTTCAAAAAAAAAAAAAAGAAAAATTCTTTTTTAGGCACACACAGACATCAAGATTCAGTCTATGCATCTCAACAATGGTGACGAGCAGAATATTCAATTAGGAAAAGTAAATTACATAGACAATTCAGATCATAATTTATTCATATCGCAATGCATGATGGGAGCCATTAATGAGTTGTGATTGGTGGCAGCCACTGCAACATGCATTATTATTGTCACCATTGTTGAGATTCACAGGCTGATTATTGATGTCTGTGTTTCTGTTTTGATCAGAACAATGTTAAATAAATATTTTTGATTATAAGAAACATACTGATATTCATATATGTTGTAGAATCACAAAACTGTTGCTAATTAGTTAAACCAATCTAGCTCAATAAGTTTCATTTTTCAGATCACAGCATGATTATGCCATAACACAACCAACACTATCAGATCACACTTTTCTTTGTTCATTTGACTGATATAAAAAAATAACAGCAGAAAACAAATTTAAAGTGAATGTATAAGGTTTAAGAGCCCAACTAAAGCAGACACTGATCACCATAGTGGTGGCTTACAATTTGTGATTTTCTCCTTCAGTGATTCTACTTGTTAACATCAGGTGTCTTCAATAATGCTCAATCATCACTCAATTAATCACTTAATTAGCTCATTAACTTTAACACTATTGAGTGTTAATTTAACACTCATTTTAACACTTTAACACTCTTGAGTCTGGAGCCAAATGAACTCTTAGGAAAGTTAATTTAACACTGAAGTTTTTGCTGTGTGAGTTCATGGGTGGAATAAAAATATGGCAGGACTTTTACTTTCTGACCCCTGGACTTTCCACCTCTGCTTGATGGTAGGGACTTGAGACTTGACTTACTCCCATCTCTGCATAAAAGTGTTCAATGTTCAAATATCACAATATTTACGGTTGGAACTTCAAGTCTCACAAATCTCTTTTATCACATGTGAGCATGGCAGATCATTCTCGTTGTTCAGGACTGGATTTTCAGGCATCAGTTTAATACAGTTCAATTTAATGTCCACTTTGGTCATTTGGTTCACCTTTGAGCCAAAACCTGAATAATATGTATGCAATTTTAAATTATTTGGACTAGGGCTGGGCGATATATCGCATGACATTGTTATGCGCATCTCGTCAGTAAAGCCGGTTCCTTGATTAGTAGTAAATCACCTTCAACTGCTTTCAGATGGAAGATATGATGCAGATATGAGTGTTAAAGTTAATGAGATAATTAAGTGATTGATTTAGTGATGTTTGAGCATTATTGAAGACACCTGATGTAAACAAGCAGAATCACTGAAGGTGAAAATCACAAATTGTAAGCCACCATTCCGGCGATCAGTCTTTGCTTTAGTTGGACTCTTGACCCTTATACTTTAAATTTAAATCTTGTTTGTCTCTGTCTGCTGTTATTGATTTATAACAGTCAAATGAACAAAGATAAGTGTGATCTGATAGTGTTGGTTATGTTATGGCATAATCATGCTGTGATCAGAGAAATGAAACTTATTGAGATAATTTGGTTCAACTTATTAGCAACAGCTTTGTGACTCTACAGCATATGATTATCAGTATTATTCTTACAATCCAAAACACTTTCTAATGAATTCATTTAGGAATACAGACATCAATAATCAGCCTGTGAATCTCAACAATGGTGACAATAATAATGCATATGCAGTGGCTGCCACCAATCACAACTCATTAATGGCTCCCATCATGCATTGCAGTATGAATAAATTATGATCTGAATTGTCTATGTAATTTACTTTTCCTAATTGAATATTCTGCTCATCACCATTGTTGAGATGCATTGACTGAAAAATATATATTTTTTTAACAACTTATCAGAAATCCTGTACATTATATCTAAAAATCCGGATATTTACGCAGAATCACAGTTATGCTGTAACCAACAGTATAAATCACAAACATAAAGTTCAAATGATGATTATCATAATATAACCAACACCATTAGATCACTTTTTTTTCTTTGTTCATCTGGCAGTTATAACTCAGATACAGCCAAACAAAATCTAAAGTTAAAAATATAAGGGTCAAGAGCCCAACTAAAGCAAACAATGATCGCCATAACGGTGGCTTACAATTTTAGATTTTCTCCTTCAGTGATTCTGCTTTAGGTGTCTTCAATAATGCTCAATCATCACTTAATTATCTCATTAACTTTAACACTCTTGAGTGTGGACTCATATACACTCCCAGGAGTGTTAATTTAACACTGGAGTTTTTGCTGCACAAAGAGCCGTAGTTCTGACAAGCTGAGCTAGGGCTGGGCGATATATCGCACGATATTGTTATGCGCATCTCGTCAGTAAAGCCGGTTCCTTGATTAGTAGTAAATCACCATCACCTGCTTTCAGATGGAGCGGCATTTACTACAAAGAGCCGTAGTTCACTGACAAGCTGAGCCATATCGCATCAATATCGCGGACGTATCGCCAGTGATAATTAATGCGATATGGCTCAGCTTGTCAGTTAACTACGGCTCTTTGTACACAGCAAAAACTCCAGTGTTAAACTCCTGGGATATGAGTCCACACTCAAGAGTGTTGAAGTTAATGAGATAATTAAGTGATTAATTGAGTGATGATTGAGCATCATTGAAGACACCTGATGTTAACAAGCAGAATCACTGAAGGAGAAAAACTCAAATTGTAAGCCACCGTTATGGCGATCATTGGTTGCTTTAGTTGGGCTCTTGACCCTTTTATTATTAACTTTAAATTTTGTGTGATGTATCTGAGTTATAACTGCCAGATGAACAAAGAAAGAAGTGATCTGATGGTGTTGGTTATATTATGACAATCATCATTTGAATTTTATGATTTTGAGTTATGTTGTTGGTTACAGCATAACTGTGATTCTGAATAAATATCCAGAATTTTAGCTATAATAAAAAGGATTTCTTAAAAGTAGTAATGGAATTTATGTCTCTTTGAGGGGATCCGGATCTTGGCGATCCGTTCCTTTCAAAGAGCCGTTCAAAAGAACGGCTCTTTTGGCTCTTTTTAAATATTTAGTCAGTTTTAAGAAGCCAGCTTGGGGGCATCTCAGTTTATCCTGGAAATAATCACTGGGAGGAATGATGAGGTAAGATTTGTAGTCAAATAATTAAAACTCAGATATCACACACCAATATCTGAGTTTGAATTATTCTGAAATATTGATTATTACCTCATTTGTCATGTGTGGACTATATTCCATAGGGTTGCACGACATCCCTTTGCTTAGAAAGTGACATCACTATTTTGGATTTACCTTTAGTACAAAGTGTGTGTATGTGTAAAGCTATTTTGACTTATGTTATTCATACAATACCTACTCACAAATAAACATCAAAAACAAAGCCGGCTGCAATGAATTTCTGTGCAAAACAGCTTTTACTACAAACACTAACACTTCCACACAAGAACATTATCACACAAGAACATTTTGATAAAAAACAAAAAATATTTAAAGTTGTAAATATATACTGTAGATACAATATATATATATATATATATATATATATATATATATATATATATATATATATATATATATATATATAACAGCAGTGCAAAATATGAAAAGACAATGCAGGATATCAGAGCGCATGTAGCGGAAGACAAAACTTGTAGTCCATTATAACATCTACAAAGACAACATCCATGCTTTCAATAAGGAACTAGGCAAAGCTAGACAGACTTTCTTTTCGAATATTATAAACAGCAATATAAACAACACACGCACTCTTTTTGCTACTGTAGAGAGACTGACAAACCCCCCAAGCCAGATTCCCAGTGAAATGCTCTCAGACAGCAAGTGCAGTGAGTTTGCTTCTTTCTTCTCTGAAAAAAATCAATAATATCAGAAAGGTGATCAGCTCATCCTTGAGTTGCGCTGGGGTCAGACAGATCAGACCACAACCTGAGAAAATAGTCACTATGTCTGATTTCGAAGAAATTGACAGCAAAATTTTGGAAGAAACCGTACAGCACCTTAAAACATCAACCTGCGCCCTTGACGCACTTCCCACACTTTTTTCAAAATGGTGTTACACAGCTTAGAAGCAGATCTACAAAACAGGCAAAATTAATTCGCTCAATTGTCAGAATAATATTTGTGGGGATCCACAATATCATCATACGAAAACATCATCTTAATGCTTCTTAGAAGCTCTATAAAGAGATATACTTGCACAAGTTTCTGGGTCTCCCTGTGTAGCGGCATTCCTGCACGGCCCTGTCAGGCCGCGTGCGTGAGCGGAGTCCTTTAGGAAGCGTCACGTGGTGCTGCTTGGCGCGCGTGTTGAACGGAGGTTCAAAGTCATTTGGGGTAACATTACTAAAGGAAAATAGTTCGGCTAAGTTCGTTTCACTGCGTGGAAGTGAACAGAGTCGACTACGGAAAACAAAACTTTGACTAACAAAGAAAAGAAATAAAGATCTCTACGGTGAAATCACGTGGAGTTAACGTTACATCTTTGCATGGCTGGTGAAGAAATGGTAAATGGACTGCATTTATATAGCGCTTTCACAGACCCAATGGCCACCAAAGCGCTTTACATGTTGCCTCACATTCACCCATTCACTCACTCATTCATACACCGACGGCGGTGTCAGCCAAGCAAGGCGCCATCCAGCTCGTCGGGAGCAGCTGGGGTTAGGTGTCTTGCTCATGGACACCTCGACACTTGGTCAGGTGGAACCGGGGATCGAACCACCAACCTTTCGGTTTGTAGACAACCTACATGAACCACTGAGCCACTGCCGCCGCACAGCGCGCGTGCGTCTCTCGATCCGGCGCGTCACGTGGTTACGTGCGCGTGTTTCTCCTTCAAAGCGAGCGCGCGCTCGTTTAAAGGTCTCTTGTAGATGGATTTGCTGAAGAGATATGTCATGCAGTGTTCTTTTCACTCGACGATTGGAATTCAACACGGAGGCTTATCTAAGACTGAAAAACACAAACTAAACTAGAAACAAATAAAAGAAAGGCGAAGAGCTCACCCGGAGGCGAGACGTTACATTATGACACGAGGACGAGAGGGGTAAGAGAGGGATAAACTGGTATTCAGTCCTTTTGAAGACCTGACGTTTCCGCCTTCTTTTGGAAGAGGGTCCAATCAGGAGCTGTCCCTTTGGAGGGAATTTTTATGATCCTTTGTGTTCTAATCAGGCATTTAAATCTCTAGTTTCATTGGGTGTTTAAGAGAAGAATCTTCACAATTCTTATAATACTAATGTGTCACAAAGTTTAGCAAAATGTTATGTCAATTAACAAATGGGGAATGAAAATTGGAGTTTATCGAGACCAAACTTGCCACAAATGGATTTGGTTAAACATTAGTTGGCAAAGTTTAAAACATTATCCCATTAGAGTTGTCGAGAAACATGGACCAAACCACAAAAAGGCAACTCATGAAATAGGGAACTTAGATACATTGTTCATACAATTCTCAAATGGATATATAATAGCATATATATATATATATATATATATATATATATATATATATATGAATACAGGATTCATTTCTCCTCCTTGGTTAGAATTCAGAGAGAGCCACAGTTCTGTGAACATTCCTTTGGGTCGTAAACGCTGTTATCTAAGAACTCCAGTGATGTTAGTTTTGGTCTCTTTTCACTCCAAAGATGGAAAACATAGTAAACTATATTTTACTGGATATTACTGTACATATTCTGATTGATCACACCGAAAGCATTCTGGAGGTGTCCAGAACTATGTGTACAAGTTATGGGAATAGACAGTTATATTTAAAATGCATAATGAAGGTATTTGTAATTCACTTTAAGCTACGATAAAATCATAGTCATTCCAATGTGACATGGGCAAATGGACACACATAAAAAAAACACATTGAATATATCTGGTTAAATGTCTTTTAAAAAAAGAATTTTCTTTCTCTTTAGAATCCTTCTTTGGGACATTCCAGTCAGTCATAAAAATGTCTCGTAACTGGACACCACGCTCTGTCCTGAGCGGGCTTCACTTGTGGGGGATGCGTGTGTGGTTGTGTGTGGGTTAATTTACATTCAAAGATTTTTGGTCTTTAGCAGGATGTATTTAGTTATTCAGATTCACCCTCTTAGCCCAGTCCCTACAGTCCCCCTTTTTGTCTGATGAAGTCCCTGTGTGGACTTAATCGGACAACAATCATCACAATGGACGGATGAAAGGTGAATCATGATGATCGGGTAGCAGGTGCTGTTAGGGCCGAGGGCTCAGCTTGATGAGGTTCAGCGCGGCCTCTGGCGTGGTGCCCTCTTTCGGAGGGTGCCGTGAGCTTGGCTGTGGATGTTCGCATCTCGTTGAGTCTCCTGTATAGGATGAAGGCCAAGCCCAGTGTCAGGGTGTGGCTGAGTACCTTAGAGCTACAAAGCGAAGTGTCCACTGTGGTCTAGGCCTGGACAACAGGTGGGGTAGTCAAGTAGGGCAGTTGAGACAAAGCTCGGAGGGCTGTGTTGATAGAAGCAATGTCAATTTGCTGGGACCCCACTTTCGCAAACCACAACTCCCGTTCTGGAGTTAGGGTGGAAGTGTGGTTCCTGGAGAAGGATGGGATTTCCAGTTCTAATTTGTACTCTTTGCTTGGAAGATGGTACCTTGCCAGGTCGTCAAGGTGAAGGATGGCGCCTTTTGGTACTTGGATGACATACTCTGGTTGAGCAAGGTGACACAGGTGTCAGTGTCATTCTGGTCATAATTGAGTGCAGCTGTGCGCACAGGAGTGTTAACGAGCCCTGTCACCTACAATCTCTGCTTGGGTCTCGATGACTTGAGTGCGAGGCTTAGCTTCGGCAGGGCAGCGGGTGTCGCTGATCTGCAGCCTGCAGATTCCGTCAGTGTTGTCTCTGAGGAAGGGTTTGTTAGGGCAGAGATAGTGAGTGTCTTTGGTCAATGTGCACATGTACGGGTTCGGAGCTAAGGACAGCTTTGTGCAGCTGTCGTTGACGTCAACCACGTCCGGCGTGCGGATCTTTGATGTGAGTGTTACTTTTCAAAATCTGACATGAACAATGTCCTTGAACCGGTAGATTCGGCTTGGCTTTATGATGGGCAAGTTCCGGAGCAAAACCCACTTCTCTCTGCTTGGGGTCGACGCAGAGTGGGCTGGCACTACCCAGCGAGTAGGCAAGGTGTATTTGTAGAGAGTCAGCTGGCGTGGTGATGGCGGAAGCCAGCACGGTTTGCACAAGGCTTAAGGGTATCAGGTGCGGTGGAATTGTACCCATAGCTAGGCTGTCAATGGAGTTCACCTCCGGCCGCGTGTCTGTCATCAGGGCTGTTACCAGCTGAGTTTGAGCAAAGTCATTCTGGAAGACCGTAAACAGCTTTTTTCATGGAGTTCACTGTCTGGGTCAGCAGAATGCTGTGAGTGTTGAAAATTACCACAATTCCCTTTAGTGTCTTGTCGATGGTCTGCAGGGGTGCACTCTGTGTTGTGAGTTGCTCTTTTATCTGTGGAATCTCAGTCTGAATTTCGGCTGCATGCCGCCTCACGGTGGCTAGGTTCACTGTATTCGCACTGGACATACAAGTGTTAAACAGAGTGGCGGCGGCTCCGGGCAAAGCTCCCCGGAACTGTTTGGACCGGTGGTATTGTCCACCTAACTCCGCTTGTGTGATAGTCATTTTCTCAAGTTGGCTGAGCATGTGCATCGGCCCCGGCGTGAGTGAGGGAGTCTGTCCATCGGGCACCTGCCCAGCGGTATTGGGCTACTGCGCTGGGGTAGGGTGCCCTGTAAACATTGCAGGGGTAGAGACGAACATGAACTTTCTGGGTGTGGGTCCTGAAGTTGGTAGTCAGGAGTCCCGGTTGTTCCCTCAGGATGGTGAACCACAGCAGCATCCTGGTAAAGTGAGAGGGAGAGAGAGAGAGAGAAAGAGGGGAAAAATTTCAGCAGGTGTTGTCCTTGGTTGGCTTGGACAGTCTTTTTCACGCCGGTATGCCACTTGCTTCGGTGTCTTGCAAGTGTCTCTGGTGCTGCGGTGTGCAGCACATGGTGCATCATGTGCATACATTGGCATGACCCCCCTTTTGCACTGTGGCATTACAAGCTGTGGCGCAGTGATGGCATCAGGTGCAGAACGCTGAATGTTGTCTTGTGCACGCAGCATGTGCAAGGTGTATTGCAGGTGTCTGGGGCACCGGTCGTCGGTGGGTTCAGACGGCGTGCTAGGGTGGTTGGAGGGGTCTGAGAGGTGGTTTCTCATAATGTCCATTGGTAAGCTGGAAGGTTAAGGTCAGGTTAAGCAGAGGCTCTGTGACATTTTGTCACACTTGTGGTGAGAGACTAATGCATGACCCTAAAAGTTCAGAATCACGGTTTAACGGGTTCGCTATGTATGTAGCATAAAGCTAGGTGTTTCATGTGTATCTAGCTAGTGATGTGTGTCTTGTATCCTTATCATCTTAGCTGTGGATGTTAGGAGGCTAAGACTCATGTGGTTCCGAGAGTATTTCCTGGAAAGGGCATAGCCGAGATGAAATAAATGACTCAAGATGGTTCTTATGACTAAATTATTTCTCTGGACTGAACTAGTGGTTCACTACGGCTTAACGAAGTGAATGATAGGGGGAAAAAGGACAGCTTTCATATTCAAATTATGCTTATTATCAATCCTCAGGACCTATAGTTATGCCCTAGTAATTGTTGAAATTACTTGTGTTGCAGGGTCACAAAAATGAGTGCACTTGTTGAAAATAAACAAAATCACGAATAAAGGTGCATCTTTTTCTTTTCTGGGCCCTATGGGAAATGGAACCACATTTGAACAGGAGAGGAAATGAAATTAAATCATATAGATGACCGAATAGCCAAGGGAATAGCTGACTGCTATTATTATCAAAGTCAAAGAAATGAAAGAATTAACGAAGAGCAAAAAAAAAATTAAAATTAAAAGCAAAAATGAATAAAGTGATCAAAACAACGGGAATGATCTGAATGTGAGAATAATCAGTGGCATTAGTGAATAAACTTTGGATTTGCCTGGACCACCACTCCATAGTGGGTTGCAGCGGTTGCGTGTTCAAGACCACTCTGTGTGTGTCCCTTAGGTTTAGTCAACATGCTGATGAAGATTCTCATTACTATACGGATACTTCTCTAGCTACACATTTTACATGTAATTAAACTTAAGTGTAAATGGCGGGGCATCTGCAAATTTAGCCTACAGTGCTCTGCAAGGACTATGCCTAAATTAGTGAAGGTGAACTTTAGCTGAGAAGAATTGAAAGTACGGAAAGTGAAGAATTACAAACCCTAACTGGGTTAAAGAAAGTATTCTAGAATACTTTGCACTGTATAAACAAAAGCTGTAATTACGGCTTCAAGTAAATGACGCTAGCTGCTAACTGCTAACTGTAGAAGTTATTATTTAGCTTAGCCTAAGCTGGATGGATGCTAGGTTAGCTTAGCGTAAGCTGGATGGATGCTAGGTTAGCTTAGCTTAGCGTAAGCTGGATGGATGCTAGGCTAGGATAGCTTAGCCACCTAGGCTGGTTTGTTTACAAAGTGACATCACAAGTTAGCGCTTCCTGTGACAAGTCGTTGTCATGGGAACCAGAGCATGTCAGAACAATTCGACAGTACCTGAAGAATGTCTGCACCTTTTAAATGAGTTATGCATGTTTAAACAGGTTAAAAAGGGGCGCATATATTTTAAGTTTTTCGAGAACTTGATGTTACATTAAGTAAAATGCGACTGTTTTGGCATTTGCTAATTTTACTCATGTAACTCTTCTCTTTTAGTTTACACAACTTATTCTATTTGTTTATCGAGTAAGGAAATTTGGATTTGCTGTAAGTCAAAGGTTGTCTAAGCATCTATAGTTACGTCCCTCTCATGCACAAATGCTGACTTTTCAGCGAGTAAACAGTTTTGATCGCTAGGTAGCTCTCTGCTTGTAGATGCAGCTAAAATTTAGGTGGATTACATCAATCTAACAATAATTTGTAAGGCCTTTACATTGTAGAAAGGGGAGCATCACCCAGGTCTTCATATATATAACTCTGTCCTGAGCTTTCTTTGTCAGACACAGGTTTAGTCATACTGCAATTTGGATTTCTTTTTAACCAAAGCAGAATAGATATCGGTACCGATTAGAGGCTGCTGAAATGAGATTCCTTTGTCACACAGACTTACGCTTTACGGCTGAACTTACTGATATTAGTTGGAAATCTAAGACTCTTTTACTTAAAGTAGAGATGTCAATTCCAGCTATCGTTTTATCTGCATTTAGACAAGCCAGCGATCAAAAATGCGTATTGCACGTTGTGTTCTAGTTGGATCGCAAAGATCAAATGCACGCCTGTAGGTTAACAGTAGTTTAAGGCTCAGGTGGTTTTACTACACTCTGACGCCAGGGTGACGTATGCCCTATTTGGAGCTAGTGTTTGCTGTAACCCTTCATTGTCAGGAAGCCTAATGTTTAGCAGTGCCAATTCAACCAGCATCTAGAAACTGTTTGTTTCAAAAGAGTCGTGCATAGTCTGTTGGCCGTTGAGATTTACACATCCATGTGAGATTCTTTTAAATCAGTAAAATTCTAATTTTATGCATGCAGAGTCTTGCAACTCTTTGAGCACACCTTTTCATCTACTTTTACAAGTTCTATGTTTTATGCTGACCAGGGACCCCTTTACAGAGTCTTGCATTCTGTTCATGCTGTGTGCCTTCTGGTTTTGCAGTTCGGAATTAATGGGGTCTTAGGGACCCTTTCTGAGGAGGCCTTCTGTATCAGGTCACGCATCGTTGAGCAGCATTTCTTGGTCTTTGGCGAGCTCGAAGGTGCAGGGTAGCGAACTTGAATCTTGACTTGGTGTTGAGGCTGTGTACCCATGGATGGCTGCTAGAGTTCCAGGGAACTCTGTGACCTTGGAGTCTGGCTTTGTTGTAGTTCTTGTGACCTCTGTGACCTTGGAGTCTGGCTTTGGTGACCTGTGTGACTGGAAGGGGAGGGGTTCTTGAACTTGGGCCCAGACTGTCAGGTGACTGGGAGCTACCTGTTCGAGCCGGATGTTGTTCTGGCTGTACGACTGCACGTTCAGCTCACACGTTTGGGGTATAAGAGTTCGATCTTTGCTCTTAGCTTTAGCGCTGAGTCTTTCAAAGAGCTGAGCTGACATTAAAGTGAGGTCTGAGCCGGTGTCTACCTGGGCTTCCAGGCTCACCTCATTTTCCAAAGTGATGGCTAGGTAGAGTTTCCGGGCCACCCCCTTTTCGATCAGGTTCCCCAGGAGTCTTAGCGTAGGAGCTAGTGTGGTGATCGATGGGCGGTTAGGGCCGGTCTCATGTGGTTTGCTGCGGAGGCAGGTAGCCAAAACATGGGAACTTGTGCCATCTGGCTCAGACTGGGCAGCTGTCAGCTGTGGTGGCTGGGTGATGCTGTCATTTTGTGATGTGACAGTTAGCTCTGTGCTCTGAGGCTGACGAGCAGTGTTCTGGTGGCCTGGTTCAGGTCTTACGCTTAGACATAGGATGTCTGTCTCGTCCCTCTTGTCTCCTTCGGAAAGTCTTTTGTGAAGAAGCTCTTTCAGCGACTTCAGGGTCTCGACTGTCTCAGATGTGGCGGCACTGTTTTTTCCTGATGGGGGTTCAGACTTGTGCTTACCAGTGGCATGTCGAGAGTAGTTCTGCTCTGGGCTGTCTGGGCTTATAGGTGCGGACCGGTCAGGGGAAACTTGTGGTGTGTGTTTCCCCTTTTCCGGTCATGCTGCAGTTTATAAGAGTGTTGCAACTCTGTGTGAACGTTGTCAAGTTCGTGTTCGAGATCTTGTCTCTGCTGAACGAGCTTGTGGATGGTAGCACGGGCCTCTTGCGAGTTTCTTTCGCAGGCCGTGGCTTTCGAGTCTCTTTAAGTTCAGTCTCTGCTCTTTGCAAGGGGCTTCACTTTGTCGGAGTTTCTCGTTGAGTTCCTCTCTGGTTCTTTTCTCTGACTGCTCTCTTCGGTCTATGTGCAGATGAGGATCGGACAGGGCAGTTTGAAGTCTTTCCACTTCCTTCTGTAGCTCGGGGTCGTTGTCATCCTCGGCTTGCATCCTTAGCGTTGCGACTTCGTGCTCCAGGGCGATGCGGCTCCTTTCGTGAAGGCGTGCTTCTGCGATGAGCTGGCAAGCGAGGTTTTGACGTGTCTGACCGGTCTTTGTCGTGGGAGCTTTGGCTTGGTTTGTGCGCCATCAGCTTGTCCACGTCTGCGATGCTCTGGGCTCGGGGCTCTGAGTCACTGGCGACCTTGGGCAGGAATGGAGGTGTCATGAATCTCAGCCATGTCTCCAGATCGTCCCAGCGGGTTGTGGGACTGTAGGACCGGAACATACTGGCTTCACTGTGGGCGAGAGGAACACAACACACGCAGAGAGACCAATGCAAGTTCGTTCTACGTTTAACGAGCTATAATACGGGCTATGCCGTGTATGAAAATTTTGGTTAACTGATGCAGACAGTTACATCATTCGGTGGGACAATTTGGGTAGGTCAGCATGGGCCTGAATAAAGATTTTTAACGGGGCGGTAGCTTAGGGGTCACCTGTTGATGCTAACGGCTTGGTTGTCAAACTATTATTCAGCGTTCCTTGTTGTCTCAGAAAGGTTCTGTCTCTAGGTGAACTGAAAGGAACAGAGCACAACAGAAAAGAGCAATGGCAAGATAGCAAAGTTTGAAGTAACATGCAACCATCCAAGATGGAAAGGTCTGTAATGAAATGGCGTTAATAGTACACAGGAAGTGTTACAGGGGAAGAGGAGGCCTAAGCCTGCGGTTTGTGGCTCGGAGAGGAGGAGGGAGCCAAACACTTCAATGACCGGGGGAATCTCTAGATCCTGTGGCCAATACTAAGTGGATGGATTTAATACCTTTTCTAGTTTCCCTGGGGTGAAATGAGGTCATTCAGGTTGGAGTCAGCATCGTGGTTGGTCTTTGTCGTCCCCAAACACTTAACAGCAGTGTCTCGGGCCCTTCCGTACATCTGTACCGATGTGTGCCCTCACGCAACTTGACTTTGAACACAACCGGCAGTGCCAAATTGGTGATGTCGTGTTGCGGGCCGCACCAACGGAGAAATACAGGAAAGTCCGAGACTCGTGCTCAGTCAGCGCTGGTGACGCAGGTCAGACGAACCAGCTTGCTGGACCCCAAGCAGAGATGACTGTCAAATCACCACAGCACGAGAGAAATTTCTACCTACAAACACAAAACAGGATGAAGGACAAGTGAACCTCAACGTGAATTAAAGCTCTCTCTATCTAAATCAAATTGAGTGTCTATTTTTTGTAGAAAAATCATCAAAGGCAACGGCTTTACAAAAATTATGGTACAAACAAAAAGGGAAATATGACAATGTTAATTATCAGAGCAACCTAGCCTCCATTCAGAGAAGAGATTAAGTGCAGCAGGAAGAGCACAGGAGGAAGCAAGCTGTAGTGGCGTGTTTGGGCCACAAAGGGTTTGGGCCACTTCCTCTTAGTGGTCAACCTGGCTGACAGAGAACTTGATTTAAATTGCATTCAAACTGGTTTAAATACAATTCAAATCAAGCGTATGCATAGATGTTAAGTAACTTCTAGAATAGTAAGGATACCGTTGTCATAACGTATCAAATCAAAATTATTAAAAATAATTTGAAAAAGGAAATATAGAAATAAAGCCATAAAACCATTCCCAACAGGAAAGGAGACTTAATTCAAATTGATCTTAAAATTTGTTTGTTTCAAACCAAATTTGAATAAGTGTAGGAAATTAAAGGTTGGCATTATATTTGATGATGATCACGACTACGGTGAGGTATCAATGATAATAACCAAAATAAAACCAACTGGGAGAAAACCACTTCAGAAAAGAATGAGGTTAGGAACTAAGTGATGAGCTGACGTAGAGGGGGGAAGAGGCCACAAGGGGCGCATTCCTCCTAAGTGGTCATCAAAAACTGCTCATACTTACTTTCAAATTTTAAGTTCAAATGTGGTTTGAACCAAATTCAAAATAAGTGTACAAAGTCAGGAGTGAAATCATGTTAGTAAAACTGGAACTTGCACATGCATTGAAAGTTAGGAACACAATTTCAGAAATTCACTGGAAAAAATCTGAAATTGTGACGAGAGAAATTGTTTAGGAAAGGATGACCTTCTTACTAGTGTCCACACGATGGCGGCATTTCGTTCATGCAGGATGAAGTCAGGGGGCGGTGCGTAATTCGAGAACTGTCAAGCACTTAAGCCTAAGGGCTGCCCTCTAGTGTTTGTCAGCGGAATAACAACCAGCCTGCTTCCATGTGTGATTCAAATTTGAGCGTGCAGACGCTTTGATAATCACATTTATCCAAAATTAAATCTCGGGCGGATTTTTAGTGCTATATTTCACAAAACGGCGTGGCAGGATTTTTTTCTTTTTTTTTTCTACACACACACATAGGGACAACAGGAATTAGGCATCTGTTTTTCGATTCCCACATACAACAATTAGCGCTATGATTCACACGTGTTCGCTTATGAATTTTAAACCTCGGCGGGTTTTTCTATTCGACACACGTGTGCACGGAAGGATTTCTTCGCTTCCACACACTTATGTGGACATCAGGAATTATACGTCTGTCGTTCGGATCCAAATAACATTTATCAAATAGCACTTATGATTAAAAATGTTTTTAGGTTTTGGATTTTTTTTTATTTTAAATTTTTTTTGGTGCTATATTTTAACAAACACGTCTGGCGGGATTGCGTCGTGCAAAAGAAAACAGGAAATATTCGTCTGTTTTTTCGACTCCCATGATATATTATCAAATAGCACTTATGATTAAATATGCTTTAGGTTTTTTTACAATTGAGTAGCTACGTCAATGTTTAACCAGGAGTTTATCGTTAATCTAACGATTATAATATCAGGCCTTTCTTAAGAGTAGTGAAAGAGCGTCGTTTCACTAAATCTTGTCTTCACCCTGACGAATCTCGTTCGGACAGGGGAGTTTAACATTAAAAATGTCGTAATTCAAAAGAGGTTTCTTCGTCTTTTGTAGGACAAATTTAATACTATGAAACTGCAGTTTACTTTTTAGTTTTGCTGAACTGAGACGGCTTTTTGCCTTTAATCAGTCAGCCAGTGAGTTCGCATTGCGTTCGCTCACTCGAGGCGCACGTACAATATTAAATCACAATATAGACATAGATTGAAACTGAATTGCTCAAAAACAAGTTTAAAGTGTGCCAAGCATATTCTCCACCAAATATGTAAAGACTCAGGGGCGGATCTAATCCGTGGGGATTTGCATATCATAATTAATAATTGGTAATTAATAATTATTCATACATGTTTGGATTAGATCAGTCTTACATTTTAATAAATCTCCTGCTAAGGGATGATATGTCATTTTACCTGCATGCATGCATGTGTATCCTTGCAATTAACCACAAGTTGATTGTAATTAATTACACGGACCACGTCCTACAAAACAGGCAAAATTAATTCGCTCAATTGTCAGAATAATATTTGTGGGGATCCACAATATCATCCTACTTTATAGGATTTCAGGAAAAGCAATTCTGTGGCCACAAGAATTGGGTTTCCTGCCCTATAAACACATACTCTTTAAAGTATCTTAATTTGCAAGCTTGTAGCTATACGACCTTTGGACACTTAAGGGACCTGAAAGTGAGCAAAAACCCAGTACATCAATCAAATGAATATAATGAATTTAATAAGGCAGAACTACTTATGTATTTACTACGTTACAGGAATACATGTATTTACAGACATTAACAGACAATGACAACAACGCGGGGCGTTTGGACAATGGATACACGTGTGAGTGAGAGAGAGAGAGAGGGAGAGGGAGAGGGAGAGGGAGAGGGAGAGGGAGAGGGAGAGGGAGAGGGAGAGGGAGAGGGAGAGGGAGTGAGAGAGAGAGAGCATTGGCAACATTCACCCTGACAGTCACCTGTCTGTAACAACACGAAAACATCATCTTAATGCTTCTTAGAAGCTCTATAAAGAGATATACTTGCACAAGTTTCTGGGTCTCCCTGTGTAGCGGCATTCCTGCACGGCCCTGTCTGGCCGCGTGCGTGAGCGGGGTCCTTTAGGAAGCGTCACGTGGTGCTGCTTGGCGCGCGTGTTGAACGGAGGTTCAAAGTCTTTTGGGGTAACATTACCAAAGGAAAATAGTTCGGCTAAGTTCGTTTCACTTCGTGGAAGTGAACAGAGTCGACTACGGAAAACAAAACTTTGACTAACAAAGAAAAGAAATAAAGATCTCTACGGTGAAATCACGCGGAGTTAACGTTACATCTTTGCATGGCTGGTGAAGAAGCGCGCGTGCGTCTCTCGGTCCGGCGCGTCACGTGGTTACGTGCGCGTGTTTCTCCTTCAAAGCGAGCGCGCGCTCGTTTAAAGGTCCCTTGTAGATGGATTTGCTGAAGAGATATGTCATGCAGTGTTCTTTTCACTCGACGATTGGAATTCAACACGGAGGCTTATCTAAGACTGAAAAACACAAACTAAACTAGAAACAAATAAAAGAAAGGCGAAGAGCTCGCCCGGAGGCGAGACGTTACATTATGACACGAGGACGAGAGGGGTAAGAGAGGGATAAACTGGTATTCAGTCCTTTTGAAGACCTGACGTTTCCGCCTTCTTTTGGAAGAGGGTCCAATCAGGAGCTGTCCCTTTGGAGGGAATTTTTATGATCCTTTGTGTTCTAATCAGGCATTTAAATCTCTAGTTTCATTGGGTGTTTAAGAGAAGAATCTTCACAATTCTTATAATACTAATGTGTCACAAAGTTTAGCAAAATGTTATGTCAATTAACAAATGGGGAATGAAAATTGGAGTTTATCGAGACCAAACTTGCCACAAATGGATTTGGTTAAACATTAGTTGGCAAAGTTTAAAACATTATCCCATTAGAGTTGTTGAGAAACATGGACCAAACCACAAAAAGGCAACTCATGAAATAGGGAACTTAGATACATTGTTCATACAATTCTCAAATGGATATATAATAGCATATATATATATATATATGAATACAGGATTCATTTCTCCTCCTTGGTTAGAATTCAGAGAGAGCCACAGTTCTGTGAACATTCCTTTGGGTCGTAAACGCTGTTATCTAAGAACTCCAGTGATGTTAGTTTTGGTCTCTTTTCACTCCAAAGATGGAAAACATAGTAAACTATATTTTACTGGATATTACTGTACATATTCTGATTGATCACACCGAAAGCATTCTGGAGGTGTCCAGAACTATGTGTACAAGTTATGGGAATAGACAGTTATATTTAAAATGCATAATGAAGGTATTTGTAATTCACTTTAAGCTACGATAAAATCATAGTCATTCCAATGTGACATGGGCAAATGGACACACATAAAAACACATCGAATATATCTGGTTAAATGTCTTTTAAAAAAAGAATTTTCTTTCTCTTTAGAATCCTTCTTTGGGACATTCCAGTCAGTCATAAAAATGTCTCGTAACTGGACACCACGCTCTGTCCTGAGCGGGCTTCACTTGTGGGGGATGCGTGTGTGGTTGTGTGTGGGTTAATTTACATTCAAAGATTTTTGGTCTTTAGCAGGATGTATTTAGTTATTCAGATTCACCCTCTTAGCCCAGTCCCTACAGCACGTAGGGTTTTTTTTCCCACTGGAGTACCCACGTACCGCGCGCGTGCACAACTATCATCATGCTGTTAGGCACTAGCACCCCTGCGCTGGGTGCGCCCCTTCCCCAATAACTGAGGAGCTAATTTGTGTGCATCTGTGTGAAACACGCATAGGAAAAAAAGAACAACAGAAAGAACGGCTCCCCTACAGCCGCGACTCGGCTCCCATCGTTCATGTTTATGAGCCGTTCAAAAGAATCGGTTCGTTCGCGAACGTCACAACTCTACTTAAAAGTTGTTTCTAAAAAAAAAAAAATCTTTCTTATAGGCACTCACAGACTTCAAGATTCAGTCTATGCATCTCAACAATGGTGACGAGCAGAATATTCTATTAGGAAAAGTAAATTACATAGAAAATTCAGATCATAATTTATTCATATTGCAATGCATGATGGGAGCCATTAATGAGTTGTGATTGGTGGCAGCCACTGCAACATGCTTTATTATTGTCACCATTGTTGAGATTCACTGGCTGATTATTGATGTCTGTGTTTCTAAATAAATTAATTTAAAAGTGTTTTGATCAGAACAATGTTTATTAAATATTTTTGATTATAAGAAACGTACCTACATTAATATATGCTGTAGAATCAAAAAGTTGTTGTCAACAAGTTAACCCAAACTACCGCAATAAGATTGATTTTCAGATCACAGCATGATTATGCCAGAACACAACCAACACTATCAGATCACACTTTTTTTTGTTCATTTGACTGTTATAACTAAATAATAGCAGACAAACAAATTTAATGTGAATGTATAAAGGTTAAGAGCCCAACTAAAGCAAACACTTATCGCCATAACGGTGGCTTACAATTTGAGATTTTCTCCTTCAGTGATTCTGCTTGCTAAAGTTGCAGTAGGGAGTTTTGAGAAAATGTTGACTTAGCCTGAAAATTTGAACAAGCACATCTACCAGGTCCAACCCCCTTGCTCTCTGCTGCGCTACAGCCCTCCCTCCACAGCTCCTCCCCCACATCGCAGCCTGCCGTGAACGCGCAGGCTAGTAAGCAGGACCACCGATGATGGCGGATTATAAACAGTTACGGAACATTCACTAATAGGGACGAAACATCAACAATATGCTTTACATTGACTATGGCCTGCCCATACTTTGACTACAAACTTGGTCCTCAAAAGATGTGTTTTGCAATACATGTAACTCAATAACGTTGCACTCTTTCTATAAGTTATAAATAGCTAGTAAGATAACGTTCACTTTTAAAAAAACTTTTGCTAATAATTTACTCACCCCCATGTCATCCAAGATGTCCATGTCTTTCTTTCTTCAGTCGAAAAGAAATTAAGGTTTTTGATGAAAACATTCCAGGCTTTTTCTCCATATAATGGACTTCAATAGGCAGTGATGGGAATAACGGCGTTATAAATAACGCCGTTACTAACGGCATTACTTTTTCCAGTAACGAGTAATCTAATTGATTACTCTTCTCATCTTAATAACGCCGTTACCGTTACTGCCAAAAAATGCGGCGCGTTACTATAACTGATGAAGCTGTTTTGTTTTTCATCAGACCAACTAGATCTCTGAGCGAGAGGCAAATACTTTTTTTACTGTTCTTCCTTGGTTAGTGGGCAGAGCACGAGACAAGCGCATAAATGCTGACGATTGGCTATAAGGTAGAGTAAAATGTCATTGTAAGCCAATCAGAGGTAGAGTTGGGCGGGTGTTCGAAAGCACGCATAGTAGTGATGGGCATTCGGCTCTTTTGACTCAGCTCACTGAAAAGAGCCGGCTCTTTTGGCTCACAAACGGCTCTTTAAATGACTTTGACTATAATATTTCAATTTGTATTACATAATTATTTAATTTCTATAGGCTAAATTTGTAAAAATAGAGTCGGCTCTTCAGATATGCGAGCCAGCTCCCAACGTTCACCTAAAAGAGCCGGCTCTTAAAGTCGGCTCATTCGCGAATCGTGAACGACCCATCAAAAGCTCATTCGCGAACGAGTCGATCCATCATCACTAACGCTCATTCGCGAACGACCCATCATCACTAACGGCTAACGCTCATGAATTGCGAACGACCCATCATAACGCATAGTCGGGCAGGACAGGACACACAAGGAACAACACAAGCCAGTCAGTCAACGAGAGACAGGTATGGCGACGAGCTTAACAAGCTTAATTTAATTTTGCCCAGTTGTGGCCTGTTGAGGGGCAATAAATATCAAAATTTCCAAAACATCTATTGTGTTATTTGCATTGATCCACTATATAAACATAATATCTACATACATGGCGTTTGATTGGAGGCTAGTCTCACTTTGTCCCACAGCAACATTTTTTTTTAGATGTGTGTACAATGTTTCATGTTTCTGTTAATAATGTATTGTATTAAGTGTCCATTTCATTATAATATTCAAATTTATCATAAATAATTGAACATGCACATGTATTTTAAGTTCCGTTAAAGAGGGGTAGAGGTGGGGTCACATTTGAGCATTTAAAATTTAATTTTACTTGAAAGTAACGCAATAGTTACTTTCATAAGTAACTAGTTACTTTTAAAATTTGTAACTGAGTTACTAATTTAGTTACTTTTTGGAAGAAGTAACTAGTAACTGTAACTAATTACTTTTTAAAAGTAACTTGCCCAACACTGTCAATAGGACACAAACGTTTGACAGTTTCAGTGCAGCTTCAAAGGGCTTTAAACGATACCAGACGATGAATAAGGGTCTTATCTAGCGAAACGATCGGTCATTTCAAAAATAAATACAAAACTTTAAGTTTTATAAGCACAAATGCTCGCCTTGCTCTGTTCTGTGATGCACGTTCGTGACTCTCCTGTTTGAACTCGTTCATCAAAATGAACAAATCTTTTTTCGAATCATTTCGTTCGTTGAATGAACGAAATTACTCCGAAAAAGACTCGTTCGAAATGAACGAATCTTTTTTGCGAGTCATTTTGTTCGTTGAATGAACAAAATGACTCGAAAAAAGATTCGTTCATTTGGATGAACGAGTTCGAACAGGAGAGTCACGAACGACGGTACACGCTCGCACTGTGCAAGAGAGGGGTGATCAGCGCGTACACGAGCGTGATTGACACTGCTAAGACATTCCTCCTGGCTCTGATTGGTTGTTTCTGACCGGGAGCGGTGTATTTCTGCAAATGGCAATAGGACCACAGGGAGGAGCCAGAGGAGCTTGATTTTTTCCACAGATTATCTGTCTCATATTCTACTGTCAGGACATAACGACAGCTTTAACAAATATTTGTTTACAAAAGCTACCTACTGGAGCTTTAAGTGTACAACTCTTAGCGGTGGATCACTCGGCTCGTGAGTCGATGAAGAACGCAGCCAGCTGCGAGAACTTAACATCAGGTGTCTTCAATAATGCTCAAACATCACTAAATTAATCACTTTATTATCTCATTAACTTTAACACTCTTGAGTGTTAATTTAACACTGGAGTTTGTGCTGTGTAGTAAATGCCGCTCCATCTGAAAGCAGGTGAAGGCGATTTACTACTAATCAAGGAACCGGCTTTACTGACGAGATGCGCATAACAATATCGTGCGATATATCGCCCAGCCCTAAGCTGAGCCATATCGCATTAATTATCGCTGGCGATACGTCCCCGATATTTAATGCGATATGGCTCAGCTTGTCAGTGAACTACAGCTCTTTGTAGTAAATGCCGCTCCATCTGAAAGCAGGTGAAGACGATTTACTACTAATCAAGGAACCGGCTTTACTGACGAGATGTGCATGTGATGCGATATATCGCCCAGCCCTAATTTGGACGCCATTTTTAAATTAGAATGGTCAACTTGACTTCAGCATAATTGTGTTACAGAAATAAAAGACATAAACACATAAACATGAACCAAAACCCCAAACCAAATGTGACAATAACAGACTCACAGTTTTATTCAGCAGCCAAGCAAGAATAATTATATTTCTATGTATTAATGTGTCAGAAAGCAACTAAAAAATGAGAAACATCACAAGCAATATTATGCAAGAGCCAACAGCACTCACATTATCACAACAGCAAGTTTCAAGAATATGCTAAAATTTACAGAAGTGAAAGTGCAGAAAAGTATTGTATTTATAAGACGTACCTTTGTATTTGCAGTTCAAGTTAAGTGGTTTCAGAACAGGTGTGATCCTTAGAGTTATGAGTGTTTTTACACTAGTTTAAACCTAAACAGGAAGTAGTTTCATTTCACACTGGCCTTCGACCAGAATAAAGACTTGCAGACCAACTTAAAACTCCCTGTAGACTCATCCTACTGTGTTTGTGTATTGTACATTCAACCACATGTTATCAGCTTCAAAAGTCAACAAGAGGAATCTGTGAGCACTCAAATAAACCCAAACACACTTAAACAGGCCAAACTGGACCTTTGTATTGATGATGCAGGAAACAGCAGAAAGTGCCTGAATCTGATGTTTCTGTTCCTCTCTGATCACTTCAGTCTGATAAACCTGCTCTCTGCTGCCCCTGCTGGACTGGGGCAAATATATCCATAGTGTAATAAACAGATACACAAGAATTAAATATGAAATAAAAACAGAAATACAGTTTACTATAATAATAATGGTTATTGACCATTTTATTCAAAGCGAAAGCAATAAAACAAATTCAAAACAAAAACAACATCAAAATCAGTTTCACAGACACTCATCAGAATAACTGATGAATCAGTACAATCTGGGAGACTTTTAACTTCTATATTTAACTGTGATTTTCACCTCAACACTTCAGACCAGCAAATGAGACGCATAATAACAGCTAGAAGAAGGATATGTTGTCATAGATATGCTTGTGATGGAGCAAAGTGAGCCACATTAGCCACTGTACCAGATTACCCAGTTCATCCTGCTGATGCTGTACGTTTATTATAGCAATACTTTTTTTTTGACAATTTTACATTTTTCCATTATATGAATTTCCATGTATGTTACAAAATAATATAAAAAGAAATTGATATCATGGAAGCAGTTACTAAATAAAATTACAGTAGCAGACTGTTTAAAAGTCAGGAACCTTAATCAAAAATTAATAATAAGAGTGATGATTCCATAAAATAATACAGTTAAAAACATGAGAAGACGGGATGAACCCTATTTCTCACAAAAACCTTTCCTCTTCTCAGAGCATTGGAGATCATTCCAGTTCTGGATGGAGTCTGAAGGCATCCGTTCAACACAGTCCTCGCCTCCACCGGCATTATTTGGCTCCTCTTCATACCAAAACCTGAATAATAGTGTAAGCTTATTACAAAAGCTAGAGCAAAAGTGAAAGTGCAAAAAAAGTCAAATAGAGTTTTTTTTCCTAAAAAATAAAAATAAATATTTGGCTGTGGTGATTGAGGAAGCCTCATACTGTAAACAATTGCTGTAAAAAAAAACTGCCACATTTTTACAGTAACATGCTGTTTTCCATTAAAACAGCAATATACCGTAGAAAAAAAAATGCATTCTGGGTGATATTTGTCGTTTTCGAGAAAGTAGACTACAGGAATATACTGTGAATTAAGAGGCTGTGTTCCAAATCACACCCTATACGCTCATTCACTATTCCCTATAGTACACTTGACAGAGTGAATAAAAACAAGTGAGTTAATTCAGACACTGATGAACACCTGCTGTTAACAAGCAGAATCACTGAAGGAAAGAGGAACAAGAAGAACAGAAAAAAGATGAAATCAAATGAAGATAAAATACATTAAATCTCTGAAGATCTCAGCAGAGGAGGATTAAACAACTCCACAAACAGCATTACCAGCTTCACTTATTACTAACCAGACTGACTTTATTTCTGTCAGACGTCTACAGAAGTTCTTATTAAAAGGTGACAGAGGTTTAGATGTCATTTTATGTTACCATGATGGTGATCAGTGATTGCTTTAAGTTGTGCTCTTTACCTTTGACTTTTGTTTATTAGTTTTTTTTTTTTTTGGTTGTTGTAGCTGTGTCTTAAAAATACATTTGCTATGGCAAAAAATCTGAAAGAAAACCAGATCAGATGACAGTGGCTGTTTGTTAATTGTCAAGTTCATTTTTTAGTGGCACTGATGCAAAAATGTATTTTTATGGGTGTTGTTTTGTATTTTTGATTGTCGTGTCATTGTGATTTTACAGATGAGAGTTTTAACAACCAGAAAATATGAAGGATTTTAACATTTTAAACGTCTACATCAGCCAGACACACACAGACATCGAGAATCAGAATCAGAATCAGAAAGATCTTTATTGCCAAGTGTGCTTGCACACACAAGGAATTTGTTTTTGGTACTGAGGCTTCCAGTGGACATATACAAATACAAATACAACAAGAAACATAATACTACAAATTATAAGAATAAAAAATAAAAATATAAATATATGAGAATAAAAGTATCACAGTTGGGTTTAGTCAGAATAGACATTTTCAGATTTACAGATTATGAACATATTTACAGTGTTTTGAATATTATAAATAAATAAATCTACATATAAGTATCACCTGAGTTGTAGGGTATTGCACTAAACAGTGGGAGTATTGCACTTAAGGCATATGCCTTGGGAGGAGTGTTAACTGTTCAGGAGGGAAATGGCCTGTGGGAAGAAACTGTTCCTGTGCCGAGATGTTCTTGTGGCCAGTGATCTGAGTCGCCGTCTTGACGGTAACAGTTCAAACAGGTGGTGTCCAGGGTGAGTGGAGTCTGTGATGATTTTACCTGCTCTCTTCCTCACTCTGGAAGAGTACAGGTCCTGGAGGGTTGGCAGGGGGGCACCAATGATCCTCTCTGCAGTCCGGACTGTCCGTTGTAGTCTCCTGATGTCTGATTTGGTAGCTGAACCAAACCAGACAGTGATGGAAGTGCATAAGACAGACTCAATGACGGCTGAGTAGAACTGAATCAGCAGCTCCTGAGGCAAGTTGAAATTCCTCAGCTGGCGAAGGAAGTACAGTCTCTGCTGGGCCTTTTTCACAATGGAGTCAATGTGATTGTCCCACTTCAGGTCCTGAGAGATGGAAGTGCCCAGGAACCTGAATGACTCCACTGCTTCCACAGTGCTGTTCATGATGGTGAGTGGGGGGAGTGCTGGGCTGTTCCTCCTGAAGTCCACGATCATCTCCACTGTTTTGAGCGTGTTCAGCTCAAGGTTGTTATAACTGCACCAGACAGCCAGCTGTTCAACCTCCAGTCTGTAAGCAGACTCGTCACCGTTTCGGATGAGACCGATGACAGTGGTGTCGTCGGCAAATTTCAGGAGCTTGACAGTGGGGTCTTTAGAAGTGCAGTCATTAGTGTACAGGGAGAAGAGCAGTGGGGAGAGAACGCACCCTTGAGGGGCGCCAGTGCTGGTGGTGAGAGTCCTGGATGTGAGTTTCCCCAGTCTCACTCGCTGCTGCCGGTCCGTCAGGAAGCTGGTGATCCACTGACAGATCGAGGATGGTATGGAGAGCTGGGTCAGTTTGGCTGTGAGAAGACCAGGCATGATGGTATTGAAGGCCGAACTGAAGTCCACAACGAGGATCCTTGCATAAGTCCCTGGTCTGTCGAGATGTTGCAGGATATAATGCAGTCCCATGTTGACTGCATCATCCACAGACCTGTTTGCTCTGTAAGCAAACTGAAAGGGATCCAGCAGGGGTCCAGTGATGTCCTTCAAGTGGGCCAGCACCAGTCTTTCAAACGACTTCATGACCACAGGCGTGAGAGCGACAGGTCTGTAGTCATTAAGTCCAGTGATTTTGGGTTTTTTGGGGACAGGAATGATAGTGGAGCGTTTGAAGCAGCAGGGAACTTCACACTGCTCCAATGATCTATTGAAGATCTGCGTGAAGACCGGGGCCAGTTGGTCAGCGCAGGCTTTTAAACAAGCAGATGAGATGCCGTTGAAGACTCGGCTCACGTCCTCCACACAGACCTTAAGCTCAGGTTGGATGGCAGGAGGGGGGAGTAATGGGAGTGCAGGAGGTGGTGGTGAATGTGTGAAGTGCAGGTCAGAGCCTGTGTGTGGTGTGAATGAGGGCTTTTCAAACCTGCAATAAAATGAGTTTAAATCATCAGCCAGGTGTTGATTGTCCACAGATCGGGGGGATGGTGACTTGTAGTTAGTGATGTTCCTCAGGCCATTCCAGACTGATGATGGGTCGTTGGATGAAAACTGTTTTTTCAGTTTTTCAGAGTAGTTCCTTTTAGCAACTCTGATCTCCTTTGTCAGTCTGTTTCTGGCCTGGTTATACAAGATTTTATCCCCACTTCTGTAGGCATCCTCTTTGGCATGACAAAGGTGTTTGAGTTTCCCAGTAAACCATGGTTTATCATTAGTAAATGATAAGAATGTCCTGGTAGGAATGCATGTATCCTCACAGAAACTTATATATGATGTTACAGTATCTGTGAGCTCATCCAGATCGTTGGTAGCAGCTTCAAAAACAGTCCAATCAGTGCAATCAAAGCAGGCCTGTAGATTCTGCTCTGCTTCATTAGTCCATCTTTTTACAGTCCTTATTACAGGTTTAGCTGATTTCAGTTTCTGCCTGTAGGTCGGTATGAGATGAACCAAACAGTGATCAGAGAGCCCCACAGCTGCTCGTGAAACGGAGTGATACGCATCTTTTATTGTGGTGTAACAGTGGTCCAGTATATTACTGTCTCTGGTGGGACATGTAACGTGCTGTCTGTATTTTGGTAGTTCATGGGAAAGATTTGCTTTGTTAAAATCCCCAAGAATGATTAAAATAGAGTCAGGATACCTTTGTTCTGTTTCAGCTATTTGTTCAGCCAGCTGTTGTTGCGCCGCGCTCACGCACGCGTCTGGAGGGATGTAAACATTCACGAGAATGAAAGAGGAAAACTCCTGAGGCGAGTAGAAAGGTTTACAGTTTATGAAATGTGCCTCTAAATTAGGAGAGCACATCTTCTTCAGTGTTGTTACATCTGAACACCAACTTTCGTTAATGTAGAAACACAATCCACCACCTCTTGTTTTCCCCGTTAGCTCCACGATGCGAACCGCTCGGAACAGCTGGAAGCCCGGCAGATGTATTGCGTTGTCCGGTATGGCTTCACTCAGCCAGGTTTCAGTGAAGCACAGAGCAGCAGAGTTTAAAAAATCCTTGTTAGTGCGGGTGAGGAGAAGAAGTTCGTCCGTTTTGTTAGGAAGGGATCGGAGATTCGCGAGATGAATACTGGGGAGTGCAGTGCGCAGGCCGCGCTCGCGGAGTTTAACCAGCGCGCCGGCTCGCTTCCCGCGTTTGCGTCTGACCGCGCGTTTGAACAACAACGCTGCCCCTCCGACGAGAATGTCCTGCAAGACGTCCGAATAATCAAAAACTGTAGAAAAGTTATCTGGTGTGTGTTTCCTAATGTCCAGTAGTTCGTCTTTGGTGAAACTGATAGTCAAAGAATGACTAAACGCAGAACAAACAAACAAAAACAACACAATAGCTGGAGAGCCCCACACAGAGGCAGCCGTCTGGGGCGCCATCTTGGATGTCTGTGTATGATCGGTGTATGAATCGGTGTATGAATCTAACAATGGTGACAATCAAAAGTTTCATGCTACAAGCATAGTACAAAAAAAATGTCCATGACCTCCAGCATGCATTGTGGCATTAATAAATTATGCAGCTGAATAATATAGTTATTTTATTTAATTTTTACTTTTTCTTTTTGCTATTGGTTTTGTGTTGACTTTTAGGGTGCTTTCACACCTGTAGTTCGGTTCATTTGGTCCGGACTAAGGGCGAAAAATTATACTTTTGCATCATTTCCAGGCGTTTTGGTTCATTTTCACACCACACTGATTGCTCTGGTCCGAATCAGTTGATAAGTTGATGAAACAAACCAAAATGCAGTCACGTGACAACATCCACATCACTCGTTGGCCAGATGTGTCTTGAACATATTTCCACAACTGCACTTCGATTGGTCAGAATTAACGTGCAGGAAAATCCGGCAGACATGCGGAGAATTCGCTCACAATGTAGCCTATGTTCAGAATCAGCAAGATGTTTTATCCTTTCGCAAATCCCCCCATAAACAACAAAGTCTAGACACGATATAAATAAGAAATTCACTGTGCAGTGCGGACAACTTCAGTGTTTAAGATGAGATTTTAGTGAGTATGCAGAACACGGTAAGTCAGTCATGGCAAGGGAGCGCTATTGACAATCTAAATAATAATTTTGTCTGACTACGGCAGCTGGTTTAGTCCAAAAATGTGCAGTTCTTTGGCAGTTGGGTCTGTTCGAGGTCGGATCACGTTCTCACCACAAACGAACCGCTCCAGAGTTTGCTTGAAAGCGTACCGAGACCACCTCTTCGAGGAGGTCACGGTACGCTTATTTGGTCCGCTTTTGGTGCGCACCCGAGTGCGATTGCTGCTTTCACACCTGCCCAAACGAACCGCACCAAGGGGGAAAACGAACTCTAGTGCGATTCAACCCAACTAAATGAGGCAGGTGTGAAAGCACCCTTAGTAGCGTGATTTGTGATGTTCAGAGTTGATGTAATCTTTTTTGTTGATTGTCACCATTATGTGTGTTTATAAAAAGCTGTAGTCCAATTTTTTTTGTTAGTGAATGATGATCTTAAAAATCCTTCACAACTGATTCATCACTAATGCTCAATCATCAGTTAATTAATCACTGAATTATATCATTAACTTCAACACTGCTTCAGGCCTAGTCCACAAGGACACAGGTATTTTTATAACCGGAGTTTTTCCTCCTGAGCTTTAAAAAAGAATCCCGTCCACACATGCTCGGTTTCAAAAAAATCTCTGTCTACATGAAAACAAAGGCAGAATTGAATTTCATTGAAAAGGCTAAACAAAATTGTATGCTCTACAACGGCAGTGCTGCTATAATCCATAAGGTAAACTTAACTCAGAAATTGCCTTCTATATGAGTTCAGTGATTCAGGTCAAATAATTGTGATACAATGATTATGTTAAAACACAATCAACACCATCAGATCTTCTTTCTAAATGTTCATCTGACTGTTATAACTCAGATACAGCAGCCAGATCAAATATCAAAATATAATAATGTGGGGGTCAAGAGCCCAACTAAAACAAACACTGATCTCCATAATGGTGACTTTAAATTCGGGTTTTCTCCTTCAGTGATTCTGCTTGTTAACATCAGGTGTCTTCAATAATGCTCAATCATCACTCAATAATTCACTTAATTATCTCATTTATCTCACTCAGCTCAGAGTTTAATTGGATCGCTTAAAATGACTTCCATGATGTTGAAGTTACATGAACAAAGTATGTTTGTTTAACGAAACCCAGTTATGTGGAACCTGTGGAACCTGTTTACATAAAAAAGTTAAGTAAAGCCAACACATCATTTTTTTTAGTGTAAGATATATTATTTTTCAGTGGACTCAAATGAAGTTCTCAGTACTATCAGTATTAAATCTAGTTTATAAACTCAAACTGTTTGAAGCAATTGGTTTCCCAAATGATTACTTTCCATGGTATTTTTACGGTAATATACCGTAAAAAGGGAGAACTGTAAATGAACAGTAGAGGGCAGGCAACCAGCTATCAGTAGATTACCGTTATATTACAGCGCCATTTTTTACAGTATGTTTAAAATATATCCACAGTGGATTTATTTAAGTGTTTTATCAATTACCCTTGATTCAGTGTTGAATTATCCACCCATTTCATGATCCCCTCGTTCTCAATGTCAGACAAACCAATCCACACTCTCTCCTTGACTAATGAAGATATGAACTTCTGTATGTGAAAAAAAAAAAACATTGAATCAACATTACATTTTAGATCTTCATCTGGTATTATTTGTCGGACAGAAGACAAAGACATTTACCAGGATTCAAAATGAATATTCAACAGCAAGAACATATAAAATATGAAAGACGTTTATTATATCATTGTAGTATTTATTTTCCAAGCAGTGTTAAAACTAGAGACTCTGGTGTGACTTTTTAAATTACAGTTGGTTGTTTGTACGTATGACAAAATATATTTAAGTATGTTCACTCACAACAGAATTATCGTACTAGATATGTTTGCCACTGAACTCACCTGCTTCTCTTTAGTGTTGATAATGATCAGATCAGCTCCTCGATCTCTGCAGTATTTCCTACTCTCAGACCAGCTCATCAACTCACTGGATATGAAAAACCTGTCCTTTCCTTTCAATAAACATAAACAATTACACTCAAAAAAATGATGTGTTGGCTTTACTAAACTTTTTTATGTAAAAAGGTTCCACCGGTTCCACATAACTGGGTTTCGTTAAACAAACATACTTTGTTCATGTAACTTCAACATCATGGAAGTCATTTTAAGCGACCCAATTAAACTCTGAGCTGAGTGTTAAATGAACACTGAAGCAGTGTTAAAGTTAATGAGATAATTAAGTGAATAATTGAGTGATGATTGAGCATTATTGAAGACACCTGATGTTAACAAGCAGAATCACTGAAGGAGAAAACCGAAATTTCATGTCACCATTATGGAGATCAGTGTTTGTTTTAGTTGGGCTCTTGACCCTCACATCATTAATTTTAGATTATGTTAGGCTGTTGTACATGAGTTATAACAGCCAGATGATCAAATGGAAAACATGATCTGATGATGTTCGTTGAGTTTTAACATAATCATTATATCACAATCATTTGACCTGAATCACTGAACTCATATAGAACCAAAATTCTGAGTTAAGTTTACCTCATGGATTATAGCAGCACTGCTGTTGTAGAGCATACCATTTATAGCCTTTTCAATGGAATCCAAATCATCAAATTAATAAAAAAGAAAAAAATAGTTCATGTAGGCACACACAGACATCAAGAATCAGCCTGTGAATCTCAACAATGGTGACAATTATAAAGCATGTTGCAGTGCATTCTGGGTGCCACCAATCAAAACTCATTCATGGCTCCCATCATGCATTGCTGCATGAATAAATAATGAGCTTATGTTCAGAGGTGATCTGTTTGTCACCATTGCTGAGATTCATACGCTAAATATTGATGTCTGTGTGTGCCTGCATACAAATGATCTTTAGAAAGATTTTTTGAAGAAGTTATTGTTTTTTGTTTTGATCATTTAGATTTATTTGAAAAGGCTAAAAAAATGGTATGCTTTACAACGACAGTGCTGCAATAATCCATAAGGTGATGTTTGTTTAACGAAACCCAGTTATCTGGAACCTTTTTACATAAAAAAGTTTAGTAAAGCCAACACATCATTTTTTTGAGTGTGCATTTATCAATTGTGTTGTAAAGTGCAAATATACATATAAATCCATTTGTACTGACCTAGTTCATATAACTTCCTTAGTTCATTCTCTAAATCCAGTTTCTTCTGACTCAAAACATTAAAACGTATCTGTGACTGACTTTTCTCAGCTGTGAGATCATTGACTCTGGTCTCTAACTCCAGTTTCTTCTGACTCAAAGAGTATAAGTTGTTCTTCAGTTGGTCTTTTTCAGTCATTAGATCAGTGTAATTGTCCTGTAATCTGTTAATAGTGTGATTGAACTCTTCAACTGTGTTCTTGTAACTCTTTAACAGGTCTCTCTCTGCTGTGATGGTGATGTACAGTGTGATGAAGACCAGCAGAAGAACACAAATGAGCCCGAGACACACTGTCATCAACACCAAACACCTGCTTCCTCCTGACAAACAGACACAAAACACACACATATCATTTAACAACCAATTCATATTGTAATGTCATTATAACAGCTGGAAGATACTACAGTAGTTAATGTTATGATGTTCAACAGTGTTAATCTAATAAGGAATGGTTCTATCTGTTAGTCCCTGGTTCACTTTAAGGGGTTTTAGCGGGGTCAAGGGGCGGAGAGAGGGGGAAGAATAAGGGGTGGTTCGGGGTGAGTTCAAGTGTAGCAAGAATATATTTATTCTTGCCTGTTATGTACAGCGTGTCTTACGGCCATAACAGTAACCCTGCTGTTCTTAAATAAAGTCTCGGAAAGAGAAAGAATACGCTTGGTTACTTCTAGTAGTGAAACGCTACAATAGAAATATAGGCTCAAATCCACCTTTATTTTTAGATAATACACAGGCCTTTTTAACGAAAACGTTTATTCTTTGATAATGATAGCGGAATATCTACAAAAAAATATGTAAATAAGAACATATGTTGAAAAGTTACAAAAAATACAAATTGAAAATACAATTTTGATACATATCATAAAATGCAGAAACATGGACAGATTTTTCTTTGAAAAAAAAAAAGATTGAATTTAAAAGTAACATTTCTCATTTCCTCAAAAGTTAACAACACCATTTCTTCTTCAAATGAAACTTTCTACTTACTGCACTTTCCATCTTTACTTTCATCCTGGCTGTGATTCTGTGTTCGAGGTCCAGTTGTGTCCTTAATATCATCATTTTCAACATTTTCATAAATGTCCTCTAAATCCATTATTCGCTCTTATGTGTGACAGTAAGTGTTCACAGATGAGCCGTGGTTGAATGATAGTCATGGTTTCTTTTTTAAATAGGGGTAACCTTAAACGGGAAGTGTCTTTATTTGTGCAGACACAGAGAAAATGACTTTCGTTCCCACAACAAAACTCTCAGAAACTCTCTGCATAGACTCAAACACCTTTAAACAGGACTAATTTTGCCTTTGTATTGATGGTAATTAACTGTAAGGGAATGAGTAAAGTTTTTAAGCTGGGAGGAGAGGATGATGCAGAAAAAAAGAGATTAAACACAAGTGGGTGACAACAGGATACCCCTTACCCGTCAAGGATCACCGGTGATCCCAGATTATCGCTGTTCTACCTTTATTACTCATTTAAACATCACACACTTACCTTATCTGGACAAAGTCAGCATCATTAGAAAGGTTTAAGACTCCAGCTTCGATATTTGACCACTGTTTATGATTAAACTGCCCAGATAGCAAACTGACTCTGGAACGGATCTGCCGCGGAGGTATCACAAGGTCCGGAACGGAGTCCACTTGCACAGCGCAACGGATCCGGAACAGATAAGGATTGCGGATCCAGACTAGATCCGCGGCAAACCCTATCCGTATCCGCTGATAAAGCAGCTCGCCCGCCGCGGATCCGCCCGTTCATTTCGGTCTAAAAACCTTTCAGATCACTCATTCAAAACTAGTAATCTGGCCAAAACTACAAAAATATTTCAAATCTATTGGTGGACCAATAAATAGACTGCCCACTAAACAACATGATGTCCAAAAGACGTCTTTTCAACGTCTTTGTCACAAAAGTCGGACGTTGAAAAGACGTCCACTGAGGAGCCAGAATTAAAGTTTTTATTATGTATTTTTTTGACGTGTTCTGCACGTCCGATATAGACGTTCATCGAACCTTCGTACAAGGTTAAAAACTAGTTCAAATGTGGCCATTGTGGACATATTTTCAACATCATTTATGGTCTCATTTACACAATTTATACTGTTTCTGGACCAAATAAACACTAAGGATGCATTAAATTAAAACTCATGTTTATATCAATGTAATTTCCTTACATTGTTTAGATGAGGTTTAGATGTTGATATGTTTCATTTTAAGTAACCATTGTGGTGATCAGTGTTTGCTTTAGTTGGGCTCTTGGTCCCAGTTCTTTTTACTTTAACTTTTCCGTGGCTGTTGTAACTGTGTGTTTGTATAACACCATTGTTATGGCAGAGAAAGCCAAGAAAAAGTAAGAATGACTGTCATCAGCTCCTTGTTGATGATGACAAAATCACAAAGTGAGCATTTAATGTTGTGTTTAGACTTTTGTCTTTAAATCTGTCATTTATAAGCCCCAATCTTGTGGAACTGCATTATGTGGACCAGTACCATTAAAATGATCACTTATTTGAAGGTGGATTGATATCATGATAGAGATTAATATACAACGAAATCAGCCAACAGTGACATGACAGAAATCTCAATCAGAAATGATGTGAGTACAATAACAATGATTCAATACAATAATACATAAAAGTGAACAAATGATCAAATCAACAAAGGTTGGAACTTAAAGTCTCACAAATCCCTATTTTCATGTGTGGGTCACACATGAAAAAAGGGATTTGTGAGATTTTAAGTTCCAGCCTTTGTTGAAACTTAAAGATAGCAACATTGTTTCGGCCCAGATTCGGCCCACACCTGGCACTTGTGGAATACTGATCTGGCTTTTTAACATATTTCATCTGAACATCCACATTTGGTACATTACAGTCAATTATAAGACATAACTGATATCACAATGGAGATTTATATACACTGAAATCAGCCGACAGTGACATGACAGAAACCTACTTCAGAAATGACTTGATTACAATAACAATGATTCCATTATATAATATATGAAAGTGAACAAATTATCAAATATAACAACAAGGGTTGGAACTTCAAGTCTCACAAATCCCTTTTCTCTTCACAGCGCATGGCAGATCATTCCAGTTGTTCAGGACGGGATTTTCAGGCATCAGTTCAATACAGTCCTCCTTTCCATTTTCGTCATTTGGTTCACCTTTGAGCCAAAACCTGAATAAAATGTATCACATTTCCAATTATTAGTCAACAGCCCTTAAGTTTTATTCATCAACTAAGCAATTAGAATAATCATATTTACATTTAATTTGGCAGAAAGCAACTAAAAAATGAGAAACATCACAAGCAATATTATGCAAGAGCCAACAGCACTCACATTATCACAACAGCAAGTTTCAAGAATTTGCTAAAATTTACAGAAGTGAGAGTGCAGAAAACTATTGTATTTATAGGAGGTGCTTTTGTATTTTGAAGTTCAAGTTAAGTGGTTTCAGAACAGGTCTTCAGCTGTGATAGTCTTACTTTATTTAAAAAAGAGAGAAAGAAATACAGCACAAATACAGTGTTTATCACTTACCCTCGACTCAGTGGTGAATTATCCACCCATTTCATTTTGCCCTCGTTTTCAGTGTCAGACAAACCAATCCACACTCTCTCCTTGACAAATGAAGATATGAACCTCTGTGTGAAATATAAAAATAAAAATTGTGATTCCACTTTCTCTCCTTAATGAAATATAAGGGTTGTCCCTTATAAAAAAAATAAGGGATTTTTTATCGTAAAGTACTGGGAACCACAGCTGATGTTTTTTTTTTTTTTATCACACATTTAAGTCCTGCTGATGTTTTTTGTTTTGTTTTTGCCGTAAATTTCACAGTTTTTTTTTACCCGTAAATTTAAGTCCCGTAAAACACATGAGGTTGCCACCATATTTTTTTTATGGTAAAATACTGGCAACCATGTTTTTTTACCTTCAATTTCAGTTTTTTTTAAACAGTGCAGGTTTTTTTTGGGCTGCCAGTCATTTGACCATTTTATCATTTAACTGTTTTGTTACTGTTTAATTACAGATTGTATTTTTAATTTTAAATACATGTTTATGTAATTTAAGAAAACTGAAAAAATACTGTATGAAAAATACAGTTATTTTCTGTATAAAAAATGTGAATTACTGCAATTTGTCATTAATGTCCCACTACCTAAAATAACAGCTGAATTTTTAATTTACAGATATTATTTGTAATTTTAGAGTACAATTTAAAATGAAAGAAAGGGATCATCAAAAAAAGTTATTTTCTGTAAAATTAGGATTTTTTTTACAGTGTAGTGTATTGGAAATATGATCTTAAGATTTTCTTACTTTTATTGAAACACGCATGTTCAACAGGCTATTTCAACAGGTAACCATCATCACCTGATCTCATTTTACTTTTGCTTTCTTTGCAGCTGTAAATGTGTTTGACAAACACTGTCACAGCAGTTAAAAGAGATAAAATATATAATAAGAGTTAAGAGCCCAACTAATGGAAACACTAATCACTGTTATGGTGACTTCAAATTAAACCGAGTTAAACCTCTGTTAATTCTCAATAAAAACTTCTGTAGACGTCTGACAGAAATAAAGTCAGTCTGGTTTGTAATAAGTAAAGCTGGTAATGCTGTTTGTGGAGTTGTTTAATCCTCCTCTGCTGAGATCTTCAGATTTAATGTCTTCTTTTCTCTTCAGTTGATTTCATCTAAGACTGTGTCTGAAGTCAGTTGTAGTTTTTGTGTTTCTGCTCGTTTCTTTTTCTGTTCGTTTCTTTTTCTGTTCTCTTCAGAGGTCAGTCCAGGTTCAGAAAGTAAAAGTCCTCCTCAGTATTTTGTTCCAATCACCTGGATTTACTAATTAGCAGTTTTTCAGCCAGGAGACAGAAATCAGCTGAAATAATCTGTCAATCAGTTCATGGGTGGAATAAACATACGGCAGGACTTCTACTTTTTCTCTACTTCTACTTTTCTACTATACACCTCTGGGCGCGAGGTTCGTTTGTTTGGACAGACAGCGAAGTTGAGTTACTCCTTAATGTCACGTTAGACTACAAGGCAAGTAAAGCCCTAGACAAGGTCGACTGGGAATCTTGCCAGTCCAAATATGTTGATATGTCCTTGATACAGTACTGCAGTTGTATTTGCAAATGCAAACAGGCCAAAAGCGTTTGCACAAAAGTACAAATGAGTACCACCTTAACAGCAGCCATGATCAGTAGCCAAACAAACTGCAAACTTATGGCACTCACATGACGTTAAGCATTTTCTGGCACATAATGTGACGTTTGAGAACCTAAAACCCCGTTTCTCCCAGTTGACACGACAACACATAACCGGCGTTTTCAGAAATCTCCACTTTGGCCGGAGATTTTAGAAATAATCCTTTTCTGTGATAAAAACAGGATTTTGGTGTAAATGTGAGGCCAATGAAGCCTAATACTTAAGGGCCAAGAGCCTAACTAAAGCAAACACTGATCTCAAACATGGTTAGGGCTGCAACTAACGATTATTTTGATAATCGATTAATCAGACGATTATTTTTTCGATTAATCGGATAAAAAGTTGTAACATTTTTTTATTTTTTGCTTATTATAACTAAATAAAACCTTAAATCAGGGTATTTATGTGTAAAAGTGTACTTTAAAAAGTGCAAAAGCCACACATTGGGTTTTACTAATATAATCTTTATTTTTGACATTTTAAACCCTAATATATTGATAATTTAAATATAGAAAGACTGAAAACAAGCGTGTGAACGTAGTAGAGCCGCAGTAAATCGCGTTTGAAAAACAATTAAAACTTAATAGTAGACAAATGCTATAAAAAGAGAACGGAATGGAGGTATGCTAACAGGCTTGATTAAAAGGACAGGAAAAATGATGCATTAGTGCACAAGCATTCGCTGAAAACCACTGACTACAGTGACTAAAAAACAATATTTTACTGCTGCTGTTATTAACTGCCTTTATATTTAGTGCTTCACTTTGTAAACACCGTTTTAATTTAACCTATTTCTGCGGTAGCGCTATTTTAATCCATCACTTATGTTGCGAGCGAACTGATTGCGCAACCTGATGCTCGAGACAAAATAGATCTAGTGTGACTAGGGCTGGGCGATATATCGCACGATATTGTTATGCGCATCTCGTCAGTAAAGCCGGTTCCTTGATTAGTAGTAAATCACCTTCACCTGCTTTCAGATGGAGCGGCATTTACTACAAAGAGCCGTAGTTAACTGACAAGCTGAGCCATATCGCATCAATATCGCGGAGGTATCGCCAGCGATAATTAATGCGATATGGCTCAGCTTGTCAGTTAACTACGGCTCTTTGTACACAGCAAAAACTCCAGTGTTAAATTAACACTCCTGGGTAGGGCTGGGCGATATATCGCACGATATTGTTATGCGCATCTCGTCAGTAAAGCCGGTTCCTTGATTAGTAGTAAATCACCTTCACCTGCTTTCAGATGGAGCGGCAATATGAGATGGTCCACTCAAGAGTGTTGAAGTTAATGAGATAATTAAGTGATTAATTGAGTGATGATTGAGCATTATTGAAGACACCTAAAGCAGAATCACTGAAGGAGAAAAACTCAAATCGTAAGCCACCGTTATGGCGATCATTGGTTGCTTTAGTTGGGCTCTTGACCCTTAAATTATTAACTTTAGATTTTGTTTGGCTGATGTATCTGAGTTATAACTGCCAGATGAACAAAGAAGAAAAGGGATCTGATGGTGTTGGTTATATTATGAAAATCATCATTTGAACTTTATGATTTTGATTTATGTTGTTGGTTACAGCATAACTGTGATTCTGATTAAATATCCAGAATTTTAGCTATAATAACAAGGATTTCTTAAAAGTTTTTTCTAAAAAAAAAAGAAATCTTTCTTATAGGCACTCACAGACTTCAAGATTCAGTCTATGCATCTCAACAATGGTGACGAGCAGAATATTCAATTAGGAAAAGCATAGAAAATTCTGATCATAATTTATTCATATCGCAATGCATGATGGGAGCCATTAATGAGTGTGATTGGTGGCAGCCACTGCAACATGCTTTATTATTGTCACCATTGTTGAGATTCACAGGCTGATTATTGATGTCTGTGTTTCTAAATAAATTTATATTAAAGTGTTTTGATCAGAACAATGTTTATTAAATATTTTTGATTATAAGAAACATTCCTATATTCATATATGATGTAGAATCAAAAAGTTTTTGCCAACAAGTTAAACCAAACTATCTCAGTAAGATTCATTTTTCAGATCACAGCATGATTATGCCTGAACATAACCAATACTATCAGATCACACTTTTTTTTGTTCATTTGACTGGTATAAATAAATAACAGCAGCCAAATAAATTTAAAGTGAATGTATAAAGGTTAAGAGCCCAACTAAAGCAAACACTTATCGCCATAACGGTGGCTTACAATTTGAGATTTTCTCCTTCAGTGATTCTGCTTGTTAAGTGTACAACTCTTAGCGGTGGATCACTCGGCTGGTTGATGAAGAATGCAGCCAGCTGCGAGAACTTAACATCAGGTGTCTTCAATAATGCTCAAACATCACTAAATGAATCACTTAATTATCTCATTAACTTTAACACTCTTGAGTGTTAATTTAACACTGGAGTTTGTGCTGTGTAGTAAATGCCGCTCCATCTGAAAGCAGGTGAAGGTGATTTACTACTAATCAAGGAACCGGCTTTACTGACGAGATGCGCATAACAATATCGTGCGATATATCGCCCAGCCCTAAGTGTGACTGTCCCGAAGTTAGTAAACAAAGCTGTTTACACAGTATCATTGTTTTCTCAGATCGGATAGCTATCTGATCGTGAAAAGACCAGGTGTAAATGCCCTTCGAAACGCATTCGAGACGGATTTGAACCCGATCGCTCAAACCACTTCAGGAGGAGGTCTGAGACTCATTCCAGACGAAACTGGAAAAGTGTAAATGCATCTGGTTGTTGAAACCACATATGTAAATTTTACTCCTTCCAAAAATGCTAAAAAAATAAACATGTGAGAGCGTGTTATAGGCTATATGTAATGTTATAGCCAGATATGATGGCGCTACTGCAACACGCATTACTGCAACTGAGCATCTATTCATCAAGCCAACGAGCAAACTATCGCAAATCAAAGTGAAAGTAAGTCGCAGACGCTTCATTATCATCATTAAAAGTAAAGAAACTAAATGATCTTACCAGTGCTGCTGCCGCTCTCTCTTATATCGGTCTTTGATTTTGATTGTAACTGATGATCAATAAAATGCAGCTCATATCTGTTGCTTTCGGTGACGTGAACTCAATCTGCATATAGCGTGGGAATTGAAGAGCGAAAACACATTTATGTGACCAGGTGTAAATGGAATCGTTTTGATAAATCAGAGCTATCCGATCTGAGAAAACGCATGAAGTGGCCAGGTGTAAACAGCCCCGGCTTGGGGCGCACACTTTTTTCTGCCGTCAATTTATCTGTAGGTACTCTCTGCCATTTCGCGTGTGACTGTGTTGTCATGAAAGTGACGTCATCAGTAAACCCTCCCCGTGACGTAAGCAGACCAACTAATCGATAATGACATTCGTTGACAACGATTTTCATAATCGATTATTATCGATTTTATCGATTAGTTGTTGCAGCCCTAAACATGGTGACATCAAATTTCTGTTAAAGATTTTGGCACTTTATTTAAATTAGCATATTTGACTTTAATTTTACGTTTTTGTTTTGGCAGCCGTAGCTGCCAGTCATTTGACCATTTTTTTACGATTTTTTTTTTACAATGAAGGTACATGATCGTGATAATTCAAGAAATACTTGTAAAATAACAGTGTTTTTCAGTTTATTTAATTTAGGATGTTTTACTTTAATGTTACAGTTTTTTGGGGGGCTGCCAGTCATTCAACCGTTTTATCATTTATCTGTTTTGTTACTGTTTAATTACAGATTATATTTGTAATTTAACATACATTTCTATGTAATTTAAGAAAACAGAAAAAATACTGTATGAAAAATACAGTACATTTTCTGTATAAAAAATGTGAATTACTGGAATTTGTCATTAATGTCACAATACCTAAAATAACAGCTGCATTTTTAATTTACAGATATTATTTGTAATTTTGCAGAGTTTTGAGTACAATTTAAAATTAAAGAAAATGATTGTCAAAAAATCAGTTATTTTCTGTAAAATTTAGATTTTTTTTACAGTGTAGGTATCAGCAATATGCTTGTCATTGTTTCAGGAAAATTTCTATCAATACTGAACTGGTTGCTTAATGCAAATGTTATCGAATATATGCTCATCATAATTGCACATACACAGCAAAAACTCCAGTGTTAAATTAACTCTCCTGGGAGTTTATATGGCTCCAGACTAGGGCTGGGCGATATATCGCACGATATTGTTATGCGCATCTCGTCAGTAAAGCCGGTTCCTTGATTAGTAGTAAATCACCTTCACCTGCTTTCAGATGGAGCGGCATTTACTACACAGCACAAACTCCAGTGTTAAATTAACACTCAAGAGTGTAAAAGTTAATGAGATAATTAAGTGATTAATTTAGTGATGTTTGAGCATTATTGAATACACCTGATGTTAAGTTCTCGCAGCTGGCTGTGTTCTTCATCGACTCACGAGCCGAGTGATCCACCGCTAAGAGTTGTACACTTAACAAGCAGAATCACTGAAGGAGAAAATCTCAAATTGTAAGCCACCATTATGGCGATATATGTTTGCTTTAGTTGGGCTCTTAACCTTTATAAATTCACTTTAAATTTGTTTGTCTGCTGTTATTTTTTTATAAAAAAAGGGTGATTTGATAGTGTTGGTTGTGATATGAAAAGGAATCAACATGTGATAGTTCGGTTTAACTTGTTGGCAACAACTTTTTGATTCTACAGCATATGCGTATTGGTATGTTTCTTATAATCAAAAATATGTCATAAACATTGTGCTGATCAAAACATTTTCAAATATATTTATTTAGAAACACAGACATCAATAATCAGCCTGTGAATCTCAACAATGGTGACAATAATAAAGCATGTTGCAGTGGCTGCCACCAATCACAACTCATTAATGGCTCCCATCATGCATTGCGATATGAATAAATTATGATCTGAATTTTCTATGTAATTTACTTTTCCTAATTGAATATTCTGCTCTTCACCATTGTTGAGATGCATAGACTGAATCTTGAAGTCTGTGTGTGCCTATAAGAATTTTTTTTTTTTTTGAAAGAACTTTTAGGAAATTCTTTTTATTATAGCTAAATTTCTGGATATTTATTCAGAATCACAGTTATGCTGTAACCAACAACATAAATCAAAATCATAAAGTTCAAATGATGATTGTCATAATATAACCAACACCATCAGATCACTTTTTTCTTTGTTCATCTGGCAGTTATAACTCAGATACAACAGCCAAACAAAATCTAAAGTTAATAATATAAGGGTCAAGAGCCCAACTAAAGCAACCAATGATCGCCATAACGGTGGCTTACAATTTGAGTTTTTCTCCTTCAGTGATTCTGCTTTAGGTGTCTTCAATAATGCTCAATCATCACTCAATTAATCACTTAATTATCTCATTAACTTCAACACTCTTGAGTGTGGACTCATATACACTCCCAGGTGTGTTAATTTAACACTGGAGTTTTTGCTGTGTACAAAGAGCCGTAGTTAACTGACAAGCTGAGCCATATCGCATTAATTATCGCTGGCGATACATCCGCGATATTGATGCGATATGGCTCAGCTTGTCAGTGAACTACGGCTCTTTGTAGTAAATGCCGCTCCATCTGAAAGCAGGTGAAGGTGATTTACTACTAATCAAGGAACCGGCTTTACTGACGAGATGCGCATAACAATATCGTGCGATATATCGCCCAGCCCTACTCCAGACTCAAGAGTGTAAAGTGTTAAAATATGAGTGTTAAATTAACACTCAAGAGTGTTAAAGTTAATGAGATAATTACGTGATTACTTGAGGGATGATTGAGCATTATTGAAGACACCTGATGTTAACAAGCAGAATCACTGAAGGAGAAAATCACAAATTGTACGTCACCATTATGGAGATCAGTGTGTGCTTTAGTTGGGTTCTTGACCCTTTAATTTTTTTTTTTTTTTTGAGATTTTGTTTGTCTGCTGTAATTGAGTTATAGCAGCCAAAAAAACAAAGACAAAAAGTGATTGGATGGTGTTGGTTGTGTTTTGACATAATCATGTTGTGATTTGAAAATCCAAAGTTACTGAGATAGTTTAACTTGTTCATTACAACTGCTCTGTGATTCTACAGCATAGGACTTTCAGTGCTTTTAATATAATCAAAAATATCTAAAAAAATTAAACGCATAATTTTTTTTAGAAACACAGACATCAATAATCAGACTGTGAATCTCAACAATGGTGACAATAATAAAGCATGTTGCAGTGCATTCTGGCAGCCACCAATCACAACTCATTAATGGCTCCCATCATGCATTGCGGTATGAATAAATTATGATCTGAATTGTCTATATAATTTACTTTTCTTAATTGAATATTCTGCTCGTCACCACTGTTGAGATGCATAGATTGAATCTTGATGTCTGTGTGTGCCTATAAAGATTTTTTTATTTTTGAAAACAACTATTAAGAAATCCTTTGTATTATATAGAAAATTCTAGATCTTTGACGTATAATCAATGATGTTGTAATTAACCCTCTGAGGTCTATGGGTTTTTTGGGGTCCTTGAGGTGTTCTGACATGCTCTGACATTTGTGCTTTTTTCAGTTATTTATAAACATGTTAATGGCAAAGGTGTAAATTAGGGCTGGGCGATATATCGCACGATATTGTTATGCGCATCTCGTCAGTAAAGCCGGTTCCTTGATTAGTAGTAAATCACCTTCACCTGCTTTCAGATGGAGCGGCATTTACTACAAAGAGCCGTAGTTCACTGACAAGCTGAGCCATATCGCATCAATATCGCGGATGTATCGCCAGCGATAATTAATGCGATATGGCTCAGCTTGTCAGTTAACTACGGCTCTTTGTACACAGCAAAAACTCCAGTGTTAAATTAACACTCCTGGGAGTGTATATGAGTCCACACTCAAGAGTGTTGAAGTTAATGAGATAATTAAGTGATTAATTGAGTGATGATTGAGCATTATTGAAGACACCTAAAGCAGAATCACTGAAGGAGAAAAACTCAAATTGTAAGCCACCGTTATGGCGATCATTGGTTGCTTTAGTTGGGCTCTTGACCCTTAGATTATTAACTTTAGAATTTGTTTGGCTGATGTATCTGAGTTATAACTGCCAGATGAACAAAGAAAAAAGTGATCTGATGGTGTTGGTTATATTATGACAATCATCATTTGAACTTAATGATTTTGATTTATGTTGTTGGTTACAGCATAACTGTGATTCTGAATAGATATCCAGAAATTTAGCTATAATAAAAAGGATTTCTTAAAAGTTGTTTAAAAAAACAAAAAATCTTTCTTATAGGCACACACAGACTTCAAGATTCAGTCTATGCATCTCAACAATGGTGACGAGCAGAATATTCAATTAGGAAAAGTAAATTACATAGAAAATTCAGATCATAATTTATTCATATCGCAATGCATGATGGGAGCCATTAATGAGTTGTGATTGGTGGCAGCCACTGCAACATGCTTTATTATTGTCACCATTGTTGAGATTCACAGGCTGATTATTGATGTCTGTGTTTCTAAATAAATATATTTGAAAATGTTTTGATCAGAACAATATTTATGAAATATTTTTGATTATAAGAAACATACCTATACTCATATGCTGTAGAAACAAAAAGTTGTTGCCAACAAGTTAGACCGAACTATCACATTAAGATTCATTTTCATATCACAGCATGATTATGCCAGAACACAACCAACACTATCAAATCACCCTTTTTTAATAAATAAATAACAGCAGACAAACAAATTTAAAGTGAATGTATAAAGGTTAAGAGCCCAACTAAAGTAAACACTTATCGCCATAATGGTGGCTTACAATTTGAGATTTTCTCCTTCAGTGATTCTGCTTGTTAAGTGTACAACTCTTAGCGGTGGATCACTCGGCTCGTGAGTCGATGAAGAACGCAGCCAGCTGCGAGAACTTAACATCAGGTGTATTCAATAATGCTCAAACATCACTAAATTAATCACTTAATTATCTCATTAACTTTTACACTCTTGAGTGTTAATTTAACACTGGAGTTTGTGCTGTGTAGTAAATGCCGCTCCATCTGAAAGCAGGTGAAGGTGATTTACTACTAATCAAGGAACCGGCTTTACTGACGAGATGCGCATAACAATATCGTGCGATATATCGCCCAGCCCTAGTGTAAATTCACTCTATATAGCACAAAGGGGGCTACCGTAATATGTGAGCAACATGTATGTACATGTTTGTATTTTTGAGAGAATATTGCTTATGCATGGTTATTGAAAAAACTAAAACTTAAAGTGTCTGAAATAAGGCCACAAAACACATACTAAATATGTGTCCACAAGACTTTTGACTAATGGGCGTTGTTGCCTAGAGTTTTTGCTTCAAAATGATCTGAAAATCATCCTGCCTAATCATTTACACAAAACAATACATTGATTTAAATTTTATAAGACACCTTTTGTTTGGAAAGGCAATATGCGTGGAGGCGTGTTCACACCTGAGAGGAAAAAGGCCGGATAATGAGCCCTATAATGAGCTGCATATTAATTAGCCCTTTCACACAGGTGTGTCACAGGATCCCAAAGAATGCAAGGACAAAAGAAATTATCTATATATACATATTTTACAATTAGAAATTGTAACCAATTACAAATAGGTTACAATTACAACAACAATTACAATTTTAACAATATTTCAAGTGTATTTCTTTGTAAAAAGTATACGTTTTATCATACGTATTAAAAAAGGTAAGGATTCATTAGTTTGAATATTGGAACAAACACTATAATAACATCTTAGTTGATAATTCAATATACCTACTTTATTTTTGACAAAACATCATACTATAGTATATTTGACTATGAGCAGAAACTGGTGAACAAAAGCTTAACTATTTAATGTGACAGTAGTCTTTTTTTACAGTCAAAACTTTATAATCTATCCAAAACTAATCACAAAATCTTGTCTAAACATTCATATTTAGTCTGTAACATATTGTGTATGATATACTAGTATATACATGTGAATTAGCAGCTTGTTGCTTATGCAGACATTTTATTTCAACATATTTCAGTATATTTTTACTCATCTTAGTACGCTATAGCAATATAGTTTGGATGTGTTCATGTAAACATAACGTTTACTAATGTAGGTGCGAGAGTGAATGAACGGCACAGACACGCGCTGTATAACTGTAGTAAACAAAGCGCGCGCGCCTGCATGGCATTCATTCATCATTTAGCCTACACACAGACACGCAATTCATATTTAAACAGTCTTTTTGCGGTTTACAGTCAGACACTATTCAATATCGCGATTAGAACAAAGCACTTAAGAATAAATGACTTACTACATCAGCTGGATCCGTTGCTCGAAATGAAGCACTTCTATTCCAGGGTTATTAGATAGTATTATTCCTCACAGCGTGAGGAAAGTAAGTACAAGATACTTACTAAACACGATGTGTTTTATAATCCAGCTGGTGGGCGTTGGCATGTTTGAATGGCTAGCCTTAGATCAGGTGTGCCCAACCCTGCTCCTGGCGATCGACTGTCCTGCACAGTTCATCTCCAACCCTAATCAAACACACCTGAAAGGTCTTCAATTAAGGTCTTAACAACCAATTAAGGTCTTCAGGATTACTTGAAAATTAAAGGCAGGTGTGTTTGATCAGGGTTAGAGATAAACTGTGCAGGACAGTCGATCGCCAGGAGCAGGGTTGGGCACCCCTGCTTTACACTCTTGAGTCTGGAGCCATATAAACTCCCAGGAGAGTTAATTTAACACTGGAGTTTTTGCTGTGTACTGTGAGCGACATGCTGTGGTAATAAAGTGTTGTTTTAGGCTTATCTGGTTGCATAGAATAAAGAATGAGCATTTTTTCAATCCGATTATTGCAACATGCTGTGTTAAAGTTAGCACATGCTTGTGGCTAAAGCTTATCTAGATTATTGGTAATATATTGTGCAAAATACACATTACAAGGGTTTTTGCTGTGTGTATGTGCAAATAGTTTGCATTGCTAATGTTGTGCTTACTGTTTTGTAGACAATATCGCCTAACAGTCTATCGTCACTTTATGGAATGGGTCCTGCAAGGCAAGCGACTTGGTAAAGATTATCGTCTCGTTTTGCCCACCTGTGTTGTCCAGGATATCAGACAGAGATATCCAGCTCCTGACGGAGAATACTGTGAATATAAGGAAACAGCTGAAGCTCTGGAAGAGCTTTGAGTGTAAAAGTGTTAATATTAATTTTTTTTTTTATTAAAAGTTATAACTCACATTGGTTGTGGTTCTTTTTATAAACCTTTACTGTTACTAGAGTATGTATCAGTCTAGAGCAGGGGTGTCCAAACTCGGTCCTGGAGGGCCACTGTCCTGCAGAGTTTAGTTCCAACTTGCCTCAACACACCTGCTTGTAAGTTTTTAGCATGCCTAATGACCTTCAACAGCTAATCAAGACCTTGATTAGCTGTTTCAGGTGTGTTTAATTGGGGTTGGAGCTAAACTCTGCAGGACAGTGGCCCTCCAGGACCGAGTTTGGACACCCCTGGTCTAGAGAATGTGTGGAGAAATTTTTCGGATACTGCCGCCTGTAACCGGTAGGCGTGGTTAGCCTGGCCTCATAAGGGCAGCAAAGCAAGTGCATTCTGGGAGTTGTTGTCTTTCAGCCACATGAGTAAAAAATACATTTTCTGCCTTTTCTCAGTCTAGAATGCTTCAATTTCAAAAATAATTTCACATTTCTACTATATAAATGATCACTATTAAATACACATTCATCTACCCAGAGCTGAAGTATCGCTTTAACCCTTTAAGACCGACGGGCGTCTGCGCTTCCGTTTTCATGTCTCTGTTTAAGAGCCGATAGAAACTGAATCCAAATGGCTAGCTCAACAATTCTTTTTGCATACAAAACCAGAGATGTTACACGTTCAGATCAACGCAGCAAAATCCCCAGTGTTAAATTAACACTTAAAAGTGTGAATTATATAAACTCTGAGCAGAGTGTTAAATGAACACTGAAGCAGTGTTAAAGTTAATGATATAATTAAGTGAATAATTGAGTGATGATTGAGCATTATTGAAGACACCTGATGTTAACAAGCAGAATCACTGAAGGAGAAAACCGGAATTTTTAAGTCACCATTATGGTGATTAGTGTTTGCTTTAGTTGGGCTCTTAAGCCTTAATTCATTAACTTTAGAGGTTTTTTTGGCTGCAGTACGTGAGTTATAACAGCCAGATGATCAAATAGAAAAGGTGATCTGATGGTGATGGTTGTGTTATAACATAATCAATATTTCCCAATCATTTGACCTGAACTCTTATAGAGCCTAATTTCTGAGTTAGGTTTACTTTATTAATTATAGCAGCAGTGACCTTGAACAGCCTAATATTTTTAATGTTCACAATGTAATCAAAATAATTTCTTAAAAGTTTCTCTTATACAATAAAAAAATAATAATCTAAGACACACAGACATCAATAATTATCCTGTGAATCTCAACAATGGTGACAATTGTAAAGCATGTTGCAGTGCATTCTGGGTGCCACCAATCAAAACTCATTCATGGCTCCCATCATACATTGCTGCATGAATAAATAATGAGCTTATGTTCAGAGGTGATCTGTTTGTCACCATTGCTGAGATTTATAGACTAATTCTTGATGTCTGTGTGTGCCTACATAAAAGAATTTTGGGATTTTTTTTTTTTTATTTGATCATTTGGATTTCATTGAAAAGGCTAAAAATGGTATGTTCTAAAATGACCGTGCTGCTAAAATCCATAAGGTAAATTCAACTCAGAATTTATGCTCTTGATGAGTTCAGCAATTCAGGTCAATTAATGAAAATGTTAAAACACAACCAAGACCATCAGATCACCTTTTCTATTTGTTCATCTGGCTGTTATAACGCACATACAGCAGCCAAACAAAATCTAAAGTTAATGATTTAAGGTAGGGCTGGGCGATATATCGCACGATATTGTTATGCGCATCTCGTCAGTAAAGCCGGTTCCTTGATTAGTAGTAAATCACCTTCACCTGCTTTTAGATGGAGCGGCATTTACTACACAGCACAAACTCCAGTGTTAAATTAACACTCAAGAGTGTTAAAGTTAATGAGATAATTAAGTGATTAAATTAGTGATGTTTGAGCATTATTGAAGACACCTGATGTTAAGTTCTCGCAGCTGGCTGCGTTCTTCATCGACTCACGAGCCGAGTGATCCACCGCTAAGAGTTGTACACTTAACAAGCAGAATCACTGAAGGAGAAAATCTCAAATTGTAAGCCACCGTTATGGCGATAAGTGTTTGCTTTAGTTGGACTCTTAACCTTTATACATTCACTTTAAATTTTTTTTGTCTGCTGTTATTTATTTATAACAGTCAAATGAACAAAAAAAAGTGTGATCTGATAGTGTTGGTTGTGTTCTGGAATAAAAATGCTGTGATATGAAAATGAATCTTATTGCGATAGTTTGGTTTAACTTGTTGGCAACAACTTTTTGATTCTACAGCATATGAATATAGGTATGTTTCTTATAGTCAAAAATATTTATTCTGATCAAAACACTTTCAAATAAATTTAATTAGAAACACAGACATCAATAATCAGCCTGTGAATCTCAACAATGGTGACAATAATAAAGCATGTTGCAGTGGCTGCCACCAATCACAACTCATTAATGGCTCCCATCATGCATTGCGATATGAATAAATTATGATCTGAATTTTCTATGTCATTTACTTTTCCTAATTGAATATTCTGCTCGTCACCATTGTTGAGATGCATAGACTGAATCTTGAAGTCTGTGAGTGCCTATAAGAAAGATTTTTTTTTTTTAAACAACTTTTAAGAAATCCTTTTTATTATAGCTAAAATTCTGGATATTTATTCAGAATCACAGTTATGCTGTAACCAACAACATAAATCAAAATCATAAAGTTCAAATGATGATTGTCATAATATAACTAACACCATCATATCACTTTTTTCTTTGTTCATCTGGCAGTTATAACTCAGATACATCAGCCAAACAAAATCTAAAGTTAATAATATAAGGGTCAAGAGCCCAACTAAAGCAACCAATGATCGCCATAACGGTGGCTTACAATTTGAGTTTTTCTCCTTCAGTGATTCTGCTTTAGGTGTCTTCAATACTGCTCAATCATCACTCAATTAATCACTTAATTATCTCATTAACTTCAACACTGTGGACTCATATCCAGGGAGTGTTAATTTAACACTGGAGTTTTTGCTGTGTACAAAGAGCCGTAGTTAACTGACAAGCTGAGCCATATCGCATTAATTATCGCTGGCGATACGTCCGCGATATTGATGCGATATGGCTCAGCTTGTCAGTTAACTACGGCTCTTTGTAGTAAATGCCGCTCCATCTGAAAGCAGGTGAAGGCGATTTACTACTAATCAAGGAACCGGCTTTACTGACGAGATGCGCATAACAATATCGTGCGATATATCGCCCAGCCCTAATTTAAGGGTCAAGAGCCCAACTAAACCAAACACTGATCACCATAACAGTGACTTAAAACATTACGGTTTTCTCCTTCAGAGATTCTGCATGTTAACATCAGGTGTCTTCAATAATGCTCAATCATCACTCAATTATTCACTTAATTATCTCATTAACTTTAACACTGCTTCAGTGTTCATTTAACACTCTGCTCAGAGTTTATATAATTCACACTCTCAGTGTTAATTTAACACTGGGGATTTTGCTGAGAAGCCTCCAACATGCTCCTGTTCCGTTGTTTTCATCCTCTAATGCAGTGTTTCTCAACCCTGCTCCTGAAGGACCCCCGACACTGCACGTTTTCTTTGTCTCCCTAATCAAACACACCTGATTCAACTCATCAGCTCATTATCACCAGAGCCCGTCTTACGGAGAGCCTTGGCACTTCCTATTAGCCCCATTGTATCATCTTGGTTGCAGTTCCATTAGAATTCCACTGGAGGTGATCGCGGGCGAGTGCAGAATGAATGGGAGTCTATGGAGCTAGACGGCTAAATGTATCCCTTTCTCCTGCTTGTCGTTGAATCAACGTAGATTTTATTGTTGATTCCGCAAGTTCAATATAGATTATAGTCAAAAAGTCGAATGAACGAGTACTTATGTCCTTTCGATTTCTTACAGGTTAGGTCGTTGTTGGCCAGAACACGCTAGCATTCTGCTATTATTTGACGTCATCACATTTTTGAATGGATTTTTAGAACAGATAAGTGAACTTAAAAATGCAATTTTCAGCTGAGTGTATTATCTTAGCCCCCCTTTTGAATGCAACTTTCAAATTACTTGACAAAAAAAATTACATCCTGAGAAAAGTGGATTTCTGGGGGTGAAGTCCAGCCAGTCCAGAAACCGGAAATAACCAGACAGTGCCAATTCTCTTCTATTAGACATTCTCTGTTATCACATATATCCCCATATGATAATGAGCTGATGAGTTGAATCAGGTGTGTTTGATTTGGGAGACAAAGAAAACAGCAGAGGAGGATTAAACAACTCCACAAACAGCATTTGCCAGCTTCACTTACTACTAACCAGATTGACAAAAACTCCAACTTAAAAATAAAAAAAGCATCAAGATTTTCACTGTCAGTTTGTGTTTAGGGGATATTGGCATATGGTTTTGTTTTGGGGGGTTATTGCTGCTTTCCCTGCTCTTATCCATGCTAGGCTGCATGGATGCGCAGGGAGTTCTTGCCCAGAACAGAACCATACCGCCAATCCAAACTGTATGCTAATTCCGGGTAGGAGTGGCTGCAAATCTCACTCACGAATATTCATTGGCCTGCTTTTTAATACTCAGAGGTGATTGGGGCTTCCAAGTGAGACCCCAATACGTCAGTATCGACGTAACGTCTCCGTTCTCTCCTTCAGGTAACGAGGGTACCATCAGTAACTGAGACATTTGGTTTAATGTTACTTGTCTTTTTTTGTAATTGTTTCTGAATTTTACAAGCAATTTCTAAGTTAATGTATAGGGCCACATTTACTGTGTTTTGATAATTTCAATAGGTTAAAACCCACCTAATATGTGCAGTCTAAATGGTTGAACCAGTAAAGTCAACTGGCCTAAATAGTTCACTCAGTCAGACATCACCCCTTTTATCCAAGTGCATGTATTTAAATGTGTTCATTCACAACAGAATTGTCTTGAACCGGTTCTGTTTCCCACTGAACTCACCTGCTTCTCTTCAGTGTTGATAATGATCAGATCAGCTCCTCGATCTCTGCAGAACTTCCTGCTCTCAGACCAGCTCTTCTTCTCATCGGATATGGAAACACAAACTGAACAACACAGGTTTTCATACATAAACACCTTTCAAAAATGTGTACATACAGTTAAAGATGAAGAGAAATAAGGAAAAAATAAACTATAAAACAATTCATACTGACCTTGTTTAGTAGTTTTCTTCTTTAGTTCATCTCTCAAAGACACGACTTTGCTTTCTAACTGTTTTTTCTCAGCAGTGAGATCATTGACTCTGGTCTCTAACTCCAGTTTCTTCTGACTCAAAGAGTTGAAGTTGTTCTTCAGTTGGCCTTTTTCAGTCATTAGATCAGTGTAATTGTCCTGTAAGCTGTTGATAGTGTGATTGAACTCTTCAACTGTGTTCTTGTAACTCTTTAACAGGTCTCTCTCTGCTGTGATGGTGATGTACAGTGTGATGAAGACCAGCAGAAGAACACAAATGAGCCCGAGACACACTGTCATCAACACCAAACGCCTGCTTCCTCCTGACAAGCAGACACAAAACACACACATATCAGTTAACAACAATTCACGCCACATGAAAATATGTTTCAAATCAACAATTTTAGGCCTAATCTACCCTTGTCTTTAGATAATGCTGTACAGCAGATAGAGGTTTTACAGTATATTCAATTATAAGACAAACATCGCTATACAGTAAAATATCCATATAAGAACATGGTGTAAAACATTTGTTAATAATAATTCCCTGTTAATACATTAAATGTAAAAGCAGAACCACTTTCAAAAAAATTGTTCTAAGAACAATATGTCATTGTACGTGAAAAACATTAGTGACACCATAAACAACACCATCTTTGACACCATTTCTGCTTTAAAGTAATTTTCTGCTTACTGCACTTTTCATCTTTTCCTTCATCCTGGCCATTACTCTGTGTTCGAGGTCCAGTTGTGTTCTTAATATCTCTGCATTCAACATTTTGATAAATGTCCTCTGCATCCATTATTCGCTGTGTCGGACAGTACGTCTTCACAGATTAGGTGTGGTCCTCAGAATGATGAGTAGTGTTTTTGAAATAGTGCTTACCCTAAACAGGAAGTGGTTGTATTTCACAATGGCCTTCGACAAGAGTAAAGACTTGTGCTGTGTCTCAATTCGCCTACTCATACTACGCCATAAAAGTATGTACTCTTTTTGTGAAGAAAAGCTACATACTTTTGAGTGTGTAGCAAAAGAGTACACAAGCTTTGAGACATACTATCACGTCATACAATTGAGTCTTTAACGGTTGCATGTCGCATCCTGTCACGGTAAACTGGCCTGTCAATCATCTTCTCACAGTTAAAATCCTCCACATATTTCATTTCCTATACCGTATCGAAGAGAAATGCAGAAGCACATTGATCTGCAGTCATGGATCTTTCATGCGGAGATCTTCTCATATTAATGCATAATGATGCATTTAAAATTTAATGGCCAAACAAATCTTTATAAAAGTCCACATTGTAATTGTAGCTAACATATAATGCGGATAACATTTAAAAACATTTTTTTTATCAGGTTACACTTTGATTAGTCACTCAAACCTTTATCTAAACCTTTCACCGTCGGTCGTGCATATCCGCCATGTTTTGTAGTTTTTTTTTAGATTTTTTACTCGTGTTTGTAGTTCCTCCCTTCAAAGCGCAATGGGTTGTGGGCAATGTTAGCTGTTATAGTGAGCAGGGATCCACACTTCGAAAATCCACCGAAAATAGTAGACCATCCGGGGACTTCATCCTATTTTCAACATACTATGCTTTGGGACACACGTATTCTAATCTCAAATACTATTTAGAATGGATAGTATGGACATTGGATGCAGGGTGGTAGTCCAATTAAAAACTCCCTGCAGACCCATACTATTATGTTTGTTTTTTGTAGATTCAACCACATGTTATCAGCTTCAAAAACCAACAAGAGGCACTCAAATAAACTCAAACACACAGGCCAAACTGGACCTTTGTATTGTTGATGCAGAAACAGCAGAAAGTGCCTGAATCTGATGTTTCTGTTCCTCTCTGATCACTTCAGTCTGATAAACCTGCTCTCTGCTGCCCCTGCTGGACTGGAGCAACTGACCATTTTATTCAAACAGAAAGCAATTCAACTCAAAAGCAGGTTTACAGACACTCCATATCAGAATAATAGCTATGGCGGCAAAACAATGCCAATAATAACCGAGCGCACAACTGATGCTGGCGCGCGCGGTAATGACTTCCGTGAGAGGATAACAGATCTACACGCAAGACCGGCGCTATGGGCGGGCCTTAGGGGGCCGGGCCCGCCTACAAAGCTCCTGTGCCCCCCCTCCATCCAATTTGCATTTAATAAATTATTTTAATAATAATAATAATAATAATAATTTACGTGCAGTATTTATATATTTATTGATGTGTATTTAAGTGCAATGTTTGACTCATAGGGTAATCTTATAAAAAAACTCCCGGAAGTTTGACTGATTGTTTACAAAAAAGGGGTTTCCCGCTGAGCCGCTCTGACCGCAGCATCTCGGTAAAGTTATAGCGACGCGACCATAGGACGCGACGTGCTCGGTTTTGCCTATTCAGAAACGAGTGGAAAGAGAAACTCATGAGGAGATTCCAATCCCAAAAACGTCGACTTCAGCTGTATTAAGAACGTGAGTAGGCAAGTTGGTTTTATTACTCTTCGTAAGTTGCACCAGCCGTGGTGTAAATTATGCATTTGACACTGATATGCAATATGTGTGTGAGTGTGTCGTAGTTGATTATGCATGGTTGATTTAATACTTAACTTGAGATTTGTGACAATTTGGCTGTTATTATAGGAAGTTGGCTTATAGCATGCTGTGTTCACGCACGGAACAATGCAGACCAAGGCTATAACTGTAACATGATGTCTCATGATAGCCGAAATATGATTGGGCAATAGGCTAATTATAGTTAGGATATTGAAATCGCTGTGAAACTGTTGTAGCTAGTGTTGCCACGGTTGCCACCCGTCCCGGTTTTTCCGGGATTGTTCTTCTTTTTAACAACCTATCCCGGGAAATTTATAAACTCTCCCTGATATACAAAAGGCTCATAAGAATTATGATATACAAAAGGCTAAAAAAAAATCAAAAGGCTATGTGAATATGTCCCGGTTTTCGAAAGGCTACGAAGAATATGTCCCGGTTTTCGAAAGTCTACGTGAATACGTTCAAACAGCGCGCCCGGCAGAGAGGTAGAGAGCGCGAGACCTTGCGTGCGTGTGCTAGTGTGCCTCATGAAGCGCATGTAAGCCGGCTGGCTTGAAAACCAATCACAAGACTCCCTGCATCACCGACTGTGGAAGAGGAAAATACATGGTGGAAGATGTTTATGTTTATGTTTAATTTGTTTAATGGATTGAACACTTTAATTTAAGTTCAAGTAAACAAAAACATTAACAGCAGAGATGTTCTGTAAAAACAACTATCATACTAAAAAAATATACTGTATTTTCTTATATACTGTTTTAGGATGGATAGTGTTCACATTGGGATGCAGGCTTGTTCCTCTCACTGCAAAAAAAAAAGAAAGACATGTGGGTAACAATGCAAACATATATGCAAATAAAACTGTAAGTGAAAATCTTGGGTGTGTGACCCACAATAATTACTCGTATAATTCGATTTTTTTTTTTTTTTTTGCAGTGAGGGGAACAAGCCTGCATCCCAATGTGCACACTATCCATCCTAAAATAGTATATAAGAAAATACAGTATATATTTTTTTTGTATGATAGTTGTTTTTACAGAACATCTCTGCTGTGAATGTTTTTGTATAAATAATTCCAAGGATATGTAGTAGATTGATTATTTTATCGTTATTACATTGCATTTCTACGTTTATTTGATGGCTTTTTTTATTCTGATGTGAGTGATGTACCGTTTTTACACACTTATTTCATTAAAAGAGGAAAAGTCTGTCCATCTTCATTTCTGAAAATGTGTAAAATTTGAGACCCCAGCTCGGTCACATTCATATTTCACTAATGTTAATTACATAACTTGAAGTTGAGAAAAAAGTTAGAACTACCACTTGAGGTGCAGCAAACACCGGGACATGCCATTTGTACAGTTATAGTACGATTTGATTTTGATTAAGAATAAGCTAAAAAAAATTAGCTTAAAAATAAGCTAAAAAATAAACTGTGGTCGTTGAGTGGTAGACATTTGAACTTAAATTGAAGTGTTCAAGCCATTAAACAAATTAAACATAAACATCTTCCTGTGTCAAGCTAGCCAATCAGAATTTAGCTGCTGGGTTGTGTTGAGCAAGAGCCGTCTGCGCTTAGAGAGCGCTTACAGCTGGTTTGAAAGGAGCAAGAAAGTTAAACTTTGCACATGCGAAAGAGAACGTCTGCGCACATCCAAATACTTATTTTAAATGCAAAATTTCGTTCGCTCTAAATATTTTCTTATCTGCGAGACGAACATTACTCCGCAAAACTCATTTCACGCGCGTGCGAAATGCCCCTTCCCGCGAAATGCCCAAAATGTGATCTTGCGCGCGCAGAATTGTGACCGAAATGTAATCCCATACCTCTCGCGCTTGATCTGCTCTCGCCTGCTGCTTTTGCCCGCTCGAACACTTTTATTTTTGGCAGTCGAGGGGCGGGGCTTACTGTTTTTATAACATCAAATGTCATTGGTTACTTCCCCTTTTCCGGAAGTCAGTTGTGATTGGACGCCTGTTATAAGAGGACCCGTAATTCACTTGACTTGACATGGCTTCATCAACGAAGCAGATGCATATGAGTTATCACTTAATTTGTTTTTATTTTATTTATTGTTGTTTATTAATGTGTAATGTGATTTAATGCATTGTACTAGTCTTAGGGGTGCTAGTGATTGCATTATTGTGTTGCTAAGAGATATTTACAGACTGTAATGACACGTTTCCATGGTTATTCGCATTGTAAATCTACCAGAATGTTTATAAATTTTGTCATTTTATATTTATAGCACTATGATTTTTGTTATTTGCATTAAAATATTTTAAAGAAATAGAGCAAAATGGGAATGCAAAGTCATATTTGCTGTAGTTCACCATTACATAACCACTATACTCCCTCCCATTTACCACTATATACGTTTACCTAACCAAAATTATATTGGTTCTGAGAACCTCAGAAATTTAAAAAGTGTCCATTAAATAGTTGTAAATATAACAAGGGCTTTGGATGAAAGATAATTAAGTGTTTATATCAATAAGCAAGAGTTGTTGTGTAAGCTTTTTGTCATCATCATGTGTATTATATTATGCCAATTTTGAGTGGTTCATTATATTTTCCATTAAATGTAAAAGGGGTTCTGGCTTCTCATGGTAAGAGACAGTACACAGCATGAATGAATGCACCCCTGAGTCTGAAACCCCAAAATTCAGAAATTTGTCTTTAGGACACACTGTAAAACCTAACAGTACTATTTACTCAATTAAACTGAGTTCACTGCACTCAAATAATACCGAAACTTGAAGTGGCTTGAATGACTGAAACAGAACTCAAACTGAATGAGTTATATAACATTTCTAGATCCCAGAATGATAATTGAATAATAATTGTATAGTTAGGTTAATTAATCATCAATTAAGTGATGATTGATCATTAGTGATGAACACCTGCTGTTAACAAGCAGAATCACTGAAAGAGAAACACAAGAAATACAAGGTATAAGGTCACCATGATGGAGATCAGCGTTTGCTTTAGTTGGGCTCTTGACCCTTGACGGTCGAGTACAAGTTTTTCTTTTGCTGCTTTAACACTAGAACTACCAAGGCGGTCATTTTGACCGTTTGTGAATTGTACAGTGTAATAACTTTGTTAAAATAAAATCCATGTGGCTGTATGACTCTGACTTTTCCTAAATATGTGTATATTTTATTCTGACACTGTTATTTTATTAAAATCAGAAAACACAAAACAGTTCTGAGTATTTCTACCTAGAATGGCCATGGCGGTCATTTTGACCGCACGCATTAGATATCATAAAACGTCCGCTACATTTCCCGCCTCTGTAATGAGTGTCCCCGTTGCATAGCAACGATTTGTCTTTTTTTGTTCACGCTATTCCGACGCTAATAAATATTATACATTTGAGCTAACAAAATGTCATCAAAAAGAACAATGACAGCCACAGAGGTTTTAGCCATGCTTAGAATGCTTGACGATGAGGAGTCTGATGGAGAAGCAGATACAGATAGGGACAGCGATGTCTCTTGGTCCCTGGACAGTTCATCCAGCTCTGAGAGTGATTCAGATAATGAATTCATTCCCCGTCGAAAAAAGAGCCGGCTGGACATCTCCGATCCTGGAACTGACCTTGTTCCATCGGATAATATTCCAGGTATATTTCTCTTCGCTATCTTTTTATACTTTGCGAGGCAGACTAGCTCAATAATCGTTGTAACGTAACTTCAAAGTAAAGTTATCCATCTCTAACTACCTAATGTAGGCTATAACTTCACCGATTGGATCGGTTATCATATTAATTTTCCCCTCACACACCCACCACTGTTACCAACGCAAACACGCAACGTTCCTGATGACCGATCTAGTCATTCACATTTTTACGTCAGGCACACACCTCCACCGGCACACACACCTTTTCATTATTATTATTCTATTGCTATTATTATTTGTCAGGCTATTAGAAATCATATGGGCTAATTAGTCCTATCAAGATTATGATTTCATGAACTAAAAAATAATTAGTCTGTTCTGTTCTTTTTTTTTTCTTTTTTTTCTTTTTTGGCAATAGTGCAAAATCCTGATCCATCAAATGTGCCTTCTGTGCCAAGACAACGCAGTCCGCCACGAGATGACGAGCCTGGCCCAATAAACCCACTTTCAGCCGAAAGGCGTGAAACGGCGAAAGACGGCACAGTGTGGACCTATGTAAAGTTCAAAGTCAAGTCAAAGTCAAAGTACCTTTATTGTCCCCAAGGGGAAATTGAGTTTGCAGCAAATGCTCAACATAAAACACATAACATACAACAACACTCACCAACAAAACCAACCAGCAAAGAAGGAATTCACATTAGTGCCCAATGTACATAATGTATAATAAATAAATAAATAAATAAATAAATAAAGTACAGGACACCATCAAGTGCAAAAATGCAACTTGTACGAGTTAATATAAAGTGCTAAGTGCCATTAAGGTGCCTCACAGCTGCCGGAACGAAAGATATGTGCATCATCTTTGTTCTGCAGCTAGGAACTCGATAACGCCGCTCAGAGGGCAAAAGCTCAAACTCTGTTCTAAGGGGATGATCCTGTGAATAAGCTATAGCTCTAACTTTCCTCTGGACCTGTTTTATGTATAACTCCCCTGGTTGAGCCTGACTTCTCCTGGAAATCTTGCTCGCCACTTTGACCAGACTACAAAGTCTGTTTTTATTTGTCAGGGAGAGGCTTCCAAACCAAGCAGATATGCAGAAAGATAAAACCGATTCAATGATAGCACGATAAAACAGAATCATCATGTCTGAAGAAACATTAAAAGTATTCATTTTCCTAAGGAAGTACATTCTTTGTTGGAATTTCTTTGAGACAGCGTCAACCAACGGTTCAAAACACAATTTATTATCTAAAATGACTCCAAGATATTTATATATCTCCACGGACTCAATGTCCATGCCCTTAATAACCGTGACTGTAGGGGGAGGTGGTGTCCTACGAAAGTCAATGACCATATCCTTAGTTTTAGATACATTCAGCTGTAAAAATGAACTATCACACCACTCTACAAAGTCACTAAGGACTGGCCCATGGTCCCGCTCAGTTGGGTGAAGACAGAGGAAGGCGACAATGCCAAAATGTAATAACAGAAGCGGCAGGCCCCACAGCGCACGCCAAGCGCAATATTGAAGATGCCCTTACAGCCTTTTTGTGTTTGGTGGATGATGGCATGCTGAAACACATCAGGGACTGCACTGTGGCTGAGGCCCATCGAGTCAAGGAGGACAACCTATGGGACATGACAGTTGAAGAGCTAAAAGCCTTCATTAGTTTAATTTACATTCGTGGTGCGCAAGGTGGAAAAGGGATGGATTTGGTGACCTTTTGGTCAGCCGAGTGGGGCTGCGCTTTTTTCAAGGAGACCATGTCCCGAAACAGGTTTCAGGAAATAATGCGATTCCTTCGTTTCGACAGAAGGGAAACCCGACGCACACGCCTGCGAGACAACATGTTTGCCCTTATGAGTGATGTTTGGGATAAATTTGTCCAAAACTGCATCGCCTGCTACAAGCCTGGTGCCGACATCACTGTGGATGAGCAGCTACACAGTAAAATCCCCAGTGTTAAATCAACACCGCTCGGAGCAAATATGGTCCCACTCTACAGAGTGTTAAAATAACACTGAAGCAGTGTTAAAGTTAATTAGATAATTAAGTGATTAATTAAGTGTTGATTGAGCATTAGTGATGAACACCTGCTGTTAACAAGCAGAATCACTGAAGGAAAGAGAAATACAAGAACTACAACTGACTTCAGCCACAGCCTTAAATTAAATCAACTGAAGATAAAAGAAGACATTAAATCTCTGAATATCTCAGCAGAGGAGGATTAAACAACTCCACTTATTACTAACCAGACTGACTTTATTTCTGTTATATGTCTTTGGACAAAGGTTTAGATGTCGATGTTTTGACATTTTTCGTCACCCTTATGGTGATCAGTATTTCCTTTAATTGGGCAGTTTGACACTTCACATTTAAAGTGCAATTTTGGTCTTTGTTACAATGTTTACCAAAGCACATAATGTGTTACAAAGGAAGCCAAAAATGCGAGACATTCAGGTGTTATAGTTTTCTTTATTATAAAGTTGAATGATTCACTAATCTTATCCCTGACAAAAGTTGTTATTTGGTATTAATAACTGTCACTTTTTTGACACAGAGCAGACATCCTGAATTAAAATATTTTATATACATTGCAGAATTTTTTGGCAAATCGTTAGTATAATTTTTTGAAACAACAGACATCAAGAATCAGTGTATGAATCTCAACAATGGTGACATGCTTCATGCTGCAATGCATGCTGGGAGCCATGAGTTTTATACTATGGTGCCTCCCAGAATGCTTTGCGGCATAAAGCATGTCACCATTGTTGAGATTCATATGGGGATTCTTGATGTCTGTGTGTTTGTCCAAAGATGAATTACCCAATAATTAAAAAATAAAAATTCAGCTTGATGACTGATCTGTAGAAAGAAATTAATGTTATTGAAAATAATCTATTAATACCAAATAACCATTATCAGTTTTGTGATGTTGATCATTATCACTTTATGATGTTAAAAACTATAGGCCTATCACCTGACCATGTTTGTTTCTGGCTTTCTTTGCAACATTTGTGTGTTTTGGTAAACACTGTTACAAGGACCATGAAATCACATAAGATAATAAGAATCAAATTGCCCAACTAAAGACAACACTGTTCACCATAATGGTGATTTTTAAATGGTGACTAAAACATCAACATCTAAACCTCCGATAATTCTCAATAAGAACTTCTGTAGACGTCTGACAGAAATAAAGTCAGTCTGGTTAGTAATAAGTGAAGCTGGTAATGCTGTTTGTGGAGTTGTTTAATCCTTCTCTATTGAGATCTTCAGAGATGTAATGTCTTATTTGTATCTTCAGTTGATTTAATCTAAGGCTGTGACTAGTCAGTTGTAGTTCTTGTGTATCTCTTCCCTTCAGTGATTCTGCTTGTTAACAGCAGGTGTTCATCACTAATGCTCAAGCAACACTTAATTAATCACTTAATTATCTAATTAACTTTAACACTGCTTCAGTGTTATTTTAACACTCTGTAGAGTGGGACCATATTTGCTCCGAGCAGTGTTGATTTAACACTGGGGATTTTGCCGTGTGGGAGTCGGCTTAATGGTACACAATTTATTAAGGATTTAAATATAATATAGGTCTATTTTATATTTATTATTATATATTTGTGTGTGCACGTTAAAAGTACCATTCCGGTGGTGAGGACGATGCTGAGCCAAATCAAAATGTCAGAACGGACTGTCTTCTTTTCTGGTGCCTGGCGCGTTGTTGAACCAATCAGATAAGAGTAAATCGAGAGTCAGCAAGAAGCTCATTTGATTGGCTACATGATGAAGGTGGACCCGCCCTCCTCTTCGCACTTGCAAAACTCAATGAGTGAGAGAATCGTGCCAAAACTCTAAGCGCAGAAATCGGAACTGTACAAACCAGGTTATTTCGGGAGCATTTACCCTACGCACACAAGTCATTTAGACAATTGCAACATTTTATTTTTTACGCATACAGATTGGTTTTACAATTGCAATCCGGTTTGCAGTTCTTTAAACTGTTGTTTTCGGTAGCAAATCACCGTTCACAGGCTTGCAATGATTTTGGCCGTATTTCGGCGAAATAAACGTGCCAAAAGTGTAAGCACGGAAAAATGGAAGTCAGAAGAATACAGATCATATTTATTTTGCGTTAACGTGAAGCTGCAGTTTCACAATACATTAATTACACTTACGAAAACCAGCAAAATGTTGCAGATTTTTTTTTCTTACGCTTGAAACACGATTTACACCTTTACAAATCTTCTCTTGCGCATGCAAATTTAATTTACGCTTGCAATCTTATGCACACTTTCACAAAACTTACCCTGCGCATGCGATTCTTTATGGCATCATTTTACCTTCATAAGAGTGGATGATGATTCCAGGCTTCTGAAAATGTGACCAAGTCTCCCTGAAGTCTTTGGAGAAAAGTGTAGTGCACACTGAAAATGTCCTCAACCACTGATAAGTCAAGCAATCCTTCTGCCTCTAGGGAGTGCAGTGTTTCTGAGTACTTGTTAATCACCATGGTTCTGACATCACGCCAGAGGCGCTCAATCCTATTAGAAGCAGCAATTAGGTTTAAAAGCACTGCAGTGAAAGGCATTTGAGATAAATTACTAATAAATGTAAAATATTTTGTTACATAAGAGTGACATTGAAAAGCTACCAACAGATTATAGAAGTTACGAAATATAAATTAAGTCTTTTCATTTTAGAAATTTCAGACAGTTGTAATTTACCTTTGATTATGGACACTTTTCCCGGATATGAAACTTCCTCGGTGAGTTCCTCTTGAAGAAAACATGAACCTGGCAATCTGTACATTCTCCACTCCTCACAGCAAAATCTCCAGTGTTAAATTAACACTGCTCAGTGTTTATATGAGTCCACACTCTCAGAGTGTTATAGTAACACTGAACCAGTGTTGAAGTTAATGAGATAATTAAGTGCTTAATTGAGTGATGATTGAGCATCATTGAAGACACTTGATGTTTACAAGTAGAGTCACTGAAGGAAAAAAAATGGTAATTGGTATGTTGCCATTATGGTGATCAGTGTTTGCTTTAGTTGGGCTCTTGACCCTTAAGTCATTAAGTTTAGATTTTGTTTGACTGCTGTACCGAAGTAATAACAGTCAGATAGAGAAAAGGTGATCTGATGGTGTTGGTTGTGTTTTAACATAATCATTTGACCTGAATCACTGAACTCATATAAAGCCCAATTTCTGAGTAAGATTTACTTTGTTAATTGTATCAGCCCTGTCTCTGTACAGCATAATATGTTTAACTTTTACAACACAATCCAAATAATTTATTCAAGTTGTTCACATATATATATATATTTTTTGACACAGACATCAAGAATCAGCCTGTGAATCTCAACAATGGTGGCAATTATAAAGCATGTTGCAGTGCATTCTGGGTGCCACCAATCAAAATTCATTCATGGCTCCCATCATGCATTGCTGCATGAATAAATAATGAGCTTAAGTTCAGAGGTAATATCTGTTTGTCACCATTGCTGAGATTCATACGCTAATTATTCATGTCTGTGTGTGCCTACCTGAAATACTTCTTAAGAAGGTTTTTTTTTTTTTTGTAATTGATTTGATCCTTTGGATTTCATTGAAAAAGCTATAAATGGTACGCTAAACAACGACAGTGCTGCTATAATCCATAAGGTAAACTTAACTCAGAAATTATGCTCTCAATGAGTTCAGTGATTCAGGTCAAATAATGATTATGTTAAAACACAACCAACACCATCAGAACACCTTTTTTTTGTTCATCTGGTTGTTATAACTGAATTACAGCAGCCAAACAAAATCTAAAGTTAATAATGTAAGGGTCAAGAGGCCAACTAAACTAAACACCAATCACCATAATGGTGACCATTTTACATTAATTTTCTCCTTCAGTGATTCTGCTTGTTAACATCAAGTGTCTTCAATAATACTCAATCATCACTCAATTAAGCACTTAATTATCTCATTCACTTCAACACTGGTTCAGTGTTACTATAACACTCTGAGAGTGTGGACTCATATAAACACTGAGCAGTGTTAATTTAACACTGGGGATTTTGCTGTGCTTGGTCTCCCCTGACCCTGATTTATTTATTTATTTTTTAATATTTCAATACATTTCCAGACATAAAATTAAAATGCTTTTACTTTACTCGCCTAGATGGTAAGCCAAATGTTTGGACTGCTTCTGAGAAGAAGTGGTATGCTGTCGATGCCCGGTTGTGTTAGTTGCTGCATTCAAGTACATGACCTCCAAATACAAAATGCAACAATAATTAAATATAGGTAGGAGAAAATATGTGACCCTGGATGACAAAACCAGTCTTATGGGTCATTTTTTTTTTAAAATTGAGATGTATACATCACATTAAAGCTGAATAAATAAGTTTTCCATTGATGTATGGTTTGTTAGGATAGGACAATAATTGGTCGAGATACAACTATTTGAAAATATGGAATCTGAGGGTGCAAAAAAATCGAAACATTGAGAAAATCACATTTAAATTTGTCCATGTTCGCGATTTTGCTGCATTCACTCACAAAAATAAATGTTTTATACATTTACGGTAGGAAATTTACAAAATATCTTCATGGAACATGATCTTTACTTAATAGCCTAATGATTTTTGGCATAAAAGAAAAATTGATAATTTTGATCCATACAATGTATTGTTGGCTATTCCCACAAATATACCCGTGCTACTTAAGACTGGTTTTGTGATCCAGGGTCACATATAACATACATTGGAAATTAATGTATTAGATGCTAATTTTCAATAAACAAGAGTTTTTTTTTCATAGAAATCATAGTGACTGGAATGATCTTGATACCAGATGACTAGTATTTTTTATATATAAACACAGACTGTAAACATACCTTCCTGGAATAACCATCCACACCACCAAATATTACAATGTTGTATCTATTTACAAGAAGATTTCAGGATTCCAATTGAATCAACGCGGTGCATTGAGGCAGCTATTCTCTGCCATTGCACACGCATTCCTAAAGACAACAACCTCCCTCTGACCATTCTGTAACCAGCAACAGGCATATCATCCTTAATGGCTCTCACAAGGTTATCCAACTCCTCATCAGTGATGCAGCTATACATCCCTGAGATCGAAAGACCAAAATCGTTCATCCTTCTAAAGATGGTTCTTGTGGAAATGCTCATCATTTTTGCAATGTAATGCACAGGAGATTTGTCTGCAGCATCTCAGCTAACTCTTCTCTTTCAATTGCAAACCTTGGACTTCCTCTCAGACCAACAGTTGAATCCACCACTGCATGTGGAGCTGTGAAATATGATGGTAGTCTAACTAGTTCAAACACTGCCTGAAGGGCCTGAATGATTTCGTAGGGTATTTCCACATGTCTTGAGAGTGCTTGCAGGAGCTGCTGGCGGCACACAAACTCCATGTAATCCAGGTCAAGTGAGATCTCAAAAGTGCTCTCTCAAACTTAGAGAGAAGCTCCTCCAAAAGATGCCTTTTCAGAATTTGCTGCAGAATACAGAGGAACAAAATGTGCTTAAACACAGCAACATTAGATATTAAAATATTATATAGTGATCTTAATCATCTAACTTTTTGTAAGCTATACTAACCTAATAAGAGAAAAATTAAAGTACAGTACACAGCATACACAGCATAAATTATTACACCCCATCTAAACATACATATATTTAAAAAAACTAAAGGTGCACTGTAAAACCCAACAAGTTAAGCTAACTCATTTCATTTGAGGAAACCGATTGCCTCAATTCATTTAAGTTTATAAAAAACAATAGTTATGAGTACTCTGAACTTATTTTATTCAAGTTCACTAAAACAATAATATTTCTTAAAACACAATTAAACTTTACACTGCATTTAATACTGCATATAGCTGAAACTTCACTTTATTGAGTAAAAACAGTGAAATGACAAACTTTAAATTAACTCAGAGCACTTGCAGTTACTGCTAGCTCACAATATCACACACAAAGTCAAATGCAATGAGTTAAGCTAACTCATTGCATTTGAGGAAACCGATTGCCTCAATTCATTTAAGTTTATAAAAAACAATAGTTATGAGTACTCAGAAATTATTTCAGTTGAGTTCACTAAAAGTAGATATTGCAGTCAAGAAATTATGTGAATAATTAAAGGGACACTCCACCCATTTGCATTAAGCTTTCCATTGTTAGAAACCCAGTCATACTATTGAATGGTCGTGCAACACTCTCTCATTTTCCCCTGAGACGAGAGAAATCCGCTATTTACCTTTTTCACTTCCTCCTACAATGACGCAAAAATCGTCATTTTACGTCATTGTAGGAGGAAGTGTAAAAGGGGGGGATTTCTGTAAAGACTACAAGCACCCTTTCAAACCCGCCCATAGGGGGTTGGACCTAATGCGCTAACAGAGCTATCACAGATCAGTGGGTGGGACTTCACTTGTACATACTGAAATCAATATCAGCCATCTTGTTTATAAGCTAAGCTAACAAGCGCTGTGGAGATAGGAAGATATGACAATGACGGAAGAAACTAAACATGATATGGAAGAAACTAAACATGATATGGAAGAAACTAAACATGATATGGAAGTTGAGGATTTTGAAATTCTGCTGCTCGAATCCGGTGTTCGTGGCTATCTTTACGAGCCGCAATATAGTGAAGAGCAGCTGAGCCTGATGGAGGAACAGGAGGCGGCTGCCTGTCGCGGATGAGGAGCCCGGACTGGCTCGAGCTGGGCGGACTGCTGGTGCCTGTGCTCTCGCTGTGCGCTACGGACACAGATAGAGTCCGTCTGCTGCAGAGAATTTCAACGATAGCAATTTCTCCTGGACGAAATCTCTGAATCAGGCGAGCACACGGACGTTTGTGATGTGATTGTGAACCATCCTAGTGTCGCACTGCATATGTTCTGACTGAACATCCAGGTATCATGCAATAATTCACCATATAGAAAGAAATACAAACGAGGAGTAATTCGCTAATGAGTTTGCCAATGTAACGGGGTTCGTTGTTGTGGGAAGAAGGAGGCGGGAACCGGCGAACATTTAAACATTTTAATAGTAAAATAACCAAATACAAAACAAAAGTATAAGCCAGCTGGCCACACACAACAGAAACAAAACATAAAATCAGGCCTGTTCCTTATGTGCTTCCGCTCCTCCGTGAGAGATATGAGACCGCTGCGTCTCACAGGTGTCATTCACTATCACTCGCGCCGTCCTCTCACGTCCCTCGTCCTGCTCGCCACAGCCAACTAACTAGACATTTTGTGTGAAATGAATTTCAAACTCTTTTGGCAGCTAGCCTTGTAGACGGAAGAGTGATTTCTCTGTTTGCGCTGTTCTGGATTAGTTGGAGTGGCTTGCGGAGCTGTGCAATGTGGTGCATTGTGGGAGTTGTTGTCTTACATACAAATGCGCCCTAAAGTTATTTTCTGTCTTTTCTCGGTCAAGAGGGCACCAAATTCAAAATTTCTTTTACATTTGGACTACACATATAACCCACTTTCAATAAAGATTAATGTTGAAACGGGTGGAGTGACCCTTTAAGTGATTAATTAAGTGATTGTTGAGCATTAATGATGAACACCTGCTGTTAACATCACTGAAGGAAAGAGAAACACAAGAACTACAACTGACTTCCAACCACAACATTAGATGAAATCAACTGAAGATAAAATATGTTTATGTAACCCTGATGTATGTATTTGTCATTTCTCTATATTTACTGAGGGTGAAAGGATGATAAAATGTTTATTTTATTTTTTGTAATTCGAAATGTTTAATGTTTAATATGTATTGTTTTTTTCATTTTTATATTAGAGTTTGGTTGTGGGGTACATGCGAAAAACGTGTCTAACATCATTTTGGGTTGTGAATTGATGTGCATTGGTCGATCAAGAGACTGACAAGTTGGTGAGCCAATGAGATGGGGAGAGGGGAAAAAGTTCGAGAGGGGAAACGAGAGAAAGTTCGAGAGGGGAAACGAGAGAAAGTTCGAGGGAGAAAAGACATGATTGGAGTGATGCTTTGAGTGTTGGAAAAACGAGAATCTTTCCTGTAATGAGAAGTACTGCTCGTATTTCTTCGCTAAGGAAGTGGATCGTCATGACATCGGACTGTTTCATGTAAGTTTGCAGACGCTGTATGTTTGGCTCGGCCAGAGTTGAACGCTGTGCATGTGATTGTTTTCTGGACTGAAACTGTTGTTGTTATCTGCTTAAACCGAGCGGAGATTCAGGATAAATGTGTAGACTTTCGTTTCCCGGGATGAAAAGGACTGTGAGCATTGTTAAGTAACTTTGAGAATTCGACGCGCAAACGACCACCGCATCTGTTGTGCACGGAGATTGCGACACGGGACTCCCCAGATAGCAAAAATCATTTGGCCCAGATCTGGCCCAGACACTTCGTAAGTTCTGGGCCAGATCCGCGCAACGGACCTGGGCCGGTGTCTTTTGGCACAACGGGCCAATACCGGCACGGTTCCGTTTTTTCCTCATCTGGACCAGAACTGGGCCAGCTCCGGATTTCTTTATGGCGATTTGGCCCAAATGTGGGCCAGATCTGGTCCAGCTCTGTTTTGGATCTGGTCCAGAATCATGCCGGATCAGGGCCAGCTCATTTTGTAGACTGCACAAACAGACACACTCGCTCTCTCTTTAAGAAGTATACATATCTAGAATTTCAAGAATCTTCTCACATGATCTAATATCTTATAGTCTTAATGCCACTGATATTTTTTCTGTTAGGTTTTAACATGAAATGCTTAGGCGTTGAAAGTACTGCTATTAAAGTTTACACTAAAATGTACACTTTACACTAAAATACCACCTGTGTTAGCACTAATTCACAGCCACTACTTCACAATAATCATGCATTAAAAAAAAATTGGACAGTAAATTTGACATATTCAAGGGCTTTCTTTTGATTTTCTCCTTCCATTTATTACACAAAACAATGCAAAAACAGTGCCACTGTGCATCTTTTTTCTTTTATTAATTTTTGCAAAAGAGCTAAAATCAAAGTTCATAAACCACTTAAGTCTCTACTTGCTGGGCTTACATCATTTTCACAAAGTTTCAAACAGTGGTACACAAATAGTTAAACAATCTCAGAACTTTTCTCAATGTATATTTTAAAGAATACATTTACATACTTGTGCTGTGTAGTAGTAACATAAGCCTTGTGAATTTATTTGTCCCAAAAAACAAGGTCTTCTTGAGTAGCAAAGAGGCAGCAAAAAGCTGCATCCCAAACATGTTAATATCATGAACTGCAAATCCATCAAGAACCAAACAGAAGGGTAGGAAAGCCATGGAACTACAAACCCCTTCACACGTGCCGTTTAATTCCCATCTGCATCTGGCATCTGCAAACAAAAGACAAAGAAAAAAGCTGTTAGTTTTGAGATCTATTGAAGCAGCGTTCAGAGACAGACTATTGATTGACTATAAATGGACCTATATAGGCTAAGTTGAGTTGTATTGTCTGTATTTGGGCTAATAATATAATATTATGACACTGCTGTTTTTTATTTGTAAACTAGTCTTAAAGACGAAAACAGTAGATACTCATGTAATTACCATCAAATGAGAAATCTGACTGCTATGGGGCTCAACATTATGTCTCTGATTGGCCATTGTGTTCATGTGCTCAACATATATGTCTGTGATTGGCTACAATGATCAACGTTTCAAAAACATGTCGTCTTCACCAAGCGCTTACCACTGATAGATGGATCTGCTGATAGACGCCTGCTTTCAAACGCTGTGTAAGAGCTCAATGAAGATGACATGCTTTTGAAACGTTGATCATTGTAGCCAATCAGAGACCTATGTTGAGCTTGTCAGAGCAATGGCCAATCACAGACTTAAATGTTGAGCGTGAGAACACAATAGCCAATCAGAGGTGTTTAAGAATTTGTTCAACAGCGCTAAAAATGCTAGAGGGAAATGCTGGAATTGCCACAATTGAAAAAAAACAATTGTACCGATTTGGTACCGAAGTCGTTACTTTTGACAACACTAGTTCAGACACCAGCGGGTGCTTGAAATAGCTTCCGATTGCGATCTGACGGGGATTCTGTTCACCATAAGGCAGAAATATTGGATGCTAAAGGCAACTTATGCTAACCATTACCATAATAATTACACATTATGCTGCAAATTAAAATGACCAGATTTTTTTTTTTTATTTGGTAATTTTACAAGAATAAATGCAGTGGGGTTTGCCACTATTGTAATGTTATACTGATGAAAAACAGTAATAGGTAAAAACACAAACTGCCACTAAGGAGGCTTTCACACCGGAGGAACCTTTTCATAGTTAACGTTAGACAGATCATAAACTAATGAACACAGAGAATGTGAGCTTAATGTTCTGCACGCATCTGAATTAGACTTTGAGAAATCTTTCCATTAGTTCTTGGGGAAGCACCCTGATGGCTTGTAAATTGTGAAAGCCCCCCTTATGCTGCTTCTATCTGAAATTTACCTCAGTTAATGCCTCTTTGGCTCTTGCACGTTCTTTCCGGCCGCCGCCACGGTCAGAGGCAAGATTAAACCAACTGATGGTGTAAGAATCTATGTCAGTATCTGCTGCACCGGTAGAGGACTGGTTACTGCTTACAGCTCCTGTTGGAAAAAAAACAAAAAAGTGCCATAAACATCTCCAACTTCCCCAAACTAATAAGCTCCTAATTGATAGTTCTTCAGTAATGTAGATAATTTAAGGGATAAACAGGTATTTCAACGATTTAAATATTAATTTAAAGGGAAACATACACCGGCAACAAAATCAATACCTGTGGCACCTGACGATACATTGAGGTTTTATTGTTTTGCCGGTATACAGTATGTTTTTATGACTCTCAAAGTGAGGGTAGCATTGACTTCCATTATAAGAATCACAGAGGAACTGACTGTTTTCAGCTAAACATTTTTACTGTTAAACTGAAGAAGAAAAAAAGACACCTACATCTTGAATGGCCCTAGAGTGAGTAAATTAACAGCAAATAAAAAAATTTGGGTGAACTATCCCTCTAAATTGATCAGAATCAGATATCACAAAAGTAGTTTTATGTTTGATGGGACTGAATTACTAAAGTAAGAAATTAATTTAAAGAAATAGTAATATCTTAGCCATAAATATGATTTAGGTTGTGAAGGTTTACGAAATACTCTAACACTCAACTTCTTGGTATTATATCATACTTAGCCTACTGATGTAAAAAATGTAAACGGTTCCAAATTTTTGGCAGGTAACGTTAGCTGCTAAGTTACTTAATAAAATCTCTTTTAAAATGAGGGAGACCTTAGCTAGGTTGACATAACGTAACGCAAGCCTATCACTGACATTAACGTTACCACGCAGCACATTTAAAGAAAATAAAAAATGTATAATAGTTCATAATAATAAACAGAAGCAGTTAAATTCGTCAATTACATATAATTACAGTCTTCTGGGCCGTCTTCATGTTAGCATGCTCTCCTCTGATAACATTAGAGTCAGCTAATACTATTCAAAACCGATCAAAGGAGCAAAAAAAAAACGTTTAAGTTAACGAGTAGACAACATAATCAAGAAATTCATTCATCAATAGCAGTTTGAGCTTACCTTGGTGAAGTTTTTGAGGTAGGATGCCCGCGAGTTCCGACGGTGGCTGCCTCCTCTTCGTTCTGCAGAAAGAAAAATCGCGCGCTCGCATCACGGATACGGCCCGAATCTGCTTTGCGACTGTTGTTCGCGCGCACTAAAACCCGGGCCCGGGCTGGATCCGTATTAGAGCAGTGAAACGGACGTGACTGTAACGCGGATTTGCCGGTTTAGAGACGGATCCGGCTCGGAGTCGCCTGCTGTCTGGGTCAGGACCATTTCAATGTGACGAATGTGTTTCAACGCACACTAGCAACCAGATTGAGGTAACCAACCAATCTTTTTGTTTGCTCTTTTGAGTGAAGGGGCCAGTTTCGTTTTCTCGGCCACTACGCACTCAAGCTCCGAATCAGGCCTGCAACGGGGGGGGGGGGGGGGGGAGGATGTGTGTAAACATTAGAGTGCACTAATGATTCTGTGATTGTTTTTTTCCCTTTCCGTTTTGAGTGTATTTTTGCATATTTGAAAAGCTTAAAGGGTTAGTAAAGCTTATAATAGTTATACAGTGTTATAAGTTAATTTGATAGTAGGCCTATAATTTAAAGTTAAACAGAAATTAGAGAAAATTTATGCCTATATGGTTAACTTTAGTGAGTTAAATACATTCAGAAAGTGACTTGAAATCGAAAATCCTGGTGTGATACTGTGAAAAAGGTGTTTAGCTACTGTTAAAAAGTAATACAATCAGAGGGTTGTTTTGACATATTTTATTTGTTTTTGTTTTCATTTACATTGTCAAATTCATATTCTTGATCTATTTCATTTCATTTAAATACAAAGTTTCAATTTCATTGACATTTAATACAATTCTTATTGGTTAAACGTTTATTCGTGAGGGTGTGTGTGTTTTTGCAGTTTAAAAGTAATATAGAAGCAACATATGCGCTATAAGTAAATAGACTGCCCGCATAAAGTGATTCCTTGGAGGTTAATCGATAGTAGAAGACAGGGTTTAAAAGATCATTATAAATAAAAGAACTCAGGTCCCTATCAGAAAACTCTGGCCTAGTGTAAATGGTTGGTGGATAGGGGTTACATAATGGAGGCACCGCTGGGATCTCCTGTCTTCCAAACCGAAGGTAAAAGAAAAATGTTGGAAAACGATCTTTCACGAGAACTTTGCAGCTGGTCCGCAAATGAGAAAATTGATCCCCAACATGCTATTTTGCTTGTTGGTGTGCCAGCTGACACCGATATTGCATTTATCGAAGAAATGGTGCAAACGGTCAAAGTCTTTGGTCGAGTACGGGCTCGTGCAACCAAAGAAGGCACAGTTCCTGAGAAACTTTTGGTGTTGTGTGAATGCAGAGAGAAAATCTGCCCTACTCAGGTACCGTCTGAAGTGTTAACATCCTCTGGGGAGACCTGGGAAGTTGTTGTGTTAAAAGATGAGGATTCTAATGTGAATGCTTTTTCCGACAGATTAACTCAGTTTCTAAATAGGGAGGGCAAAAGCATTACTGACCTTCAAAGCCTGATAAACCCCTTGGCTTCAAATGTTACATCACCTGAGACGATCATTCGTGCCATTGGGGATTTATTGGAGAAAACTAAGCCTACTAGCGATGGTCAAGCCTACCGTCGCTTACGCATATTTTCTGGTCTTGAGCCTACTCCAGTAGGTGAAGAGAATAGTGAGAATTGGCTTGAGCAAGCTAGATTGATGATTTCTGAGTCAGACTGCTCCGCCAAGGAGAAGCGTAAACGTATTGTGGAAAGTCTTAAAGGGCCAGCCTTAGAGGTGGTAAAGGTGGTAAGAGCCAACAACACAGATGCTACAGCACTTGAGTATATTGAGGCTTTGGAGAGTGCTTTTAGTACCTCAGAGTCGGGTGAGGACTTATATTTTGCTTTCCGTTTGCTTCGACAAGAGCCTGGAGAGGCCTTGTCTAATTTTCTTCGTAGACAAGAAAGATCGCTAATGTTAGTGATCAAACGGGGAGGGTTAACTCCTCAGAGAGCTGATCGTGCCCGTGTAGAACAGTTGTTAAGGGGTGCGATTGAATCAGATTTGATGCTATTGAAATTGCGGCTGCATGAAAGGAAAGAAAATCCCCCCACGTTTCTTAAACTTCTCAATGAGATTCGAGAAGAAGAAGAAAACGAAGTTGCTAGACGTAAGCTTGGTGTCAGTGTGAAAGATAAGACAGCAAAAGATAGAGTAAAAGGCTCCCTGTCAAATCGAGACAACTTGAAAGTAGATGCTAAAGAGTTAAGACTCCAACTGGGCAGCACAAGTCTGTCGCGGCCCTCAGAGAGGGATGATGTTAAGAGTAAAACTGAGGTAAGGCCCTCAGACAACCCGCTAAATGCAGAGGTTCTAGCCCTAAAAGCTCAAGTAGAACAACTCCAGAAACAATTGTCTGTGCTTAGTGTAGGGGTGAGTAGTCCGAATACTCCAGAGTTCCTTGCAAGCCGTGGTCCCGTTGCTCCAATAAGACCGACAGGGAAAAGCAGTGACGGCTTTTTCTGTTACAATTGTGGAGGAGATGGCTACATCCCCAGCAAATGTGAACATGCGGCAAATTCTGCTTTAGTTATTCAGAAACTGCTTCAATTACTTCGCAAATCTAAAGAGAAAAAACTCGCTTCAGGACAGAGAGATACTGATGTAGGGAAGAGTGATTGTTTCTCCAAGAAAAGCCTAATTGAGGTTCCTGAGCCTAGTCTTGTACCAGCTGGTTTAGTAGGGCCATCATCCACAGTCGAGGTCAAGGTTAATGGACAGCCTTGTTTAGCTTTGTTAGATAGTGGGTCACAGGTAACCATTGTCTTTGAGAAGTGGTACTTACGTCATCTACCCCAAGTACCCTTAAATCACTTGGATGGTTTAGCTATCTGGGGTTTGAGTTCATCCAGCTATCCTTACCGAGGGTATATTGTGGTAGACATGGAATTCCCACAGGCTGTGATGGGCTCATCTGAGGTAATTTCAGTACTTGCATTGGTGTGTCCGGATCCAGTCGGGCCTGACCAAACGCCAGTGATTGTGGGGACCAATGCCAGCTTTTTCCAAAGATTAGTTGACATTTGTACTGGGAGTTCAGGGCCCAATACCTCTCATGTTATGAGGATACAGTCTCAGTGGATAACAGATAGGTTAGTCCCTTCAAGTAAAATTGCTGCTCCTGAAGAAAAGCCGGTGGGTGAGGTGAAGTGGGCGGGTGAAAGTCCTCTTACACTCCCTCCCCAGACTGAGACATGTGTGGTGGGTCACATGGACTGTCAGTCTCCTCTGGAGAAAGATATTTACCTTGTAGAGGGTCCTGAAGATGATGTTCTTCCTGCTGGAGTGTTAGTTCCTCCGGTGGTGGTTCCCTTTTCGGCTATGGAGGCAAACCAACTCAGAGTCTTGGTGCGCAATGACACTTTTAAGGTAAAGCTTATACCAAACGGGACAGTGATAGCCAGAGTTTATGCCACAGACACAGTGAGAGACACACAGTGAGAGACGCACGTGCGGTAACAAAGGACCATCAAATACTTGATCCAGAATTGTTTGATTTTGGTAACTCCCCTGTGCCTCAGACATGGAAAGATCGACTCAGACATAAATTATCAGAAAGAGTGAATGTGTTTTCCCTATCTGATATTGATGTGGGGTTAGCGCAAGGAGTCAAACACAATATTCGGCTGAGGGAAGACACCCCTTTCCGTGAGCGGTCCCGGCGTATCGCCCCTGCGGATGTTGAAGACGTTCGTCGGCATTTAAAAAATTTGATGACCGCCGGAATTATTAAAGAGTCGCGGAGCCCATATGCATCCCCGATCGTCATTGCTAGGAAGAAGAATGGCGATGTGAGAATGTGTGTGGACTACCGCACTCTAAATAGTCGCACCATACCCGACCAGTATACAACCCCCAGGATAGATGACGCATTGGACTGCCTAGCTGGTAGCCAATGGTTTTCTGTCCTGGACCTCCGAAGCGGATATTATCAGATAGAGATGGCAGAGGAGGATAAAGAGAAAACCGCATTCATCTGCCCTTTGGGGTTTTTCCAATTTGAACGCATGCCCCAAGGAATAACTGGAGCCCCAGCCACATTCCAGCGGCTGATGGAGAGGGCCGTTGGGGACATGCACCTCCTCGAAGCCATCGTCTATCTTGATGATATCATCGTCTTTGGACGAACTTTAGAGCAACATGAAGAGCGTCTGCTCAAAGTTCTAGATCGGTTGGAAGAATGCGGTTTAAAAGTCTCTATTGACAAATGTCAATTTTGCCAGCCTGAGGTTAAATATGTTGGTCATATGGTGTTTGCAGAGGGTATTGCGGCCCACCCTGCAAAAATCGAGGCAGTGGCGAAATGGAAGCAACCGTATGATCTGAAATCGCTGCGGTCCTTTCTGGGCTTTTGCGGTTATTACCGCCGGTTCATAAAGGGTTACTCCTCCGTAGTGCGACCACTCACTGACTTAACGAAAGGGTTTCCACCTGCCGGTAAGGGGAAAACAAAGTCTAAGGCTGCTGGTGCTCAGGGGTACTTCAAAGAGTCAGAACCCTTTGGTGATCGCTGGACTCCCGAATGTACAGAGGCGTTTAGGGAAATTATTTACCGATTGACCCATGCACCAGTTTTGGCCTTTGCAGATCCGTCCAGGCCATACATCTTGCATGTAGATGCAAGCATGAATGGTCTTGGAGCGGTCCTTAATCAAGAAAACCCGGACGGGTTGCGTCCAGTCGCGTACGCCAGCCGTAAGTTGAGTGAATCAGAACAGCGCTACACCATCCATCAGCTTGAATTCCTTGCCCTTAAATGGGCTGTGGTCGATAAGTTTCATGATTATTTGTATGGGGCACGGTTTACTGTCCGTACCGACAACAATCCTCTCACTTACGTGCTGAGCAGTGCTAAACTGAACGCCACCGGACACCGTTGGTTGGCCGCTCTCGCCACCTATGAGTTTACCATTCAGTATAAGCCAGGTCGCATTAATACGGATGCTGATCTCTTGTCCCGCTATCCGCACGATGAACCAGCTCCCATTAAGTGGACTGAGATCACGCCATCTGGTGTCAAAGCTGTATGCAAACTCGCTCAAGTTGATGTTCCTTCCAGTATTCCTCACAGGTTTGCTGATCAGTTAGGGGTTCATCCTGATGGTCTCCCGGTGGCATTCATTTGTCCTGTACAGTTAGGTGGTGAGTCCTTGGAACTTTTATCCTTGGATGACTTAAAGGAGGCTCAGGATACTGACTGTGTAATTGGAGTTGTGAAGAGGGAACTAGACACCGGTAATGTAATGCCTACTGTGAAAGGAGATAACCCAGCTGTTACACTACTTCAGCGACAGAGACAAAAATTACGCCTTTTGGATGATGTTTTGTATCGCGTAACGCAGACAGATAAGGGTGAAGAACGTACACAGTTAGTCTTGCCTGAAGTGTATCGCCTGACAGTTCTAAGGTCTCTTCATGATGAGGCAGGTCATTTAGGTATTGACAAGACCACGGAATTGATTAAGGACAGGTTTTACTGGCCAAAAATGGGTAGCGACATTGAGTCTTACGTGAAAAACTGTGGTAGATGCATTGCTCGCAAGACTATCCCACAGAAGGCTGCCCCGTTGAATCAGCTTACCAGTAGAGGGCCCCTTGATTTAGTCTGTATAGACTTTTTGTCCCTAGAGCCTGACAGCAAGGGATTTGCAAATGTCTTGGTAATTACCGATCATTATACCCGTTACGCTCAGGCGTATCCCACAAGGGATCAAAAAGCGACAACTGTGGCAAAGGTTCTTTTTGAGGAATTTTTCGTCCACTATGGTCTACCCGCACGGGTACACTCTGACCAGGGGCGAGATTTTGAGTGCCAACTGATTCAAGAGTTTCTCAGAATGCTAGGCATCCGAAAGTCCAGGACCACGCCCTACCATCCTCAGGGTGACCCTCAGCCGGAGCGTTTCAACAGGACGCTTTTGTCAATGCTGGGCACTCTGGAGTCAGCAAAGAGACAAAGGTGGAGCCAATATGTTAGCTCACTGGTACATGCGTACAATTGTACTTTCAATGAGGCAACGGGTTACTCGCCCTATTTTTATTATTTGGGCGAGAGGCTAGATTGCCCATTGATGTTTGCTTTGGACTTTTTCCCTATGGGAAGGAAAATACTACCCACACGCAGTATGTTCAAAAGTTGAAGACTGATCTGCAGGAGGCCTACGAACTTGCCTCTGCTGCAGCATTGAGAAACCATCAGAAAAACAAAACCTACTATGATCGTAGAGTTCGGCACCAGGTCTTAGTTAAAGGAGACAGAGTGTTGGTTAGAAATTTGGGGCTCAAGGGGAAACACAAACTTCAAGATAAGTGGTGTTCCGTTCCGCACCTTGTAGTGGAACAATTGCCCAATTTGCCTGTATATCGTGTGAAACCTGAAAATGGATGTGGGCGAGAGAGAACGTTGCACAGAGATCATTTGCTCCCAATCGGAGAGTTTGTTCGATTTGGTAACTCTGTTGAGAAAGAAAGTGTCTCTCGTAAACCGGTGACGAGGGCTGAACGAGCAAGGAGAGAATCTAGAAAAGCATCAAGAACAGAGGCTGCTCAGTTGCCTCGTGTCTCTGTAGATTTTTCAGCCAGCTTATCTAGTTCGGAAGATGAAATGTATTATGGTGAGTCAGAAATTTGCCAAGAGTTACTGGATTCCCTCAGAAAAGAGCCGGAACCGGGTGATAGCAAGCCTGTAGTGTTGGCGGAAGATATTTTATCGGTCAGTGAACAAAGTGATGTTGAAGAACCACCTGTTGTATCTGATGAAATGGTGGGGGACAATGCTGAGTCTGCCGTAGCTGAAGCAGTGGAGTCGGGGTCTGAAGGGGGAAACAATCCCGTTTCTTATGACTCTGGTAAAGCTGAAGAAAGTAGGCATACTTATAGACTCAGACGTAGGGTAGAACCCGTCATTCGACTCAGTTATGATGTGCCAGGAGTACCTACAAACCGGCCTATTACCTTAGTACATCGTGGGCTTGTCATTCGGATAAGTTACGAAACCCGAGATGGTAATTCATTTGACACAGGATGTAAATGTGTACCTGTCCCCTCTCAATATAAATGAGCCTACATTTAAGCCTAGTCTTATGAGGGCATGAAGACCTGTGTGTAAACATTAGAGTGCACTAATGATTCTGTGATTGTTTTTTTCCCTTTCCGTTTTGAGTGTATTTTTGCATATTTGAAAAGCTTAAAGGGTTAGTAAAGCTTATAATAGTTATACAGTGTTATAAGTTAATTTGATAGTAGGCCTATAATTTAAAGTTAAACAGAAATTAGAGAAAATTTATGCCTATATGGTTAACTTTAGTGAGTTAAATACATTCAGAAAGTGACTTGAAATCGAAAATCCTGGTGTGATACTGTGAAAAAGGTGTTTAGCTACTGTTAAAAAGTAATACAATCAGAGGGTTGTTTTGACATATTTTATTTGTTTTTGTTTTCATTTACATTGTCAAATTCATATTCTTGATCTATTTCATTTCATTTAAATACAAAGTTTCAATTTCATTGACATTTAATACAATTCTTATTGGTTAAACGTTTATTCGTGAGGGTGTGTGTGTTTTTGCAGTTTAAAAGTAATATAGAAGCAACATATGCGCTATAAGTAAATAGACTGCCCGCATAAAGTGATTCCTTGGAGGTTAATCGATAGTAGAAGACAGGGTTAAAAGATCATTATAAATAAAAGAACTCAGGTCCCTATCAGAAAACTCTGGCCTAGTGTAAATGGTTGGTGGATAGGGGTTACATTTAAATCTGTGAAGATCTCAGCAGAGGAGGATTGAACAACTCCACAAACAGCATTACCAGCTTCACTTATTACTAACCAGTTTGACTTTTATCATGCGTCTACAGAAGTTGTTATTGTGAATGAACAGAGGTTTAGATGAAGACGATTTATTGAGTTTCATTTAAAGACACCATGATAGTGGTCAGTGTTTGCTTTAGTTGGGCTCTTGACCCTTGACTTTATAACACCAGTTTTTCCTCTGGCTGCTGTAACTGAGTGTTTATATAACACATTTGTTATGGCACAATTTTGATGATGATTTATGGAATGATGAATCATCATTTGATGTCTTGATTCTCTGATCTTTTCTAGAGAATAATCTCTGATTAAACAGGTGATATATAACTTGTATTATTCATTATAAAATAACTGTGATTCAGCTGCAAGGCCCATTGTTGTTTCAATCAGATTTTAAAAACTTCTATGGTATCATGCTGACTTACACATACATCAAAAATCAGTATATGAATCTCAACAATGGTGACCATTAAAAAAACGATTCATGCTGCAATGCATGCTGGGAGCCATGGATAAGGTTTGTATTATGGTAGTACCCAGCATGCATTGCAGTATGAATCGTTTTTAATGTTCACCATTGTTGAGATTCATATGTTGAATCTTGATATCTGTGTTAGTTTTGGTAATGAATTACATTTTCTGTAAAATCCTTCATACTATCTGATAGTCACAACATCGCTAGTTCTTATGTTGCAGAATCTATTTTCGAATACAACTAATAACATAATCAGAGATTTGACTCTGAATGAGATCAGCAAATCAAGTCATTAAGTGATGATTGTCATCATCATACTTTTCCTTGACTTTTGTGCCATAACAAATGTTTCATAAACATTCAATTAACACTAGAACTACCGGAATTCCATAACTACTAGAACGACCATTGCGGTCATTCTGACCGCTCATACTTTGACGTTCATATTGCCGTACTAAACGTCATTTTCGTCATGCCACAACTACATTTGAACCTTCTCTTTAAGTTTTCCGATGAAACATTTAATTCCTGTCGTCATGTTATGACGTCATCGCCATTAAAACCGCTTAAAACAAACACGAAAGAAAGATTGTCCCGACACGTACTGCCTCTCTATGTGAGGAAAGTTTTGCGTCAAAAAATGTTTTTTTCACCGCACTTACCACATGAATAGACATGCAAAAAGTTAGGAAACGTCAAAGCTGTTTAGTACAGCCCTGTTTGTAAATAAGTTCAATAATCAATACAAAATCTAAAAATAAATGGATTTACAATGTTACGATAGGTAATAATAAAGATCAGGACACAACATTTAAATTCAAATGAATGTGAACATTTATTTTCCAGCCTAATTGATAAATATTTTCTTATTTTCTTTGTACAATAAAAACAAATCTTATGATACAATAACTTATAACATATATACAATAACAAAAACACTACCTACATTTGAATACACTGTAAAAAAACTTTTATGGACAGTATGCAGCACAATACAGTACACAAAAACAGGTTAAGAAAAAACGAACATTAGCTAAAAAAGAAAACTGCTTTAGAACTATTAGTTTCAGTAAACAAAAAAAAAAATAAAAAACTTAACAAACAAAATCAGGTTGAAAAGTTTTCCCCAAAGCTCATTTGAACGGCACAAACACCCCGCATCATTAACTGACGCTTATGCACAGTCCACACAGGTAAATACCGCCTTTCGTGTGCAGCTCCCACACACCACTTTACGACATTTGGCACATGTCTCTTTGGTTTTATTTTGTTTGCAGTTTGCCTCCTTACTTGGCACTGCCGCCTTTTCTCCATCTGCTGCTGCTCCTGCCCGGGTCCTGGCTCTCGCACCACCAGTTGTGAGGTTTTTGATCCCATGTGGTCGGAGCGAAGTTCGCTCGCCAGTCGCATGATGAAGTCCCTCCGTGAAACTTGCTCATTTGTGCACTTCTTGAACAATATGTGTGCGTTGATTGCAGCCAGGTCGAGGATGTTATAGAAAACAGCTACTGGCCATCTACGGGAGGGTGCTTTTACTGAATATTTTCTAGCCATTTGATCTAGAACCTCTACTCCTACCTTGGTCTTGTTGTAGTATGTTACCGTCTCTGGCTTTCTTTTCTGGCCACTTGTGATGCCAACAGCTGTGTGGACAGTGCTGAGGATGCAGACATTCTTTTTTTTTTTTTGCCCTGATACACGGTCAGTGTTGCATCGCCACTTTTCAGCACCTCTGTGCTGAACAGCGGCATTTGCGCCTTTATGCACGGGGGGAGCTCTTGTCTGCTCTTGTTTACCGTGCCAACCAAGCTGGTTTTCTTGGCCTGAAGTGCCTTTGCCAATTCAAAAGAAGTAAAAAAATTGTCGGTGGTGACGTTTCTTCCCTTCCCCAGGTATGGCTCGACCATTTTCAGCACCACACTGTCTGCAAGTCGTTGACCTGGCCTCCTCGTCTCGTCTTTGCCCAGATAAGGCGCACCGTTTACCATATATTTGGTGTCGACATCCGCAGCAAGCCAGAATTTGATTCCGAATTTGTCCGGTTTGTTTGCAATATACTGTATGAAACTGCACCTTGATTTTGTAGGGAATACACAGCAAAATCCCCAGTGTTAAATCAACACTGCTTGGAGCAAATATGGTCCCACTCTACAGAGTGTTAAAATAACACTGAAGCAGTGTTAAAGTTAATTAGATAATTAAGTGATTAATTAAGTGTTGATTGAGCATTAGTGATGAACACCTGCTGTTTACAAGCAGAATCACTGAAGGGAAGAGAAACACAAGAACTACAACTGACTAGTCACAGCCTTAGATTAAATCAACTGAAGATACAAATAAGACATTTCATCTCTGAAGATCTCAACAGAGAAGGATTAAACAACTCCACAAACAGCATTACCAGCTTCACTTATTACTAACCAGACTGACTTTATTTCTGTCAGACGTCTACAGAAGTTCTTATTGAGAATTAACAGAGGTTTAGATGTTGATGTTTTAGTCACCATTTAAAAATCACCATTATGGTGAACAGTGTTGTCTTTAGTTGGGCAATTTGATTCTTATTACCTTATGTGATTTCATGGTCCTTGTAACAGTGTTTACCAAAACACACAAAGGTTGCAAAGAAAGCCAGAAACAAAGATGGTCAGGTGATAGGCCTATAGTTTTCAACATCATAAAGTACAAAAATTTACAAATTTTATAATTTACTGATAACGGTTATTTGGTATTAATAGATTATTTTCAATAACATTAATTTCTTTCTACAGATCAGTCATCAAGCTGAATTTTTATTTTTTAATTATTTGGAAAGTAATCTTTGGACAAACACACAGACATCAAGAATCCCCATATGAATCTCAACAATGGTAACTTGCTTTACGCCGCAAAGCATTCTGGGAGGCACAATAGTATAAAACTCATGGCTCCCAGCATGCATTGCAGCATGAAGCATGTCACCATTGTTGAGATTCATACACTGATTCTTGATGTCTTTTGTTTAAAAAAAATATATACTAATGATTTTCCAAAAAATTCTGCAATGTATATAAAATATTTAATTCAGGATGTCTGCTCTTTGTCAAAAAAAGTGGTAGTTATTAATAACAACTTTTGTCAGGGATAAGATTAGTGAATCATTAAATTTTATAATATCGAAAACTATAACACCTGAACGTCTCGTATTTTTGGCTTCCTTTGTAACACATTATGTTCTTTGGTAAACATTGTAACAAAGACCAAAATTGCACTTTAAATGACAAGAGTCAAACTGCCCAACTAAAGGAAATATTGATCACCATAATGGTGACCACATTTATCAAAACATCGACATCTAAACCTTTGTCCAAAGACATATAACAGTCAGTCTGGTTAGTAATAAGTGAAGCTGGTAATGCTGTTTGTGGAGTTGTTTAATCTTCCTCTGCTGAGATCTTCAGAGATTTAATGTCGTATTTTATCTTCAGTTGATTTAATCTAAGGCTGTGGCTGAAGTCAGTTGTAGTTCTTGTGTTTCTCTTTCCTTCAGTGATTCTGCTTGTTAACAGCAGGTGTTCATCACTAATGCTCAATCAACACTTAATTAATCACTTAATTATCTAATTAACTTTAACACTGCTTCAGTGTTATTTTAACACTCTGTAGAGTGGGACCATATTTGCTCTGAGCGGTGTTGATTTAACATCCCATCCGACCCAGAACTTCACAAGTTGTTGAAGTGTACCAGCACTTGCTTAGAAGCAATAGTAATAATATATATCCTCCTAAGACCCGAGTTTTGGTCAGAGGTGGAAAGTCCAGGGGTCAGAAAGTAAAAGTCCTGCCACATTTTTATTCCACCCACAGCAAAAACTCCAGTGTTAAATGAACTTTACTGGGAGTTTATTTGGATCCAGACTCAAGAGTGTTAAAGTTAATGAGATAATTAAGTGAATAATTGAGTGATGATTGAGCATTATTGGAGACACCTGATGATAACAAGCAGAATCACTGAAGGAGAATGTCACATTTTTTAAGTCACCATTATGGCGATTAGTGTCTGCTTTAGTTGGACTCTTGACCCTTATATCATTAACTTTAGATGTTGTTTGGCTGCTGTACATGAGTTATAACAGCCAGACGAACAACAAGGAAAGCTGATGCGCTGGGGTTGGTTATGTTTTGACATAATCATCATTTGTCACAAAACTCATTTGTAGAGTTTAACCTTTTGATTACACAGTATAACATTTTCAGAAATTTAAATATTATCCAAAAGATTTATTAAAAGCTGTTCTATTCTAAATACTTTATGGGCACACACAGACATCAAGAATCAGCCTGTGATTCTCAACAATGGTGACAATTATATAGCATGTTGCAGTGCATTCTGGGTGCCACTAATCAAAACTCATTCATGGCTCCCATCATGCATTGTGGTATGAATAAATTATGATCTGAATTGTCTTAGTCATTTCCTTTTCCTAATTGAATATTCTGTTTGTCACCATTGTTGAGATTCATACACTGAATCTTGAAGTCTGTGTGTGCCTAAAAGAAAGATTTTTATTTATTTATCAGAACAACGTTTAAGATATCATTTGGTTTATTTTGAAAAATCTGGATCTAATGTTATAGAATCACTGTGATGCTGTTATGATCATTATACATTTAAGTCAGAGAGTAGGCTTTTAATGAGTTCAGTGATTCAGGTCAAATGATGTTTATGTCTAAACATGATCTACAACATCTGATCTGATCTCTTTGTTCATCCAGCTGTTAAAACAGCCAAACAAAATCTTTAGTTAAACATTTAAAGGTCACCTGCCCAACTAAAGCAAACACTGATCACCATAACGGTGACTAAAATATAGATTTTCTCCTTCAGTGATTCTGCTAGTTAACATCTGGTGTTTTCAATAATATCTCAATCATCACTCAATTATTCACTTAATTATCTCATTAACTTTAACACTATTGAGTCTGGATCCAAATAAACTCCCAGTAAAATTCATTTAACACTGGAGTTTTTGCTGTGGGTGGAATAAAAATATGGCAGGACTTTTACTTTCTGACCCCTGGACTTTCCACCTCTGCACAGATTTAAGTATTAAGCTGCACACAACCAATAATGTTATGTCCACGTATGTGGACAACCAGGTCTTAGGAGGATATTAGTAAATACATTTGTTACATTTTAAAATAAGTCTTGATTCAACTCAGACACAGAATAACTATCATACCACTTTCAATGAAACGACGGAGGTACTCTGCTATACGACATTTAATGTGAAGTGAGTATGTATCCTCATCGTCATCATCCTCCTCAGCAGGCCATATGATATTATCCAGGATGGTCTTTATTTAATCAAGATTAAACAGAAGAATGGCAAATTGTAGATTCAAACCAAAATATTTTAATTTAATCCTGTCCAATAATACATAAAATTCATGTAATAATACCTGAGCACAGCATGCAGCATCTGAGTGTCTGGGGAACATCAAAGGGACAGCATCTGGACGTTCTTGCAGCAGTGACCAAACGTTTGTGTCTTTCAAACCACGTCTGAATTGTTTGATCTGATGAACGGTCCTTACAAGGACCTATAAAACAGAATACAGACCAAATATTACATTGTAATTAGTCTGCTATTAATTGTGGAGCAATACAGATATAGTTAAGATTCAAATATAAAATTACAGCATGATGCAGAAGTCGGTTGAACAGCCAATGTCTATTGTCATTTGTGACACCAGGGAGGTCCCAGGACAGAGCCAAGTCTAGGATGGCTTTCTTGTCTTGATCTGAAATTTCAGCATCTCCCTCAAGCTGTAGAAAACATTTTCATTGGGAAGTTTCAAATAGAATTTTAATTGTACAGGTGATTGATAAGTGGTTTAAAACCAAACATTTGCATACCAACTGTATAGTTTCATGATGATCTAGGTCTGGGCAGTCTTGTGGCTGAATAGTGGCTGTTTCAGTTGGTCTTCAAAACATGTATCACAGCAGGACTGATCCCTGGCAAACAAGGACCACCATGGATGAAGGAGTGGCCAACTATCCTTCCGGCCATTAGGAAAAGGTCACTCTCCACTAGAATTTGGGATGTGGAGGGCACAAGATGATCTGGCTCACCCTCAAATAACAAGGTTGTTCCTGTGTTACCTATAAAAGAGGTTTGTGAAAGATAACTTTTGGCCAATAAATCACTACAGTTCAAAATGTAATTTTTATAAATATTTAGTTATGTTATATAAAATTGCTACAGTGAAGCATTCATATTGGTCTATTATAATTTTGTGTGCAAGTTAACACACAAGGTCATTGGAATCAACAGTTAACAAATCTCACCTAAATTGATCATGAAGCCCTTTGTCAGTTTTAAAACTGCAGTACTAAGAATATGACGGTTCACCCCCTCACCAGTGGCAGCATCACCTGTTAAAGATGACATTAACGGATTAGTTCACCCAAGGTGTAGGTGAACTAACCTTTTACAAGGTAATAACTTTTCAGAGAACATACCAGACATTTGTTTACTATTTTTGGTAATACATTATCAGTGTACATTAATAAATCCAGATATTGAGAAAATATTACCTCTGAGAATACAGGAAAATGGCCTAGCCCAGTTGACATTTGGTCGCTTGTAGAAAGAAATTATCTCTCTGCTCCTCTAGGTCTTCCCTGAGATTCAACATGAAACGCAAGGGTTGTCCCTGTTCTTCAGTACTCAGTAGTTGTTTTCTGTACACATCTGCAGCCATTTTTGGCTCAGTAATCTTCTTCAAATCTGAAGTTATAAGCAAAACATTTTGTTTACTGTTTTGGACTAAATGTTTTAACCTATTTAAAACTGTCATTGTCAACCATTATTCTTATTGCATCCACTCAACCTTCTCTTTCAAGAGATGGTCCGGCTACAGCATTCTCGTCGCCCCTTCTGTTGGATGGTCCGGCTACAGCATTCTCGTCGCCCCTTCTGTGGATGGTCCGGCTACAGCATTCTCGTCGCCCCTTCTGTTGGATGGTCCGGCTACAGCATTCTCGCCACCCACTCTCCTGTTGGATGGTCTGCCTACCTCTGGCTGTTCAGATGTAGCATCCTCTCCACTTTCTCTGCTGTGAAAGGTCCAGCTAAAGCATCCTCGGTCCAAAGTTCTCAATTTCTCTAGAGCAACTTGCAGGAAAAAACAAACAAACATTTAATCTATGCTATACAAATATTAAGAAAAGTAACCCATCCATGTGTAAACTGCACTTTAACATACTTTTCCACGAATTCAATCATGTCTTCTGGAAAAGAACTTCCACAAACTGGACATATAAACTCAAGGTACATATATGTACCTTTTTGAGGGTCAAAAAGCATTAAAAGGTACATATATGTACCGTTTCTTTTAAAGGTTAAGGTACAATATTGTACCCTTGAGGGTACAGCCCCAGTGACAAGCCATTGTACCCCTAAAGGTACAATTATGTACTTTATTTTCTGAGACTGTATGTAGAGCCAGCCCTGATTGGCTGCTTGAATCTCAATTTAAAAGAACGTCCAGTTTGCGGTCTTTCTTTCTTTTGGCCATCGGTGGAAAAGAAGTCATAGCACGGTTACTCATGGTTCTTACAGGGCTTTTAACCGAGGAGGTCCTTCAGAAAATATCAGAAGCAGGCATAGAAGTAACCGACGTCGAGATGAAAGGAGATGAAATGGACTTTCAGGCAAATGACTTACTCAGATGATGATCATTTATATGTCACAGTTAAACATTTTAAAATGAAATGTTGGAAAATGTGAAAATTAAAAGGGTTTAAAAAATTCTGATTTTAATTCAGCATGTGTGTAATATATATATATATATATATATATATATATATATATATATATATATATATATATATATATATATAGAAATCTCATTATAGTCAACGATTGTACCCTGTCAAAGCCAATTTTGTACCATTTTTGAAGGGTCCATTTTTGTACTGTTAAATAAAGGTACAAAATTGTCACCACAGGTACAAGACTGGTCTCTTAAGGTACAAATCACAAGGGTACAAATATGTGCCCTATGCCAAGGGTACAATATTGTACTCTTGAGGGTACAGCCCCAGTGACAAGCCATTGTACCCCTAAAGGTACAATAATGTACTTTATTTTCTGAGAGTGTATCTACTCACACTGAACGAGTAGATCGCATGCGATATAAAGCCAAAGCTCAGGATTTATGTGCTCACACTATACGGTCCGAACGTCGAGCTGCGACTTGACTGCTCACACTATACGTGTGAAATATGTGCGATAAACCCCCGTGCTGGGTTGGTAGACGATATCATGTATCCAGAGATATTGTCAAAACAAGCATCAGTTATCAATATCAAGATGATTTAGCACTTCCAATTTATGTATTAAATTATTATTAGTATTATTGTATTAGGGAAGGCTAATTTTATTATTAAATTGATCTGCTATTATAATTAATTTGCCACGCAATAATTTCACAGCACATCGCCGCAATGCGCTGTGAGGATAATAAAATATTACATAGAAGCTTACTCCTCGAGGAATAATAATAATATAATTATATGCCTATAATTCATTATAATCGACCTAAATGTTTTAGACAATTTTCAATGAGGATCCTCTTTGAAAATTGTCTAAAACATTTAGATCGATTAGGCTACAATGAATTATAGGCATATAATTATATTAACAGTCTATAATATGTCCGAACACTGCAATAATTAGTCATCAATGAAAATTAAAAACAGGTTTATTTCAAAAACATTGTTTAACAAATTAATAAAAGAGGCACGGTGCTACATCGCAGCTTGGAAGACGTGGGTAATAACTGGATAAACTGGAGGTAAGCAACAGTAATTTGTAGCTAGTTTGAACTACAGAACTTAAAGAGTTCCCTCTTTTCGTTTTTTTTTTCTGCAGATTGAAATGGTTAAAATCTGTTTTCGCGCAGGCGCAGTGAGGGATAAAACACTGAGTTTAGGGCAATCGGTTCGTAGCTCTGCTTCAACTGTGCGATATAGTCACGAGGAGCGACCAAAATTTCTGACATGCCAGAAATTCATCCGACCATCCGATTGCCGATCGGGAGAGGTTAATCGCCTCTCGTTTCCCCTTGTATACTGCACGAACACTGCACGACAAACGACGCACGACAAAGCTGAAAATCGGCCCGACCCGAAAAAGAGTCGCACGAGTCAGAATTCGGCTCAAAATCGGACGAAATTCGCACAGTGTATGCCTGCCTTTACGTTGAAGCAGTGTTCAAGTTAATGAGATAATTAAGTGAATAATTGAGTGATGATTGAGCATTATTGAAGACACCTGATGTTAACAAGCAGAACCACTGAAGGAGAAAACCGAAATTAAAAGTCACCATTATTGTGATGAATGTTTGGTTTGGTTGGGCTCTTGACCCTCAAATCTTTAACTTTAGATTTTGTTTGGCTGCTGAACATGAGTTATAACAGCCAGATGAACAAATAAAAAAGGGGATCTGATGGTGTTGGTTGTGTTTTAATATAATCATTATTTCACAATCATTTGACCTGAATCACTGAACTCACATAGAACTCAATTTTAAGTTTACCTTATGGATTAAAGCAGCACTGTTATTGTAGAGCATACCAATTTTAGCCTTTTCAATGGAATCCAAATGATCAAATCAATAAAAAATAAACAAAAAGAAACTTCGAAAAAAATATTTTATGTAGGCACACACAGACATCAAGAATCAGCCTATGAATCTCTACGATCGTGACAATTATAAAGCATGTTGCAGTGCATTCTGGGTACCACCAATCAAAACTCATCCATGGCTCCCATCATGCATTGCTGCATGAATAAATAATGAGCTTATGTTCAGAGGTGATCTGTTTGTCACCATTGCTGAGATTCATACGCTAATTATTGATGTCTGTGTGTGCTGCATACAATTGTTTTTTTTTTTTATTGATTCAATCATTTGGATTTCATTGAAGAGGTTAAAAATGGTATGCTCTACAATGACAGTGCTGCTATAATCCATAAGGTAAACTTCACTCAGAAATTTTGTTCTATATGAGTTCAGGTCAGATGATTGTGAAATAATGATTATGTTAAAACAACCAAATCCATCAGATCACCTTTTCTATTTGTTCATCTGGCTGTTCTAACTCAGATACAGCAGCCAAACAAAATCTAAAGTTAATGATATGAGGGTCAAGAGCCCAACTAAAACAAACACTGATCACTATAATGGTGACTTAAAAATTCCGGTTTTCTCCTTCGTTATTCTGCTTGTTAACACCAGATGTCTTCAATAATGCTCAATCATCACTCAATTATTCATTTAATTATCTCATTAACTTTAACACTGCTTCAGTGTTCATTTAACACTCTGCTCAGAAATTAATTGGGTCGCTTAAAATGAATTAATTCCATGATGTTGAAGTTACATGAACAAATTATGTTTGTTTAACGTAACCCAGTTATGTGGGACCTGTTGACATAAAAAAGTTAATTAAAGCCAACATATCATTTGTTTGAGTGTACACCTGAGACAGAAATAAATGCAGAGAGAACCACAGTTACTTCTGATATTTTCAACAGTTTCAAATTCAGACATGTGGAATTCTTCTCCTTTCTCCATTATCATGTCCATTCAGTGCAGTGTGTGACCCTAAAAGCTGCTCTTGCAGTGGAGCCTTCACAGTCTGCTGTGTCATGAGCCTTAGAGCTCCCAGTTCTGCTGGGGAAATATTCAGCATTAACCAGAGTTTTTCTCACTCATATTTTTATAAAATCAAATGGGTCGATGCCCATCCAGATAGCAACATTGTTTCGGCCCAGATCCGGCCCACATCTGGCACTTGTGGGATGCGGATCTGGCTCACATGCAGCGTGGAATGACGGCCCTTGGGTTGCCCACTCCTGTTTGCCAGATCTGGGCCACAAGCAGGCCATAGCAATGCCACATTTCAGCCAAGAGCAAAGAAATAAACCAGAACTTGATCTTACCTGAGCCACAAAATCTGTGTTTATTAAATATGGAGTCATCTCAACCTTTATAAGCCTGTTAACAAGCAGAATCACTGAAGGAAAGAAGAGAATAGAAAAAGAGATGAGCAGAAACACAAGAACTACAACTGACTTCAGCCACAGTCTTAGATGAAATCACCTGAAGATAAAATAAGACATTAAATCTGTGAAGATCTCAGCAGAGGAGGATTAAACAACTCCACAAACAGCATTACCAGCTTCACTTATTACTAACCAGACTGACTTTATTTCTGTCAGACTTCTACAGAAGTTTTTATTGAGAACTAACAGAGGTTTAACTCTGTTTCATTTGACGTCACCATAACAGTGATTAGTGTTTCCATTAGTTGGGCTCTCAACTCTTAATGTATCTTTTGCCTTTTTTTGGCCGTTGTGACAGTGTGTTTAGTCAAAAACATTTGCAGCAGCAAAGAAAGCTAAAGTGAAATGATATCAGGTTATAATGGTTACCTGTTGATGGTTTTATAATCATCATGAAATAACTTGATGCACTGATGTCTTTGGAATTCATAATTGTGTTGATCCATGAATACACAGCAAAATCCCCAGTGTTAAATTAACACTGCTCAGAGTTTAAATGAGTCCAGAATGTTAAATGAATACTGAAGGTGATATGTTGATTTTGTTTTAACATAATCAATAGTCAGCCTGAATCACTGAACTCCTTGAGAGCATAATTTCAGAGTTAAGTTTACCCTTTGGATTATAGCAGCACTGTCGTTGAAGGGTATGCATTATTTAGCCTTTTCAATTAAATCTAAATGATCAAATCAATTACAAAAAAAACCTTAAAAGTATTTCAGGTAGGCACATACAGACATCAATAATTAGCGTATGAATCTCAACAATGGTGACAAACAGATGACCTCTGAACATAAGCTCATTATTTATTCATGCAGCAATGCATAATGGGAGCCATGAATGAGTTTTGATTGGTGGCACCCAGAATACACTGCAAAATGCTTTATAATTGTCACCATTGTTGAGATTCACAGGCTGATTCTTGATGTCTGTTTAAAAAAAAAAAAAGTTTTGTATGTGATTCAATTTTAAGAAATTATTTGGATTACATTGTAAAAGTTACAAATATTGTGATTTTCAAGGACAGTGCTGCTATAATCAATAAAGTAAATGTAACTCAGAAATTGGGCTCTATTCAGGTCAAATGATTGTGAAATAAATAATGATAATGTTAAATCACAACCAACACCATCAAATCATCTTTTCTCTTTATTCATCTGGCTGTTATAACTCAGGTACAGCAACCAAAAATCTAAAGTTAATGACTGAAGGGTCAAGAGCCCAACTAAAGCAAACACTAATCACCATAATGGTGACTTAAAAATTCCGGTTTTCTCCTTCAGTGATTCTGCTTGTTAACATCAGGTGTCTTCAATAATGCTCAATCATCACTCAATTATTCACTTAATTATCTCATTAACTTTAACACTGCTTCATTTAACACTCTCTGAGTGTGGACTCATATAAACACTGAGCAGTGTTAATTTAACACTGGGGATTTTGCTGTGTATTAAGGGATCAACACAATTGTTAGAGTCCAAAGACATCAGTAAATGAAGTTATTTAATGATGATTATAAAACCATCAATAGGTAACCATTATAACCTGATCTCATTTCGCTTTAGCTTTCTTTGCTGCTGCAAATGTGTTTGACTAAACACACTGTCACAACGGCCAAAAAAAGACAAAATTTTTTTAAAGAGTTAAGAGCCCAACTAATGGAAACACTAATCACTGTTATGGTGACTTCAAATGAAACAGAGTTAAACCTCTGTTAATTCTCAATAAAAACTTCTGTAGAAGTCTGACAGAAATAAAGTCAGTCTGGTTAGTAATAAGTGAAGCTGGTAATGCTGTTTGTAGAGTTGTTTAATCCTCCTCTGCTGAGATCTTCACAGATTTAATGTATTTTATCTTCAGGTGATTTCATCTAAGACTGTGTCTGAAGTCAGTTGTAGTTCTTGTTTTTCTGCTCGTCTCTTTTTCTATTCTCTTCTTTCCTTCAGTGATTCTGCCTGTTAACAGGCTTATTAAGGTTGAGATGACTCCATATTTAATATACACAGATTTTGTGGCTCAGATAAAGTCCAGTTCTGGTTTATTTATTTGCTCTTGGCTGACATGTGGCATTGCTATGGCCTGCTTGTGGCCCAGATCTGGCAAACAGGAGTGGGCCACCCAAGGGCCGTCATTCCACGCTGCATGTGGGCCAGATCCGCATCCCACAAGTGCCAGATGTGGGCCGGATCTGGGCCGAAACAATGTTGCTATCTGGGCATGGCTTTATTTCAAAGTGGCTCTCTTTACAGTCAGATCTGTGGGCAGAAATTAGTTCACCTGTTTCAGTGTTGCCTGCTTAGCATTTGCTTTTTTGTGGTGTCGTTCACACGTGTGCAGATCTCTTGTGACATTCAAAAGGCTGTGATATTTCTGTTCACACCCTCCTTGTAAATTTACTTCTCTGATCAGATTCAATTTTAGTTGATGCGTCCCAGTTAAGGATGATTTGGTTCTGGTCGTGGTTTTGCAAAGGCAAAAAATAAAAGCACATCCCCTCCCCTTTTGGCACTGGGTACCAGGCCAATGAAATCGAATTTTAAGGATTTATGTCACACTTCTCCAATTGCTTGGCGATTACAATATAATTTATATTATAATTTGAGTTATAATACAATTATATTATATTAAAAGGAATATAAATTAAATTATATTGTTTCTGGTCTCTAAAGAATCTCTGGAACAACTTGGTTGTCAAAGTGTCAAAGCTGTACTGGTCAGTGCATTGTATGTACAACAACGGCCAGGCTGATAGCCAATGAGGAACTCTGTTGTTGTTAACACCCAATGAACCGCAAGCACATGGTCAAATCTCTGCTCATTCTCATGTCAATACATTTGAATATGAAAAGCTTTCTTGGCTCAGGGCTGATGAGAAGCACACTCACTGTTTCTGATGTAGATTTCAAATGCCTGTTCGTTTAATTTAGTCTTTTTAAAGACTACATGAAGGCAACATGGCCATTTTAACGTTTGATTATTCTATTTACTCTATTTTATATTTTCTAGGGATGCACCGAATGTTCGGCAACCAAAATTATTCGGCCGAAAATAGCAAAAAAAAAAGCACTTTCGGTGTTCGGCCGAATAAGTAAAAAGACCGAATAAATTTGACCGAACAATGACGTTTTTGATGACGCGATCAAATAGTAACCAGCGTAGAGTGAGAGGCGCGCACTTTATAAATGCAGCAAACATGCCCCCTTTGAGCAGATAACAAAAGAGAAGCTCATCTGATGCATCTGTGCAGACGTTATACCCTACTTGCAGCACTAAAGCGTATTTTAACACTCTGTACACTCTAAAAAAAGATGTCTTAAAAAACAACACACAGGATGTGTTGATGGTATTTTGACACATGTTGTGTACACTCTAAAAAAAGATGTGTTAAAAACAACACACAGGATGTGTTGATGGTATTTTGACACATGTTGTGTATATTTTTAACACACAATGGGTCTCATTCATGAAACACGAGCAGAACGAATTTTTGTGTAAATCGTGTGTAAAGTGGTTCTGGCGTAAATTTTCGGATTCATTAAAATGTTCGTATTTTCCAAATGTTAGTTGGTACACAAGAAATCTACACCTGCTCCCAGCCACGCGTAAATAGTGCGCTTAACACCCGAACGTTTTGCTCATTAATAAGGCTGCATTTTAATTCACCTTAATCGGGTACATATTTGCACAGCATTTCGAAAAAATATTATATATAGTAATTACATACGGTTTTTCTTATTATGATAGCCAGTAATAGCATCTGCGATGGTGGTCCTTCTCCAGTTTTAATACGATTTTTCCGAAGTGAACTAATTCGTTTTTTGCTCTCAAGCTTAATGTCGAACCATTTTCTTCTCACTTCTGGGAATGTTCGATTAACAGATGAAACTCCATTGACTGCATCTGTAATATGCTGCCAAGCTTCCTTTTTTTTTAGGACCCGATACGCCACTATGTACGCTTAAAAATAAAATGTGGCGTTTTGAATGAACTTCTGATAATAAAACTTCAATTTCTGCATCTGAGAATTTTTTTTTTCATTCGCATTCATGTCATAATATGATGCCCATATATAGTTGTCAGTCGGATTTAATGGGCGGGATTTATGGTAATTGAGAATGAACGTGCACGCGCATCCCATTTACGACTGATTGGAATTCATTAACACACACACACATTTCACTATCATATCTGACGTTTACGAAGTATTTGTGAATCAGGAGAAGAGTTTTCGGGAAGGTCTCTTTACGCGCAAATCACTCGCATATTCAAATAAATAAATTAAATCTTCATTCATGAAAACTTAAAGATTAATGGGTGTTCTCTTACGAGAGTATCTCTCGTACTGCGTAATATCTTACGCTATGGGGAAACCTCTTTTCCACGAGATATTGAAGCCAAAAATTATCCTTTAATTTTGATTAATGTAAAACGCTGTGCGGCAGCGTGCAGACATAGGCAAGACGGCTCGCGCGCCTATTGGCTGCCCTGCGGCAACAGCAGCAAGCCTATCGAGAGAGGCCCTGCGTGACGTGACATCCAATGGGGGCGCTTCACGCCCATTTCGTCACGTCCCGCCAGAATAGGCGTGGCCTTGGCCTATAGATACACTTGACAGGCTGATACAAACTGATTTTCATCTCTTCAGCGAAGCACTACTGCATCGCTGGATCCGGAGTGAGAAGCCGCGCCGTCTGATAGTAAGCCTTCTGCGGGACGAGCCTTCGAGCCTGAAGCCGCTGGCCTTCACCTCGCCGCCTTCAGCCGCCGTACCTGCTACGCTTTCCGGCGTTAATATCCTTTTTCACTGCTAGAGTGTGTGTTCGCCGTCGCGACTCACACTCTCTCTCTCTCTCTTTATCTAAAAGAGCAGCGTCTTTTTGAAGACGCTTCGTCCCTGTGGAACTATTGCCATGGTGACTCTGAGGACTTGCCTGGCATTTTTTCTCCGAGTCTGCACTCCCGCCCACTGTAGTGCTGCGCCGCAAAGCGCCGTACTCAGCGGGTCCTCGAGCCTTCTCCAGCCCGTGAAAGCTCGCCGGTTCGCCCGCCAGCTTCACCAGCTTCAATCGAGTTGCTCACTGACGGACAGCGGCCGCCGCGCGCCGCCGCTTCCGCCATTAGTGACGACGAGATAGCTGCATCGGTAGAGAAGGCCAGCTATTGCCATGGTGAGTCAGACTCCAGGGAAACGGGCCAGCATCAAAACCGCGGCTAGCTTTCTTTACGTTATAAGAAAGCTACCCCGCCCCCCGTCACCGGCGAAATGAGGAAAGAGTGTATTTTTAGTCCCGCCGAGGCCGGACCGATCTCCATTTCTCAAACATTTCTCAGCTCCTCTTAGTTTGAGCGGCTGAAAATGTCAATATTGCAGCAATGAGCCTGTTGTATAACACGCACGCCTGCAAACAAACGCCAACACACACAAAACTGTGATGACGCTCTATTATGTGCTCGAGCTATTTTAGGCTTTTGTCGTTTCCCCCTGTGGCTCAGTGGCGAAACCTAAAGCCATCGCACGGGAGACCCGTGTTCGATTCCAGCGCTCGCAGCAGATAAAATTTAGTCTCGCCGCGGCCAGACTTGCACTAAAACTTTTCGCTCGTTCAGTTCCAAGAAAATGTGACTGTTCCAGTGTATTTTGCAGTAAACAAGCCGGTACCATGGCCCGCTTGCCTGCACACAAATGCCGTTTCCACGGCGACCCAGAAAAATCATATAAGCAATGTATTTTCTGGTATTCCGGCCACAGCCGATGGTGTTATGAGTGTAATAAAAATGCCCACAGCCCAGTGTTCATTTCTACACACAAACACAGCCCGCCACAGTGCAGGGCTTGCACATATGAAATCGACTCATGTCAATTGTGCATTAAATGTAGTGAATGTGCCCACAACCCAGTGCCCACAAACACTACACACTGCATGTGCCACGTTTTCTGTAAAACGAAACCAACACACATACAGTCAGCTAAGACCCACGGTGTTTGTCTCGCCGCGGCCAGACTCCACCGAAACCTCTCGCTCGTTCAGTTCCAAACAATGTGACTGTTCCAGTGTATTTCGCAGTAAACAAGCCGGTACCACAGCCCGCTTGCCTGCACATTAACGCCATTTTTACGGCGCCCCAGATAAATCCCAAAAAAGAGTGTATTTTCTGGTATTCCGGCCACGGCCGATGGTGTTATGAGTGTTGTAAGAATGCCCACGTCTCATTGCCCATTCCCACACACAGACACAGCCCACCACAGTTCAGGGCTAGCACAAATAAAATCGACTCATGCCGATTGTGCAAACGTAGTGAATGTGCCCACGACACAGTGCCCACAAACACTACACGATGCGTGTCCCACGGTTTCTGTAAAAACGAAACCAACACATATTCAGTCAGCGCAAGCCGACGGTGTTTTCAGTGCAGTAAATGCGCCCGCTGTCCTGCGCCCACATTCGCTCACAGACACGCTGAACCCTACGGGGTTTGTCCCGCTCGCTCTCTCTCTACAATCTGTCATAGAGAAATCGAGCGCGACCAGGCTGCCTGCCGTGATCGGCGCGCCCCCTGCCTCGCACACTTTAAACACAGTGTTTATGTCTCAGCACACCGAAGCTCTGCAGCCGCTGCTATGCCGCGGCCAGAGCCCGGATCTCATTCTGCCTCTAGCTATTCATGCAAATGCGTGGGCAAAGCTTCCCGGGGTATCAGAATGGGTGTTGAACACTATAAAAAGAGGCTATTCGCTACAGTTCGCTCGACGTCCCCGCCGTTACACGGCGCGTGTCGAAACCACGGTAGACAACAAAGTATCTCATCTACTTCGAACCGAAATAGCGAAACTACTGAGCAAAGGGGCCATAGAACCTTTATCTCAGGCTCAGAGCGAAGGGGGTGTATACAGCAGATATTTTCTGGTACCGAAAAAAGACGGGGGTCTCAGACCCATTCTAGATCTGCGACAGTTGAACAAAGCGCTTCTGAAACGCAAGTTCAAAATGCTGACAACCAGCAAAATCCTCGCGCAAGTGCGCCAGAGAGACTGGTTCATGTCAATAGATCTGAAAGACGCCTATTTCCAAATACAGATTGCGTCACGTCACAGGCGATTCTTGAGATTCGCCTTCGAGGGCCAGGCATATCAATACACAGTCCTACCGTTCGGCCTGTCCCCAGCACCGTATATTCACGAAGTGCATGGACGCGGCTCTCGCACCCCTGAGACTTCAGGGCATGCGAATTTTGAACTACTTGGACGATTGGTTGATTCTAGCTCGATCACGATCAGAGCTCATAGAACACAAGACCACATTACTCGAACATCTCGAGAATCTGGGTCTCACAGTCAATTGGGCGAAGAGTTCGCTGTCTCCCAGCCAGAAAATTTCTTTTCTGGGAACAGTGATAGACTCGCTGCCTATGACAGCACGTCTGTCGCCGGAGCAGGGACTGGACATTCAGCGCGCCGTGAAATCCTTCCGCCGCGGCTCTATAGTCCCGCTCAAACGGTTTCAGAAAATGCTGGGTCTCATGGCCTCAGCATCTTCGGTACTTCAGCTGGGCCTGCTTCGCATGCGCCCACTGCAGTTATGGCTGAAAGCGCGAGTTCCGCCCGGGGCATGGGCCGCTGGTCTGTTTCGCCTCAGGGTCAACAGGAAATGCGTCTCGGCTCTGAAACCTTGGAAAAAAGCCGACTAGTACCAGTCAGGCGTGAGTTTGGGGACTCCCTCGAGTGTGATGGTGGTGTCCACGGACGCCTCCACCTCGGGATGGGGAGCGCTGCTCGAGGGCAGACCGTTCTTTGGCCAGTGGTCAGAACAGGAGAAGCTCCTACACATTAACTGTCTAGAAATGCTGGCAGTAGACAACGCGCTAAGGCGCTTTTGTCCTCAGATAAGAGGCCGCCACGTCTTAGTCCGGTCGGACAACATGTCAGTGGTGGCGTACATAAATCACCAGGGCGGCGTCAGGTCCCGAAGCCTTTACAGGCTGACGAAACGCCTCCTGGACTGGGCTCAGCACAACCTGCTTTCACTGAAAGCAGCGCATGTGCCTGGTCACCTGAATCTGGGACCAGACAGACTGTCCAGAAACAATGTCCCAGCAGGGGAATGGTCGCTGCACCCGCAGACGATCCAACTGCTGTGGGATACATTCGGCAGAGCGCAGGTGGACCTGTTCGCGTCCCAGGAAAACGCTCACTGTCCGAACTTTTTCTCCAAGAGCAGGGATGCGCTGGCCCACGTATGGCCCCGACGCCCCCTCTATGCTTTTCCCCCCGTCTCGCTCCTGCCTCAAGTGCTGGAACGAATCAGGGAAAATGGATGCCCAGTGCTGCTCGTGGCTCCGCTATGGACGAACCAGACTTGGTTCCCAGTCCTGATGCAGCTGACCAGCACTGCCCCGTGGCCGATACCGGTGAGGAGAGACCTCCTCTCTCAGGCAAAGGGCTCGATTTGGCATCCTCGCCCGGAATTATGGTCCCTACATGTGTGGGCCATCAACGGGTACCCGCTAACCTCCCGGAGGGAGTGTTAAACACGATCACGCAGGCTAGGGCCCCGTCTGCTAGACGGCTCTACTCCTCGAAATGGTCAGTGTTCTCTACCTGGTGTCAAGCTCAGGGCTTTTCACCCGTAGACTGCGGGGTTACGGAAGTGCTCTCCTTCCTTCAGGAGCTGCTGGATAAGGGTAGAACCCCGTCCACGCTCAAAGTATACGTGGCGGCCATAACGGCGTTTGCAAAACCGACGTCTGGCCAGTCACTGGGGAAAAACGACCTAGTCGTGCGATTCCTCAGGGGAGCTCGGAGGCTGAATCCTCCCAGACCTCCCTCAGTCCCTATGTGGGACCTTTCTACGGTTCTGGAAGCCCTGAAAGGTGCCCCATTCGAGCCAATCCATTTGTCAGACATGAAGCACCTGTCTTTCAAAACGGTATTTCTTGTGGCTCTTGCTTCAATGAAGCGCGTGGGGGACTTACAAGCGCTTTCAGTAAGCGCGTCCTGTATGGAGTTTGGGCCTAATGACTCAAAAGTCATACTCAAACCAAGGCACGGGTACGTGCCCAAATCCCTCAACACACCGTTCGGGGCCCAGGTTATTTCCCTGTGCGCCCTCCCGGTGAACAATGAGGAGGCGGATGCTAATCTCCTTTGCCCCGTCAGGGCGCTGAGAGCTTATGTGTCCCGCTCGTCTGTCTTCAGGCAGACCGAGCAGCTCTTTGTTTTGTTTGGCGGACGCTCCAAGGGACTGGCCGCATCAAAACAGAGCCTATCCAGATGGATAGTCGATGCCATAGCGCTGGCTTACACTTCTAAGGGCCTGCAGTGTCCTTTGGGTGTCAGAGCGCACTCCACGAGAGGCGTGGCCTATTCGTGGGCGTGGTCTAGTGGGATTTCCTTGCATGATATCTGTATGGCGGCGGGCTGGGCCTCGCCGTCTACATTTAAAAGGTTCTATAACATAGAGGTTCCCGCCTTACAGGCCAAGCTGCTGTCGGTCTAGAATTCAGTACTATCTGTCCCGCTGCGCCGGCGCAGAATGCTGAGTTTTGCTTGAGTATCGCTCACTGATCGATAGAACAGCTCCATGGGTGTTGAATAACCCGTACTTTTGCCCAGTTCAGGCTGAACGCGTTCATCCTGTCTGCGGGAAATACTGTTAACATAACTAGCTCCTGTGGGATGCTATTTCATGGGGAATGATGCTTGTAGCCTCTCTTCTCCGACTCTCTGTGAGTCTACGGTGATTATGCACTATATGAGCCCCGGGCTACTGCCCTTGGGACTTTAGTGTGGGATCCCAGTACGCACGGCGTCTTACATTGTGTTCCCCATAGCGTAAGATATTACGCAGTACGAGAGATACTCTCGTAAGAGAACGTACTCGGTTACTAACGTAACCTCGGTTCTGTCTAGAGAGGGAACGAGTACTGCGTATCTTGCCGTGCATACAACAGCGCTGGTTCGCTTCAGCGATGAAAACCAGTTTGTATCAGCCTGTCGAGTGTATCTATAGGCCAAGGCCACGCCTATTCTGGCGGGACGTGACGAAATGGGCGCGAAGTGCCCCCATTGGATGTCACGTCACGCAGGGCCTCTCTCGATAGGCTTGCTGCTGTTGCCGCAGGGCAGCCAATAGGCGCGCGAGCCGTCTTGCCTATGTCTGCACGCTGCCGCACAGCGTTTTACATTAATCAAAATTAAAGGATAATTTTTGGCTTCAATATCTCGTGGAAAAGAGGTTTCCCCATAGCGTAAGATATTACGCAGTACTCGTTCCCTCTCTAGAGAGAACCGAGGTTACGTTAGTAACCGAGTACGTTTTTTTTTTTTGCAGCCAATCACATCATGCCTCTTTTTCAATGTATTTTTCAAATGCTGCTTTCACTTGTTATTAATAACCAGATTAACTTTATTTCTGTCAGACTCTACAGAAGCTCTTATTGAGAATTAACAGGTTTTGGTGTTGACGATTCATTGAATGTTTCATTTAAAGTCACCAGAATCGTGATTAGTGTCAGTTTTATTACGGCTCTTGACCCTTGACTCTTTAATATTAGTTTTTTCTGATTGCTATAAATGTGTGTTTATTTTAACACATATGAAATAGCAGAAATAGTCATGGGAACAATATGCCCAGATGATAATATTATCATGATGGACACGTAAGATCATTAAGCTTAGCAAGAGTTTAATATTTGAAATATGAATGTAATATATAAAAGATGATTTTTAAAAAGATAAGAATATTGCAATTAACTTTAAATTAATTTTTAAAAACACAGTTCATAAAGAGCCTTACAATCTAAGGTATCAAACAGACTTCAAGAAATGTTAAAATGACTAGCACATTTATTGTTAAATTTGACACAACATGTGTTGTCCCTGAGCACACTCACTATATGTGTTAAAACTGACACAACACATCTCTTTTTAGAGTGTACATTTTTAATTCCACATTAATCCATCAAAACACAAGTAAACACATCTTTGTGTAAAAATAACACATCTTTATGTTGACTTAGTTGACACAATAGATGTGTTAAAGAAAGGGACACATAAGTTGTGTCAAATTTGACACAATATGTGTTGTCCCTGAGCTGATTCAGCACATGTGTTAAAATGTAACACATTATGTGTTGTTTTTAACACATCTGTTCTAAGAGTGTAGTAGACAAACGCGCCGGCGCGTTTTGCTGGATTTTTTTCACATAGCAGCAAAATAGACTTAAATACTCCGTCATTTATGGTCATACAGACTTAAAGTTGCAGTAGGGAGTTTTGAGAAAATGTTGACTTAGCCTGAAAATTTGAACAAGCACAACTTCCAGGTCCAACCCCCTTGCTCTCTGCTGCGCTACAGCCCTCCCTCCACAGCTCCTCCCCCCACAGCTCCTCCCCCACAGCGGAGCCTGCCGTGAACGCGCAGACTAGTAAGCAGGGCCACCGATGACGGCAGATTATAAACAGTTATGGAACATTCACTAATAGGGACGAAACATCAACAATATGCTTTACATTGACTATGGCCTGCCCATACTTTGACTACAAACTTGGTCCTCAAATCATTATGCAATACATGTAACTTTATAACGTTGCACTCTTTCTATAAGTTATAAATAGCTAGTAAGATAACGTTAAAGGATTAGTTCACTTTAAAAAAAACTTTTGCTGATAATTTACTCACCCCCATGTCATCCAAGATGTCCATGTCTTTCTTTCTTCAGTCGAAAAGAAATGAAGGTTTTTGATGAAAACATTCCAGGCTTTTTCTCCATATAATGGACTTCAATAGGACACAAACGTTTCAAGGACCAAATGACAGTTTCAGTGCAGCTTCAAAGGGCTTTAAATGATACCAGACGATGAATAAGGGTCTTATCTAGCGAAACGATCGGTCATTTCAAAAATAAATAAAAAACTTTAAGTTTTATAAGCACAAATGCTCGCCTTGCTCTTTTCTGTGATGCACGTTCGTGACTCTCCTGTTTGAACTCGTTCATCAAAATGAACAAATCTTTTTTTCGAATCATTTCGTTCGTTGAATGAACGAAATGACTCCGAAAAAGACTCGTTCGAAATGAACAAATCTTTTTTGCAAGTCATTTCGTTCGTTGAATAAACGAAATGACTCGAAAAAAAGATTCGTTCATTTGGATGAACGAGTTCGAACAGGAGAGTCACGAACGACGGTACGCGCTCGCGCTGTGCAAGAGAGGGGTGATCAGCGCGTACACGAGCGTGATTGACACTGCTAAGACATTCCTCCTGGCTCTGATTGGTTGTTTCTGAACGGGAGCGGTGTATTTCTGCAAATGGCAATAGGACCACAGGGAGGAGCCAGAGGAGCTCGATTTTTTCCACAGATTATCTGTCTCATATTCTACTGTGAGGACATAATGACAGTTTTAACAAATATTTGTTTACAAAAGCTACCTACTGGAGCTTTAAGAAATATGAAAAAAATAGACTGTTAAATGTCTACTTGTGTCCACTTACAATCGAAACAAAACTGTGCTTTTTTAAAATAAAGAAAATAAACAGGGTGTGCTTTCTGCCTGTCCGTCTCCATTAACTTTTTTTCTGGAGCACGTCTCTAAACTTAAACAAAACTCAGCCAATACTTGGCACACAGGCAAAGGCAATATATCTTTATAATCATTTAATTGTCTACTTTGAAATGATCTAATTCAAAACGAAAACAAATATTCTCTGTTTATGTAATCTGTATGAAAAGAGAGAGAGATGTCAGTCGTTCTCAACTCCTTATCTGCTAATCGCCACGGAGAGCGTGCGGTATATTAAAACCCAAATGATCTGAGGCAAATCCATGCAAACCTGTCAATGCCCACGATAAAGTGTATGTAAACCGCAAAAGTAGGCTTATGTCTAGGACAGTTATTCATTTCTTGTGGGTTCATCCATATGTTTTTTGCACTTTTCAATGCACTTTTTAGTTACATTTTTTCAGCAGTCAGTTATAGGCCTAACATAGGCTATTCAAGAAGCTCACATTTGGCTTCAAAGATGGCCAAATAAAAATATATTTTTTATTTTACTAATTTATTTATTTTAAGTTATATTGTGCTTTGTTTAAATAATATCTCCTGGAATGTTACAAAAAAATCAGTGTTAAATAAATTGTATTTTTGCAATTTGATTTTTTTTTTTCTCTGAAAAGCAAGACAAAATAGTAAAAAGCATATTTTTACTATTTAATTAAATGCAATGGTGAAAAAATTGGCAAAATAAATGGAAAAAATGTGAAACACCGCATTCGGTATTCGGCCTTCGGCCAAGCGTTTCATTATTATTCGGCTTCGGCCAAGAATTTTCATTTCGGTGCATCCCTAATATGTCGCTTAGAGGTCCTCACGTTGTCTGTCTTAACGTTGGTCTCACGATCACAATTCGATCAGTTTCATCACAGAACAGAGGTCATTGGCTATTAGGGGTGTAAATCGGACAGTTCATCACGATACGATACGATATCGATTCTCTCAGCCAGCGATACGATTATTGCCGATACCTCAAAAAATTCTGCGATACGATTCGATTCAGGGTTATCAATCGATTTATCTATATTTAGATATATGTGCCAAGTTTACACAACCAGTTACGTTTATTAACTCACAAATGCATCCAAAAATATATGAAAGTTTAATTAAACTCTTTGAAAATTGCACACCCTCTCCCAATTGGGACATTTACAAGTTGTTTGTTACAAGTTACAAGTAAAAAAAAAAACATGATATATGAAAATGAACAAGAACGGAGTTATCTGTTTTTGCAAATGAACTCTAACAGAAGAGGTTGTTTTGATTAAGTAATAATAACAAAAAAAAAATAATGGTAAATTATAAAATTATAGTGCATTGAAATATTTTTTTATATATATATATATATATATTTTTTGTATGTGTGTGTGGCAAAAGCAGATAACTCCACATTTCATGTTTCAGAGTTAAACAAAGCCTAGTAATTGCTATGATACTTAATAAAACACTTAATCTTTGTAACGTTAATCTCCTCAGCTGACATCTAGACGCCTGTCAAACTTTGTTGTTGTGAATAACGTACACACGATACAGAGAGCTTTTCCCTCACCACTAACCTGCTGTTTTAGCAAGATTCCGTGAAAAAGTTTCAGATCTTATTTTCCTTTTACGCCATGAAGAAGATATCACGGGTTCATCAAGTTCGTTGAAATCCATCCTCGATCACTTTTAATCAGCTTTGACGAAACTCCTCTCAGCTAGCGCGTCTTTTCAAAGTGACTAGCAGGCTTGTCATCTGACCTGAATACTGCGCACTGATTCGCTAACACAGACTTTTCGGGTTGATTTCACAAACAAGGGTGCTTGTCGTTTCTGCTGTAAAAGATGAACTCGCAATGCCATGACAGTGGAAAATACCGGCTTTTGTGACAAAGGGTTCTGTCAATCTTGTCAGGCGTCTATTTCAGCTGAGAAAAGTTCGGTGAGGATGTGGAGAGTGTCAAAATAAAGGTACCGTATAATCGATATTTTATGTGTGGCATCGATGCATCGTATCGTTAGACTTTTGATCGATGCATCGATCCATATCGATGTATTGTTACACCCCTATTGGCTATATACCTGAGATTTGCCGTATTCACACGTACACAATCAAAGATACTTTCATAGCCCCCATGGAATTGCATCTGTCTGAATTTAATTTAGTCACTTTACCTCAGTAGAGGTTTTGGCCACCATTAAAGACGCTAGTCGACCAACTTCACTTCTCTTGTAATGGCTTTGGAATAGCCAAGCCCGTGGTGTCCCACGTCACACTTATCTGAAATAACGCTAAACCAAAATAGACAAAGCAGACGCACCCGAATCTAGGTTGGTCAAACAGCATTTTGCTCTTCTAGACGGAAATAACTCGTCTTTGCAAACCAAGTACACTTGAATCTGTGTAGAATATTGGTCGTCACCAATCTGATCCAAAAATTGCGGTAACATACGAATCCGTTTCTAATTGGGAAAATAATTGTAGAGCAATTCAGAATTAATTCAAACGTAACCATTTATAAATGTAGGCATAACAGCTCCCATAGAATGGAGAGGTACAGTGTGCGTTCTCTAAAGCTTTGAATATGAAAGGGTTTTTGTTTCAGGATTAATGAGATGCGTGTTTGTTGTTTCTCTTTGTAGATTTCAAATGCACTGTGAAAACACATTGTAGCCACATGGCAATCCTATGCTCCTGTACAAGGAGGCAAACAAATTTCTCATAGACACGTTTACACAGTATACACAAGATACATGGCCTAGAATGCATGGCATCTACAGCCTTTAACCTAAGTGCTACATCCAACACTTACAGTTAAGCAATCATGTGTTTCAAAGAATAAACTTAACTAGCCTATGTGTACATATAGTAGCACAAACAACCATAAGGTGTGTTCTATGAGCACAATGTGTTAAGCACAATTACAAATCTAAAAATACAAACAGAATTATTGCATGCTTTTTAGTCCCATATCCTGTTAATCGTTTTTGGAAGACCCTGGTCATAACATTTAGCTTAGCCTTGGAATCTGATGCATGGACATAGCATTTCTTAGCCCTGCGGTCTGATTTTTAACCTGTGCATAATGTAATCCTGTTTTTTCCCAAATTTGCTTTTCATAAACAAATGCATCGACTTGCCTTTTTATATAAAATCACATGTTTTCCGATTGTTTACAAACTTAGAATTTTCTTTCTGTTGTTTGCTCATTTTCTCCACGTGTTGCTCGTTTTTAACAAGGCCAATGAAACAATGGAGAAAACATGCTGACTTTAAAACTTTACGGCTCTAATTTACAGCTCTTCATCGAGTACCACAATATAATTTGGAAGATGTTTTCCAATTTAGGTTTCGTTTCTCGTTGCGTAGGCAAACAAGGGGATCTTTAAAATCTATAAGGGTTTTCATTCTTCAACATTTCTAAAAAGGCAAAAAGAATTGACTTACCACACGGCGGAAGAAAGAGAAGATGTTCAAACCTCAAGTTGATTTTAAAATCCCAAAACTTTGCTGGATAGGACGTTGCTCGCTTGTGATGCGAGATCACGTCGCCGGGGCTCACCAATTTGTAAGTCGCGCTCGATCAGGCCAATGGGGGTCGTCTGATCAGCACGGAAGGGCTCTGCGTGTTATTGTCTTTTCTCGCGGCAAAGTATTTTTGGTTACAGTTTTTCTCAATTGCTAAAACACTAAACCCTATTGTCTGAACCAAATGCTCAGTTGCCTGAACCCACTGATTGAATCAATCACTCTTTTGGCAAAACCATAAGCACTTTTCACCTGGTTAGACACAACTTGCCAACACATTTTCATTGTGATGCACCCGTGCTGCATAATGGTGAGCACAGGTGACAAAAGTCAAACACAATTAAAGCACAGGTGTCACCACTTGAACACAACAACTCAAAATTGATCACACTTGTGGCTAATGATGTGAGGGAACATATACAGTAAGCCAGTTCAGAGAGCACTGGTTTGTGAGGCCCTACAATGGATAGAAATCTGAGAGGAAGAGTTCGTGTGAGAGGTGGTCGAGGTGGTCAGCGAAGACAAAGAACAGTAATATCTGATGAAATCAGAGCTACTGTGATTGACCATGTTCTTGTCCATGGTATGAGCATGAGGGAGGCTGGCCAAAGGGTACAACCAAACATCAGTAGATTCACTGTGTCCGCCATAATCCGACGATTTAGAGAAGAGAACAGGTAATTACCTTTTTTTGACATTATAGTACAGTATGTAAATGTTGACAGCAATTACTGTATGACATACTATATACTGTTCCACAGTATACTGTAAGTAAATATATGTTTCAGTACATCACTGTACCAATGTACTGTAGTATTGTAATGGAGGGTTGGTCTAACTGTTTGTAGGCCTAGTATTCCATGTATATTTTTTGTAACTCCATGTTCTCTTTTTGTAGAATTGAAATAATAATAATAATAATAATACATTTTATTTGAGGCGCCTTTCTAGGCACTCAAGGACACCGTACAGAAATGCAAAACATTTAAAAGCAGCAAAGCCAAAACAATAGAACATTAAAACAAGATAAAAGCAAAATTTAAATCACAAGTGGTAGGCAGTTTTAAACAGATGCGTTTTGAGTTGTGATTTAAAATGAGAGAATGAATCGATGTTTCTAAGGTGAGGTGGTAAAGAGTTCCAGAGGCGGGGGCAGAGCGGCTGAATGCTCTGCTCCCCATTGTGGTGAGACGAGCAGGCGGGACAGACAGGTGTATGGAGGAAGAGGATCTAAGGGAGCGGGTGGAAGTTGGACCGTGCAGGAGATCAGATAGGTATGAAGGGGCAAGGTTGTGGATGGCCTTGAATGTAAACAGAAGGATTTTGAATTGGATACGGGACAGGACCGGGAGCCAGTGAAGCTGTTGGAGAACAGGAGTGATGTGGTGGATGGAGGGTGTTCGGGTTATGATGCGGGCAGCTGAATTCTGGACCAGTTGAAGTTTATGTAGGTATTTGTGAGGGAGGCCGAAAAGCAGAGAGTTGCAATAGTCCAAACGGGAGGTGACTAGACTGTGAACAAGAATGGCGGCAGTGTGGGGGGTAAGGGAGGGGCGAAGGCGATTGATATTACGTAGATGGAAATAGGCAGACCGGGTAATGTTATTGATATGGGACTGAAAGGATAAAGTGCCGTCGAGGATGACTCCCAGACTCTTAACCTGGGGGGAAGGTGAGACGGAGGAATTGTCAATAATGAGAGAAAAGCTGTCAGTTTTGAATAAAGTGGATTTACTTCCAATGAGAAGGATCTCAGTTTTATCACTGTTTAATTTGAGGAAATTATTTGTAAACCAGGTTTTTATTTCCGAGACACAGTCAGTGAGTGAGGTAGGGGGGAGAGAGGACGATGGCTTGGTAGAGCTGGGTGTCATCGGCATAGTAATGGAATTGAATATTAAATTTGCGGAAGATATTGCCCAGGGGAAGGAGATAAATGATGAAAAGTAAGGGCCCCAGGACAGAGCCCTGGGGCACACCTGAAGTGACAGGGGAGGGAGAGGATTTAAAAGACTTAAGTTGAATAAACTGAGTACGACCAGAGAGATAGGATGTGAACCAGTCTAACGGAGTGTGAGTGATGCCAATAGAGGATAACCGGTTGAGGAGAACAGAGTGACAGATGGTATCAAAGGCGGCACTCAGGTCAAGGAGGATGAGAATGGTAAGTAGTCCAGAATCAGCTGCCACAAGGAGGTCATTGGTGATTTTAATAAGTGCTGTTTCAGTGCTATGAAGGGGACGGAAGCCAGACTGGAACTGTTCATACAGGTTATTATCAGAGAGATGAAGATGGAGTTGAGAGGCAACTGTTTTTTCTAGAATTTTGGAAATGAATGGTAAATTGGATATAGGACGGAAGTTATTTAAGTTAGAGGGGTCTGCGCCAAGTTTTTTCAGAATTGGGGTAATGGCGGCTGTTTTGAATGATGAAGGAACAGTTCCAGTGGTGAGAGAGGAATGGATGATAGCAGAGATGAGGGGAACCAGGGAGGGAAGGCAGGCTTTAACAAGTTGTGTGGGAATGGGATCAAGTTGACAGGTTGAAGGCTTCGATTTCCTGATGAGTTCTATAATTTCTGAGGTAGTGGGAAGCTGGAAGGAGGAGAATGGATGTATGAATGGGTGAGAGTCGGCAGAGGTACTAAAGTGAGGAGTAGATCCAAGATGCTGGTGGATGTTTTTAATTTTTTCAGTGAAAAATGAAATGAGAGAGTTGCAGAAAGATGTTGTGTACAGGTGATGGGGGAGAAAGTCCTTGGGTTGGGTGATATTGTTAAGTAGGGAGAACAATGACTTGGAGTTTCCTTTATTTTCAGTGATTATACTTGAATAGTAGTGGGTTTTGGTTTTAGAAATAGAGTCCTTGTAACATAAGATGTGGTTATTGTACATTTCTTTGTGAATAGTGAGACCAGTTTTCTTGTAGAGACGTTCAAGTTGCCGAGCTTTGGCTTTCATGAGACGAAGGTCGGGGGTGAACCAAGGGGCGGAGACGGAAAAGGAAACAGATCTATTTTTTAACGGAGCAAGGGAATTAAGAATGTTAAGGAGTCCAGTGTTGTAGTGAGAGACCAGAGCATCGGGGGTGGATAGGTTGTGAGTATCAGGAAAACAGAAGGAGTAAATACTTGAAGTGAGAGTGGCAAGATTAATGTTCTTTATATTCCGAAATGAAATAAGACGGGATATTTTAGAAAAGGAGAGAGTGAGTTTCAATGTAAATGAGAGGAGAAAATGGTCAGATATGGGGAGTTCAACGGCTGTAAGGTCAGAAGGGGTGACACCAGAACAACAGATTAAATCCAGAGTATGTCCTTTGTTGTGTGTTGGGAAAGTAGTAAATTGTTGGCATCCAAAACTTTCTAAGCAGGAGGTGAAGTCTTTAGTAAGAGGCAGATTGACATTGTCCATGTGGATATTAAAATCGCCCAGCAGTAATATATTTGGTGAAAGGGAAGATAAGTGAGTGAGAAAAGCAGTAAAATCATTTAAAAATTCACTCTTTAGTTTAGGAGGGCGGTAAACAGTTGCAATTATGGTTGGGGTGGGACCAGATAACTTGCAGACAGCAGATTCGAATGTGCTGTAGACAGGTGCAGACACCGGCGAGATTTTCCACTTCTCGCGATACATTATCGCGATACCCCCCCCTCGGCCGGAGCCGCGGGGTTTACAGATGTAAACAAACCCACTAGGAGTGGATTCATTGAGCTGGGAAAAGTCGTTGGGCTGTTGCCATGTCTCGGTTAAACAGAGAAAGTCTAGCTTACGGTCGGAGATGAGGTCCTGGATGAGATGTCCCTTGCCTGTCAATGAGCGGATGTTGAGCAGAGCGAAGTTGAGTGCGGTGTTGTCACAGCTGGTGGTGGTGGTAGCCGACCGAGCTAGGCGGGCTAACACGCTGTGGTCGACAGCCCGGTTGGTGATGCGTGGTGGGCGACGAGAGCTGGACCATATAGTCTTTATAACTGTAGAGCTGTTGTGTTGAAAATTCCGGCGGGACCCTCGGTGGATATATCTCGGACGAGGCTGGAACGCGATGTCCGGATGAAGATGGAGAGCCTCAGGCGCAGGTCCAGGCAGTTGAGAGCGCAGCCGGAGCAGGTCAGCGGCCGAAAACTGAAGTAGACCCGTCACTAGCAGGTGAGCAGGCAGTAGAAAGAGCCAAACACAGACAAACAAGATGTATGTCCTAGCGGCCCACGTTATAGACACAAGATGTGGCTCAGACCAGAACGGTGGGTTAACTGTGAAGGCTCAGACAACAGTAGTGCAGTGAAATCCAAAAAAAAGTTATGAAGCCATAAGATGAGTCCGACAATTAGAAGATACAAGTTTTACCGGCGAGCAGCGGCAGCAGGTTGCGCCAGCGTTCACTCGCACATAATGTTAACTGCCACATGGGGGTGGGAGGACAGGTATGTTCTCCCCACACCAAGAGACCCTAATTGTTGATATGGTCCGTGAGAACAATGCCATTAAACTGAGTGAAATTCAGCAGAAGATCATTGAGGACCATGTAAATTGAGGGTATCAGCAGTGTCAGCCTCTCTAGTGTTGATCGTGTCCTCAAGCGCAACAGACTGCGCATGAAACCGCTATACAGAGTGCCCTTTGATCGCAACTCAGACAGAGTCAAAGAGCAAAGATTCCAGTATGTACAGGTTGGCATATATCCAGACACATTCAATGTTGATTACTCTAAATAGTGATTTACTGTAGTGGCCTAAATCACTTTTTCCGTATCACTTACAAAACTATATTTCTACAGAGGGTTTTTCAACTGGATGCAATGGAATGACCCCATGAATACATCTACATGGATGAAGCTGGGTTTAATCTCACCAAAAGGAGAAGGAGAGGCCGTAATGTGATTGGCCATCAGGCCATTGTTGGTGTTCCTGGACAGCGTGGTGGCAATGTCACAATATGTGCTGCCATCAGCAATCATCGGGTTGTCCACCATCATGCCAACCTGGGGCCCTACAACACTCACCAGCTCCTCATTTCCCTCAATCACATGCGAGATGCTCTGTTAGGGCAGCAGGATGAGCATCCCATCTATGTTGTTGTTTGAGACAATGTGAGTTTTCACAGAGCCCTCCAGGTTAGAGAGTAGTTCAATATGAACCAAGGTTTTATCAATCTTTGGCTTCCACCATACTCCCCTTTTCTAAACCCTATTGAGGAATTCTTCTCCTCATGGCGGTGGAAGGTATATGAACGCCAACCTTACACCAGGGTAAATATCCTGCAAGCCATGGGACTTGCCTGTGGTGACATAGGTGTGGAGGCATGCCAAGCCTGAATACGGCATGCCAGGGTTTTTTTTTCCCCGTTGCCTGGCCAGACAAAATGTGGCCTGTGATGTGGATTAAGTCCTGTGGCCTGACCCAGTACGGAGACATGATGCTGTGGCTGAGTAATGCACTTATTTGTATATTTTTGTACTTTATTTTTACATGGGCTTACTGTACACAAGTGGCAAACACATAAGATTTCTGTTTGTTTTTACAAGTGCTACGTGTAAATGCACAAGATTTCTGTTTTGTCTTTTTGTAAAAGTGCTAAATGCACAGTTTTTTTTTTTTTTTTTTTTTTTTTGCAACATGCATTTAGCCTACAGTGAACAATAAACATTTATTTCTCCAGCTTCATGTCCTGAGCATTGTGTTTTCTATTTTTCTACGTAGTGTTTAGTGACTGTTCAGTAGTGTTTTTAATTTTGATTGACTCGGGGCTCAATTTGACAACATAGTTCAGTTTTGAGCACAGATTAAACTGTTTTGAGGTGAAAGTTTGGTTTTGCAAGAAGAGTCTGAGGTTTTGTGAATGTAGCTTGAAAATTGGGTTTTGTGTTCACAGTTTAGAGAAAAGGAGAGCAGCTTTCAAGAAATGTGTCTTAGCAATCGAGAAAAACTGCACAGCAAAATCCCCAGTGTACATATGTACACTCTTGGTGTACATATAGGTCCAACTACAGGGTGTGTAAAATGAACACTGAAGCAGTGTTGAAGTTAATGAGATAATTAAGTGATGATTGGCCATTAGTGGTGACACCTAATGTTAATAAGAAGAATCATTGAAGGAAAGAGAAACAACAAGAACAGAAAAAAGAGAAACACAAGAAATACTGACTTCGAGCCATTACACATTATTGTACTTAGTATTACCAGTGTATTTCTGTCATACATCTACACACATTCTTATTTATATTGAACAGAAGTTTAGATGGTAATGCTTTATGGAATGTTTCGTTTCATGTCACCATTATGGCGATCAGTGTTTGCTTTAGTTGGGCTCTGGACTCTTTGCTTTTTAACATTAATTTTTCTCTGGCTGCTCCAACTCTGTGTTTATAAAGCACATGTGTTACTGCAAGAGAAACCATGACATGGGCTGTGTTTCCCGAAAGCATCGAAAGCCTGATTTGATCATTCAGACCTTTTGTTGCTATCGTACTATGATCAAGTTAGGCTTAAAATGCTTTTGGGAATCACAGCCCAGGTCGTGATGGTTATGTTTAAATTATGAAATTACACTCCTGTAGTGTCCTGATTCACTCAACCAGCATTAGAAATGGATTATACAAAGGTTCGATTCATTACAGTAGCTAATTCCAGCAATGCTTTAATAATCTGTAGGTTTTAAAATCCCACACAGATATCAATAATCTACATATGAATCTCAACAATGGTGACAATCACATGAAAGATTCATACTGCAGTGCATGATGGGAGCCACCAATCAAAATGCATCCATGGCTCCCATCATGCATTGCAGTATGAATAAATTATACAGCTGAATTGTCCTGTAATTTTCATTGTTTTTCCTGTTTGCGTGTTTTTTTTTTTTTTTTTTTTTGCTATTGTTTTGTTATGACTTTAGTAGCTTGTTTTGTGATGTTTAGAGTTGATCTGTGTGTCACTAGTTTGTTTATTGTCACCATTGTTGTGATTCATATGCTGATTCTTGATGTTTGTCTGTCTAAACACAAGAGCTCCAGTGCTCAAAGATTTTTCAAAAATGTTCATATTGCTGTTGGATCTCAAACTGTAGAATCTCAGGGCTACAATCACCAATACTAAAACTCAACATCAATCATATAGTCAAAGATTCAGACTCTGTATGATATCAGTGGATCAAGTCATTACGTGATGATATTGTCATCATCACAATATATTGTTAGCAGGTTTTCTCGTGCAATAACAAATGTGCTTTATAAACACAATGTTGGAGCAGCCAGAGAAAAACTAACAATAAAAAAAAAATGAAAAGGTTCAAGAGCCCAACTAAAACAAACACTGACCACCATAATGGTGGCTTGAAATGAAAATTTCCATGAAACATTGCCGTCTAAACTTCTGTTGATTCTCAATAACTTTTGTAGATGTATGACAGAAATAAAGTCACACTGGTAATAATAAGTGCAATAATGTGTAAAGGCTCGAAGTCAGTAGTTATTGTGTTTCTCTTTTTTTCCCTTCTTGTTGTTTCTCTTTCCTTCAATGATTCTGCTTATTAACATCAGGTGTCACCACTAATGGCCAATCATCACTTAATTAATCACTTAATTATGTCATTAACTTCAACACTGCTTCAGTGTTCATTTTTAACACCCTGTAGTTGGACCTACAGGTCCTTCTCAAAAAATTAGCATATTGTGATAAAGTTCATTATTTTCCATAATGTAATGATAAAAATTTAACTTTCATATATTTTAGATTCATTGCACACCAACTGAAATATTTCAGGTCTTTTATTGTTTTAATACTGATGATTTTGGCATATAGCTCATGAAGACCCAAAATTCGTATCTCAAAAAATTAGCATATTTCATCCGACCAATAAAAGGAGTTTTTTTAATACAAAAAAAGTCAACCTTCAAATAATTATGTTCAGTTATGCACTCAATACTTGGTCGGGAATCCTTTTGCAGAAATGACTGCTTCAATGCGGCGTGGCATGGAGGCAATCAGCCTGTGGCACTGCTGAGGTGTTATTGAGGCCCAGGATGCTTCGATAGCGGCCTTAAGCTCATCCAGAGTGTTGGGTCTTGCGTCTCTCAACTTTCTCTTCACAATATCCCACAGATTCTCTATGGGGTTCAGGTCAGGAGAGTTGGCAGGCCAATTGAGCACAGTAATACCATGGTCAGTAAACCATTTACCAGTGGTTTTGGCACTGTGAGCAGGTGCCAGGTCGTGCTGAAAAATGAAATCTTCATCTCCATAAAGCTTTTCAGCAGATGGAAGCATGAAGTGCTCCAAAATCTCCTGATAGCTAGCTGCATTGACCCTGCCCTTGATAAAACACAGTGGACCAACACCAGCAGCTGACATGGCACCCCAGACCATCACTGACTGTGGGTACTTGACACTGGACTAAAGGCATTTTGCCATTTCCTTCTCCCCAGTCTTCCTCCAGACTCTGGCACCGTGATTTCCGAATGACATGCAAAATTTGCTTTCATCCGAAAAAAGTACTTTGGATCACTGAGCAACAGTCCAGTGCTGCTTCTCTGTAGCCCAGGTCAGGCGCTTCTGCCGCTGTTTCTGGTTCAAAAGTGGCTTGACCTGGGGAATGCGGCACCTGTAGCCCATTTCCTGCACACGCCTGTGCACGGTGGCTCTGGATGTTTCTACTCCAGACTCAGTCCACTGCTTCCGCAGGTCCCCCAAGGTCTGGAATCGGTCCTTCTCCACAATCTTCCTCAGGGTCCGGTCACCTCTTCTCGTTGTGCAGCGTTTTTTGCCACACTTTTTCCTTCCCACAGACTTCCCACTGAGGTGCCTTGATACAGCACTCTAGGAACAGCCTATTTGTTCAGAAATTTCTTTCTGTGTCTTACCCTCTTGCTTGAGGGTGTCAATGATGGCCTTCTGGACAGCAGTCAGGTCGGCAGTCTTACCCATGATTGCGGTTTTGAGTAATGAAACAGGCTGGGAGTTTTTAAAAGCCTCAGGAATCTTTTGCAGGTGTTTAGAGTTAATTAGTTGATTCAAATGATTAGGTTAATAGCTCGTTTAGAGACCCTTTTCATGATATGCTAATTTTTTGAGATAGGAATTTTGGGTTTTCATGAGCTGTATGCCAAAATCATCAGTATTAAAACAATAAAAGACCTGAAATATTTCAGTTGGTGTGCAATGAATCTAAAATATATGAAAGTTTAATTTTTATCATTACATTATGGAAAATAATGAACTTTATCACAATATGCTAATTTTTTGAGAAGGACCTGTATATGTACACCAGGAGTGTTAATTTAACACTGGGAATTTTGCTGTGTGTCATATGTATTTACTCTTTATTTCATCTGACTCCATAAATGAAAAGGGTTTAATGATATCTGTGCATCATTAAATGTGAGCGAATGTTTTACTATTCTTTTAAACTCTTGAATGAAAATAATGTCAAAGTCAATTAGAATAATCAAATATCACAATTTAATATGTCAGGTAAATGTATCATTACAATTTCATAATCAATTCAAATATAATCAATGCAAAACATCAAATGCTCTAGAACAAAGAGGAAAAATCTTTACCCGACAAGAAATAGTGAGGCCGAGAGACTCGGCTCTCGACCTCACGGGCTGATCTGGATATAGAAAAAGAGCCCCGAGCTCTCGTTGCGTTTCATTATATACCCAGACCTCATTTCAAATCTAAACACAATTCACAGTGGAAATTTACCTGTAAGTCACCATTTGCTAGCAGTGGAAAATTTGCATTCAGTCAAATGGTCAGAAGGTGTTAACTCAAAGACACACCCTCCAGTGTGGAAGATATTTCTAAACTTCTTAAGAACTTTATTACCTTTTGGTTTACTTCTTTGGGAATGAGACATTTGTACCAGTCGCACTGAGACATTTCAAATAATATCAAACATGCATAAAACTCGATGATAATCATTCACATTAAACCATTTAGATTTTTGAGTGAGTTTGGGGTCGAGGGAAAGATATGTAAATTAGAATGATTCTGAAGTGAGACTTGCGTCTCGAATGGTGGACATGAGGGGGACCAAATAGTAATTTACTTTGTTCTCTCAGAAAGGAGGCTTCTCCTACATTCTTACAATTTTCCAGTCTTACATATGTTACAAAATAGTATAAAAAGAAACTGATATCATGGAAGCAGTTACTAAAAAGAAAATCACGGTAGCAGACTGTTTAAAAGTCAGGAACCTTAATCAAAAATTAATAATAAGAGTGATGATTCCATAAAATAATACAATTAAAAACATGAGAAGACGGGATGAACCCTATTTCTCACAAAAACCTTTCCTCTTCTCAGAGCATGGGAGATCATTCCAGTTCAGGATGGAGTCTGAAGGCATCCGTTCAACACAGTCCTCGCCTCCATCTGCATTATTTGGCTCACCTTTATTCCAAAACCTGAATAAAAGTGTAAGCTTATTACAGAAGCTAAAGCAAAAGTGAAAGTGCAAAGAAGTAAAATAGAGAAGGGTTTTTTTTTTTTTTCTAAAAAATAAAAATACAATTTTGGCCACATTTTTACAGTAACTTATACCGTAGAAAAAAAAAGCATTCTGGGTGATATAAGTTGCCTACAGGAACATACTGTGAATTAACAGCGCTCAAAGTCAACACTCAGAGACTGTGTTCCAAATTACACCCTATACCCTCATTCACTTTTCTCTACATTAGTTCACTAATATACTGTAGTCCACTTGACTGAGTGAATAAAAACAAGTGAGTTAATTCAGAGACTGATGAACACCTGCTGTTAACAAGCAGAATCACTGAAGGAAAGAGGAACAAGAAGAACAGAAAAAAAGACGAAATCAACTTAAGACAGAGGAGTATAGTCCAGGGGTCAGAAAGTAGAAGTCCTGCCATGTGTTTATTCCACCCATGAACTGATTGACAGTTGATTTCAGCTGATTTCTGTCTCCTGGCTGAAAAACTGCTAATTAGCAAATCCAGGTGATTGGAACAAAATACTGAGGAGAACTTTTACTTTCTGAACCTGGACTTTACATCTCTGAAGAGAACAGAAAAAGAGACGAGCAGAAACACAAGAACTACAACTGACTTCAGACACAGTCTTAGATGAAATCAACTGAAGAGAAAAGAAGACATTTAATCTCTGAAGATCTCAGCAGAGGAGGATTAAACAACTCCACAAACAGCATTACCAGCTTCACTTATTACTAACCAGACTGACTTTATTTCTGTCAGACGTCTACAGAAGTTTTATTGAGAATTAACAGATGTTTAACTCTGTTTCATTTGAAATCACCATAACAGTGATTAGTGTTTCCATTAGTTGGGCTCTTAACTCTTAATGTATATTTTCTCTTTTTTTACTGCTATGACAGCGTGTTTTTAAACACATTTACAGCATAAAAGAAAGCTAAAGTGAAATGAGATCAGGTGACGATGGTTACCTGTTGATGTTCTTATAATCATCCTGAAATAGATTGTTCCATTAATATTTTCACATCACAAACCCTGTTACTACAGCATGAGATCCAGCAATATTATAATCAGGTAAATCTTAAAACAAACATGACCTCAAAAAACAAGCCTTACAATGACACACACAGATATCAACAATCAGCACATGAATCTCAATAATGATGACAATCAAAAATATTTAGATCAATTCACAACATCACTGAGAATCTAACAAAAACATCAGCAAAAAATAAAAGCAAATATTTAGATTTAAACAAAATAATAGGACAATTCAGCTGCATAATTTATTCATGGTGCAATGTATGCTGGGAGTTTTGTACTATGCTGGTACCCACCATGCATTGTAGCAAGGTACTTTTGATTGTCACCATTGTTGAGATTCATACACTTATTGTTGATGTCTGTGTTTGTCATGATAGATTAGATTTTCGTGTTCATGTTTGTTGAAGTCTTCTACTTGATTATTATAATATTGCTGGATCTCATGCTGCAGTAACACAGGATTTTTGATATGAATATAGTAATGGTTCAACACAATTTCTAGATTCAAAAGACATCAGTGAATCAGGCTATTTCATGATGATTATTAAACCATCAACAGGTAAACATCTTCACCTGATCTCACAAGTTTCTTTGCTGCTGTTTCTTTGTTTCTTTGCAAAAAGCAAAAACTATAGCAAAAAGCTGAAAGAAAAACGGATCAGATGACAATGGATGTGTGTTAATAAGTCACATTCATCATCTAGTGGCCTGATTCACTGATTTCATTTATTGTTTAATGTTTTTTTTGTGGGTGATGTTTTGTATTTTTGATTGTCGTATCATTGTGATTTTACAGATTAGAGTTTTAACAACCAGAAAATATGAAGGATTTAAAAAAAAGCTACTGCCCGAAGCTTTTTGAACGGCTAGATCTTCTATTTCTTCTTCTTCTTCTTCGGGGTTTTATGGCAGTTGGCATCCAAAGTGTTGCATTACCGCCACCTACTGAATTAAATAGTTTTCCCAGTGCAGTATATTTACAGTGATCACCCTAAAGTTCACTGCCCATTCTATATGTCAGACTCAATGGTCTGAGATGGTATAAATTCTTCCCTCAGCGTATTATCTAGTTCTTCTCCTGATATGTCCATAATGTCCAAGAATCTTCTCGCCGCATCCAACACCATCTTGATCCTCTCTGATTTGCCTTTAATTTCCACACCACAATTGACCACCATAGCAATAAATGCTAGAAATCGCTTCTTGTCCACGCAAATAACGTTATTCTGATCATCTCCCTTCTTTTCCGGCTCCTGTTCTGTTTGCACTACTGCTCGTTCCTTTCTTTCCAGTCTCTTGGTAGCTTCTGCGTATGTTAGCCCTTCTTCTGCTCTGATTTTACTCACTTTTACCTGTATAATTTTTTCAGGACATTGCGTTGACCCCGCATGATGATTTCCCGAACAGTGAATGCATTTTACTTGTTCATCTTCACACTCCCCTCTTTCACAAGTATTTTTCCCACATCTCCCACATCTCCTGACTCCTCTACACACTGCAGCCACATGGCCATACTCCTGACAGCAAAAGCACCTTAATGGAGCTCTTTCATAAGACCTCACCCTGTAGCATATGTAGTCTAAGAATATCGTCTCTGGCAAATCTCCCACAAAAGTCAGACACACAGAAGTACTTTGTTCCCTTTCTCCTTGACGGAATCTTGTCAGTCTTCTTGTCTCACAAACTCCTTCAATGGCCCGAAACTCCTCGTCTTCCACTGACAGCGGTACGCCACTTACTACTCCTTTCTTTTTGTATTCTGTCCCGAGTGGGAAGCATTTCACAACACTGTAATCTTCATACACCTTAGTCCTTAGAGCTTGTTCTCTCTGACTCCTTGACACGCAGTCAATAATAACCATCCCACTCCTTGTTATTTGAATGGACCGAACATCTCCGATTTGCTTTCCAATGAATCGTCCAACCTCGTGCGAATCCTTGAAGATCCCGTCGCTTCTTGTTACTGCTATCATACCTACTTGATATCTCTCAACAGTTCTTGAATGGCTAGATCAGCCAGACACACACAGATATCGAGAATCAGCGTATGAATCTCTACAATGGTGACAATCAAAAGTTTCAAAAAATGTTCATGACTCCCAGCATGCATTGGGGCATTAATACATTATGCAGCTGAATAATCTGGTCATTTTCTTTATTTTTTACTTTTTGTTTTTATTTTTGCTGTTGGTTTTGTGTTGACTCTAAGTAGTGTGTTTTGTGATGTTCAGAGTTGATATCTTTTTTGTTGATTGTCACCATTGTTGAAATTCATTGGCTGTTTCTTGATGTCTGTGTGTGTCTATAATAAGCTGTAGTAGGGCTGCACGATTAATCGCACGATATTGTTATGCGCATCTAATCAGTAAAGCCGGTTCCTTGATTAGTAGTAAATCACATTCACTTGCTTTCAGATGGAGCGGCCTTTACTACAAAGAGCCGTAGTTAACTGACAAGCTGAGCAAAATCGCGTTCAAATCGAGGCCATATCGCCAACGATAATTAATGCGATATGGCTCAGCTTGTCAGTTAACTACGGCTCTTTGTACACAGCAAAAACTCCAGTGTTAAATTAACACTCCTGGGAGTGTATATGAGTTCACACTCAAGAGTGTTGAAGTTAATGAGATAATTAAGTGATTAATTTAGTGATGATTGAGCATTATTGAAGACACCTGAAGAATCACTGAAGGAGAAAATCTCAAATTGTAAGCCACCGTTATGGCGATCATTGTTTACTTTAGTTGGGCTGCAGACCTGGAGCCGGCAGATAGCCTATACGCCCCTGACAGTTTTACGCCCCTGTTGTTCCTGATGCGTCCAGTAGGGGGAGGCTGTACAGCGACACGAATTGAGTTATGTTAGTAAATAATCTTTTCTTTTTTTTTTTAATTAATACATTTATGTATTTTGTATTGCAAATGAAAGGATACAAGACATTAACAGTGAGAAAGAGAAAAAAATAACAAGGGGGACATCAAAAGAGATTGATAGGCTACACAAATCAATACAATTTTACATTTTGTCAATATAAAAAATTAAAGGTTCTGTACAACAGACTCAATGATATTATTTATTTTAGAAACCTTTGAGTTTAAAGGTTTTGATATTTTCTTAAAAGAAGAAAAAAGGGACTTTATATCAGAGGAGAATATTCTTAAATCAGGATCATTGAATGGTTCTGTCTTTATGAAGATGAATCTTGCCTAGGATTTTTATCGTCAGAATGAAAATCTGAAAAAAAATTATAGATTCTGTCATTTGTATGTTAAATAATCTGCTAAAGTTATTGTTGTTCAGCAATGATGCAACATTTATCATTTATAAACGATTAGCTTGGTAGGTAGATATCAATTCATTTCTATATCAATGGATGGGTCTATAATTTATTTCGAGAGACAAAAAGTTATTGACGGTCAAGTTTATGTTCTATCTGGCTTAAACTTAGCTAACCACGTGTAGGTTTAGCTGCCCTAGTCTTCTTTTCTCACTTTAAAATTCATATTCTTTTGTTGCCTGTCTTTAGCTTACGTGAGATGGCCTCTTCTGGTAAGACCCTGTTTACTCCTTGCATTAAAACACACTCCACATGGTTTCTGGGGCAACATTACAGTAGATATTGGAAATATATGAACTTGTTTTTTTACAGTCTATGGTGTGAACACACAAAAGACACATTTATAATAGGCATATATGTATACATGTGTGTAAATCTCTCTCTAAGTAAAGAGTTGAACTGCACACTCACTCAAATATTTTGATTATTTCCAACATAATTTCTTTAAATAGCTTACTGGTCTGGACTAAAATGTAGGGTATGTGCACTTAATGTGAGTTTTATCATACTCTGTCTTTACCAAATTCTTTTTAACTTGCATCTCATAAAGGTGTGTGTTTGCTTTAGCAATAAGAAAATGAACATCTCTCTCTAAACTTATAAACACCCATCTTTTGTTTTTACGACTTACAAAATAAACAACTTACAGAGACATACATGGACATGGTTTTAATGTCATTTTCAATTTTCTCTGCACAGTCCATCATGGCCAAAAGAAATCAAAGTGGCTTGACACTTTTTTCACTATTGTTCCACCAACAAGTGCTTGTGCCGTTGTACTTTGAAGATCAGGAGCAAATTGATGCAATCCACACACACCTGACATCAATTATGCGCGCACGCACACACACACACACACACAATAAAATCACCATGGATGTCCTTTTAAAAAATAGTTAAAGAAGAGGGGCAAACCAGTCATCATAATTCATAAATGGTGTTAATAAAAAAAAATTCTGAACAACAATATTGTGTCTTTCTTTTAAATGGCCTTTGGAATTTTAGAAAAGGGATAAATTGTGTTTGTCTTCATAAAATGCTGTGTAGGACACTGTTTTGTAGCTGTATGACGACCAATAGAGAATAGTACTACAGCTAATCAAGGATCCATATGATTACATGGTACTGTATGTCTAATGGGCTAAATTTGGTTAATATCTAAATGTAGCTATAAATTCACAACAACATATTTCACTCAGTCTTCCATATAAACGAAGAAAAGGCCTATAACTGCAGTAGGTCATATACTTGTCATAACATAGTTGATCCAATTGTGTATTTTTAATTTCTCAATTCACAAAAACACACAGTCTTCTGTAGGCTGAGCGAAGAGAGTGAAGCCCAACTCAATAGCTACAGACATTTTAATCCGTGCAGATCTACACTGTAACGTTTATATTTAAATGAACAAAAAAACAAAAAAATTGTCTATGGACGGGTTATTAATGTGTAAGAGTCGATTTAATCATGTTATTTCGCAGTATGTCCCCCTACTGGACGCATCAGGAACAACAGGGGCGTAAAACTGTCAGGGGCGTAAAACTGCCAGGGGCGTATATCTGCCGGCTCCAGGTCTGCAGCCTCCCCATTTAGCATAAAAAATTCAGATCATAATTTATTCATATCGCAATGCATGATGGGAGCCATTAAAGAGTTGTGATTGGTGGCAGCCACTGCAACATGCTTTATTATTGTCACCATTGTTGAGATTCACAGGCTGATTATTCATGTCTGTGTTTCTAAATAAATTATTTGGAAGTGTTTTGATCAGAACAATGTTTATTAAATATTTTGGATTATAAGAAACATACCTATACTCATATGCTCTAAAATCACAAAGTTGTTGCCAATAAGTTAAACCAAACTATCTCAATAAGATTAATTTTCAGACCACAGTATGATTATGCCAGAACATAACCAACACTATCAGATCACACTTTTCTTTGTTCATTTGACTGTTATAATTAAATAAAGGCAGACAAAAAAATTTAAAGTGAATGTATAAAGGTTAAGAGCCCAACTAAAGCAAACACTTATCGCCATAACGGTTGCTTACAATTTGTGATTTTCTCCTTCAGTGATTCTGCTTGTTAACATCAGGTGTCTTCAATAATGCTCAAACATCACTAAATTAATCACTTAATTATCTCATTAACTTTAACACTCTTGAGTGTTAATTTAACACTGGAGTTTGTGCTGTAGAGTAAATGCCGCTCCATCTGAAAGCAGGTGAAGGCGATTTACTACTAATCAAGGAACCGGCTTTACAGACGAGATGCGCATAACAATATTGTGCGATATATCGCCCAGCCCTAGGTGGAAACCAGCTGCCAGTAGATTACTGTTATTTTACAGCACAATATTTGGCTTTCTTGAAGCTCAAACAGTTGAGCGTTGGTGCTTGCAACACCAACATGGGTCATGGGTTCGATTCCCAGGGAAAGCATGAACTGATAAGAATGTAATTGTGTACCTTGAAATGCAATGTAAGTCACTTTGGATAAAAGCGTCTGCCAAATGTAAATTTTTTACAGTATGTTTAAAATATATCCACCGTGGATTTATGTGAGTGTTTTATCACTTACCCTTGATTCAGTGTTGAATTATCCACCCATTTCATGATCCCCTCGTTCTCAATGTCAGACAAACCAATCCACACTCTCTCCTTGACTAATGAAGATATGAACTTCTGTATGTGAAAAAAAAAACAACATTGAATCAACATCACATTTTAGATCTTCATCTGGTATTATTTGACGGACAGAATGCAAAGACAATTACCAGCATTCAAAATGAATATTCAACAGCAAGAACATATAAAATATGAAAGACGTTTGTTATATCATTGTAGCATTTATTTGCCAAGCAGTGTTAAAACAAGAGACTCTGGTGTGACTTTTTAAATTACTGTTGGTTGGTTGTTTGTACATATGACAAAATATATTTAAGTATGTTCACTCACAACAGAATTACCGTAAACTACAGTAGATATGTTTGCCACTGAACTCACCTGCTTCTCTTCAGTGTTGATAATGACCAGATCAGCTCCTCGATCTCTGCAGTATTTCCTGCTCTCAGACCAGCTCTTCAACTCACTGGATATGAAAAACCTGTCCGTTCCTTTCAATAAACATAAACAATTACATTTATTAATTGTGTTGTAAAGTGAAAATATACATATAAATCCATTTGTACTGACATAGTTCATATAACTTACTTAGTTCAGTCTCTAACTCCAGTTTCTTCTGACTCAAAGAGTCAAAACTTCTCTGTAACTGACTTTTCTCAGCACTGAGATCATTGACTCTGGTCTCTAACTCCAGTTTCTTCTGACTCAAAGCATCAAAACTTCTCTGTAACTGACTTTTCTCAGCACTGAGATCATTGACTCTGGTCTCTAACTCCAGTTTCTTCTGACTCAAAGAGTCAAAACTTCTCTGTAACTGACTTTTCTCAGCACTGAGATCATTGACTCTGGTCTCTAGCTCCAGTTTCTTCTGACTCAAAGCATCAAAACTTCCCTGTAACTGACTTTTCTCAACACTGAGATCATTGACTCTGGTCTCTAGCTCCAGTTTCTTCTGACTCAAAGCATCAAAACTTCTCTGTAACTGACTTTTCTCAGCACTGAGATCATTGACTCTGGTCTCTAACTCCAGTTTCTTCTGACTCAAAGAGTCAAAACTTCTCTGTAACTGACTTTTCTCAGCACTGAGATCATTGACTCTGGTCTCCAGCTCCAGTTTCTTCTGACTCAAAGAGTCAAAACTTCTCTGTAACTGACTTTTCTCAACACTGAGATCATTGACTCTGGTCTCCAGCTCCAGTTTCTTCTGACTCAAAGAGTCAAAACTTCTCTGTAACTGACCTTTCTCAGCACTGAGATCATTGACTCTGGTCTCCAGCTCCAGTTTCTTCTGACTCAAAGAGTCAAAACTTCTCTGTAACTGACTTTTCTCAACACTGAGATCATTGACTCTGTTCTCCAGCTCCAGTTTCTTCTGACTCAAAGAGTCAAAACTTCTCTGTAACTGACTTTTCTCAGCAGTGAGATCATTGACTCTGGTCTCCAGCTCCAGTTTCTTCTGACTCAAAGACTCAAAACTTCTCTGTAACTGACTTTTCTCAGCACTGAGATCATTGACTCTGGTCTCCAGCTCCAGTTTCTTCTGACTCAAAGAGTCAAAACTTCCTTGTAACTGACTTTTCTCAGCAGTGAGATCATTGACTCTGGTCTCTAACTCCAGTTTCTTCTGATTCAAAGAGCTGACGTTTTTCTTCAGTTGGTCTTTTTCAGTCATTAGATCAGTGTTCTTGTCCTGTAAGCTAGTCTGATTGAACTCTTCAACTGTGTTCTTGTAACTCTTTAACAGGTCTCTCTCTGCTGTGATGGTAATATACAGTGTGATGAAGACCAGCAGAAGAACAAAAATGAGCCCGAGACACACTGTCATCAACACCAAACACCTGCTTCGTCCTGACAAAAAGAGACAAAACACACACATATCATTTAACAACCAATTCATATTATTAGAAATATAGTCAAGTCAAGTCACCTTCATTTATTTAGCGCTTTTAACAATATGGACTGTTTTAAAGCAGCTTTACAGTGCTAATAGGAAATTAAAGTAACAGAGATTGTTTTGGCTTTACAGCAGCTCTATAATAAAGTTATTGTCCAGCTAAAGATAGTTTTGATTGATTCACTTCCGTCGCAACAATCATTAGTTATTAACTTAGGGGCCGCTAACACGCTCTTCCTTGTGAAGGCCACCTTACCTTTACCTCTGTACTGGTAAAACGTTGTCGGGATAATTACGATTCACGTGGCTACGCGGAAGCGATAAAAAATTATCAGAGCCAGCAGGCACTGTTTTATGCAAATGAGCGGCCGGTTTTCTGTTAGAACGGTGCACTGAAACAAATGATATGTTGGCTTTAATTAACTTTTTTATGTCAACAGGTCCCACATAACTGGGTTACGTTAAACAAACATAATTTGTTCATGTAACGTCAACATCATGGAATGAAGTCATTTTAAGCGACCCAATTAAACTCTGAGCAGAGTGTTAAATGAAAACTGAAGCAGTGTTAAAGTTAATGAGACAATTAAGTGAATAATTGAGTGACGATTGAGCATTATTGAAGACACCTTATGGTAAGAAGAAGAATCACTGAAGGAGAAAACCGGAATGTTTAAGTCACCACTATGGTGACCAGTGTTTGTTTTAGTTGGGCTCTTGACCCTCACATTACTAATTTTAGATTTTGTTTGGCTGCTGTACATGAGATATAACAGCCAGATGAGCAAATAGAAAATGTGATCTGTTGGTTGTGTTTCATTTGACCTGAATCACTGAACTCATATAGAACCCAATTTATGAGTTAAGTTTACCTTATGGATTATAGCAGCACGGTCATTGTAGAGCATACAATTTTTGGCCTTTTCAATGAAATCCAAATGATCAAATCAATAACAAAAAGAAACTTCTAAAAAAAAAAAAAATTATGTAGGCACACACAGACATCAAGAATTAACGTATGAATCTCAGCAATGGTGACAAACAGATCACCTCTGAACATAAGCTCATTGTTTATTCATGCAGCAATGCATGATGGGAGCCATGAATGAGTTTAGATTGGTGGTACCCAGAATGCACTGCAACATGCTTTATAATTGTGACCATTGTTGAGATTCTCAGGCTGATTCTTGATGTCTGTGTATGCCTACATAAAATAAATTTTTTTTTAGAAGTTTCTTTTTTTTAATTGGTTTGATCATTTGGATTTCATTGAAAAGGCTAAAAATGGTATGTTCTACAATGACAGTGCTTCTATAATCCATAAGTTAAACTTAACTCTGAAATAACGCTCTCAGTGAGTTCAGGTCAAATAATGATTGTGTTAAAACACAACCAACAACATCAGATCACCTTTTCTATTTGTTCATCTGGCTGTTATAACTCATGTACAGCAGCCAAACATAATCTAAAATTAATGATGTGAGGGTCAAGAGCCCAACTAAAACAAACATTAAACATTAAACACTCCGCTTGTTACCATCAGGTGTCTTCAATAATGCTCAATCATCACTCAATCATTCACTTAATTATCTCATTAACTTTAACACTGTTCATTTAACACTCTGCTCAGAGTTTAATTAGGTCACATAAAATTACTTAATTCCATGATGTTGAAGTTACATGAACAAATTATGTTTGTTTAACGTAACCCAGTTATGTGGGACCTGTTCACATAAAAAAGTTAATTAAAGCCAACATATAATTTTTTTTGAGTGCAGGGCTATGTTGTCGTAGGTCCTTCATCAGATCTGGATACGGCCTGGATCCGGCAGACTGCGGTAAACCTTGGGATAAACAGAGAGACTAATATTAGTGTAGATGCCATCCTTCTTATGATGTACAAAGTACATCAGGATTTATGAGAAGTGTTCCCGGTTCCGGCTGATCTAAACTATGCAGCCTAACATTGAATTATAGAAGCCTAAATTGCTCAGTGTCCACACTCAGGCCTAGTCCACACGGACACGGGTATTTTTATAACCGGAGTTTTTCCTCCTGCGTTTAAAAAAAAAATCCCGTCCACACATGCTCGGTTTAAAAAAAATCTCTGTCTACATGAAAACGCAAAAACACGCTATCAAGCGCTGTCAAGAGCATGCCACACCAGCAGGCGGCGATATAACCCTAACCGTAAAGTCACGTTGGCCAATCAGAAGCCTAACAAAAAGTTATTACCGGTTCCAGTAGGCGCACAATCTGACGTCAAACACAGCGGATAACGGCGCACACTCTGACGTCGCAAGGCAAAAACACCGGTTTTACTTTTTACATGACAACACTGCAACCGGCGTTTCTGAAAATCGTCACCCAGGCAGGGGTTTTCAAAAAAGTGCATTCTGGGTGCCACCAATCAAAACTCATTCATGGCTCCCGTCATGCATTGCTGCATGAATAAATAATGATCTTATGTTCAGAGGTGATCTGTTTGTCACCATTGCTGAGATTCATACGCTAATTCTTGATGTCTGTGTTTGCCTTTTTTTGTGTAATTGATTTGATCATTTGGATTTCATTGAAAAGGCTAAAAATTGTATGCTCTATAAGACCAGTGCTACAATAATCCATAAGGTAAACATAACTTATGCTCTCAATGAGTTCAGTGTTTCAGGTCAAATGATGATTATGTTAAAACTCAGCCAACACCATCAGATCACCTTATTTCTTTGTTCTTTTGACTGTTATAATTCCGTTACAGCAGTCAAACAAAATCTTAAGTTAAAAATGTAAGAGTCAAGAGGCCAACTAAGCCAAATACTGATCACCATAATGGTGACCTTTTTTTTTTTTTTGTGATTCTGCTTGTTCACATCAGGTGTCTTCAATAATGTACAAGTATCACACAATTAATCACTTAATTATCTCATTAACTTTAACACTGCTTCACTGTTACTTATAACACTCTGAGTGTGGACTCATATAAACACTGAGCAGTGTTAATTTAACCCTGGGAATTTTGCTTGTGTGGTCATAATTACAAAGAAGTGCACTGTTAAAAATCAAGAATATATGTTGAAAATTACTGGTATTCAATATAAACATAACTAAAATCACACTAAATGTCTTACTGTGGTTTTGAGCTGTTGCTTCACTCTGGCTGAATTTTTGCTCCTTATTAGCATAAATACCTTTATCTCTGTCCAGTCCCCTCTCGTTGCACTTGCTGCAGGTCTCGCTGTCAACACTGTTATACATGCCCTCCAATTCCATTGTGACTTCTGCGTCTCTTCAGTTGAGCTGTGGACTTTTGGAGGACGAGTGCAGGGTTTAATATAGAGAACCTCGAATTTACATATTGCTGACCAACAAGTATTCAAAATTTGATGCACTGTACATCTTCACAACATAAATGTGATGAATGTCCAACATGTTGGGTTCATGCCCCCTCCCCCTCCCCATTTCACTAAAACTTCATTTCATCCAGAGTCCAAACTCTAAATTACACCAAAAAAAAATGTACCATAAATATGTCTTACATATTCATAAATATTTCCTAATTCTCTTAAAAATGAACTGATTTTAGAGCAGTTTTTTTTTTTTTGCATAGTGACAAACAGCACAGCTCATTGTGCAACTTTCTTTAAATACTGGTGAAAATTAGTACAATAATTCTTGCCTTCACGTATTTTTGTGAATTTACTCACAAAATTACTTCAAACATTAATGTACTTTCTTTTTGTTTAAAAAAAATGCACAGATAAGCATTAAAAATGAACAATTCTGAACTTTCTATTGAGTATTATTTGCGCTCAGTGTTACTATGAGGTGATGAACTTCAGACTGATGTGCTGTGTAAAACACAAATGCACATTTCCTTCCAAAGAAACTTTTACATCCTGCTGAGCTTGAATTTTTGGAAAATTACACAATATAAGGTTACTCTATGTTGAAGATTATAAATAATATAATATGTGCATTTCGGCATCAATATTGAATCAGTATACTCTAAATGTTTATTGTTTTGGGACAGTAATCAGAAAAGATGACCTTGCTAGACTTTTTTTTATTATGGAAATTTGCATAAGCATTGTAAGTCAAGCTGGTATACATTATTTAATTTGCTGAGTAACAGGATAGTTATTAAAAAAAAGCAACAGTCAAAATTAACTCATGTTTAACATGCATTGAAAGTTGAAAATTAAGCTATCCTGAGTGTTGTAATATATATGATCTTGTCATCAAAAGCAGTAGTCTGGCATTAGGGCCATTTTGACGGATTATCAGCAGCCGAAGCGCAGATCCTGCTGGAGACTCAACATGCCGTTGTATTTTTCTTTGAGTTCAGCGCTCGTCTTGCTCTGCTCCAAACTGGGCCAAAACTCGACCCAGGTCCTTTCGCCCAGAGCGTACTGAAGTCTGAGGAGGAAGCAGAGGAAGTGCATGTTACAGGACAAACTAAAACAATTAAATTAAATCCTTTGTCCTGGATTATTCTTCAAAATCAAAAAGTCTAACATTTCTGTCATTCTTCTTACAGTAGAAGCCACTTAAAAGAAAGTAAAAGTCCTCCTCAGTATTTTGTTCCAATCACCTGGATTTGCTAATTAGCAGTTTTCCAGCCAGGAGACAGAAATCAGCTGAAATAATCTGTCAATCAGTTCATGGCTGGAATAAACATATGGCAGGACTTCTACTTTTTCTCTACTTCTACTCTTCTACTATACACCTCTGCACATAGACATATAAACAAAATTTTTTTTCTAACATGACTAAGCACGTGTCTAGCATGATTTAGTTGGTGAAGTCCCCCTGTGGTAAAAATCGACAAATGTTTATATGTCTATGTGGTGTTTTTAATATGCTTTAAGACAAACCATGTGAAGATTAATAAGTCAACAGCATTGCTGAGTATTTTCTCCTTAAAACTGCAGTGAACCAAAGACAGTCTCAAAAACACATTTTGAAATCGCTGGTGTTTCTGACGTCACAAACTACCTTGTAACCAATCAGATCAACGTGTGATCGTCAATGAGTGGATCTCTGAGCTGGAGTGAGTGAGTGGAGGCGGGGCTCATTTGCATATTCATAGAATCCCTTATACTAAATGTGTCAAGGGTGTCGAGTTGCATTCAAGATATTTTAAAGCATGAAAACATTTGTTTCAAGGAAAAAACATTTAAATTTGTCATTTCAGCTGCTTTTTTTTGTGACCGCAGTGTCAATGCACAATATGGGAACTAGACTATACACATTTTTGGCCATGTTTGCAACATTACCAGGCTTTCATACTTCCTCCATTAAGTATTACGGCAATGCAAACTGTGCTTTAAAAAATGACAAGCAGGCACAATTAACTACCCCAATAATGTTGTAATTGTAGTTATTGTCTACAAATAATGTGATTGGACACTAACCATTCAGAAAGTGTTTCATATTTCACACTCTCTCATGAATACAGAAGCATTTTCACAGATCAGGACAGACACACTTTGGACCACGGGTCAAGTGCACTTACTTTCCACCTTCCAGTTGTACATCCTCAGACTGGCCCATGATCAGATAGCTCTCACCCCGCTTCAGATCCAACGCTTCTTTGCATGAGATCTGTACAGTGAAAGTGCGCAGCTTCCCCTCCACATTGTTTTCCGTCTCTACGCAGATAAGCAACATTTAAATACACAAATGCACAAGTATGGTGACAAGTTTGAGGCACTGAGTTTGTACTGGCACAACACAACTAAAAAAAATCTAATTTTGTTTCTCCCAAAATACTGTACAGGCCAGAAGTGAGTATCTTATTGACTGTGGGTTATTAAACTTAAACAAGATATCAGCAGGACATTTACATCACTTTAAAATCTTACACTGAAATAAGTGGGAAACTTAATCTTTACATTGAATTTACAAATGTATACACATGGTGGTTGGAGTGAGGAATTATACCTTTTTTGAGGGCAGTTTCAATCCTCATATTGTAATAAACTGTTGAAGCGTCGTCATCTTCAGTCACCAGAACAGCCTTATAAACTGTAAAAAAAAAAAAAAAAAAAAAATTGTAAGTATATATGCTGAAGACATTCTCGTTAACTGCAGTATGCTGTCTCTACAAAAAACAAAATTCTCATAATTTATTACCGTAATTTATTTTTGGTTCACATGCTTTCTTATTACGCTGAGCCTCATGAATTTTCTCCTTCCGTTGAAGACTGCAGTTTTCTGTATCAGCAATAGACAGATAAATGAACCTGTAGATTAACAGCAAACTTACTTAAACTTTCATGAAAAAAATGTGCACATTACCTTCGGCACACTGACAGACATCCTTCTTACAGATTTTTTGAAGAGCCCCTTCCTTCCTGGTCGGATGATAAAACTTCACACAGCGATTTTCTAAACATGGAGGAATCATGACATCACATGGGTCACACAGGTATACAGTGATTATTGTGTAGCATTTAAGATATAGCAGTCAGTCACAAAAATAATAGCCAAATAAGTCATAAATAGATAAAATAATCAATAAACTTACATCTTTTACTGTAATCATGATTTGCATAAAATTATACTGAATATATACAATTTTAAATCCACCAACAGATAACCATCATCACCTGATCTCACTTCACTTTTTCTTTCTTTGCTGCTGCAAATGTGTTTAACAAACACACTGTCACAGCGGCCAAAATTGACAAAAGAGTTGTCTACTAAGAGTTAAGAGCCCAACTAATGGAAACACTAATCACTGTTATGGTGACTTCAAATGAAACACATTAGAGTTACACCTCTGTTAATTCTCAATAAAAAAAAAATGTAGACGTCTGACAGAAATAAAGTCAGTCTGGTTAGTAATAAGTGAAGCTGGTAATGCTGTTTGTGGAGTTGTTTAATCCTCCTCTGCTGAGATCTTCACAGATTTAATGTCTTATTTTCTCTTCAGTTGATTTCATCTCAGGCTGTGGTTGAAGTCAGTTGTAGTTCTTGTGTTTCTGCTCGTCTCCTTTTCTGTTCTCTTCTTTCCTTCAGTGATTCTGCTTGTTAACAGGCTTATTAAGGCTATGATGACTTCATATTTAATGTACACAGAGTTTGTGGCTCAGATAAGATCCAGTTCTGGTTTATTTCTTTGCTCTTTTCTGACATGTGGCATTGCTATGGCCTGCTTGTGGCCCAGATCTGGCAAACAGGAGCGGTCCGGCAAAGCACCGTCTTTCCTTGCTGCATGTGGACCAGATCATCTTTCCACGTGTGCCAGATGTTGGCCGGATCTGGGAATGTTGCTATGTGGGAATCTTTTTGCAATAATGTCAGACTACTGGAGTGTTTGCATGCACATCAGTTTCATACCTATAGAGTAGTATTCATATACAGTGACTGCCGCTGGTTGAATAAAGCCTCCATTCATAATCCTGTGCAGCCTGAAGACGATCCTATCTCTCCTGTCATGAGAAATCTGCAAGTGTAAGTGCAAACAGCAGACACTTTATAGTAGGGATGCGGGAGGAATTTTTAAATTTAATTTTTAGTTAAACTAAATAAAACAAACAAAAACAACTGTTCTAAAAGCAAAAAAAAAAAAAAAAGTTCTGTTCAACCTACTTAATTTTGACGCTAAACAAGAAAATATAGCTTATTCTGTCCTCTTTCGTGCACTTTCAGATGGGCTTGCGCTACCCAAAATCATTGTTGCTATTCTGTTTGCAGTATTTAAAATGTATTGACTAGATGTTATTGAAAAGTCACAGCATAGTGTAATCACTTTAAAAATATTAATATTATGTATGTAACAGAATGTATGATATTATTCACTCTTATAGTCATCATGGTAACACTTTACAATATGGTTCATTAGTTAATGTATTAACTAACAATGAGCAATACCTTTGTTACAGTATTTATTAATCTTTGTTAATTTAGGTTAATAAAATTACAGCTGTTCATTGTTTGTTGATGTTAGTTCATAGTGCATTAACTAATGTTAACAAATACAACCTTTGATTTTACTAACGTATTAGTAAATGTTGAAATTCATATTAACTAAAATTAATAAATGCAGAAGTATTGTTCATTCTTAGTTATGTTAACTAAGATAGTTAACTAATGTTAACTAATGAACATTATTGTAAAGTGTAACCATAATTATTATTTATAGTAATTTAGAGAGTAATCTAGGACTAGAGTCTCACTTTGCCTTTAACTTTTTTCTAACATTACAACACCTATATATATGAGTGTTTTCCGAGTAAAACTGCCACAGAGACCTTGTCCAGGTAGAGGATGAGGGATCCTCGCTCTGAAAGCTGCTTGTCCATCTCAAATTTCTGAATCAGCCTGTCCCGTCCAGTTGACAGCTACAAACAGGAACAGAAAGTTATTTTGACAACTTTTCTGTGAAGCGCAGGGTATGAAAATTGTGATAAAATTAAGCATAAAATTACATTTTGGAAATTTCCCACAACAGGACAAAGCGATATTTGTATGATTTACCTTGACACTAAAGGTATGTTTAAATATAAAATGCTAAAATGTTATGCTTACTAAGGGTTAATAAAATATACTATATTATAATTTGTTGTAATTAAAGGTTATTAGAAATATAACAGAAAGAGTTTGCTACAGTACTTCCACAGTTTACTGTGGGACAATACCATACCGGAAGCTCGTGTAGCACTGAAATTGTAGCGGAAATATTGGGCAGTTCATTCATATTTTTTCGTAGTGGGAAAAAAACGCAGTTTGTTGGGACTAATATGCACATTTCAATTGAAAGCCTATGGACTTTCCATTTTGGCAATAGCAAATGTGACAATAATGAAAAAGTGATCCATACCGCCTTCAGATCATTCTCATCCACAACAAATCCCGTCAGTAATGATATGTCCAGTATAGACATGGTGGCGTCCGTGTCCGCAGACAGATACCTGTGGAGAATAAGAAAATGTGAACTTTCAATTGCACTAAAATATGAGGTTCAGACAGTTTTATCCAACTCTGCTCTACATGTTAAGATGAGACAATAGAGAATATATTAACATCAAAAAACATGCACACATCAGCTTTAACAGAATAAATAAATGTCATGATAAAGTACTGTAATTCCAGCCAAAAGTTTGGACTGTCCACAAAGTTAGTTAAACTAAACGTATATAATAATTCATGTGATAATTTCCAAGGATTATTCACTGCACTTAGATATTGTTTAGTGCAAATGAACTTTTAATATTCAGTTGATTAGAACAGAATAGTGTGATGAAAATGGCACTTATTTGCACACCTGGTATTTATAGTGAGTTTATAACTCTCAGTTGCTCCCCGATATGTTACTAAAAAGAAAGAAAGAAAGAAAGAAATTGTTTGTGATTTTCCTCATTTGTAAGTCACTTTGGATAAAAGTACCTGCCAATTGTAAACATACACAAGTGGGTGAATATCACAAAATGTGTAGGGCATTTCACCAAAAACAAAAGCAAACATTTTATTTTAATTATATTATAGTTTAATCTTATTATCTATTTAATTTTGCATCAAGAAAACTAAGCCTATTTTAGGAACATTAATATTATTTTCATGACAAATAAAACAATTGTCTTTAAATAAAATAGTATTTAATTTTGGTTACAAAATATTGTAATAAAATAAAAGTAAATATAATGACAAGGCCTCATTTGTCTTTATGCAAAACATTTTGACATAATGACATCTCAACATTTTGAAATATATTGTATTTATGATCATGTCTCCCTCTGAAAATTGAAGACACAAAAATCTGACCTTGATCATCCCTTTCAAAAGTCAAATCAAGCTCAAAGTTCTTGCAAGTGCCACTCCTCTCTTTTGGTTTTGCATAGTACTCAGTCACAACCTGCAGTGGAGAAAACAGACAGTTTAAGGTCTGGCGTATTGGTAAATTTTCAGCTTTTAGCTTTGATTATTGCTTTCTTCAGTCACTTACAGTTACAGCGGCCTCTCCAGAACCCCTGGCACTGATGGTGATCTGCCTGCTAGATGGAAGCTGTTGATGGACAAAAATAATAATGTACACTGTAAATGAATTAATCTTGATCAAATATATCAAATGTAGCTGATCAATATAAGAATTAAAATAGAGGTTCCGTCTTAAATAAGGTACACAATATGACTAAAGCTACACTCTGTGACATAAACGGTCATTTATATCTGACTGTACTATATACATCTTAGAACTTATTAACTCAGTGACATTAAAATGGTAGAGTGCAAACATGTTTTCCACTTTCAGCACAAACTCACCTTTGTTGTTTGTGCGAGATGAGAGTCGTCTTTGTTGAACCTCCACACAATCGGCTGCCGGCTGCCTTCCACTCGGATGGTCATCTCCAGGTCTAACAGCTTTATGTCCTTCACTTTAATCCTGTACTCGGCTACAGCCTGAAACACTATGATGGTGGCCTGGGAGGGAAGAGACACGTTTCAACTGTTAATCGTGTGTAGGTTTTGCCCTTTTGGTCCCTCATCCTTCCCTCAGGTCATTTAAAAAAAAAAAAATTAAATTGAATGTTCATCGGAGGGGTCCAAGACCCAAGGATTTTTGTCGCACTTGAACCACAAATACACACACACACACACACACACACACACAAATTATGGATTCGAGGAGTTTTGTGTTTGAAATTTAAAAGAGTAACAAATCCTTCCCTCATGGGTCAATTTGACCCCCTTAGGAATGAATGGAATGTGAGGAATGATTCAGTACTCATAGAAAAACCTAAAAATGCTCAAAATAAAAAAAAAATGATGTTATAATGTTTCCATGTGTCTCTGAATGCATACTGAAGTGACTTTAGGACCCAGGGGAAACAGCTCATTTGCTCCAAATAGTGCTATAAGGCCATCTAGTGGCAAGAGTCATGAAATATCATGTTATATTTTTTTTTTTCCACAAGAGGTCGGCAAAAACCCCCAATGTAAGATATTTTGAGCTGAATTGAAAGGGTTATACATGAAATTGTTGAGTTATTTTGAATTTAAGTTGAAAGAATGTGAGGACTGTGCTTAAATTACTATTTCATTTTTATTTATTGATCAAATCTAGTAATTTAAAGATAAATAATTTTTTTTTTAAATCTAAAAAAAATTGCATTACAAAAGATATAGTAGTCTGTCTTACAGGTTTTTTTTTTGTTTGTTTGTTTTTCTTTTACAATTGCTAAGACCACTTTCTCAATAGCCTACTTAAGACACTTTTTCAAAACTGTCCACACAGTGAGAACCACAGGTGTCTATGTGGGCTAAACTGTGGATCATTTATCATTGCTTTGGCACAAAATGCATCAAATGACTACATCGTTCAGATGACATGAATCCATTTTTCCCTCGAACAAAAACATCACCAAAACGCTGTGTGCTCAAAACTTAACATAATACAAAACTGAATAAGACAGCAATATCCTACATTTCTACAGTAAAACATTTCCATATTGAAATATATTCCAAATCTAAAAAAAGAAGTAATGTTTTTAAAAAATAGATGTACGTAGCTGAACACCTTCACGGTGCACCTACAAAGGGGACATCTTAGGGATCATTTTGTACTGTAATGTAATGTAAACATGGACCATGTAACAAACTGAGTGTCATTCTTTTTTGTACATTTTTTTTTACAAAAGAAAATATTGTATAATGCTATCTGTTGTTCGTGTTTTGTTTTGTTTTTCAAGTCATTGTTTTATGAGTCAGTGTGTTTGTTGGGTAAAAACCTTTGCTAGTTTTATGGAAGAAAGAATTTATTTGAGACATGTATGAAATAATTTGGAAGTTTTAGTGTATTTTTGGGATTCACTAACAGCTTGCGCCAGCGCAAACCCTCTTTTGGCGTTAAAAAACTACTGTCAGGATTTACTAAAGATACGCAGGAAAAATGATCGCTGAAAAGGCGTGGACAGGGTTATTTTTGCGGCTGAGCTTATTGCATATGCATTTGTAAGAGTTTCCCTTTCAGATGCAAATATTTATGAGAGGATATATTTAAATTAATCATGCAAGGTGATTTACTAAGGTTTGCGCTAGTCAATTGACAAGGTCTACCATTGATTTGCTATGATCATGAGGGAGAAAACAGCGCAATATTTTGTATTTGCGTCATTATTTACTGCCCCAAAAAAAGCATGTCTTAAACCAGACGTTAATTTGTGCTGCTCTTGGTTGTGTTGGTCATTGTGGAAATGATCCGGCTGCGTCTGTGTTCTTTAATTTACGCGTCGTCAGTCGATCCTTCCCATCCGTGCTTTTCTGGGATTGAGCTTTCACACTAATTTGCCCTGTTTAGTAAATCTTGCCCTAAATGTGAAATTAACTGGTAAGTGAAAGCCGGTAATGAGAACTGAAGAGTTTTGAAAAATTGAGAAATGTGTATATGGAGTATTGAGAAATGTGCCCTAGCTATTGTAAAAAAATAAAAAAATAAGTATGTTGCATATTGAACATACTGTATGGATAGCTATACAATGTTTAATGTACACTACAAACCTGAGTCGTGCCATATCCTCCATTGTACTGCCTCTGGTTGCTGAGCCAGTTTACGATAGGAGCTGCGCTCTGAAAGTCTTCAGCTTTAACAAGAGCCAGGAGCGCATAAGCCGAAGCCTCCAAAGTATAGCTACTGCTTCCAGGCACGGGCCAGTGACTTCCATCTGTATGGGGTTAATTCAGTTTCATTTAATTTGTAAAGCACTTTTCGCCATAAATATTGTTCCAAAGCAGCTGTGCTTTATTGTTGAAATAGAGTAGATACACAATACAAGACATCAAGCACATTTTATACTTCTTGACTTTTAGTTTTATATTGTGTCATCATTGATGCTTTGTTTATGTTCATTATCATTACACACTACTGGTCAAAAGTTTAGAATTATTCATTTTTAAGCGTCTTTGTCTTCATTGCTTTGAACAAATGTTATATGTTGTTCTCAGGGCTTGACGTGGGTGCAGCATTGACACCTGAACATTTCAAGCACAAATAAACATAAGAAAAGGCTGTGTCTTTACCTGCAGAGGCTTTCCTAAAGAGGACTTGTTTGTCAAGAGCGTTTCCATTGGCTAGAGCATAAGATGTCATAGCCACTGAGTATGGATTCGTCAGACCATGTAACTGTAATCTAAGGTATGCGATGGCTTTATAAATGCTACTGTCGAGAATCTAAAGAGGAATAAAAACAATAGGATTGTGAGAATAAATTACATGCATGACATATAATAAATTAACATTGCTGATATGTTGTTCAATGAAGCTAGAAACATATTTTCACTTTTAACTTTTTTTTCAAGTGTTGCATATTAACTCAAAGCCTAGCAGGACTCACTGAGATTTGGCCAGCACAACGGCTTCTCCCCTCCTGTAGGGCAATGAGCACAAATGCCGTCATGGATGCTTGTGCGTTTGACCCACGTACGTTCCCCTGTGTCACAGTGATGTCAGAAATAATGCACATGTAAAAGGTGTGGTCACAATTACAATTGCTGTGTGAAATTTTGCAACGTGAAATCCAGTCATTTAAATGGGAACTGGCGAAGATAAACTTCCGGTGACAAAAAAAAATTCTCAACACAAATTTGCATTCTTGGTTGATGTTCGACAGCAATTTCTGTGTGAGTAGAGACTCATGACTTAGCAACAAAGCAGAACAAAAGAACCACAATGAACAAGCTGCATCTACTCTGCACTTTTTTTTACAACACAATATTATTAAATAATATATTTATAAAAGAGGGTGTTTTTAAAGCAGTTAATTAGGGATGGTCTATTTGATAGCTGCTAGAATTATCCTAGGACTTTTATTTTGTCATTATTCTTGTACTTCATTCATGGTATTTTGTAGCATCAGGTGCCACTTTCTTTCGCCTGCAAAATTTTGCAGAGCATCGGTAACCACACCTTAAAACTGAGAAGATAAATTGTGAAATAAATGCTTGCAGGTTAATGCTGCTGTTTAATATTTTCAATGTTAAAATACTTTCCATCTTAATCTGCTGAGAAAACACTTACTCTGTTTGTTTGAAGAGTTCAAAATGTCAACTTCTAACTCAACTAATGTAAATGGAAGCCTTGGGAAAAGTTTATTTTTCTTTTGTCATTTTTTTTTTTTTTGCAATTGCATTGTAGACCTTAATAGATAGATATATTAAGGTAAACGTTACTGCATAATTTGTAATGGTTTATCATTTGATGTCAGTGACAAACCACCATCTGTTTTTGTTGTTTAGCACAACAAAAGTTTTTTACTCCTTAAAACATAGCACATAAGTGTTACGGACTACTTTTTGGCACTTTTGGAGTATGACAAACATTTTTTAGTTTATGGGCCACTGAAGAAAGAAAGTCATACAGGTTTGGAACAACATTAAGGTGAGCAAAAGATGAGAGAATTTTCATTTTTGGGTGAACTTTCTTTTTAGTCTCATAGTGTTTAAAACAGGTCTCACTCACAGTCATCTCTCCATGAATTACAGGGGCATCTTCTTTGAAAGCACCATCAGGTAACTGCTTGTTCAGTATGAGCCACTTGAGAGCAGAGCAGATCACATTCTGGTCTATGTTTATGATGTTACTGGCCATGGCAAACACTTTAGCAACATACGCTGTCAACCTTTAGGAGAAAGGCAACTAAAATTTAGACTTAATCATGGCAAGATGCTTGATTAATAGTTCTTACCAAACAAGCAGAACTATTGAGAAACATATCAGTTACCAGGTGCTGCTTGAGCGATGAATCCATGCGCCATACGACCCGTCGGATTTACGATATGCCAGCTGTTGATTATAACCTGTACATCAACACAAATTAGAAGGCCAGACTCTATACAAGAATGTGAAACAAAAGTTTCGGAGCACAATAGTTTGCATTCCAGTCTTATGTTTAGTTTACCTTTTGAAATATAGAAAACAGCTGTCTGTCTAAGCCCAGCCTTCACGGTGTGCCACTGATTGGTTTTATCCAAGTAATGCGTTGCAATGACAGGCATTGTTAGGCCAATCATATTCTGTTCCCCACAGCCACCAGGCTGGATAACCAGGGAACCCATGGCATGACCACTTATAGCCGCCTCTATTGTTATGCTGATCGTATCTCCTGTGCACAAAGAGATTGACATACTGGTAAAAAACCAAGCCAAAGTTTGTTTTACTTACAGCAGATGTTAAAAGAGTCACCTATTGCTGATACGTATGTGCTCGCAGGTGTGTTGGGCGCCTGGTCCCTCAGTATAAGGCTCCTGATAACCTCCACATGTTCACCACCTGCTCCAGAAAAAACGGGAACTGTATAGTCATGCTTCATTCTTATTTGTACATGCAGGGGAGGAATTTGAATGACTAGTGTGGCCTTTATTTATTACTTACAAAGAAATCATCCAGGGCTCAAGACAAAAATCATAAAACTTGGAAACATTCACAAAACACTGAATGTGAAGAAAACACTCCCAACCACTCATGAAATGCCCATATAAAAGGTAAATATATATATATATATATATATATATACTGTATATCCTTGACAATCAGTTCCAGAGGCTACACATTTCCCCTTCAGGTATTAGTCTACCCAAAAATTAACATTCAGACAAAAAAGTAAACATGACAAAAAAATATTTGTTTGCATTTCTGTTTTGTTGGAATCATCTTACCTTTCTTAGAAGGACTTAACTGTAGATTTTCATTAAGTTTGGTCAAAACACCTTCAGCCTAAAGAAATTAAGAGAACAGTGAGTGAGTGAGAGAACAAATTCTATGTGTTCAGAATAAACGGTCATTGTAGTAAAAGTACGCACTTAAACAACACATAATATATATTTGCAACTAGCATGTTTTTGTTTCTTTAAAACTTGAGGAAAGCTGTGGGGATTGTATACCAGTCCATGTCTTTATGTCCCTGTATGGAATCTGCATGTTTTGGCATCATGTTCTGTTCACAATATGTTAAACCTACACTCTGCAAATGATATACTGTCTTTTTGTTTTCTGATCAAGATGTTTTTTTTTTCTCACCACCACTAGGAGATCTTTCTTCACGCCATCGCTTCCACGTCCCGAGGCAGCTGCCTTCACCTCAATTGCGTGGCGTCCCAAAGCCATTGGGACAATGACGAAAGGTACTGAATATGATGATTTAGCATCTACCGCCACTACGATTGAGAACTTTCCTCTATTACTGGCCGGGCTGCAGATGTCCTTGGTTTCCTTCAGTTCCACACGTACCTAACACAAGAAATGAAAATCACATACTCCTTAAGAAGAAAGGAGGATTGGTAATAGCCAAAGCATATTTTGTCATCATGCTGAGCGCATGTCTGATAAGGTTTGCCATAGTAAAACATTCTTCCAATCTGACCTTTACTTTTCTGCTGTAAAAGTTGTGGATAATAGCCTTGATTTCAATTTGCTCGTTGCGCACGGCTGAATATGGAATCTTTAGGTCAATAAAGAAGTTCTTCATCACAATCATCTCATGAACATCTGCCACACAGATACCTTTGTAGAGAAAAAAGAGAGCGAGCCGTCACAGAAAGCATGAGATGTTTTGTAGGCCTAGAACATTTTCAGCCCAGGACTACAGGACATAGAAAATGGAGTGATTCATTGAAATTATTGGTTGGGGTAATCAACAGCATGCCACAAATGCAATGCATAAGGATGGAAAATTCCCAGGAATTTCCTTTAATATGGACAAGTGGTTTGTATGTTTACAACATAAGCCTTTACCATGAGTCTTGGACAAGCTAATGGCTGTGATTTCCCAGGTAGTTATGGAGTCTTTCAACTGGAGGCCATCTCTTGGTACGGTGGTTGTTTGACTAAAAGAGAGATCATTTTTTACTTAAACAGGATCATCACTAGCTGAGCACTGACTGTTGAAAACTGCAAGTCACACTCACCACTGGCGGTTAGTTGACGGACAGTTAGGCAACACCACTTCCTCCCAAAGCCAACTTTCAGGGAAGAGTGTACGTGACACAATGTCATCTGAGTTCACAAACTCTTCGGCTTCACCTGTGGGTGAAAGGGTGGTTGATTTATTTAGACAAAACAGAAGCAACCCTTAAAAAAGGTAATTTTCCAATTGGATCAATTCCTGCCATTGCAGAACCACAACTTGTAACAGCTCTGCCTGCTCAAGACACTCCTGAAGCAGGATTTGAGTCCAGGTGAATTCGCTCGAGTATCTAAATTTAAATATGTATACTATTTTTGAGGATGCTCTTACTGCGGGATAGAGTCTGTTCGCCCTGTTTATCCAACTCTTTGTTGTGGCTGGTCATCTCACTGCAGCAGTGCAGGAAAGCCTGTCTGCACTCCTCTCCATCCGTGATAAATCCTGCCCGATACTCACAAGTGTATGTCAAATCAACCATATTCTTCATTCCATCCGTACAGCATTCCTTCCCAAGGCCAGAGAACTTGTTCGCTAGAGGTGAATCAGAAAAGGCAAGTGGAAAGAGACTGATTACATAAAATTTGGTTAGTCTTTTTTTGTTTTGACTTATCTTTTACATCTACTGATTACAAATGTCTATTCAATTCAACACATATTGTTTCTGTTTGTTTTCTTGCCATCGCCCTCATCTCTGGCTGGGAGTCCATAAACTGTATGAACCCCTAGAACTGTATGGTAAGAAGTTGTGATAAATGACACACTAATTGTGGGGAGTTACAAAGTTTTTCAGGCCAAATTTAAGGTCTCTCTCTCAAATTCTCTAGTGTTGAACTTGCAAAAAAAAATGTAAATGTCAAATATGAACTTTCTCAAACTCACTTTCTTCATTCCATACTCAAATTTGTGTCAGGTACAAAATACTTGATACAGTGATGGTCAAATGCTATTCACATACTGTACATACCAAACCATTAATCTATGATGCATCTAAAGTAGTTTCTTGACAATTATTTTGATTCAAATGAAACCTAGTACCTAAACTTGGGATCATTCCTTGAGTGTAAAATTTGAGGTTTGCTATTTGTGGGTGTAAATGGAGGAATGCAGCTTTCTAACCTAGATTTTCCCAGAGTTGTGTTATGGTCACTTCTCGTTTTTTCCTTCGAGATGAAGAAAGGCATACGGCATCTGGAACAGACCAGTTTTAAAAATGGAATTAGTCAGATGCATTCATTGATTATAGTGAAGTCTGTACGTGGATCATTTTGAATAGGTCAAGTTAATAATGCAAGTACTTTTTCTGACACTAGTGCCTCCAGCAGAGCTGGACTCAAACAGCAGGCCGGAATCGCTAAAAACTTGCATGCTTTCTTTTCCACTTCCTGCTGTGCAGCCAGTGTCATGCGACTCAACAACGTCCCAGATCTGTTGGAGGAATTAATGACAAAGTGAATGAAGTCAATATGTTTAGGTAAGAAAATTTGGCCTCATTCCAGTTACAATGGAAGGATTCAATTCTGATCTACCAACCTTTGTTTGAGTTAGTCTGTTCTTGTTGTTGAGAACATAAACGCCTTTATCCACAGCAACCAACCCGACCTTGGCCCCAGGGTCTCCTGTTACTCTCAGGCCAAATTCTTCACCAGGCTCATAGACATTCTCAGGATCGTGGACTTCCACTTTAAGCTGGGAGAGCAAAGAACATAGATCAGAAAACAAATGAAGATCGATTCACAGTGTTGTATGACCAGGGCCAAAATACCGTTCCCATGCACGTGTCCTTCACGTCGACCCAGACTGAATCAGACACCACCTCAGACGAGCCCACATGGTAATAAGCCACAAAGCGGAAGGACGGCACCATGTCTTTGGTTACAGGTAGAGACAGAGTCACTAGAGATTGTCCTCTCCTCTTAAACCTGCTTGCTTGAACAATCTGACCTTTACTCAAGATCTGAAAATGAGGCAAATGAAAGACACTGAATACATTTTTGGAAACATTTTCACTGCTTGAATCATGACAGGTGTGTCTCTCACCATGTATGTGTAATCTTGATCTTTGACTCCTGGACTTTGTCCAGTGTTGAGATTGACTTTCATTTGATCACCGATCTGAAGCTCTGCAGAATTAATGCCGATGTGGAGGTAGTTGTTGGAGCCGCCTTTGGGAACGTAAGCGAGAGCCGTCATCGTCTTCACTGCCTGCTGTTCGTTGCTTAATTGTGGAGCTTTGGTTTTTGCCTGAAAAGAATCAATACATTGTTATCTGACGTGCTGTAATATACACCTTTGTTTTTTTTTTAACATCTGACTGAACATCAGTGCAGTTGAGATGGAAGGTCTTACAGTGATCTGCAGTGTAGAAGATCGTCCTGGAGTGTTGACGGTAACCTTTGCAATGCCATTAGCTCTTGTTTGACCTCTGACCCCTCCAGGATTGACCTCCACTTCCACATTTTCAGCAGGAGTCTGGTCAGGATTTGTTACGTAGACCTTTACGCAAAACCCAGAACAAAAAATAAGGTACACAATAATATTTACTTAAAAATTGCTCTTAAGGTTATCAAATCATGTTTTTTGCTTTTTAGCCTATGCTTTATACCGAGACATCAAAGGGCATCCCAGGTTTGAAGAATTGTGGTGTTCTTTTGAAGTGTATGGTGTACGGTGACGTAACAATCTGAATGCCTTTCCTGTGAGCTTCTACCATTTCACTGCCTGAAACACACATGCGTACGTTAATAAATGGAAATTAACACATACACATTACATAATATTTCTGAGGCCTGAACATGTCCATGTTGTTGTCCAAGAAGAAGGTATGCCAGACATGGTGTAGTTCTTACCAGTTTCGGTCAGCAGACTAACTGTAATGTACAGTGATTGGCCAACAAGCTGCACGATGTTTGGGAAGGTCTCCAGGATGTGTTTTCTTCTCAGTTCTGCAGTTCCACTTCCATCAGAGATCTGACATTCAACAGAAAAACTTTATCAGATCTGTGCAATTTCTGCTGTATTTGTCAACTATCAACTGTCATATATGGACTCATTATACTTTGTGTGTGTGTCTGCATATGTCTAAGAAGAAATTATGAACACGTAAGTTTCTGAGTTTACGCCATTCTTGAAGAGGGGCTTTTTTATATAGAAAAAAAACCACAGAAAGTATTCATATATAGAGCAAATATTCCTAAAACCTAAACTTAATATAAATCTCTGGTATTTTCACAAACGTGTGTGTGTGTGTGTAGTACCTTCACTTTCTGTAAGGAGCCTGGTAAACTTATCTTCCCTTTTTTTTCAGTAATCACACCAAATACAACAAATCCATGACCATTGACTGTCTCCCCAAACAAATACCTTTAGAATACACAAACACACACTTATATACTTTAATAGCTAATATATTCTAAAACACTATTGCAACTGTATTTATATTTGCTAGCTATTAAATTAGAAAACATGCATATGGCCATAATATTAAGTACAAAAAAAAGTGCTGTACTTGGCTTCAATATCAACTGATAGCCTGTCATCGTTCACATAGTAGAAGGCTTTCTGTGGTCTCAAAGAGACCTCGAAGCTGGGCAGGACTGCAAGAGGAAAGGGAAGAACCTGAGTTGATAACACTGGATTGCAAATGTCATGGGTGTATTGTGTAATGCTGTTTCGTAACAGCTCGCAAAGACCCATCCAGAGACACCTACCGTATTCCTTGACTTCAAACTCACTGGAGAAGTTTGTCTGTGGGCTGTTCAGGTGCCACGCCATAAGTTTCCACGTCCCTGGGCTAATAAAAGTCACAATCTTATTAAAAGTTAACAGGTACTTTCCAAAAAAAGGATACAACATTTTTCAAAAAGTGGTCAGTTAAAAAGGTGCCTACTCTTCATAAAATTATATTATCATATGATATCATATTATTTATTTTAAATGAGGTTTGCAATTTATTTTGTCAAAATAAATATTCAACATATTGAACGATTCTAATTCCAATGAGATTTTAAAGCAATAAAGGCACAAAGATGGGACACCAATTTGTACAGTACTCTATTTTTGGACAAGTGCTAACAAACTGACTCAGCAATATTGGGTTTTAAGAATCTTCAATACATTTTAAGTACTGAAATAGGATAGTCACCTGGCCGGATCAGTCAGGCTGAATGTGCCTGACACCAGTCCTCCATCGGGATAAACGGATTTGCTCTGAAGGCTGATGCCATCAGGTGTCTGTCAACATTGCAGATTTATATTTATTCTCTAGCTGCATTGAAACTGACAAACACATATAAACATATTTGTGTGTAACAAATTTGAACTCGCATACATGACCAAACAAAATCAGCTATTCACATTCACTGTAGAGTACAAAAGTCTAAAAAAAATGGCAGTGACTCATCTGTACTTTAATACACAGGCGTCGGGCACATTTACCAAGATCTCCACGCGTACTCCACTTTCTACAGCCCGTGTCATGCTTGGATTCAGTGAAAACACCCTGTAAAAAACTAGAAGGAGAAGACAAACATCTGTGTCATTGCATCTAAGATCTCAAGAGACAAAACTGGCTCCACAACAAACAAATGTAGAACAGAAAATATATCCACCTGTGCTGTCTGGAGTGTAGATGGTCTTATCAGTCTGTAAAACTATGTGTCCAGATTGAAAAATCACCATGACCTGTTTCTCCAGCAGCTTCTGTGGAAACTGAGCTTGAAGGATGACATATTGCTCAACTCCCTTCTCAAAGGCATATGCAATACCAGGTACCTACAGGCACACGATACACGGACAACTGAGAAACAACACGCTGAAACAGTGTTCACACAAAGCCCAACATAGCAAACTAACATCCATCGGTTTAAGTCTGTAAAACACATCCTCTCTTATTTTTGACACATAGACAACCTTCTCACCTCTATCTCAACCAGATCCTGATAGTTCTTGGCAGATGTCAGAGTAACTGATGTGCTCGTCACTTCACGCCTATCTTTAGAGTTTCTCACTGAGATTTTAACATCCAGACTGGCTCCAGAATAGTCCTGCGCCTCAACAAACACTTTCTCTGGGGACCCGACTCTCAGCAGGTTCGGGGCTGAGAGAATGTAGCTGAACAATACAGGTTCATTTAGGAGGAGCAGGTGGGAATACGGAAGAATACATCAGTCACACTTTATTTTAGGGTCCAATTCCCACTATTAACTACGACTTTTGCCTCAATAAACTCCTGATTACATCTTATTAATAGTTTATAAGGTAGTTAAGTTTAGGTATTGGGTGAATTAAGGGATGTAGAATATGGTCATGCAGAATAAGGCATTAATATGTGTTTCATAAGTACTAATTAACAGTCAATATCATAGTAATATGCGTGCTAATGAGCAACTAGTTAATAGTGAGAATTGGCCCTAAACTAAAGTTTTACCAATATATCTTAGTCTCATTTCACAGCACTTTTACAAAGGATACAGCACTAAATAATGTATTATTTACTGAAAATTAGGGCTTCCAAAGTTATCTCATGAAATTAATTTAAATACAGTACTGTATGTTTAAATGAACAGTTCACTTAAAAATTTAAATTCTGTCATCATTTACTCAAGTTGTTTCAAACCTGTATGAATTTCTATCTTCTGCTGAACACAAAAGAAATTCATACAGGTTTGAAACAACTTGAAGATGAGTAAATGATGACAGAATTTAAATTTTTAAGAGAACTATTCCTTTAACACAATTTAACAGTTAAATTTACACCCACAATTATCTCATTCTGTTGTGAGTGATTTGGCTGGACTATTCAGAAGCTCTTTGCAAAAGCAGATACACAAGACGCAACAATCCTGTAGCCGGGATCTAATTTCTTAAAGACGGAGAAAGACCTTAACAGCTATTTTATATCCATTTCATCACAACTCAACAAGCATCAGTTGAGCGTGTTTATACTCACAGGGGGTTGCAGAGGGAGAGGAGGGGTAATGAGACGACTACAGCCGCCAGCCACACCGAGTCCACGCACATCATGCTGTATCTGTACTATATCAGACGCTTATTCTCAATATATTCATTCTCACTCGAGTCCCTCCTTCAGTAAAAAAAGCATCATCATCATCATCATCATCATCTTTGCTGTCAGTTATTGAGTAACATGGGTGGAGGGACCTGAACTATGATTCACTATGATCATCCAGTGCGATTAAAGTTGTGACACCTTCGCTATCTTCTTCTCTGGCTCAGACCATCACTGAAGCATCATGCTGTCATGAAATGATGTGCTTTTAAATAGATCGATCGATCAATCAATCAATAAATCACTCAGAGTTTTCAATATGTAAAGAAAGCATGTTTGTGCCCATTGATCTCTATTAACCATCCAACACCCGTTTTATCTTTGGTTATCAGCCTGCACATGCAAACTCATAGGGAACATGAAATAAAAACCACTATTGCGCAACAGATCAAGTTGCTGTTAGTGTTTGTAACACTGCTACTCTGTTTTATATAATTTTTTTTTTAATCTATATAGCTCTAAAGGACTTGTGTGTCTTTCACCTTCATCAACCTGATTTAAATTATGAATTTTAAATTTAATACTGAATGCTGAGAAATACTGAGTTGTTTGGGGACATTTAATTTGATATTTAACAATATTATTACAACATTATTTCCTGTTATCTATGTAAAGCTGCTTTGAAACAATCTGTATTGTAAAAAGCGCTATATAAATAAAGGTGACTTGACTTTGATCTCATGTAACTCTGCAATAATTTTACTTTTCAAAGGTCTGAAAGTTCAGAAGTTGATGCAGATATCCGGTTTAGACGTTGATCATCATGCATGGTCTGTCTTTCACAGCCAGTGCATGTTGCTGTTGTGTGTGTGTGTACGTCAATACATAATGTCTGGTTTTTCAGCCAAAGAGATGAGAACGGAGAACAAATTATTTTTATTTGGCTAAATTGTTCAAAGCTCAATTAACTTTAGAAAGAACAAATGATACAAATAGACCGGGGTGAGTTGTCACATGAGGAAAGCTGTCATTATGACTAGATCACAGTCTAGTACCGTTACACTAATGTGTTTTTACTATAGCAGTGGTTGCAGATTAAAACAATAAAAAAATTGTCAATAAAATAATTCATGTGAATTCAATGCACATACCCTGCAATTGGGGCACGTTGTCACAAAAGTAAAATGTGTTAAATTAACTCAATGTAAAATGTGTGACACCTCGTTCCAGTTTTCCCTATTACAGAAAGGTTAACGTCAGTACATTGATAAATTCTTTCAGTAAATCTGGAAAAGAAATAGAAGCAAAGTTCACAGATTTCACATGTCGTCCCCTTGGAATTATAAGGTTCTATCTGACATTTTTGTCAAAATTGAGTTATTCACATATTCTTATTCGGTGACAACTTATTTACATTATGTGATGTGTTTTTTTAAGTTGTGTACATTGTGGGACTTTTTATTGAAAAAACAAAAAGGTTCTATCTACAAAATCGAACTCTAACTTGGCTCTATAAGGTTCTATCTGCGTGAGCCAATCAGCACTTCGAATGCACAGAAGAGGACCAATCAGAATCAACTTTATATGTCATGTCGCCAGCTTTTTCCTTGAAGACAAAAAGAAACCCCATAAAGGCATAATGCTATACATTTACAGTAAATTAAATATTCACTAAATTGTGTAGTGTTATGAAGTGGCTTCAATTAGGCAATTTTCTTTATAGTGTATTGGTTATTATTATTAATTATCAATGAGGTTATTATTAATAACTATTATTATTATAGTTATTATTATTTGAATTATACAAATATGCAGTGAGTAAATTGAATATTTAAAAAAAACATTTGTGTGTGTGTGTGCGCGCTAATGTGTGAAAGTGTGCGTGTGTGTGAAAGTGTGTGTGTGTGTGTGTGTGTGTGTGACAGTGTGTGTGAAAGTGTGTGTGTGTGTGTGTGTGTGACAGTGTGTGTGAAAGTGTGTGTGTGTGTGTGTGTGTGTGACAGTGTGTGTGTGTGTGTGTGTGTGTGTATGTGTGTGTGTGTGTGTGTGTGTGTGTGTGACAGTGTGTGTGACAGTGTGTGTGTGTGTGTGTGTGTGTGTGTGTGTGTGTGTGTGTGTGTGTGTGTGTGTGTGTGTGTGTGTGTGTGTGTGTGTGTGAAAGTGTGTGTGTGTGTGTGTGTGTGACAGTGTGTGTGTGTGTGTGTGTGTGTGTGTGTGTGTGTGTGTGTGTGTGAGTGAGAGAGGGGGTGTGTGTGTAAGTGAGAGAGGGGGTGTGTGTGTGATTAAAAAATTAGTCTGACATTTTTTTGTGATCATATAGTCAGTGAATCATTTTTCAATGATTATTAAACTTTATGAATTAATTTGCTGAAGCATGTCGATTTTCTTGTAGTTTTTAAAGTCTTAAAATGTCTTAATTTTTACAATATTAAGCCTTAAAGGTCAAATAGTTAACAATTTAATTGATGGTGTCTTAATTACAACAATAAACGTTAGCATGTTATTTCAGCCATACTGATGTCTAGAGAGAAAGCCATTATACCTGGCCCACTTTAGCTGGAATAAAGTCCTGCTCAGATGTATTACAGTAGCTGCTTTCTGTCTAAACAAAAGAAAGATTAAAGTAACAATTTCTGCAATAATGTGTTTAATTACCCACCAAATTGGTAACGAAAATTAAGATTCTGCACTGGACAAAATATTTAGACCTACCTTGCTTAATTTGAAATGTCCTAAATACATGGAAGTGCTAAAAAATATGAAATAAATGTCATAGAAAGGATAAAATTTAACTTTCTAACACATGTTGAGATATTGTTACAACATTAATTTTATATTTCATGTTCAAATAATGTTTTGGCAGATAGAACCTTATAATTCTAAGCGAAAAGTGTTTTTTTAGAATTAGAAGGTTCTATCTGCATTTGACCCATTTAAAAAAAAAACATTTACAAATTTGAGAGGGTTTTGATATTGTACATTTAGAATACATTTAGGGTCCCTGTTATTTTCATGTTTGAAAGAAACTTGTTCCCCATATAAATTTTCCTATATGTAATGCAAAAACTTTGAAGCTCAATATCTCAAAACTGCTCAGAACGCAGATAGAACCTTATAATTCCAAGGGGACGATGTGATAAGGATCTTTATGTTGTGCATCCGAAGTTGAAGAGCTCGTCAGCGAGTGCAGCGATGCCGACGTACTTGTCTTTGTATTTTTCAGTTTGGGCCTCCTCTTGTGTCGGCCAGTATTCAATCCAGGTCTGCTCACCCAGGTTGTACCTCAGTCTAAAAACAAACACATAAACACATCAAGATCGATCCATACTGAGTGTGTCAACTCTAGTCTCATAGATGACGCAGTTTGGAGCGTTTGAAACTGAGCTCGAGTTCAGACCAAACAAGTGAGAGAGAGATTGTCCTTGTAATGTTCATAAAGCTCCTACCTTCCACCAATCCTAGGAAGTGATGTGGTTTGGCCCATGATCAGGTAGGTTTTGCCTTCTTCAAATTCAAGAAACTCTCGACAGTAAGGATGAGCCAAGAAAGACCTGGTCTGCCCTTCCACAGCTGGATCAGTACCTGAAAACCATACACTCTTAAATGTGTTGTAGATTTATTTTATAGTAAAAAAAGAAAAAGAAAAACAGCCTTATGGCACTTAAGAAGTTAAATATGTGACTGTTTGGTTTATGTATTTCATTCATTAAGCTTTACATTCAGTGACTTTTTCATAAGAGAATCTATGCTGATTCATTATCAACAATCATTTTCATCAATCATTATCATCATATCACTGACCTTAAAAATGTTCTTAATTGCTTAACTGAGTTGTGCCATCAAAAAAAGTTATTTATGTTTTTTACATGCCAAGCCATTTTGCATTCCGTTCAATTATTATAAATATAAAATTATAGAGGTCAATGGCAAAAGTGCGTTTCCATTACAGATTTGCGCAAAATTTTTGTGATTTTTTCTAAATGTCGACAAAAAACTATTGCGAAATGACCGTGTTTCCATTAACCGATATTATGCGACTAAAATGTTATGTTTTTTCCTTTCGCGATAAGTCATTGCAAAAATCATGGCGACGGATGTTGGTAGGTTTACGTATATATCAGCCACCGCACTGGCCATTATTATTAATCGAAGGAGACGTATGTGTGTTATCCAAGCTAAGGAAAGACCCTTATACTTGGAGCGGCTGGTGTTTCTACTTCGAGGTCTTGGTTGTGGAATTTCTTTGAGGTTTAGAATCCAGTATTCCTGTAATTCTTTTGTCTTTTGAGAATTAAATAAAGAACTCTGTCTCGTATTCTGTCAGAACATCATCTACGTCAGGTGACCTGAAAATGCTCAAAAACTGTTTCCATTGCAGTTTTGTGAAATATTTATTTTTCGAATTGCCTGAAAAACCACCTCATGCGAGCGTAAAAACTTTTTTGCAATACATTTTCAACTGGCAATTTAAATTTGCGCAATTTGAAGGGTAATGGAAACGTGGCTAGTGGCTGAATCAATACAATTACTAATAAAAATATGAGAAATATTGAAAAAGATGCATTATTTACAAATTCGGGGATATTCAAATATAGGGCGAAGGAATATGCCCGAATTTGTAAATAATGCATACTCTCAGAACTGAAACTATATTTCCAATCCCCCTCATAGTTGATTTTACTGTGACTTGTTTTCTGCAGATTACAATGCACTTCATAAAACATACCTTCTAGGGACACGTGTTGCAAATTAGCTTTAGCTACAAGCACTATGATGCACGCATTGGATGGCTGTTGTCACAGTTTTTTCTATGCTTATTGTATCTGTCCCTATACAAATAAAACATTAAATAAATACCTTCCTTCAGCACTTGTTCAATGGTCATGTTGTAGATGTCTGCTTGCAGTGAAAGCTGCTTTCCCACCACCCTAGTTTTATAAACTATAAGAGAAGTGAGTAACACCATATAAATCCCAGCTCTTCACACAGACAAACACATTTACAAAAGCAGAAAGCTGTGCGTGTTTACCGTAGTCAACTCCAGGCGCACAGGCCTTATCAGCACGCTGAGACTCTTTAATGTGATGCTTCCTTTGGAGACTGCAGTTCTCTGTAAATACAGACAGGTAAAATTGCACACTCTAAAGTTTATTGATCTGGTTGAAATTTAGGACTGCTCAATTAATCTATAAAGCAATAAATAAACAGTTGCCTGGAAACATAAAAGAACTATTCGCAGATAGGGATGGGGGTTATTATTTGAGGGGGGATTTAAATTTGAGACAACATAGGACTCGGACAAAGCTCAAAAGTATGTGTGTTTCTATTTGTGGGGTGCTTTTGTGGAATGGTCTGAGTAATTTGATCAAACAAAGTGTTAACATGTTGCAATTAAAAAAAAAAAAGGTTTCAAAGTTTTATTTTTGATAAGTACAGAAGTGGTGAGGGCAAATGACAACTCATAACTTGTAAAGCATGCTTGATAATGGTTTCTGTTTATGCTTCTTTATCTTTATTTTAATTTCAGGATAAAGCATTAGTTAATATAGTAGTTTTTTCTGTATTATCTTAAACGTTAAATTGGATTTATCTTGTTCGTTTGTGATTTGGTTTGGGTTGTTACTGGGGGTAGGTCCTGATAAGCCTAGGGCTTCTACCTACTTCAGGGGTGGTGATGGCGTAGTGGATAAGACACATGCCTTTGGTGTGAGAGACCTGGGTTCGAATCCACTGTGAGACACCAATGTGTCCCTGAGCAAGACACTTAACCCCTAGTTGCTCCAGAGGCGTGCGACCTCTGAAATATAGCAATTGTAAGTCGCTTTGGATAAAAGCGTCAGCTAAATGTACCTAACCGTTTTTGAACAGGTTGATTATTATGCTATATTTTTTCATTCTTTGTTTATTCTTGGTTTTGTTTTTATTTTTTTGATGGATATTGCATACGTATTGCTGTCTCTTTTATTTTATTATTTTCTATTTTAATTGTTTGAAATAAAGATTTCATTCATTCATTCATTCGTTTATCTACAAACATGCACAAAGACACACACCAGCCTCACAAATCAACTCAAACAGTGTGTATTCAGTTCATAGACGCACGTACCTTCGGCACACTCGCACAGGTCTTCATGGCAAAGTCTGTTCAGCGCACCGTCTCTCTTATGAGGATGGAAGAACTTCACACAACGATCATCTGCGTGTTAGATTCAAGTCACCATGAAACTGGCAATTCTTGTTTTTGCATTAGGCCTTTTTACAATAAGTTGACCTATTATGCCCCTTTACAAAGATTTGATTTTGTTTTTAGGCTCTACTAGAATAGGTTGTAATGCTTGAATGTTCAAAAAACACATTATTTCCCTCATATTTTCCATTGTTGCAGCTCCTCTCTTCCCAGTCTGTCAGTAACTCTCTGTTTAGTTCCTGTCTCTATGAAGCCCCTCATTCTGAAAAGCACACTGTGCTCTGATTGGTCGGCTGGAGCAGTGTGTTGTGATTGGTCGAGCGCTTAAAGTGTGTTTGGGAAATGTCCCGCCCCTTACCATAACCGCCAGTTTCAACACACTACTAACTATCTCAACCAGGCCCCGCCCCTTTATTCTGCATATTAATTATTTAAATGAGGAATATTGTGACGTGTTCGTTCCCGGAATAAAACTCAAGACTACAATGGAAGCGTTTCAGGGAGTTCAGAAACACTGACACTGATATAGAGAAGAACTCCCACTGGAGGGACTTTTGAACTTTGCAGAGCTTTTTCAGACAGCGACATTACACACTAAAGAAAAGTTTAAATGTAAAAAAAAAAACATAATAGATCCCCTTCAAAATCATGTGCCTCAATCTTTAATCAGAATAACTTTTCCTGCAATGTCATCTCTTCTCTGATAATATGTTTACTGGGACGAGGGCGGGGCAACCTGTCACTCACATGAGATCGACCAATAGCAAACCACAACCATTCAATCAATAGCCTATGGACAAAATTAAGTCCCGCCCACATATTATCCTGTTCCAGAAGCTGTTTCACTTGGGTATACATCTCAATAGTAAACTTCTGTTCAATGATGTGTATACAATATGCCTTTTCCACTTTCTTCCACTGTTTTCACTGTAAGCTGTGTATCGTGTGTGAGTGTCCATGTGACATCATGCACCTGGAGCGTTGTACTCGTACACAGTGACACCGGCGGGCTGCAACATCCCTACTTCATTGATCTTGTGCATTCTGAAAGCAATCCTTTCCCTCTCTTTATGAGAAACCTAATGAGACACACCGACAATTATTATGACTTTACATTCACAAATCACTTTTGCATTTATGCAATCTAAAGGTTTAGTTTTCAGTACCTTATTCAAGAAGATGATTAGCGATCCACGCTCTGAAAGCTCCATGTTCATCTCAAATCTCTCAATGTACTTCTCTTTCCCTTTAGATAACTAATGGAATTAAATAAGAAAAGTTCAATCACTGAGAAAATTATCCATTATAGAACCACGTCCATAATATTACCAGTCAAAACCGAGAGTTATATATAATATAAAGGTGTGGATGAATGAAATTTGATTGTGGCTCAGTGAGTTTCAGGAAGCACCCAGCTAACAAAAATATATTCTTAGAACTTTTTGCTAATTTTCCCATTAAGGGGGCGTTTACATGACAGCGCTTTCACGGAAAAAACTTTTTATGTGTTTTGGTCATTCATTTATATAACAATGGCATTTGGGGGGGGTGAAAACACACAATTTTCAAAAACGATACCATTATCGTCTCTGTGTAAACTACAAAAACGCGAATTTGTGAAACCGGTGACGTCATGCGCGTGCGTGTTATGTGTTCAGTCTATAGGCGTGTAGTGTTTCTTTACAAAGTGACGTGGTATTATTCAATTTCTGGATCATTTTTACCTTTGAAAGATCAGTATCATCTACTTTAAATCCTGTTAACAGGCCAACATCCAAAACAGACATGGCAGCATCTCTCGCTGGGTTCTTGAAACTGCACAGATGGATTAAAACACATGTGATCTAACTTTCCATCATGCCCTGTAAAACTGCTGTATGTCAGCAGTTTTACAGCTGACATACAGTACGGATGGACGGATCTGCTTTTACTCTACATGAACTTTTACTTACTAGGTTTCAATGGTGAGCAGGTAACTTTCAATGGCTCCTGGATGTGACACTGCATGCAATGCAAATTGAGAAGATATAACACTGTTAAACGTCACTAATAAATGAAGAAGACATGAATACAGATGAACTGATGATACCGTCAAGCTGTTTCTCCATCTTCACACTGAGATCAAACGCATTACAGTCATTTTCTCTCTCTTCAGGCAGGGCATAATACAGAGAATACACCTGAGGACAGATCAAGCTGTAAATCTTTATAAATAACATGCAATTGAAGTCGTGAGCGCTCACGAGTGCTCACCGAGAGAGTGGCCATCCCGTTCCCATGAGCAGTGACGTTGAATTTCTGTGTCAGTTTGACCTGTTGTGAGAACATTTTACATCGTCCAATTATGTTGCATGATTTGAAATCAGAGAAATGCATAAGAATTGAAGGGCAAAAGCGAACTGTGCATGTCTGTTCACTCATATTTGTTGGTTCACCTTGTCTGATCGCGTCACATGCGTGTTGGAACGAGTGAAAGTCCATCTGTTATGTGTTGTTCTTCCCTCCACAGAGAGTTCAATGTTCAGATTCACGTCCTGCTTCTTCGCTTCTGTAAGATATTCAGCCACAGCCTGGAAAACGATGATGTTCGCCTAAGAGACGAGGCAGAAAAATATACAGCATTCCCTTATTCATGAAGCAAATGCTCCAGTCTTTTAGACCAGGGGTTTTAAATAGGGTCCAAGAAAACATTTTAAACATGAAAATTAATAAAAAAAATAATTCATACAAATTATATATTATTATTATAATATTTTAGAACATGTAATGGTAACACTTTATAGTAAGTTCCCATTATTGAATGTATTAGCCTAACTAGCATTGAGCAATACATTTGCTATATCATTTATTAACATTAATTAAATAATCATTCACTAAAATAAATAAATACTTTGTCAGTGTTTTTAATTGTTAGTTTATTTTAACTAATATTTATTTTAGCTATTTATTGTTCACAAATTAAACCATATTGTGAAGTGTTACCAATAAAATAAATGATATAATAAAAAGTTTATTCTGATTTCTGAAGACTGGTCAGTAATTTTGAGATTAATGACAGTTACTTTATATATGCTTAATTTCAGGTTAACATCTTACAGTATGCTAATGCTGGGTAGAAAAAAGGGATACAGTGTTGAATAAAGAAAATATTTTTGAAACATTTTTAACATTAGGAAAGGGGTTCGTCGCAAAGGCAACATCATATTTAGGGATTCATGACATTGAAAAGTTTGAAAACCCATGTTTAAGACCATCGATGAACTGGTCGTTAAAATCAGGGCTCTCAAGTCTCACGCATTGGGCGTGAGACACACGCATTTCAACCCGTTCACACGCTCACACGCCACACCTTGTATTTCTCACACTGAGGAGTAAGGGAACTTGTCCCGCTATACAATTAATGGACGAGGCGCAGGCAAACGGAGGGAAGTTCTCTGCCGAGTTCATAGCATCTGTCTCGAGTTATACAGAGTTACATGCTAGCTACCAGCCAATCAGAAATTAGAATTAGTTGTTTCCGGGTAAATTATGTGTTCCCGCTGCAAGCACGTTCGTTACTAGACAACACGCGCACACACGGAGTGGAAGTTTAAAGAGCACGATCTGATGAATGCGGTTTGCGGACATCTTCATTTATTTTTTTAGCATTTTGATTTTACGATTCCTGGACGATATCTCTTGCCTGTGATCAAAGACAGTGAGAGCTGATGTTGAGGAGTATAGCCAAATTCGTGCTAAATTATTTTTGATGCATTCAAAAACTCTCCAACTGCTTTTAAAGGGGTCATCGGATGCAAAATACACTTTTATATGGTATTTGCAAATAAATGTGTCTTTGCAGTGTGTGGACACAATCACCATGCAATGAAAAAAATCCATTCACTTTTTTTTAATCCTCAAAAAGTTGTTGCTCATTATCATTTAAAGAGACATGCACCGAAACGGGTCACTGTGAACAGAGCTATTTTTGAAGAGGTAAAAAGGGTGTTGTTTTACACAACCATTGAGAAATTTTAACCAAAGTATGTTACAAGCTTTACATGAAGACCCAAAAGAATCATACCAACTTGTGGAAAATGGGCATCAGATGACCCCTGTAAAGGTGACCGGTTTGAGTCTTGACATTCATGCTCAGGGCAAGTTGCTATGACACAATGTTATGTACATTGAGCACTGATGTTCAGTTGGCTTGTTTGGGGTCAAATTTATTTTTATTTTTCAATTATGAACAATAGGCAAAATTGAACTGCTAGCAGAAATTGAAGCGAATTTGTTTGGGTCGAGGGACCGCTGCTGCAAATATTTGGGTGGCTCCTCCCCTAAATCTCACTCTAAACTTTTGATAAAACTTGAGAGCCCTGTTAAAATGGTGAACTGTTTATTAAACCTTTCACACATAAGTTTAAAATATTCTAGTGTGAGTTTAAGGGGGGCATTATTTTAGAACGTATCACCTTATTATTATTATTATAAACCTTTATAATGATCATATTAGCTTCCACCATTCATTTCTCCCGAAATACATGAAAGTGTCCGGCGAAGGGGGAGATAGAGTACATTTTATAGTGACCTAATACGCACACATTATGTATCTGATATGAATAAAACACCTCGTCAATTTATTTAGTCTGTATAATGCTGTTACATGTCTGTTTGGTTTTGGACTTCTTTTCATGTTCATTGTGTTCAGTTTCCCGCCACTCCTTGTTCCCAGTTTCACCGTCTTCATTAGTTGAAGGCAGTCCCTCCAGAAAAACGCGATTATGCGATCGCTGAATTCAATGCATAATCAGCCAAAGTCCGCATATTCATGCGGGGGCCGGATTTTTTTAAATACACCGCATAAATTGCCGATTTCCGTGCAAAATATGCGGGGTTTGCATGATTTCATAATCCTCGCATTTTCGTTGCAAAAAAGTCACATATATCTTAGCAGAAAGTTGAAAAATTTTGCGTTTGCTTCACACAAGAGCAGCCATTTCCCCGTTTCCATGGGAACGTTATGAAGTGACGCAATTACGCGACGGGATAGCTCACAGCTGAAGTTATTGCAGAGGCCAGACAGACTCACGGAGGCGATTGACATCTCACAAATCAAACTCGTATAACTGTCTGTCACACGTTCTACCGTCAAATAAGATAAAAGAAGTAGCATCAAACAGAAATTACCCGCACATATGGGGTGTTCGAGGCGCACATATAATATAACACTGAAGACAGTTCAACAGGGAGCGCGCAGCTCTTAAAGGGGCCACACCTTATTTACACTCGTTACAGTCTGAAATAAAACAAGATGAGAAATTAAATATTCCCAGCACTTTCTATGATGTAGTATGCTTGCTTATCAAAGGAAGTAATAAGAAATGACTCTTTACATTAAGATAGTAGCCTAGTGAGAACAGGGTGTTGGGGGAATCACTTTTTTTCTCTTTTTCATCAAACCGCATTTTTTGCAAGTTCCCGCAATTTTTGAGCAGCGGTAGAAAGGGGGAGGAGGGGCCGCAAGTGAGTTTTTTTACGACAGTGTTGTGAAATATACGCCCCACAGCTGTAGGGGGAGCTCGTTGAGACAATATGCGACAACAAAAGTGAAAATCAGCGAAGAAATGGCTAGAGTTGCCAAGTTCCCCTTTAATTTGGTTCACCTGTGTTGTGTTAGTCAGTTCTGCACTTTAATACAGTCACCATTTCGTAACAAATGCACTGAACGTTCGAATCACACCGTGTGATCGTACACATCCAAGGGTTAAAGGTGCTGTATGTAACTTTTTTACTCTACTAAAACATAAAAATACCATAATATGTTTGCAGATATGTAGAAAACATCACATACTCGTTTCTCTGAGAAACACTTGTACACCCAGTTATTTTACTTATTATTTTACACGTTCCGTGTTGTCAGTCCTTTTTTGTTTTGGTCTGTGTGACTCCACCCACTGCCAGTTCACCCAATAGTATTTCGATACCAGTCAGCAGGAGAAACAGCGTATCGCAGCCATGGAAACGAGCAAACAAACTGGTCAGAGATTGCAGATTCCACACAACCTTAAAAGCATCTAAAAAACGGGAGCATATTAAAACACTGATAAATGAACTAATTAATTTACAGTCTGTAAGTCTCCTCGGTTTTTGTCGTCAATCGAACCAAACAATGTATGTAGAATGTATGTCATTCTTACATACAGCACCTTTAAACCTTGTCAGCAGGTTTATTTTCACGCAGTAATGATCAGCTCTGTACCTGTGTGGTTCCACTGGCTCCATAGTGAGCTCTCTGTGCTCTCAGCCAGCGTACGGCCGCTCTGGCGCGCTCGAAGTCCTTCACCTTCACCAGCGCGAGAAGCGCATAACCTGTGGCCTCCAGAGAAAGCTCACGCTGTCCAGGAACTTGCCAAAACCTACCGACTGTTCAGAAGACACAAATGGAAAAGGTTGACATGGACACAGGGTAGTTTTGAAAATGTCACAATTTGTTATTTTCAAATCGATTAGTAATTTGTTTGCCATTTCTGTTTAGGTTAGCAAGTCACCATGAAATCAAAATTTCTCGCAGTATTTATTGTAAATGATTTATCCGTGTGCAATTTTAAAAAAAAATTCATGTTCCTTCATAATCTAGAATCAAAATAACTTCCCCTCCCACTTGCAGCTTCTCTTCTCTGATGATGAGGGCGGGGCAATAACCTGTCACTCAACCATCCAATCAGTTCCCCACAGACAAAATCAAGCCCCGCCCACATTTGTTCTTGTTTGAAAAGCCGTTTCACACGGATGTACATCACAATATAGGGAATAAAAGACTATCATAACTTTTTATTTTTAATTTATTCCTAAAATGTCAAAAACAACCAGCCACTGTTCACTTCCTGCATTTTCTGATTAAGTGTCAGTTGTGTTTTTATCATAAAATAATCAGAATCAGAAAGAGCTTTATTGCCAAGTGTGCTTGCACACACAAGGAATTTGTTTTGGTGCTGAGGCTTCCAGTGGACATATACAACAAGAAACATGAAACCTAATACTACAAATTATAAGAAAAAAGACTAAAAATATAAATATATGAGAATAAAAGTATCGCAGTTGAGTTAAGTCAGAATAGACATTTCCAGATTGACAGATTATGAACATATTTACAGTGTTTTGAATATTATAATAAATAAATCTAAATATAAGTATAAGTGTCACCTGAGATGTAGGATATTGCACTAAACAGTGGGAGTATTGCACTTAAAGGCATATGCCTTTGGAGGTGTGTTAACTGTTCAGAAGGGAAATGGCCTGTGGGAAGAAACTGTTCCTGTGCCGAGATGTTCTTGTGGCCAGTGATCTGAGTCTCCGTCTTGACGGTAACAGTTCAAACAGGAGGTGTCCAGGGTGAGTGGAGTCTGTGATGATTTTACCTGCTCTCTTCCTCACTCTGGAAGAGTACAGGTCCTGGAGGGATGGCAGTGGGGCACCAATGATCCTCTCCGCAGTCCGGACTGTCCGTTGTAGTCTCCTGATGTCTGATCCGGTAGCCGAACCAAACCAGACAGTGATGGATGTGCACAAGACAGACTCAATGACGGCTGAGTAGAACTGAATCAGCAGCTCCTGTGGGAAGTTGAACTTCCTCAGCTGGCGAAGGAAGTACAGTCTCTGCTGGGCTTTTTTTACAATGGAGTCAATGTGATTGTCCCACTTCAGGTCCTGAGAGATGGTAGTGCTCAGGAACCTGAATGACTCCACTGCTTCCACAGTGCTGTTCATGATGGTGAGTGGGGGAGGGCTGAGCTGTTCCTCCTGAAGTCCACGATCATCTCCACTGTTTTGAGCGTGTTCAGCTCAAGGTTGTTATAACTGCACCATACAGCCAGCTGTTCAACCTCCAGTCTGTAAGCAGACTCGTCGCCGTTCCGGATGAGACCGATGATAGTGGTGTCGTCGGCAAATTTAAGGAGCTTGACAGAGGGGTTTTTAGAAGTACAGTCGTTAGTGTACAGGGAGAAGAGCAGTGGGGAGAGAACGCACCCTTGAGGGGCGCCAGTGCTGGTGGTGAGAGTCCTGGATGTGTGTTTCCCCAGTCTCACTCGCTGCTGCCGGTCCGTCAGGAAGCTGGAGATCCACTGACAGATCGAGGATGGTATGGAGAGCAGGGTCAGTTTGGCTGTGAGAAGATCAGGCATGATGGTATTGAAGGCAGAACTGAAGTCCACAAAGAGGATCCTTGCATAAGTCCCAGGTCTGTCGAGATGTTGCAGGATATAATGCAGTCCCATGTTGACTGCTTCATCCACAGACCTGTTTGCTCTGTAAGCAAACTGAAAGGGATCCAGCAGGGGTCCAGTGATGTCCTTCAGGTGGGCCAGCACCAGTCTTTCAAACGACTTCATGACCACAGACGTGAGAGCGACAGGTCTGTAGTCATTAAGTCCAGTGATTTTGTTTTTTTTGGGGACAGGAATGATAGTGGAGCGTTTGAAGCAGCAGGGAACTTCACACTGCTCCAATGATCTATTGAAGATCTGCGTGAAGACCGGGGCCAGTTGGTCAGCACAGGCTTTTAAACAAGCAGATGAGATGCCGTCTGGGCCTGAGGCTTTCCTAGTCTTCTGTTTTTTGAAGACTCGGCTCACATCCTCCACACAGACCTTAAGCTCAGGTTGGATGGCAGGAGGGGGGAGTGGGAGTGCAGGAGGTGATGGTGAATGTGTGAAGTGCAGGTGAGAGCCGGTGTGTGGTGTGAATGAGGGCTTTTCAAACCTGCAATAAAATGAATTTAAATCGTCAGCCAGGTGTTGATTGTCCACAGATCGGGGGGATGATGACTTGTAGTTGGTGATGTTCCTCAGGCCATTCCAGACTGATAATGGGTCGTTGGATGAAAACTGGTTTTTCAGTTTTTCAGAGTAGTTCCTTTTAGCAACTCTGATCTCCTTTGTCAGTCTGTTTCTGGCCTGGTTATACAAGATTTTATCCCCACTTCTGTAAGCCTCCTCTTTGGCATGACGAAGGTGTTTGAGTTTTCCAGTAAACCATGGTTTATCATTAGTGAATGATAAGAATGTCCTGGTAGGAATGCATGTATCCTCACAGAAACTTATATATGATGTTACAGTATCTGTGAGCTCATCCATATCAGTGGTAGCAGCTTTAAAAACAGTCCAATCAGTGCAATCAAAGCAAGCCTGTAGATTCTCTGTTTCATTAGTCCATCTTTTAACAGTCCTTAACACAGGTTTAGCTGATTTCAGTTTCTGCCTGTAGGTCGGAATAAGATGAACCAAACAGTGATCAGAGAGCCCTAAAGCTGCTCGTGAAACGGAGTGATACGCATTCCTTATTGTGGTGTAACAGTGGTCCAGTATATTACTGTCTCTGGTGGGACATGTAACGTGCTGTCTGTATTTTGGTAGTTCACGGGAAAGATTTGCTTTCTTAAAATCCCCAATAATTATTAGAAGAGAGTCCGGGTGCCTTTGTTCCGTTTCAGATATTTGTTCAGCCAGCTGTTGTAGCTTCGCGCTCACGCACGCGTCTGGAGGGATGTACACATTCACGAGAATGAAAGAGGAAAACTCCCGTGGTGAGTAGAAAGGTTTGCAATTAATTAAATGGGTCTCTAAGTTAGGAGAGCATATCTTGTTCAGTGTTGTTATATCTGAACACCAATTTTCGTTAATGTAGAAACACAATCCACCACCTCTCGTTTTCCCCGTTAGCTCCGCGATGCGATCCGCTCGGAACAGCTGGAAGCCCGGCAGATGTATTGCGTTGTCCGGTATGGCTTCACTCAGCCAGGTTTCAGTGAAGCACAGAGCAGCAGAGTTAGACAAATCCTTGTTAATCCTTGTGAGGAGAAGTAGTTCGTCCGTTTTGTTAGGAAGGGATCGGAGATTCGCGAGATGAATGCTAGGGAGTGCAGTGCGCATGCCACGCTCGCGGAGTTTAACCAGCGCGCCTGCACGCTTCCCGCGTTTGCGTCTGACCGCACGTTTGAACAACACCGCTGCCCCTCCGACGAGAATGTCCAGCAAAACGTCTGAATAATCAAAAACTGTATAGAAGTTTTCTGGTGTGTGTTTCCTAATGTCCAGTAGTTCGTCTTTGGTGAAACTGATAGGAAAATAATGACTAAACACAGGACAAACAAACAAAAACAACACAATAGCTGGAGAGCTCCACATCAAGGCAGCCATCTGCGGCGCCACCTAATAATCCTTTTAATCATTCATAATAATCAATCGTTTATCTCACTGTAACTTGTACATTTCTAGTATAAATTTTTCTTCATTTATAACTCAAAACACAAACTGTTCCATGAAGTTATAAAAACACAACTGACACTTAATCAGAAAACACAGGAAGTGAACAGTGGCTGGTTGTTTTACATGTCAATCAAACAGCTGATTGGTCCTTTCTGCAACACACTGATAGTGTGTAAAGGATTGAGGGACAAACTGAAAATAAAAGTCCTTTACTCAGAATTGTATTCGTATTTTTAGTTATTATTTGTACTTTATTGTCCATCCATTCTCCAATCCACTTATCCTATGTAGGGCCGTGGGGTAATTTACTGGGTTTATTTATTTACACATTTTGAATAGTGGCTGTAGTTGCGCTGTTGATTTGACTGTAATGTCACTGACCTTCGTTCTGGGTGGAATGACTCATCAGGATGTCTTTATTGAGTTTTCCAGCATGGGCCAAAGCGTAAGAAGTCATAGCGACAGCATAAGTGCTGATCAGACCGTGAACTCTCAGCGTCAGGTAATTAACGGCTCTGTTTATGCTGCTCTGAAGACTCTAGAATGGAGAGAGAGACTCAGTGAAAATTATGCGACGTATCATAGAGCTGTTTGTTTCCAGGAATCACACTTACAGATTCAGTGCAGATCTTACTGCCCTCTTGCAGTGCAATCAGAACGAATGCGGTTAGAGAGGCATCACTGTCTTTCCCCTGTACGTCACCCTGGAATTAACATACACTCAAATAAACCAGATCCCAAACAATTGTTAGGAAAAAAACGTAAACATTAGTGTGCCTACTGCAGGATTTAACAGCATATTGATGTCTTTCTTTAGAGCTTTTCATTTTATGATCTCCAAATCATTTAAAGTTACTATATATTTAAATTAATGACACCCCCGACCCGTCACAGGATAAATTATTTTTCTGAAACATAATGGACATTTCACTGCAATTTCAAGTGATGTATTGTGTTTGACAGCCTTCTCTGGTGGAAATTACATTTCTGGAATTAAATGGCTGACTTTGTCTGGCATTTTATGTATTAAATAAGAATTATTATTATAAAATATATTTTATTATATTTGCTTTAATGTTGTTAATAATAGTAAAAAAATCTAGATAAATTCTAAATGTGTTTTTGACAATGGCTGCAGAAGAATAGTGACCTTGCTAGTACGGAATATATCAAAATTAAACTGAGATAAAATAGTGTTATTAATAGCAAAAACGTGTCATGAAATAAAATTGATTTGTTTTCTTAATCCAAATGTAACTTACAAGCATCTCCTCATGTATAACAGCGGTGTCTTCTTTAAACATGCCGTCTGGCAGCTGTTTGTTTGTGGCCAGCCACTTGAGAGCGCTGCAGATCTTATTCTCCTCTATGCTGATCAGATCGCTGGCCATCGCAAACACTTTCACCACATATGCCGTCAACCTGTAATGACCAGAAAAGAAGAGGTAAGAAACGACATGTAACTAATTGAGCAGATAAATATGGCAGGAACGCTCGTCTCACCATGTGCTGCTAGTCGTGCTCATCGAGGCAGCGAAGGACCCGTCCTGTTTACGGAAAGTTAGTTCTCGCTGATAACCTTTACAAGAATGATACAGTAAATAACTTACGACTTCATAGCTTTTGTCAGCATTATAGAGAATATTCTGTTTCTGAGGGATCTATTAAAGGGGACCTATTATGCAAAATTCAATTTTACATGTTTTTTTTTTTTTTTACATTATTGTGTGTACACAACCACCCACTCCTTTTTTATATTCCCCATAAATCAGAAACTGTGTCTCTCCTCCGATCACTAGACTCCATTCTAGTGTGCAAGCCCACTTTCAATAATGCAATCAGTTCCTAGTGGACAATAGAAGCCCATTTCCACCAAAAAAATCATGCTTTTGAAAAGAATCATACTTATGACATACTAGTCGAAATAATGATGTATTAAGTCATAATTATAACATAAAAGTCAAAATTCTGACATTAAAAAGCTGAAATTATAACATATTTGAGATTCGAAAGTCAAAATTATGACAGAAAAAGTCAAAATTATGAGTCATTATGGCATAAAAATACCAAGTACTATGACATACAAGTCATAATTATGAGATGAAAAGTCAAAATTATGGCAAAGTAATAATTATGAATAAAAAGTCGAAATTGTGAGATACTAAGTCATTTGAGATAAATTGAAATTATGACAGTCATCATTTGATATAAAAAGTAAAAATTATGACAATAAAAAGGCGAAACTGACATTATAAAGTCGCCTTTGCCATAAAAAGTTAAAATTATGACACTGTTATACTTAAAATTCGAAGGTCGAAATGATGACAGTCATAATGAATAAAAAGTCAAAATTATTACAGCAAAAGTCAAAATTCTGACATTACAAAGTCGAAATTATGAGTCATTATGGCATAAAAAGTAATAAGTACTATGACATACTATAAGTCTTAATTATGAGATGAAAAGTCAAATTTATGACATACTAAGTCATATTTGACATAAAGTCAAAATTATGACATCTTGTCACTTGAGATATAAAGTCGAAATTATTTCAGTCATAATTTTGACATAAAAGGTAAAAATTATGACATTAAAACGGCGAAATTGCGACATTATAGAGTCGAAATTTATGAGTCATAATTCATTTTTATCTCAATTTCAACTTTTAAAGTCATAATTTAACATAATTCTGACTTAGTATGTCATAATTTTTACCTTTTTTTGTCATAATTGAGATCTACTAAAGCATGATTTAAAAAAAAAAAAAAAAATTTTGTGTGTAAATAGGCTTCCATAGGATAAATCTATGCCCCGCCCTTTATTTATACTCATTAAATATAATGTTTCTCTCAGAAATGCATCAGATTAAAAGTGAGAGTGATCAGCTGACCTGTGCTGATATGGTTAATGGCTTCATTACGCCGGTTCATGCCCACAGCCTCCCACTGCTTGGTGCTGTCCAGATAATGAGTGGCAATGACAGGTAGAGTCATGTAGATCATAGTCTCCTCTCCATTACCTCTGGGCTGGACAATAAACCGCCCCATGAAGTCTCCACTGATGGGCTGCTCGATCATCTTACTGAACTCCTGACCTTGAGGAACACACAGCGGTCAGGACTGCATGAGCGGATGGACAAGCAGAATAAATAAGCGTTCAGATTCCTCCTTACTCTTGACTGTGATGTACGTGTTAGCGGGTGTGTTGGGGACCTGAGTGTCTGGTTTGAGACTCCTGACAGACACTTGTTGTACTCCACCTGTCACATAGATTCAGATTGACATAAGAAAAGGGGCATTTTTGAATATTTTGGAGGAAAGACTCCCATAACTCACCCATCTTAGCAGGATTGAGCTCGACATTTTTCTCCTGTATCATAGTGAGCACACCCTCAGACTGAAACAAAGAGATTGGGTTTAATCTGTTTAGGGTGTTTGAATCACATAATGAAATCAAGCTTCTATAATGACAGTAAATGAATGGTTGTCAAGTGTATTGAAAACCAAACAATACATATGTCTTAAATGCTTCATAAATTAAAGCAATTATCATATCATATATGGTCTTTAATAATGTTTACAAAATGTTAGTACAAAGACGCTTACATCATTCATGGAAAGTTTTTTTCTGAAACGTTTTAGTTTGACGTTGGTCTAATGCCTTTTAACTCTGGCCTCTGGTGCAATATGCATGTCGGTCAAAAATGACTTACTTTTTATTTAAATGAAATGAATGTACTATATTTTAGTGCGATAAAGTTATTTATTTAATATTTTGTATTTTTAGGGGATTTAGTGGTACTAAATTATATTTACACAGTATTTTTAATCCATTTATTAACTTTTTGAGCATAGACTTGAAAATGAAATTTCCAACTTAAACTGTCGTAAATCTTTAATGCTTTTCAAAGACGACACTTGGCAGATTAAGTGAAAAAAAGTTGTAAAAAGTTCACTTAAAAAAAGTTACAGAATTTTATGTTTATTGTTATAAAAAATGCACAAAAATGCTATTTTACATTTTTATATGAAACATATATTTCAAAAACACGTTTTACTCTAAAACTACAAGAAAATCAAAGCCATAAATCTAAACAAGTTGTGTTCCAAATTTGAGCTTGGTATCTCAAAAAAATCGCTTTCAGTAAGATTTTATTTGGCCACAGTACCAAAAATTTTCACTAGATGAAATTTGTCTCCCATTCATTTCCAATGTGGTCATATTTGACTGCGGGGAGCAAAAGTGTGACTATTGTTTTCAGGACCATTTAACCTTTTTGAATCATGTCCCATGTCCCCCATCAAACCTTTACCAAGTTCCGTGCCATTCCGATAAAGTAAAAAAAAAAAAAAACTAAACGTAAAATTTTTCGGTCAAAAATAACCGAAGAGCATCAGAGGATTTTAACATTACTACTTGTTTCAGAATGTTTAGAGAACGTTCAAAAGTAACGTTTCCATAATGTTTGCACAATAACGTTTCCTTAATCACATACTGTGTCCAGGACACAAAATATATATGTTTAAAGCATTTAAAAAAACGAACGTTTTGAATGTTCAAGGAACATTCAGAAATAGCGTTTCTATTTTCAAAGTCCATATTTGGGTCTGAAATATAAATGATAGCAATATAAAGTTGAAATGTTTTTGTTGTTTTGAATGCTGTAATTTAGCATATTTATGGGAAGCCAACAAAAAAAAGAGCTCAGCTTTGTAATTTTATCAGTGGGCAGAAGGGACGTTCACTCACCACCACCCTCAGGATCTTCCTCACTCCATCACTGTAGACAGAGTCATACGCCGCTGCCTTCACATCGATCCAGTGATTGCCCAACTCCAGGGGAATAATCACATACGGGACGGACCTGGAGGACATGGACTCGACCTCCACTTCTGTTTGGTAGGAGCCCTTTCTTCTGGCGGAGCTGCAAATGTGTTCAGTCTCCATGAACTCAAGCCGTGCCTGAAGGAGAAGCCAACAGTTGGACAAATGCACCCATGTGTTACTGTGTTGTGTGCAAAAGGTTTTGAATTTGTGTGCTTTGTGTGAGATTTACCATAAAGTCCCCCTGTAGTCAATCATTTTATCCCTTAAAACTCATCTTTGATCACCAAAATTACATATTTAAAGTTTTTTCCTTGAGACAAATTTCTTCATGCCTTAAAATATCTTGAATGTAGCTCTACACCCTTGCCTCATTTAGTATTCTCGGTTCTATGAATATGCAAATGAGCCCCGCCTCCACGCACTCACAGCAGCTCAGAGATCCATTCGTTGACGATCACGCATTGATCTGATTGGTTACAAGGTAGTCTGTGACGTCAGAAACACCTGCTATTTAAAACTGTGTTTTTAAAAATGTCTTTGGTTCACTGCTGTTTTAAGGAGAAAAAACTCAACATTAGTGTTGACTTATGAATCTGCACATGGTTTGTCTTAAAACATATTAAAAACACCACATAGACATATAAACAACATTAAAAGCTTGAATTTCACTACAGGGGGACTTTAAAAAATAAAATGGTGCCATAGTTGTGGTTAAAGATAGCTTGTTTACTTGTTACCTAAAAACACTCAAATTTTGGAAGATTCAGCCCCTAGTTCTAGTCCTTGCTGTACTAGCCTGGTCCTTTCAAACAACTTGGACTCCCAGAAGTAATGCATGATTGAAACAACTCTAATTTGCCTCATTGGCACATTTATCCTCAAATTAATTGTATCTGACACCACATTGGGTGATTATCGAGGACCAAAATGACTGTGTGACTGTTTACCCTAATTTTCTTCTTGGTGTAGTTGTGAAGGATGACCCTGATTTGTAGTTGCTCATTGCGCACAGCTGAGAACGGCACCTTCAGGTCAATGAAGAACCTCTTATAAACTATCATCTCGTATGGATCTGCCACACATATGCCTTTGGAGAAAAAGACAGCAATGGAGTATTAGCATGATGCTACAGGTCTAAAACGAGGTGAAAAAAGTGTATTATATAAGTGTACTTCATAAAGTTTTACCGTGAGATTTTGACAGGCTAAAAGCGAAGATTTGCCAAGTAGTGATAGATTCTTTCAGGTAGATTCTGTCTCTTGTCATTGATGTTTTTACACTGGGACAGGAGGAAATAGAAAAAGGTTAAAACAGATAAAGAAAGAAAATACCCACAAAGGTTGACAGTGCATGTAAGACTATCTACAGATAATAAGTGACAAGTCACTAAAAAACATTTCCCCTCGCTTCTGCTCATTTAAAATTAAAAGTTTGTCTCGTACTCACCATAACTTGTTATTAGCTGGGCAGGACGGCAGAATCTCCTCTGTCCAAAGCCAGCTCTCTGGAAACTGTGTACGTGATGTGATTTCATCAAAACTCTCATAATAGTCGCTGTCCTCACCTGTCCATGTTAACAGAAAAAAAAAAAAAAATATATATATATATATATATAAATAAATATATATATATATATACATATATATATATATATATATATATATATATATATATATATATATATATATATACTGTGAGCAACTAGGAATTCACTTCACTCATTTAATCCATCATCAATCCTAGTGTTTCTTTAGGAAATCTGTAAACGCAAATGAACTGGGCCATCTGACCAATCAGAGCAGAGTAGACCAATCACAACAGACTGGGCCATCTGACCAATCAGAAGAGAGTCGTCTCTTGGAAAGGAGGGTTTTAAAGAGAACAAATCCTTTATTAAACCATTTCAGAAACTGAGAAAAGAGCTGACGCTGCAATTAATATTATGAGAAAATTCAAGTGTTTTTTGACCTTGGTTGCATGTAAACAATTTGTAGTAGACCTCAAAAAGAAAATTAGGAACCTTTAAAGAAAAGCATTATAGAGGCAATTTGGTTGTTGTGGCTGATTTATGTATTATTACAATCCGGGTGTTTGTTTGTTCCTATTGTCTGTAATTGTTATGTATTGCGTGAGCTACTGGATGCTTGAATTTCCCCAAAGGGATGCATAAAGTATTTATCATCATCATCAACATCATCATCAACATCACTTTAACAACTGCAGTGTTTTATTCCAAATAATTATTTCATTATTAACCATTTTATTGCCATCTTATATGCATATTGTAAAGAAAATGGGTTTGTTAGCCTGTGGAAACATGACACAGTATTAAGATCACGAGTTTGACAATCAACTGAACAATATTTAAAAACGTACTCCGAGCCAGAATCATCTCCTCCTCTCCAGCCTCCATACTACGAGCCACCACGTCATTACAGCAGTGCAGGAAGGCCCGGACACATTCCTCTCCGTCTACTATGTACATGGCTCTTCGTTCACAGGTGTAGCCGAGTTTATTATCCCTCATGCCATCCACACAGCACTTCCTCAGATCACCAGAGTACTGACCAGCTGAGAAGACAGAAGGAGAAGAACTGATGAAGAACGAGTAACTGGAGCTATTCATTCATCCTCTCTCTCCAAATAATTCCCTTTCATCCTTTACTGTCTGTCAAGTAAAAAGAAAAGCTCCAGCTTCTCACCCAGTATAGTGGTGACCCGCTGAGTACTCTCAGCTCTTCTTCTTCTCTTTGAAGGGACGGGACACTCTGGCACTAGAGGATGTTTAAATAACAGGCTAATAGATTTGTACAGCTTCAGAAAACTGAAAGAACATTATTTATATATACCAGTTCTGGTGTTGGTTCCTCCTGCAGTGCTGGACTCAAACATCAGACCTGAATCACTGAAAACCCCCATACTGTCTCTTCCTCCTCCTGCCGTACAGCCGGTGTCATGCTTCTCTACAATGTCGTAAATCTAAAGCAACAAACAGACCATTTATAAGACAAATCAAGCGTTCAATGCCTGTTGAGGTGTTGATGTAGGACCTCCACCTTCGTCTGAGTGAGTCTGTTCTGGTTCAGTCCATGCACAGCTTTATCCACCGCCACCAACCCAACTTTAGCTCCAGGATCTCCAGTTATCAGCAAGCTGAACTCTTCTCCTGGCTCGTAGATCGGTCGAGGCTCCTTCACCTGAACCTTCAGCTGTGAAACACAAGAAACACTAAGGACCCTCTGGAAGAATCTACTGGACCCTAGTAGTATCTATTCCTGATGATCATGCATTTATATAATTGAACTTCAGACGCCACTGATCCAAACGAGACACTTTTGAAGCTTAGTGTAAATTCTTGATGTCTAAAAGATCTATCATAATAATACGTGGTTGACCCACCGTTCCCATGCACGTGTCCTTCACGTCGACCCAGACTGAATCAGACACCACCTCAGACGAGCCCACATGGTAATAAGCCACAAAGCGGAAGGACGGCACCATGTCTTTGGTTACAGGTAGAGACAGAGTCACTAGAGATTGTCCACTCCTCTTAAACCTGCTTGCTTGAACAATCTGACCTTTACTCAAGATCTGGAAATGAGAGGGAAATTTGACATTTAACCTTGACATTCATACGGTAGGTTTTATTCTTCTAGTAAACTAATATTTATTTATTTTTATCAACAATGTGCCAATTAATTATTCAATTAATGAATGAATACTGGATTGGCATTACAGAAAATGGTTTTAGAATTCAAAGTATAGTTTGTATTTTGTAATTCTGTCTGATTGAGATTTTGGCACCTGATCAATTTGTGCTATTTTTGGATTGTTAGTCTTTATAATATGTACAATATTTAAATGCTTTTCTAATTCACTTTTCCATTAGCTGGCACTTTTTTAGAGCAAATTCATGCTCTATTCGTTGTGACATTTGGTTCAAAAATGCATACATTTTTTTGTGATCGATTAATCAACAGCATTGCTACTGTGCTAGCATGTAGCAGTGGTAACAGGATATTGATGCTTTATAATTAATTTCAATTAGGCCACAGACTGAAACAGGTCTGTCTCTCACCATGTACGTGAAATCTTGATCCCTGACTCCTGGACTTCTGCCCAGGTTAAGATTGACTTTCATTTGATCACGAATCTCAAACACTGGAGTATCAATGCCGACGTGCAGGTAGTTGTTGGAGCCGCCTTTGGTCTTGTAGGCCTGAGCTGTCATCTTCTTCACTGCCTGCTGCCCGTCATCTAATTTTGGATCTTTGGTTTGTACCTGGAAGTGAAGAGATTGATGATTTTTAGCTATTCTAAGCTAAAAAACAAACATAAAATGACAAGAAAAACGACAAATTAAAACAGCCTAAGCCCTTGTGTCCAGGGCTGGTCTCTATTGATTAGTGTTAAAGACCAGCTTAAAGTAGTTGGGACCAGTTTGACTATAAGACAAGCTAGACTAGCTTAAACCACATAAAACCCACAAGCAATCTTAGGCTGGTTTAGGAAGAGTTTTTTTTTTTTTCAGTAAGCCTGAGACAATTCAAACTCAGTAGTTGAGTAATAAACCACACATCAGGTCTTACAATGATCTCTAGTGCGGAAGATCCTTCGTGAGAATTGACTGTGAGCTTCGCAATGCCATTGGCTCTCGTTCGGCCTCTGACCCCTCCAGGATTGACCTCCACTTCCACATTTTCAGCAGGCATCTTGTCAGGGTCTGTTAGATAAACCTATGAAAACATCAATTATGTTTTTGCTAGACCTGATTGACTGTTTCTAAATGCCATTTAATGGTGTGTTCAAGTCATGTTTGATAGACGAAATGAGTTTAAAGTACATGATTGGGACCACAGAATCAAAATAACAAGTAGGGAAAATAAGTCAAGATTTTCTGAGTTGGATGCGTGACAAAAATAACATGGCCGACAATGGATGAAAAAAAAAACATGGCGGACAATGGATGCAGCGCATGTATTTGCTTGATATCATAATCATGAATTACAGAAACAGCAGGCCAATTAGGGTATTTTTCCAAATTCTTTATGAATATAGACTGCTTATTCTTTTTGCAAGAACTGAAATGCTTCATACAGAGACACTGAAGGGCATCCCAGGTTTGAAGAATTGTGGTGTTTTTTCAAAGTGGATGGTGTACGGTGACGTCACAATCTGAATCCCTTTCCTCTGAGCTTCCACCATTTCACTGCCTGAAACACACCAAATTTTTACTAAAATTGTATATTATATAATATATTTAACATCAATATAAAATAAAACAATAACATATATATATTTATTTTATTTGATCTTTTTAAACATAATATTCTGGCAGTTGGAGTTGTTTTTCCGCATCTCACGCCATTAGTGCGGTGTTTTGTAAGACTTTTTTCAGTATAAAATTAAAAATAGTAGCAGTAGTTCTGAAAAAACCCATCTTGAGATCCTTGCGTTCTGCTGTGCACTATTCAGAAAAGTCATTTATTAGACATTTTTCAATCAGATCTTATGTACGGCTTATAGAGTGTATTGCATTATTTAGTAAAAAAATATGTTTATTTAAAAATAGCTTCATTTTTTAAACATATTCACACAAAATAAATGCATTACAGCCCTAATATTTACATAACAAATTTTTCCATGAAATGCCTCTTTTTAGAGCTAAATTCATGTTCTATTTTTTGTGACATGGCTCAGAAATGCATAAATTACTGTAGATTGGCACTGCATTTTTAATTACACTTACCAGTGTCAGTTAAAACACTGGCTGAAATGTAGATTGATCGTCCAACCAGTTGACCGATATCAGGGAAGGTCTGAAGTATCGTCTCCTTTGTCAGCTTGGCAGTACCTTCTCCATCTGATATCTGTGTTTTATGTAAATGCCATCACTTTGGCTGCATCACTTTAATACATCAGGTGTGTTGTCATCTGGGAAGCTCACCTGAACTCTTTGAAGTGAGGAAGGAATACTAGTTTTCCTCTCAACTTCCATCACACCAAACACCACAAACGCATGTCCGTTCACGTTGTTTCCATGCAAGTACCTAGACAATCAGACTTCATGTGTGACATTGGGATTGAAGTGCTTTGGTAAGTATACAACTTTATGGAGTAAACACAGCAAATGTGGGAGAATATGAAATGAAACGTATACCAATGCTTGGAGAGAATAATAAAACATAGTAGATCAAGAGACAAAACCATTAAAGCCTTACCTGGCTTCAATGCTAACCGTCAAACTAGCATCTTTCACACCGAAGAACGACTGACTGGGTGATAATGTGACTTCATAAGTGGGGAGCACTATAACAATAAACCCACATAACAATAATGAACACTAGAAAGATGATCATGTGCATGTTGTCGGTTCCAAAAGTCACATGTCACACTGCAAAATCTGTCGTAAATCGTTTATGTAGGAGGAATAAGAAATATCTGAAAAATTAATATCAGTACCATTGTTTTCATTGTTTAACTAAAACTATTAAAAGGATTTTCGGTAACTGAAATAAAGCTGATCAAATTAAATGAAAAACTTGAAGTCTAACTAAAACCTGAAGTAAATATAAAGCTAAATGGCAAAAGCACAAGACAAAATTACTAAAACTTAACCTACTGTAAAATGAAAACTAAAATAAAAACAAAAGCTAATTCAAACTATTAATAATACATAGTATACATATTAATAATACATAGTATATAAATACTACTAAAATAACACTGATCAAGTGCTGCTGTAATTAAAGCAAAACAGACACTTGCCAAAGACATTTTTAAATTCATGTGTTGATGATCTATTAAATAATAATAAAAAACTGAATGCAAAAGAGATGTATTTTCACAAGTGGTCCAACTGTATATATGCAGTATGTCATTTATTATATACAACAAACATATAATAAATATAGCTAAAGCTTCTACCATATTCTTTGACTTCGAAGTCAGCAGTGTAATTCTTTTGCGGCGTGTTTGCGAATCTTGTGACCACCTTCCAGATCCCAGGCCTACAAATATAAGCAGATCAAAAACAGATGTTTACAGACCTGCGAACGAATATCCTTTTTCCGCTCGACAGACAGACCGAGTGATAATCCAGTCGGTTAACTTGTGTCCAGTTACATCAAGTCTTAGTTTTGAGGATGAACACACCTGGCAGGCTGAGGTACGGCATATTTTCCTGATCTAATCCCTTGTTGTGGAAATATGGTTTCTCTCATAGTTGTGATGCCTTGAGGATCCTTCAAGAAAAAAAAAAGAAAAAAAAGATTAATAAAATATAATTTTAATTATAATATTTTTGTTTCATTATAATCATATAGCTAACAGCCAGAACAGATTGTGCACCATAAAAACAAAACCAGTCAAATTTATGTTCAAAGAAAAATAGCAGTTGCCGGAACTTTACCGCAAAAAAATACAGCAGCAACAATTTAGGTATTACAGATTTAACTTAAATTTACAGTAATATATATATATATATATACAAGGTCCGAAATTAACTTTATTGCTCACCTGCCACGGGGACTGGTAGATGAAAAAATCCACCAGCCAAGCATATTTTTTACCGGCCAAAATAATAAACAGATTTTTTGTGTCACATATAGATTAATTTCAGTACATTTAATTGAGATAAGGTATTATGTTGAATGAATAAGAGTACATAGAAGTCAAAACAGAGCAACAAATAGTAAGACATGGAAGATGTGAGCATGGAACTAGTGCTCATAACAGTACATTTGAAGGTTTTGTAAAACTATCAGATACTTTACCGAAAGTAAAACATTTTACCTATTAATACTATCAGTTAAACGGTTTAAAAGTAAAAAAAGTTTTATATATATATATATATATATATATATATATATATACAGTATATATATAGCTTTTTTGTTTGTTTGCTGCATGGTTAAAAAAAAAAACAGTATAGGCCTATAGCCTATATTTGTTAAATCATGGGGCGTGTCGACACGCGCAACCACACGCGCCTAAGGACATATTTCACTGAGCAAGCACAATGAAGCGAGTGAAAAGAAGTAGCTACTGTGGGACCATTTCGACAGAAAGAGCGACAAAGTTACTTGCTAAATATGCTACGCGGTATTAAAATGAAGCAGTAGGCCTAGTGCAAGTACAATGCAATATCATTAGCGTCCACAAGCAAATTAAAGGCGCTTCCCGAAGTTGGCCACTCTAGTTATCTCTGTATTCACGTGACATCTGTGCCATCGGAGACCCAGACTCACCCCACATCATGTTGACATGCTACTTTTTTTAAAGTAAAAACTGGACAAGCTGTGGATTGAGGTAGGCCTGCTATTTTTATTTGACGAAAAAAACGTAGTCTGATGAAAAAAAAGCTGTTTTTTAAAAGCTTCAAACTGATTCAGTGTTTTCTTTTTGTCATCTTAATTTAATTATTTAAGTTAAAAAATATATCTAGTGTTGGTCTATTTTAGGTGTGAAGGTTCACACACGCTTCATGAGGCTTCATGAGGTCTCTCGCTCTCAAGCTCAGTATGTGCGCGCTCTTTCTCGCTCGCTCTAGATTCCGAGAGATTTGAACTAATTTGCTGGCATCAGGGAGCCGCTATCTATAGACCCTTTTACTGTTTGTACACAATGATGACGTGGCAACGTATGCGCGCGCATATTGGCAACGGAAGTATGGCGAGAATCAGCAGCGTGTCAGCAGACGTGAGCATTTTTTATGATGTCCTCGCTCCAATCAACACGTTTAATCGCCTGCAGCCACAGGCGCGCCGGTTCTTCTGAAACGGCCGTGATCCTGTCGGAAACCTATAAAACTTAAGTCCCTCGGTGGAAGATTGATTAGTGCAACCGTAAACGTAACAACCAGACATTTTGATGCTGGGAAACCGTTTTGATAAGCTTTCGGAGTTGCTAACATGTTAGAGCCAGTAGGAAACAACACCACTTCCGTTGCCAAAATGCACGCGCAACTATTTGATCACGTGGGCTGTAAAAGGGTCTATATGCGGGAGACTTGGGATATCTGGAAAATTCACCCGCCAGTGTGGCGGATAGCCTTTTGAGATTTACTCGCCAAACGTAAAATCTACCCGCATTTGGCGCTTGGCGGGTGTTAATTTCGGACCCTGTATATATATATATATATATATTTTTTTTTTTTTTTTTTTTTTTTGATATGTCAATATTCCAACCAACTGAAGTACTAAAATATGTTTTGTACCTTTATGATAAACTGACAATCACCAAAAAGGTGGGAAAAAAAAATTCCACAAACTGTGGTAAATAATAATATAAAGTGTAACAAATACAAAATCACCATCATGGTAAACCACATGACACTAAAATCATTACATAAACATGAATTTAACCATAAATGCTATGATAAAAAACTCTTAGGTTAAGTTTTATGTTGCATTTTATGTTGTTTCGATTACTTTTAAAGTGCATGAATCATTTTTAGGAAAGTTTTAGTGCAGTTTTTCTTTTAAGAGTACCATGATTTCCACTGATATTCCGGCATGTTCAAGTGGTTTCAGACCAGGTGTCAGCGAGAAGATCCTGTACTGAACTGCAGAAAGGATATTTTATCTTTTTTTTTCTTTTTTTTTTTACAGAAGTTGTTTATTTTGTGCTTTGCATCATTACATTCAAGGGGGCATCTAATGTTGAAGCTGTTTCTTACCTGTGCTAGCAGGCGTGTAGATGGGCTTGTCTGTCTGTACAAATATATATCCAGACTGGAATGAGACCATGACCACTTTCTCCAGAGTGTGAGATGGAAATTGAGCTTGTAGATACACATACTGCTTCTCCAGAGGATCATCAGAGAAATAGTCCCTATCACTGGGAATCTGAACAGCAGTACAAAATAATGAAAGATTTACAACATGCATTAAAACAAAATTAACTGTAAATAAAATAGAAGATTGTTCAAATATGAAGTTTGCCCTCTGATGAATGACACACATATGCTTACATAAAGTATGTCAGAGTGGCATCACCTGTATATCTGTAAGTAACTGGTAATTGTTTTCTGCAGTCAGTGTCACAGGTTTGGACAGTATCTCCAGGTTCTTCTTTGGGTGGTTCTTCACTGAGATCCTCACGTTCAGGTCTCCTCCAGAGTAATCCTGAGCCTCCACAAAGACGTTCTCTGAGGAACCCACTCTCAGCAAATTAGGAGCTGACATAACAAACCTGAGGAGATCAAATCAAACAGCTGTAAATCCTAAACACATGAAGGGCACTGGTCTAGTTGTCACTTTATTCCAGTGAATATTTAGCATGGTAGGATTATTTTTTAAATGCATTATCAGTATAGAAGGATAGCTTAAAATGTCACCGTGCAGACAAACAAAGATACATTGAACACATAATAATTTGTGACAACATGCCCGAATAGCATGGCACAGAGCTGTCTCACTATATGGGGCAAGTTGTCACTGCAAAAAAAGCTGTATAGGCAATATTAACACAATCTAATGAAACACAAAACAGATCTAACTCAAAACTGTATAGGTACTATTTTAACGAACCTAAACAACCTCTGTCTCACCAAATAATAAGTAACCTATTCATTAAAATAGTGTGTGTTTAATACTCACAGCGGGTCACACAGTGTGAGGAGGGGTGAGGAGAGAAGAACAACAGTCAGACACAGCAGCTTCAACTCCATCGTGTCTCTCTGTGTGTGTTTGTGTGTGTGTGTTCATGTTTGTGCAGCTCTGATAAACTCCTCCCATAGCTCAAATTGCACTCGACCGCGTCAGTTATAGTTGATGAAAATAATATTTCGATTGAATATTACATAATGAATTCAACGTAGGGGAGAGTAACTTAGGGGAGTCCCCTACTGCACACAGCGATTTATTTTCTTTAAAACAGCTTTTTAAAACTGACAGATGAGAAAGATTTCAACAAATCTTCAACAAAAGGAATCTAAAATGAACGACTATAACCATAAAGGTTTCTAAATTCATTCTCAAGAGTGAAGGCCTTGCCACAACACTAACGACTCAGACCTCAGAGGATCCTTCATTGTTTTTTAATAAATGCTGTTTTTTTATTGCATTTTCTTTTATTGCATCACATGTTTGTAACAATATAATGTACAAAAACAAACAACAATATCCTTAAATTAAAAATGACTTTGTTTATTGGTTACTCCCAGCTCATAGATATGCTCCCAGCTGATGAACGGTAAAAACACTGACAGCCAATCAAATCCTCCCTCATAAAGCGCGCTGTCGCTGAGGTAACTGAAATAAACAGTTGTCTGTTGGTGTGGATGCTAAGAGTAGTCGTTAAAGTCGTTAATTTGTTACAGTTTTCGTTCTTTGTGTAAACCGACTTTAAATTCATAAAACTTTAGTCGTTGTCAATCTAACGGTTACTTTGATCAGAAAATAGATTATTACGGAGCTTTATGGGGGAAAGAACAGAGTTCACTGCAGTGAGATTTCCCGTAAATGACCTGCACTGTTGTGCAAATGCAACCTTTGGTAAGTCTGCTCTTCTATTGATCAGTCCGGGTTGGGAAACATCCTAGTATTTCAACTGAATTATGCTGTTAAACAAAGTTATTTTGGGGTTTTCCCAGAAATGAGATGGTGTTGAATTATAATGCTGTGATTTAGGCCTACTTTTACACGTCCACGATTCAAAATTAGTTGAACATACAAAACCGATTCTGATGGATAAAACTCTCTGTAAGGAGTTTAAAATTTTCTAGCAACATAGTGACAAACAAATGTTCTCCCCATTTCTTTTTTTAGGACTGAAACCCTGTGGCCCAATCCATCAAATGTAAGAAGGCAACTCCTGAGGAAAATGCTTTAAGATTTCCAAGGTAACTTAGGTCTACCATAAGACCGAATGATCTAGAACAAATCTAAAGAGTCAACTGCGTAAATATTATGGTTGGCACTTACAGTTTGGGGAAGTTCCACTTAGAAAGACTAAAATTTCAAATTATAAGGTTGTGCTACAAATAATAGGTAGCCTACTTATACGTAAGTTTGCCCGAATGAGCAGTAACATTTCCTTCATGTTCTATTTTAAGTAGTGATGCACGATATATCGGCCGCCGATATAATATCGGCCGATATGGTCAATTTTTTACACATCGGTATCGTTCCGATGTCAAAATAGGGCCGATGTGAACAGGCCGATAATCATTCCTGTGTATTTGACGTGTGTGTAGGCTTATGTGGGGCCGGCGGGGATGTTTGTTTTTGCACGCGCGCATACATTACACACATAATGTGCTGAAGCAGGTGCTGGAGGCACAAGTTACGGCACTCTGCCTTGTTCTGAACGACCATCAAAGTATTGTCGCGCTGGAGTTACGGGGTTATGATGTAGCAATTAAATCACCTCAGACACACATGTAAGTTACATGTTTCACAGTGATTGCTTTTGTTAGATTACTGAATAATGGCATACTCACGGGGGAAAATGATGATGAAAATGATCAAGGTAAGAATGACACACGACACGGGTGTATAAAAAAGATAATCTTTAAAATCCAGTAATAGCTAGCGGTAGCCTTTAGCTAGCGATGCTACTTCACAAACTAGACACAAACACGTTTCGAGCCATAATCAACAACGTATCTAGTAACAAGCGCTGCATTACAGCAGGCTTGTAGGATATCTTAATTCACAGCCCGTAAGGCTACATGTAGGCTACTACTGAAATAAAATGCTAGCTCTCGCCTGTCAATGACAGTCCACTGACTGAAAACTACTCGATTTGGTCAGTTGGAGCTGCAACGACACACCCATTATACACCAGCAGCGGGAATGTAGTAATTTAAAGCCTACCTTTTGTTGAACCCTGGTTAAAATCCATGTCAAACAACCGACGAGAAAGCAAATCCTTTACAATGCGGAACTACTAACTGTTAGATAACGTTACAGTTCTTAAGGGACACCTAATCTGTAGCCCTGCCTTAGCTCTGAAGCTCTGTGACTATTATGAACTGTCTGCGACGTCAAGATTGCAATGCTGGAATATGTTGTGGTTGTGTGTGTGTGTGTGTGTGTGTGTGTGTGGCGCGCGTGTGAGAGAGAGAGAGAGAGAGGCGCGGGCGAGATCGAACAGTGGAAACATACTCCGTCATTTTGTTCATACAGGACATTCCAACTATGCTCACTACTTCAACTTCTTGTTTATACATGTGAAGCCATTTTTATCATAGTGAGTCTAATAGGGTTAATATTGATTACATTTTAAAGGGATACTCCACCAGTTTTTCTTATTAAACTATGTTATTCCCTTAACTAAGACGAGTTGATACATACCTCTCTCGTCTCAGTGCGTGCACTATATCGCTCTGTATTGCCGCAAAACTATGTTAGCACTTAGCTTAGCCCATGTATTAAATATGGGCCAAGCAGAGAAGCGACCAAAAACTTCCACGGTTTTCCTATGTAAACACAGTTACTCGAGTAGTGTAACTTGACCTGGGCTGGTGACACAAAATAAACCGTTGCGCTTTTCTAAGCGTTTAAAATTGATGACTATATTGTATGGCGGAATACCATAACAAGTGCTTTTGAGCACTTCGACTTGGCGCAATAATATCTTCACTCGTGAAAAGTCCTCTTACCGGCTCCCGCTTCCTCTCCCCCTCCCTCTGACATTTCAGTCAATACAACCAACGTGACATGCACCGGTCTTTCGCCAGCTCCGGTCTGTTCTGGATCATATCTTTCTTGCCTCTCACGGTCCATAAGAGCTAATTCCTCCTCCGTGTACTCGGGTTCAAACAGATATGGCTCTGGGTCTGCTACAAAGAAGTCATAATCATCTACAAAGTCCGCCATTGCAAATGATCTGCAGTTTGCTAATAGCACAGGTAGTAAAAGTCACGTTGGTTGTATTGACGGAAATGTCAGAGGGAGGGGGAGAAGAAGCGGGAGCCGGTAAGAGGACTTTTCACGAGTGAAGATATTATTGCGCCAAGTCGAAGTGCTCAAAAGCACTTGTTATGGTATTCCGCCATACAATATAGTCATCAATTTTAAACGCTTAGAAAAGCGCAACGGTTTATTTTGTGTCACCAGCCCAGGTCAAGTTACACTACTCTAGTAACTGTGTTTACATAGGGAAAACGTGGAAGTGTTTGGTCGCTTCTCTGCTTGGCCCATATTTAATGCATGGGCTAAGCTAAGAGCTAACATAGTTTTGCGGCAATACAGAGCGATATAGTGCACGCACTGAGACGAGAGAGGTATGTATCAACTCGTCTTAGTTAAGGGAATAACATAGTTTAATAAGAAAAACTGGTGGAGTATCCCTTTAAGTGTTATCATAACATTGTGCTATAAAATAGAAGTTAAGGTCTTTTGCCTTAGTAGGACAGTACTGTACTTTAAAGTTTTGAACTGTTGTACAATGTTCACAGAATACAGTGACTTGGTCTCAAGTGAGTTAGATGTTTATTGAGAATACTCAGGGTTGGCTTATTCATAGTGTGAATTCAGGACACACTTGTATCCTTTATAAAAATGTATTTTTATATAAATATTTATTTTTTCTTCTGAAAATCTGATGACATATTTTGCACACAGGTAAAGGTGCCCAATATCAGTCATTTCTGAAAATAAATTACAAAAGTTAAAAAAAAAAGTGTTTTGGAAAATAGCTCTTTATTTGATTATCATAAAAATTTGTTTTCTATACAGAGATATCGACATCGGTAAATATCGGTATCGGCCATAAACAGCAATATTAATATCGGTTATCGGTATCGGCCACAATTTTCACATCGGTGCATCACTAATTTTAAGACTTTACTCCCCAAATTTCAGACTTTCCCCCCAAATCCTCACTCTCTTTTCATGTTTGTTTTCACACAGATGCTTTAAATTGTAGCCTAATTGTCTACTCTTTTTACTTCTAATCTCTATAAGCAGTGTTTACTTTCTGAAGCAGGTATATTGTCTGTCAAAAATTATGAAACTGAAATATCAATCACACAATGTTGCAGTTAATGAACTTTTTTTATTAAAGCAACATATATATATATATATATATATATATATATATATATATATATATATATATATATATATATAGGTCCTTCTCAAAAAATTAGCATATTGTGATAAAGTTAATTATTTTCCATAATGTAATGATAAAAATTAAACTTTCATATATTTTAGATTCATTGCACACCAACTGAAATATTTCAGGTCTTTTATTGTTTTAATACTGATGATTTTGGCATACAGCTCATGAAAACCCAAAATTCCTGTCTCAAAAAATTAGCATATCATGAAAAGGTTCTCTAAACGAGCTATTAACCTAATCATCTGAATCAACTAATTAACTCTAAACACCTGCAAAAGATTCCTGAGGCTTTTAAAAACTCCCAGCCTGTTTCATTACTCAAAACCGCAATCATGGGTAAGACTGCCGAACTGACTGCTGTCCAGAAGGCCATCATTGACACCCTCAAGCAAGAGGGTAAGACACAGAAAGCAATTTCTGAACAAATAGGCTGTTCCCAGAGTGCTGTATCAAGGCACCTCAGTGGGAAGTCTGTGGGAAGGAAAAAGTGTGGCAAAAAACGCTGCACAACGAGAAGAGGTGACCGGACCCTGAGGAAGATTGTGGAGAAGGACCGATTCCAGACCTTGGGGGACCTGCGGAAGCAGTGGACTGAGTCTGGAGTAGAAACATCCAGAGCCACCGTGCACAGGCGTGTGCAGGAAATGGGCTACAGGTGCCGCATTCCCCAGGTCAAGCCACTTTTGAACCAGAAACAGTGGCAGAAGCACCTGACCTGGGCTACAGAGAAGCAGCACTGGACTGTTGCTCAGTTTTGCATGTCATTCGGAAATCAAGGTGCCAGAGTCTGGAGGAAGACTGGGGAGAAGGAAATGCCAAAATGCCTGAAGTCCAGTGTCAAGTACCCACAGTCAGTGATGGTCTGGGGTGCCATGTCAGCTGCTGGTGTTGGTCCACTGTGTTTTATCAAGGGCAGGGTCAATGCAGCTAGCTATCAGGAGATTTTGGAGCACTTCATGCTTCCATCTGCTGAAAAGCTTTATGGAGATGAAGATTTAATTTTTCAGCACGACCTGGCACCTGCTCACAGTGCCAAAACCACTGGTAAATGGTTTACTGACCATGGTATTACTGTGCTCAATTGGCCTGCCAACTCTCCTGACCTGAACCCCATAGAGAATCTGTGGGATATTGTGAAGAGAAAGTTGAGAGACGCAAGACCCAACACTCTGGATGAGCTTAAGGTGGCTTTTCCACTGGGCTGGTTTGCTGCGGTCCGAGCCCGTGCGCGATTGTTCCCGGCGCCCCCCGCAGTGTTGGTCTGGTTTCACACTCAACTTGATTCTATCGAACTCTGGTGCGTTTGCGTGCATCTTACGTCATTGTAAACGTGCACGGCGCATGATATAAAACACGACGCGGGTCAATATATTGTGTTTTTTATTAATTTGGTGCTATTATTCATAGCTGAGTAAACAACGCAGGTTTTAATGATTACGTTAATGATTGAGTCTGTGTGTGTTTCACATAAGCTGTCTTTCCGCTGCTTGCAAATGGACTCTTTTGAGGAGACAGTGGATTTCCATTAATTTGTTGCCCTGATTGCACGCACTATGCGCGAATACAATGCAGACTCACTCTTGCTCGTATCCAGGGTAAATCTTCATCCCTTACATGTGTTTTATTTAACTAAATAGGCTACATCATAATAGTCTAAAACGCATGCGCAGGATACTTTACTTCCTGAACAAGTGCGCACCCGAGTCCTTGTTGCTTTCACATGCACGCGAACTGCAGCACGGTTCGGGAGCAACCGAACTCAGACCACCTCCTCCAGGTAGTCTCGGGTTCGGTACCCCAGTGGGCACCCGGGTCCCATGACAGCGTTCACATTAGCGATTTTTCATGCGAACCGTGCCCCGTTCCGAGCTAAACTGCCAGTGTGAAAGCCCCCTAAGGCCGCTATCGAAGAATCCTGGGCCTCCATAACACCTCAGCAGTGCCACAGGCTGATTGCCTCCATGCCACGCCGCAATTTCTTTCTGTGTCTTACCCTCTTGCTTGAGGGTGTCAATGATGGCCTTCTGGACAGCAGTCAGGTCGGCAGTCTTACCCATGATTGCGGTTTTGAGTAATGAAACAGGCTGGGAATTTTTAAAAGCCTCAGGAATCTTTTGCAGGTGTTTAGAGTTAATTAGTTGATTCAGATGATTAGGTTAATAGCTCGTTTAGAGAACCTTTTCATGATATGCTAATTTTTTGAGATAGGAATTTTGGGTTTTCATGAGCTGTATGCCAAAATCATCAGTATTAAAACAATAAAAGACCTGAAATATTTCAGTTGGTGTCCAATGAATCTAAAATATATGAAAGTTTAATTTTTATCATTATATTTTGGAAAATAATGAACTTTATCACAATATGCTAATTTTTTGAGAAGGACCTGTGTATATATATATATACATTCCTACAGTGTTATTTAACACGTCTATAATATTGCTATGGAAATAATCAGGGGTTATTCATGGTCTGTTGTAGTAATTTGTTAATGCTACACTTTTAAATATCAATGTTCGATGGTTGAAGGGTGAGTATAATAGTGTTATCTTATTGTACCCAGTTTTTGAAAATACTTTGTGTGTTTATAAGCAGGGTCCGAAATTAACACCCGCCAAGCGCCAAATGCGGGTAGATTTTCCGTTTGGCGAGTAAATCTTAAAAGGCTATCCGCCACACTGGCGGGTGAATGTTCCAGACATCGCAAGTCTCCCGCATTTTGATAGCTGCTCCCTTATGTCCGCAAATTAGTTAAAATCTCCTGGAATCTAGAGTGAGCGAGAAAGAGAGCGCACATACTGAGCTCCAAACCGTGTAGCGCGTGCACGCCTGAAAGAGGGAGAGAGGGAGAAAGCGAGAGACCTTGCGTGTGTGCCTCAAGAAGCGTGTTTGTGTGAACCTTCTTCACACCTAAAATAGACCTACACTAAATATATTTCTTTATCTTAAATAATAACAAATTAAGATGACAAAAATAAAACACTGAATCAGTTTGAAGCTTTGAAAAAACTGCTTTGTTTCATCAGACTACGTTTTTTTCGTCAAATAAAAATAGCAGACCTACCTCAATCCACAGCTTGTCTAGTTTTTACTTAAAAAAAGTAACATGTCTGCATGATGTGGGGTTAGTCTGGGTCTCCGATGGCACAGATGTCCCAGGAATACAGAGATAACGTCTTGCTAGAGTGGCCAACTTCGGAAAGCGCCTTTCATTTGCTTGTGGATGTTTGCATCGCAAGTGATCTTGCATTGTAGCCTACTTGCACTAGGCCTACTGCTTTATTTTAATACCGCGTAGCATATTTTCAAGTATTCGTAGATCTTTCTGTCGAAATGGTGCCACAGTAGCTACTTCTTTTCGCTTGGTTCATTTTGCTTGCTTAGCTTGCTTGCGAATTGAGAAATATGTCTTTAGGCGCGTGTTGTTGCGCGTTTCGACGGACGCGCCCCGTGATTTAACAAATATAGGCTACATACTGTTTCTTTTAACCATGCAGCAAACAAACAAAAAAGCTAAATATATATATATATATATTTATAGTAATATTATTAATAATATATTATAATATTATATAGTAAATATATATATATATATATATATATATATATATATATACTTTTAAACCGTTTAACTGATAGTATTAATCGGTAATTTTTTTTACTTTCGGTAAAGTATCTGATAGTTTTACAAAACCTTCAAATGTTCTGTTATGAGCACTAGTTCGATGCTCACATCTTCCATGTCTTACTATTTGTTGCTCTGTTTTGAATTCTACTCTAGTCATTCAACATAATACCTTATCTCAATTAAATGTACTGAAATGAATGTATATGTGACACAAAAAGGCCGTTTATTATTTTGGCCGTTAAAAAATATGCTTGGCTGGTGGATTTTTTCATCTACCAGTCCCTGTGGCAGGTTAGCCAAAAAGTTAATTTCGGACCCTGTTTTTAGGGCAAACCTTTCGCTGACTGTTTACAGTTAATTAATGGAAGTTACACTCATAATTCATGCAGAGCATCATGGGCCGTGGGAAAAAGGTGGATACAATACAGCTGTTCGTTTACACTAAAATTCACTTCACTTTTATGTGCTAAAATGCTGACTCTAATAGAAAAATTCACTGCCTCAGCCAATCCCTCCTTTCCACATTCAGCACAGGCTTAGGCTAGTTTCCAATTCAATCCCTCATAAAATTGACTGTGAATCTTTAGGAAGTTAACAACGTTATTTCGACATCATCTGATTGTTAGTCTTGCAAAGAATCAAGAATAAAGTCGGTTGTATGTTTGCTAATTTTATTTGACAAATGGCTAAAAATGATTATTACATTTTAGTTGATAGACATCATGTTGAACTAATTTAATTAAGCATACTGCATGAACTTAAAAAAAAGAGAAAAAAGACTGTAAATGCTTGTAAATCTGGGATTATACTAGAATTAAAAGCTTGTTAAGTTGATTAGTAAATGAATTTCAGCTCATAAAAATGCTTATGTGGAGCATCCAGAGTTGATGAGCTTGTTGGCGAGCGTATCCATGCCGATGAACTTTTCTCGATATTCTGCCGTCTGGGCTTCCTTGTTTGTCGGCCAGTATTCAATCCAGGTGTCTTCACCCAAGTGGTACCTCAACCTGAGATGATTGAGAAGAGCGAGAACATTTTTCATTAGGAGTATTTATGCACCAGTCATAAGCCATAATAATATTTCTATTCAAAATGCAAATGCATCATCGACAAACGTCTCAAAATTGAAGTATCAATCTCCACATAAACTAAATCGACATTATCCTCCAAATGTCATACTTTCCGCCAATCTTTGGAAGGGTTTTGGTTTGGCCCATGATCAGGTACGTCTTGCCTTTTTCAAATTTCAGAAAGTCTCTACAGTAAGGATGAGCCAAGAACGACCTCCTATTCCCTTCCGCATCTGGATCAGTGCCTGAAAACAGACACATAAAACCTTTGAAGATAAAGCCAATGCGATAGAGACTATCTGACCTTCCATGATCATTAGTCATGGAACACAGCCGACATCTTTTATGTCCAGTTTTTCACTGACACAGTAAATCAGAAAGAAACTGGCAAACCGTACCTTCCTTCAGCACTTGTTCTACCGTCATGTTATAGATGTCTGCGTGCAGTGAGAAGCTCATTTCCAACAACTTGGTTTTATAAACTACAAGACAAAAATGTGTTAAATGATCATCTACAAAACAGCTCAATTGGCAAGAACTGTAGGCCGTACTGGGACTTTATTAAGGAGAAAACTGTCCTGAGAAGGAACACTATTGTACAATACATAATCAAACATTCTCTATTGCTAATTTACAATAAGTTTTCTGGATGTTTACCGTATTCCACTACATGTTCACAGGCCTTTTCTTCACGATTCGCCTCATCGATGTGTTCATTCTTTTGCAAACTGCAGTTCTCTGTCAGGATATTTCATATGTTTACCACATTTACTCTCTTTCTTTCTCATGGAGACTTCATGAAGTTATTTTTTTAAAGCATGCTGTAGCCTATGTTCGTTTATGTGTACGTACCTTCGGCACACTGGCACAGCTCCTCACTGCAGAGCCTGTTCAGTGCGCCGTCTTTCTTTTGAGGATGGTAGAACTTCACACAACGCTTATCTGTTAAAATATTAAAGTGCAGAAGTTATAATAAAGTGCAGCATATTGAAGCTTTCGGACGGAAACATTGTATGTCCAAAACCGTTACTTTTCAGGAAATAGAGAAAACACTGTATTTTTTAAATAATTAAACACCACGTTGATGTTGTTTTAAATGTGGTCAGACACTTGCATGTTATATTCATAACATTTTGCGAAAATGAAGCTCAAACTGAAGTTACAAGGTTTTTGACCAGTGAATGTCGAACATACATGTTTTTCCGTCAATAGAACGGCAGTTACGTTTTCATCAACATCGCATCGCATTACGTTTTGGTTGGTTGGGAAAAATTGACAGATACAAACATTTAAAGGAGTCATGGTGTTCATTTGTTTCTTCTAATGGCAGCAGTGAATATATTAACTAAACAATTATTTGAACTGTACATTAAACTAAACATTGGAACATTTATTTTTATGTAATTTATCCACAAAGTGTGCAGCTTTTGTTACTGCAGTGTATCTTTCTGGGCTTCTGGAAGAACATTTCCAGAGCCTCTTGATATGAGAAGTCAGAAACGTCTGGCCCATTTATTGAGATCCACATGCATGATTGGCTACATCGCTCAACGCTACAATAATGTTATAAAAATAAACTCTGGCCTGTAAATCGTTTATATTTTGTTTTAGTTGTTCTTGTTGCTTTTCTGCAACAGATGAATAAAAATGTATTTGTTTTTATATGTTTTATTCATAGATATTTCTAGTTTGCGGGAGTCCCGCAAATCGTTTTATTCTCCCGCAACCCGCACACACAGAGTGAGTGCATTACCGCCCGCGCTCGGCCATCAAATCTAGTCCCGCGCCGCACTCTATTGCGTTGGCAGTGCACGTCTCTAGATCAAGGGCCCGGCCCGACTCGGCCTGAGGATAGTGACGGGAAATATCGGCCCGAGAATAGTGATGGGAAATATCGTCCCGACCCGGCCCAAGGGCAGATAATCTAAGCTCTAAGTTACTTACCATGATCAGTCTTGTACAGCCAAGGGGAGTATTTCCCCTCTGACAGCCAAGCTGGGTCAAAACCTGTCATCCGGTGATGACTGGATTTTTGATGCTCGTCAGGGGCAGGATGCACAGCACTTAGACTTGGAGCAGGAGAGCTACGCCGGCTGCTACTCACAGTAGAGCGATTGTTGCCATCTTCAGTTCCCTGTGAGCGTTTAAAAAACGCAAATATTTTTGTCTGATTTTCATCTCGTTGACGCGACATATTTCCCACCGCGCGGTCTCTGTCCGCAAGTGCTCATCTGTATGTGACTCAAGTGTTTGTTTGTGTGTGTGCGCGTGTGCACACTCATTGGGATAATTGTAAACGCTCAAACACAGACAGAAAAGACATGCCATCGTGGAAATAAGATAAATAACATATTACTTAAAGGTACAATATGTAGGATTTTTGCAGTAAAATATCCAAAAACCACTAGTCCAGTGTTATATATTTTGTTTAGTTGATTACTTACAATATCCCAAATGTTTCAAACTATTTGTAAATCGTGAGAAAATTGCGATTTTAACCAAGGAAACGGGACGTGTTATGATTTTATGTTATTAAAACGGGACGTGTTATTCTAATGTTGATCTAGCTTAACGTACTTAGTCTCATACAGCCACACACAACCGAACTAACAACATTCAACACACTCAAATGCCGTTTAGTGTGATAGTGTAACTGTTAGAGCAAGTGAAACAGCGCTGCGTTACCTCAAGTTTAATTCGTCTAATAAACTGACCTGTGTGAGTATTAATTCAGCACTTGCGTGTAGTTCGGTAAAATGAAATGTCCTTATTCCTTTATATCCGCGGGACTCACGTTGTGTGTGGCGCTGGTAACATACGTCTAGCAATCGCACCCTGCTTCACACCACAGTCATGTTAAAATCATCAATGTATTCACTCATCCATAAAAGATCCATCAGCTTGACGACAAGATCCATAATTCATCTTAATGTGGAATATACGTCATCAGTATACGCCTTTGTTATTGTAAGAGGTTAGCGACCCTTGGTGGCGAAAAATCCTGCATATTGTACCTTTAAGGGCTATTTAGTTTGTTTAATAAAATAACAAATTGTAATCTGGCGCTATAAAGAAGATCAAATCAAATTTACTTGACCTTCCAGGGGGGTGGGGCCAGCTGTTATGAGGGCGGGGCGCCCCCTTATATAATGGTAGGGGAAACACTGATAGCTATGTGGGAATACAGTTCTTAAATAGTCTTCGCACCGACTATTTAAGGCACTACTGGCTATTACTCTACAACAAATGATAGACTAATACACTGTAAAATAGGGCTGGTCCGAATACCATTTTTTGAGCTTCGAAGCTTCGGTAGTAATGAACATCGAATCTTCGAAGCTTCGGAATCTATATATGTCTCAGACATCCCAAGTCTCCCGCATATTGATAGCGGCTCCCTGATGCCCGCAAATTAGTTAAGATCTCCCGCAATCTAGAGCTCGCGAGCTCCAAACCGTGTAGCGCGCGCACGACAGAGAGGGAGAGAGCAAGAGACCTTGCGTGTGTGTGCAAATGTGCGTGTGTTCAAATGTGCTTGCGTGTCTTGCAAGTTGGGATGTCTGTCTGTCCGTTTGCATTTTGATTATTTCGAGAACCGTTCATCCAAACGACTTCACAAGGGAGTGCAGGGGATATTTGGTGCAATATAGATAGACAGGCGAGACGCGACACGTTCAGAATTAATAAACTTTTAATAAACTACAGAACAGCGCGAGCGGGAAGCGGCGCGCCTCACGCGAGCAGAGCTTATATGCTTCGAGAACAGACACTGCACTAGTGATATAAAACACACACACACAAAGGTCTGTTAACTTAAGCAATATTTTTAATAAGGTAGTCTAATATTTTTCTCACTAACAAATTACTGACAAAGTAGGGTAGATTTAAATAAAGAAGCAGCGCGGCTCACGCGAGCAGGGCTTATATGCTCCGAGAACGGACACACACACACACACACACACACACAGGTCTTTTAACTTAAGCAATATTTTTAATAAGGTAGTCTTATAATATTTTTCTCACTGACAAAGTAGGGTAGATTTAAAGAAATAAAAACGAAATTTTAATATAGAAAAACTAACTTTCTCCTATATTTTGCAGTAGATTAATTTAGATTGATAATTACGGGTAAAAAGGAGGATAATACATTTTGTTTCTATTATTCTATTTTCCACAATGTCAAAGCAACGCAGCTTAACCCAAAATACAAGCTAAGGCATGCACTGTCCATACACACTCCGCTGTTCTGCGCTCTAGCCAGAGAATACTCCCGTTGCAGGAACACTTTTAATAGTCCAAGAAGAGGCAAATATATTTATTAAGTAGCTATAACGAAGTTATATGTTAAGTATTATATTTCACCAGATTTTATAGTGTAAAACATATTCAAGCGTGAATGAGAACCGTTTCGAGGGGGTTGTAATAGCCTATAGGGGGCCAGGTGTGCAAAAAAAAAAAAAAGATTCGAATGTGACATTTTCAAATCGAATACTAACCCACCGAACGAATATTTGAATATTCGGGTCCAGCCCTACTGTAAAACCCAATGTTGTCATCAATAAAGAAATCAAGTTATCATAACTTAACATTACTTAAAATAGCAAGTTTTGGCATCAAAAGTTAAACAGCTGTGTTTAATGTACTCATTTGGCAGCAAAAATCTTTCGAATTGAGTTTTTAAGTGTTATTAACACAAAATTTCAAGTTATTTAAATTATTCGCTATGTCTCTGTTTAATATGATTGGTCGTGCCTGAAATTCTGCCTTGACAACACCGCTGATTGGTCGATATACAAGGCAGTAATTTTTTTGTTCATCATGAATTTGCTGATGCAGGCAGCAGGCCTGAGGCACTCACACTGCTGCATAAAAACAGTAATTTTGGGGTTAAATCTGACATTGGACATTTCAGTGAAACTTATGGTGTATCACCAGAGCCGGCCCGTCCATAACATACAGACATTTCAGGCCTCGCATTTGCAGCTGAATCGCATGAGAATTTCAATTCCTGAGGCCTGTAAATCAAATCTTTTTTCAATCGACTACTGTCTCTCGACTCTCGAGCCTGTTCTTCCCCAGCAGCCTCGCTGACTCACTGCAGTTCTTGCGCGCTCAGAGAGCGTCCGGTATTTTCTGAGGCTGAGAAAATATGGTAAGCGTGAATTCATGAAACTATTTTAAATAACATGTTTGCCAGAACATAACATCAACATTTGTTCAATGTTGTAACAGTTTTTTTTTTACTGTATTTTCTAGCCCGACGTTGTTTTCAAGCCGTTTATTCCTGCACCTGCTCCATTCAAATTTTGCGCGCTGACACTGTCCGGTATTCGGTATTTACATAAGACGAAGGTAAGTGTGAATTCATACATTGTAAATAACATGTTTACCATAGCACAACGGCAAAGTTTTTTCAATGTCATTTTTTCTGAACCGTATTTTCTAGCCCACTGCCTTCAGTTACTGCGTGCGATGACAGCGTCCCGTGTTTTCAGACATTTATCAGAAGACGGTAAGTGCAAATTCATAAAACCTTTTTAAATAGAGTATTTACCAAAACATAAGATTAAGTGTAGTTGATTTAAATTGAGTTTATGTTGTAAAATTAGTCTAGCTATCTTAGCTAGTTTGGTAACCGCTAACTGGTACGTTACCTAGCAACTGCTACATACATTTCTAAGAAGTTAGTCATTAGTTAAATATTCACGTTTATTAGTGCACCTCGTCACACCCCTAGTTAGATGCTTTTCTTTTCTAGTCCTCTTGACACAGATGTTTGTTGGTATGCTTCATGTGTGCGACTGTAATGTACCTGGAGCGTTGTACTCGTACACAGTGACACCGGCGGGCTGCAGCATTCCCACTTCATTGATCTTGTGAATTCTGAAAACAATCCTTTCCTTTTCTTTATGAGAAATCTAAAATGAAATTAAGTAAAAAAACTAAAATGAATTATAGCATTCACAATGCCAAACAGCAATTTACCAAATTGCTCACAGCAAAGGAGAAAGAAACCAGTTACAATCACAAAAAGAGAAATGAAACTAATATATGGGACTAGTGGCATTGATTGTACCTTATCTATGTAGATGATAAGAGATCCTCGCTCTGAAAGTTCCTTGTTCAACTCAAAGCTCTGAATGTACTTATCCTTACCAGAAGATAACTGGTGATAAAATCATGAGGGAATAAAAGCAGGTGTGATATCAATGATTGAGTATAAAATGTCCATTATATGAATTTAATAGCACTTGTAACAATATTACCATGGAAGAATGCAATATGTTGGACTCAATATGTTGGTAAATATTCGGAGTTTAGGATTTTACAATCAACTTTCACAAGCATTGACATTATCTATTTACCTTTGAAAGATCACGTTCATCCACTTTAAACCCTGTCAGCAGGCCAATGTCCAGAATAGACATGGTTGAGCTTCTTAATGGGTCCTTGAAACTGCAAAGGAGGCATAGTGAGGCTGACTGATTGGTGACATTGGCACTGACCATCAGTGTCACTTTCTATTTGCTGCTTTTGCAATTTACCATCATGCATCACAACTTCTTCTTGTGCAAAATGATCACATTTAACTTTGCTTTGCCCCTTTTACTAAAAGTATTACAAGGTTAGATAAATGCCACAACATTCTTGATAAATATGTTAATCATCTAGACCAGTGGTTCCCAACCTTTTTTTGTCTGAGACCCCCTTTGTCCCAAGAAAATATTTTAGGGCCCCCGTTCACATGTAATGATATTGTCGCTCTTGTAAGCTTGCAGCAAGGATGACAAAATGTTTTGTTTTAAAACAAACAGTATGTTTATTACTATAACCAGATATGTTTATGCACAAATAATAGCGTATAATATTGAAGATACTATAACAAAAACATCAGTAGGCCATTTGTAATTTAAAAATGTAAGCCTAGGAGTAGCCTATTAATTGGCCCTATTTGAAATGCAATAACAAAAATATCAGTATTCACACTAGTGTGTAGGGAAAAAATAATTAATATAGGCTATAACAAAATGACTGGTGTCTGGGATCTCGTTGAAAACCCATTTTTTGGTCAGCCAGGGGATCGTGAATAAAAATAGCTAATGTAATATGATCTTTGGCGCTCTATCGATTAATAAACATGCGTTTATTAACAGAATAGTGCGTCTTACGGAAGAACATTGTAGCCGGATCTACTTCTCTCTGTTTATGTCTATGACGAGTCACGCAGGCACTGGGCTACATCGCATCGGTACGACTCGAACCAGTGTAAAATAGTCCCAATATAAACGCTTATAATAGGTGTACCATAGTAACTCAGGATAAGACAAAATCACGGTTTGGAAAATGGATTCATGATGTACTCGCTCATTATGTAAATTTTGAACACAAAAAAAGTTACGGACTGCTGCTTTAATGCTCACTGTTCAACACTTTTCAAAATATGACGCGGCCCCCCAAAGAGCTCGCTGAGGCCCCCTTGTGGGCCGAGACCCCCCCTGTTGGGAACCGATGATCTAGACGTTTTATTTCTGGTCTTTCCATACATTTCAGAAAAGAAGAAGACAAATTAAATTGGACCTGTGAATCTTGTCTAAAGTTAGAATGTAACACTTTATTTAAGGGTCCAATTCTTATTAACTAGTTGCTCATTAGCATGCATATTACTAGGATATTGGCTGTTTATTAGTACTTTTAAAGCACATATTAATGCCTTATTATGCACAACCATATTCTACGTCTCTTAATCCTACCCAATACTTAAACTTAACAACTACCTTACAAACTATTAATACGCAGTAAAGTATGAGTTTATTGTGTATTCCCCATATTAAAGTGTTACCGTTAGAATAGTTGTATACTCACATGTATTCAATGGTGAGTTGATAACTTTCAGTGGCTCCATCATAAGACACTACGTATAAAAAGATAACATCATGATCCAACTTTATTTTACAACACAGCAGTTCAAATCAGTCACGTCACGTTCTCACGATGAATCCTACCGTCAAGCTGTTTTTCCATCTGCACACTTAGATCAAACACTTTACAGTCACTGTCTTTCTCTTCAGGCAGAGCATAATATACAGAAAATACCTGCGAGGAAAGTACGAGCTTTTAACACAGAACAACATGCTGGTAAATATTGCATTACTGCGTTCGTGAACACTCACCGAGAGCATGGCCACCCCAGTCCCTTGAGCTGTGATGTTGAAGCTCTTCGTAATGTCAAACTGTGGAATTCAGTCCATAAAGTAGACCGATAAAGACAACACACTTTTCATCAGTTAACACATAAACATTTGAATCAGACTTTTGTATGCATTTTAATTCTATTTCTCAATAATACTTTTGAAATTTGCTAATTGAGTGCTGTTTTAAGACCACAAACTCTGGTTCATACAGTCATATTTTCAGACCTTGTCTGTGCGTGCAAGATTCATGTTGGACGGTCTTATAGCGATATTCTTTTTTTCTGCTCTCTCCTGCACAATGAGCTCCAGGTCCAAATTAATGTCTGCCTTCTTAACCTGAATGCGGTACTCAGCCACAGCCTGGAACACCATGATCGTTGCCTAAACAAACAGGTAATTAGACAAGATATTTTTTTTTTTCTTGGGTATCAAGTTAAAAGACATGGCCAATCAACATAATAATACATAGCAATTCATTTAGGCATGTTTGCATTTTATTTTTCATTTATTTTTCATCAAACATTCCCCTAATGGACTGTCGGAAATGTCACTCCAGTGAATTTTAACCTCCATTACCAAGTAGTCTCTCTGTTATAGTAGATTGGCACGATTAATCGTTAAAATATTGTGATCCCTATTCAAACATCCACGTGATCTCATTCCTAAATGACAGAGATTCAGATACAGTACAGGACTCGACATTAAGCCTTTTCACGTGTTTGTCCTTCAGACAAGTAAATCTGTCATTCACTTGTCCGAGTAAAAAAGTTGCTTGTCCGGAATTTGCGCTGTAAATATAACATTATTCTCATCTGTGTTCCATCAGCTTTCATATTATTTAAATCTGCATATTGTCAATCTTAATCTTATTAAATGTATGCTTCACTGTTCAGACTCGTGATCTCAGTTTGAAACAAAGAAATCGTGATTCTCAATTTATCCAGAATCGTGTAGCTCTATGTTGTAATTTTCAACTCCCATTACTTTACCCACTGCTAAACTTTTAGCATACACATGAAAAATATGTCAACATTAGCTGTTTACATGGACACTTTTTGTTTCATCAGAAGGAAATCATTACGATTGATGAATCCGAACATAGTGTTTACATGATTGCTAAATTAAGTGATTGGGTTGATGTGTGTGCATTTATATGTCGCAAGCTTCAAATCGGATTTGATCTTTTGACATGCGTTCACTGCGCAAATATACAGTTTCCCACTTTTGGCGCACACTAACCATCATCCTCCCATCACTTCTTTGTTTTAAAAAGCAGACTTAATGTATATCTATTTTAGTTCCTAATTAGTAGATGACGAGCACATAAGCCATTGTGCAATGTGGCTTGTATTTATCAACGACATTGTCCTGCAGCATTCACAGGCGATCAGTGGAAGGAGAATTTGTGTCAATTATCACACAATATTCAACAACAACAGCTCGTTCCATGCATTAAATGTCATTATGCCACTTCTACAACATTGCACATGCGCAGATCTTTCCAGTTTCAGTTTTTAATCCGGTCAAGTGTTTACATGTACTACGAATAGATTAGAAAAGGTTTAAACCACTCCTTACAATCCGAATGAAATTTCTATTTGGCCAGTGCATTCCATTTGACTACAAATGGATTATTAGGGTCCATTTAAACACACTGATTTACTAACATCATTTGAAAAATGTATGATTTTTCTGACACAAAACGTTTTTCCCCCAGAATATCCAAGCTGCTCTCTTCCAAACAATGAAGGTGGGCACTAAAGTTTTGCAATTCACACTCATTCAGACATTCAAAGCTTCTGGAGGATTTCTCAGTCTGGGTGAAAATGTCCTTACATGTGTGCGTAGATATAAGCAACTAAAAAGACGTTTACTTGGTATAATGATAAAATGCAGTATGTTCTATTCCTTTAAATAAATAACTCCTAATAAACAAATCCAGACTAGATAAATCAGTTAGTCCACAAGACCATTAATTCATTTGTGATTTGATGAAATACCTGTGTGGTGCCATAACCTCCGTAAAGGGTTTGTTGCTTTCCCAGCCAACGCACTGCCCGTCCGGCTCGCTCAAAATCCTTTGCCATCACCAGGGCAAGAACTGCATAACCTGTGGCCTCGAGAGAGTGATAGTACTGCCCAGGAACTTGCCAAAATATGCCATCTAAACAAATGTGATATCGCAGTATTGATTTTTGATAATAATGTGTGTTACAATACAGATTTTTATACAAAAGTGATAACTTTTTTTATAAAAGTTTAAGAATTGTTGGGAAACAATTGACGCACACAACTCACATTTTTTATTTGAACAGTCATGTAAATTGCAATAAAAATACTATATTAAAATTAATTTCAAATACAAATTTTCAAAGAAAAAAAGAGAGAAAATACTTAACTTTTTAGCATCATGCAATTCTTTCCTATTTCCTATTTTGGATGTTGAATGAGACCTTACTGGCAACTATATATGATTGACATGTGTAAATACATTATGGTTCAGGTATTACTGATTACTCAATTGCTTTCGTCCGCCTCGCTGCCTGCTGTGAGCTGTGAGTTTGTTTGCGTCGTGGCTGTCTAAGCCTCGTATTAGCTTCGTATTTCCTTCTGTTTTTCCGTATTTCTCTCTTTATTCTGTTCTGAACCATCATTTAACTCATAATTACAACTCGGACTGTTGGCCAGACGCGTCTCAAGCCATTATACGGCTGGAACCGCAAATACGGTTGGAACATTGGTTGTTGGTCGTAGAGCGAGACACCGCTTCACTGCTGCTCGCCCTGCGATTGACTGCTTTTGTCAGCCTCGTTGCCTGCTGTGAGTTTGTTTGTTTGTTTGCTTTTGTTTGTTTGCGCAAATACGGTTGAACATTGATTGTTGGTCGTAGAGCGAGACACCGCTTCACTGCTGCTCGCCCTGCGATCGACTGCTTTTGTCAGCCTCGTTGCCCGCTGTGAGTTTGTTTGTTTGCGTCGTGGCTGTCTAAGCCTCGTATTAGGTTCGTCTTTCTTTCTGTTTTTCCGTATTTCTTTCTTTTATTCTGTTTTGAACCATCATTTAACTCATAATTACTCATAATTACAACTCGGACTGTTGAGCAGACGCGTCTCAAGCCGTTACCCAACACCGGTCCTTTACACCTATGAGTCACGGCTGAGCGAGTCTTCTTTAGACTCACTTACAAACGAACATTTTCCCGTCTATCGTGCGTCTACATTAAACCCGTACCACTAAAAAGACGTTTTTTTTAACCAAGACTTGAGTCATAAATTTGTATAAATATTATTAGCATCACTGGTTGCATCATTGCTAACTTACTGTCCATCTGTTAAAATGGCGAATATATCAGGTGTATGTTATCTACCTTTTGGTGCAGATGAGAACAAATCTGATTTGCTCGCGGTGCAGTCTGAATTAGAAGCTGTGGAAAAGCAGATCCGTGACCTTCTAGAGAGACAAGCTGAGCTGAGAGACCGGCGTTTAGCTCTTGAAACATCACGCGCTGATGCACATGGATCAGTGATTAACGTTAGTAACCCGCTGGCGCCGACCTCGTCTACTCCGTGCGTTTCTCAGCATTGGTCCCGAGCGTCCAGGTCACGATCAGCCATGGTTTCATTCACTCCGGCTCCAACACACCACCACGAAGCCTGGGTGGTTCCACGGAAGCCGCGAGCCAGGACAAGAATTTTTTCGCCCCTCCCGGTTTTCGAGATTTGGAAATAAATCTTTGTAAATAATTGGAATCTGTTTTGGGAGCGACCAAGGCTCTTCCGCGCTGATGGCTTACACCCAAGTAGAATCGGGGCAGATCTTCTGTCGGATAACATCTCCAAGATGTTAAATACCGTTTGACTAGTAACCAAAAATCCAAATCACAGTCTCTACTGCACCAATTTAATTGATCTTAATACTAGTGTAGAACATTGTATAGAAACTGTGTCTATTCCTCGTTTACTAAGATCAAATAATAAATCTACTGCGGGATCTAGAAAAAATCTAATTGTTATTAAAACTAAAAATCTCGTTATTAGTGAACAAAAACAATTTCTAAAGCTAGGTCTTCTAAACATTAGATCGCTCACACCTAAGGCGGTTATTGTAAATGAAATGGTCACAGATAATAATTTCGATGTTCTGTGCCTTACTGAAACCTGGCTTAAACCAAATGATTATTTCGGTCTAAATGAGTCTACTCCGCCAGGATACTGTTATAAGCATGAGCCCCGTCTGATCGGTCGTGGCGGTGGTGTTGCAACAATCTACAGAGATATCCTTAATGTTACTCAGAAAACTCGTCATAGGTTTAATTCGTTTGAAGTACTTGTGCTAAATGTTACGCTCTTAGATGTAAGAAAAAAATCCCTATTATCTCTAGCATTGGCTACCGTATATAGACCTCCAGGGCCTTACGCCAATTTCCTAAAAGAGTTTGCTGACTTACTATCAGATCTTTTGGTCAACGTCGATAAACCATTAATTGTTGGAGATTTTAACATACACGTAGATAATTTAAATGATGCGTTAGGGGCTGCGTTTACAGATTTATTAAACTCCTTCGGGGTCAAGCAAAACGTCACCGGACCAACTCTTCGTCTTAATCATACACTCGATTTAATTATATCATATGGAACCGATCCAACCGATATAGATATCATTCCACAAAGTGATGATGTCACTGACCATTACATGGTAACTTGCATATTACGTACTGCTGTAATATGTCATGCTGCGCCATGTTATTGACCAGGCAGAACAATTCATCCATCCACCATAGATCATTTCTCAAATAGCTTATCTGATCTGTCTCAGCTGCTGCCTGAACCCAAACAAACAGATGAACTAGACGAACTAACTAGCACTATGAGCACCATTCTCTCTAGAACATTGGATATTGTTGCACCCATTAGATTAAAAAAGGTCAGAGAAAAAAGTATAGCACCATGGTACAATAATACTACGTATGTTTTAAAGAGAGAAACCCGTAATTTAGACCGTAAATGGAAAAAAAAACTAATTTAGAGTAGGGGTGGGAGATATTGACAAAAATGAATATCTCGATATTTTTTTTCAATATCTCGATATAGATATTCAGACGATATTTTTGCAATCCTTCAAAGAAATGTGTGCAAACTGGCAAAGAAGGTCCAGTTGGTCTTTTGACTTGCTGCATTTGACCTATTATTGTATAGAATTACTAGTACATAAAGATATGAGACATTATTGATTTAAACTTTTTAAAATAATAATATATTATTCAATAAAGTCTTTATTGTTCTTTTATATTTTTAATAGGGATGTAACGGTTCACAAAATTCACGTTTTGGTTCAATACAATACAGTGGTGTCACGTTCGGTACGTTTTCGATACAGCAAAAATAAAGAAATGCCATAAAAATTTCCTATTTATTAAAAGAAAAAATATATTTAAATAAGTGTGAGTTTTCCTACATCTTGAAACTTTTAGTTTTATAAATGGGGGTAATCTTTGAAGGATGAACAAATAATGTTTTGGTCATCACATTAAAAATAACATTTAAATAACATTTGAGTTTTGAAGTGCTGGAAAAATTGCACTAAAAATAAAATATTTTATTTCAGTTGTTCAATTAACAAATGTTAACAATGTTTTTTTTTTTTTTTTATGATTTTAGTTAACTAAAATAACCCAGGCATAACCAAATTAGAAAGCTTTTGCCAAGGAGAAGTTTTTGTTTGTTTGTTTTTTTGACAGACTGTAATGTCACTGACCTTTGTTTTCAGTGGAATGACTCATCAGGATGTCTTTATTGAGTTTTCCAGCATGGGCCAAAGCGTAAGAAGTCAAAGCGACAGCATAAGTGCTGGTCAGACTGTGAACTCTCAGCGTCAGGTAATTAACGGCTCTGTTTATGCTGCTCTGAAGACTCTAGAATGGAGAAAGAGACTCAGTGAGACTAAGTTTGCTTTCACACTTGATTCAATTACCTGGTCCAAACCAGAGTTTGATTACCCTCAGTGAGACTGATGTGACATATTGTAGCGCTGTTTGTTTCTAGGAATCACACTTACTTGAACTGATTCAACACAGATCTTACGGCCTTCTTGCATGGCAATTAGGATGAATGCGGTTAGAGAGGCATCGGCATCTTTCCCCTGTACGTTACCCTGGAATTAACATACACTCAAATAATATGTTGTATAATGATATAATTAAAAATGTCGGGATCTTTCTGAAGTGCAGAACTGTAGGTGCTACACACAGCCAGAACCAGCCCACAGTTTGGCAGACTTTCTCACATTGTAGTAGGGATGCAACGATACCATTTTTTCAGAATCGATCCGATCCCAAACATTCTGAGTATCGGCCGATACCGATCCGATACCTATATCAGTGCAGTTTTTTTTTTTTAAATCAAGTTGAATTTCTATAACTCTGTGTTGAACTGATAATCACTATTTTGTGTGTTAAACACAATCTACTTAATACAGACAACTTCATTATAAAGAAAATCAACAACAACAAAAAATATATATTATGATAATCTGACATAAATGCTATTATAAACTAGATTAGTGGATAATTCAGCAGTAAAATTTAGTCTAGGAAAATCACAATAATTGTATAAAATCTGAACATTTAGTGAAAAAAAAAAACGTTTAGTTGGGAAAAAATTTGAGACATTAAGTGTAACACTAAATCTGGTAAAACTCTGCACATTGCTCTTTGTATTGTTGTAAAATACATTCATGAAAAACAAGATAACAAAAACCTAAAATATCAATTATTTTATATATAGCCTACTATATATTTTTTTTTTAAATACATTTTTTAAATGTATAGCACAGCTGTTTAATGAGGTAGCAACATATAATAGATAGGACAGAACAATAACTGCTATTAATAATCTTTCATTGCGTCACTGTATTATGATATGAAAGTCTCCAATACAGTGCGGCTCAAAGCGCTTATGCGCATCCCGAGCGCAGAATGATGCGCTTGAAGCAACGTGAGTCACAGCGCGCAGCGCGTCGAGTCCCCATTGAAAAGTTTAAAGCACAAAGAAAATACATATTAATGCGTAGTCTATTATACAGTATCTATCTATGCAATATTTTTTCAGCATTTTCTTTTAACAGTTTTACATTTCAGTAACTGTGCACGTGAAGAACAAATAGTGCTCTGACTTTACTGCAGTGTTGTGATCTAGACACCCGGTAGAAAGTAACATGATTAAGGTACAGCAATAAAGTCCAGCAAGATAAAGTTGTTTTATGCAAAACCATAGACCTTTATCTACAGATCAAGTATAATAATAGTAACATTGAATCATCTTACAGAGTGTTAACTGTCGTAACCGAACGCGACGCGCTGTTTAAATGCTGAATGGAGAATGATTGACAGCCACAGCTGAGGGAAACGTTTACATGAGCTTGAATTTAACAACTTAAATTTAAACATTATACTATATAATGGCTTCAGAACACTTATAATATTGTGCACGAAAACTCATGGTGTTTTATAATGTTTGTGTGCGTTTTGTGGGGCTTAACAACACCACTGAATAGTAAACGCACAATATCGGATTTGGATCGGCCTCGTCTGATCGATACCCGATCCGGCAAAAATGGCAGTATCGGAGCCGATACCGATACTGAGTATCGGATCGATGCATCCCTACATTGTACTTAGTTAGTTCTGGACTGGTGCTCAGGAATACATTTATGGGCTCCAATTGTTGTACTTGATTTTTGAAGAGGAATTTAAAACAAACAAATTCAGACATTTAACTTACAACCATCTCGCTGTGATACACAGGTGCGTCTTCTTTAAACGTGCCGTCTGGCTGCTGTTTGTTTGTGGCCAGCCACTTGAGGGCGCTGCAGATCACATTCTCCTCTATGACGATTAGATCCCTGGCCATCGCAAACACTTTCGCCACATATGCCGTCAACCTGTAAATGGACACAAGATTAAGTATACTACAAGAAACACAATCAATATTTTTTCATAATTGATAGGCGTTGCAACGTTTACGGTTATTGATCTGAATTGAATCAACACTGAACTGAAGTGATATAAATAATGACACTATTGTCTTCTTAGAGCTGCTTTACAGCCTTATTTCACCATGTGCTACTCGGCCTGTGTATCCAGGCAGCATAGGACCCATCAGCTTTACGGAAGGTCAACTCCAGCTGATAACCTTCACAAGAACAAAAAATGCATGACATAGTGGCATTTGCTTTGCAATTTAACAATTGAGAGCACATTATTGTTGTTGCTGACCTGTGTTGATATGTTTAATGGCTTCATTACGGCGGTCCATGCCCACAGCCTCCCACTGCTTAGTGCTGTCAAGGTAATGAGTGGCAATGAGAGGTAGAGTCATAAAGATCATGGTCTGCTCTCCACATCCGCGGGGCTGGACAATAAGCTGACCCATAAAATGTCCACTAATGGCCTGCTCGACTGTGCGCGTTATCTCCTCACCTGCGAGCATGGAAGGTAAATGGCTGCGATTGGCTTTTGAACATCATATTGGCACGCATGAACTGATAGATCTAGTGACCTGATTTATGCAATGCGGATATTAATGCAGACAGAATCCAGTAATAAAAATGGAATTCACAGGTCCCTATAGTCCTCAGAAGAATGAAATTGCAATAAGATTTTCACCTATCACTGTGATCAATGTGGAAGCAGGTGTGTTGGGAACCTTTCGGCGTGGGATGTCACTCCTCATCGACACGACCTGCACGCCACCTGTTCCGATCAAGAGGGAATAGGGTGTTTGAAGAGGATTCCAATCATCATTTTCATTGCATAACCAGCATGTGTTTCTAAAGAACCTGCACCTGAGTGCTCGGAGGGGTTGATCTCCACAACTCGCACTTCGACTTCGGTTAGCACACCTTCAGACTGGAAGAAAATCGGACGCAAAATCAAATTTGGTGAATCTTCAAATAAAGTGATTCCTGCAGAAGTCACAAGATCCTTCCGTCTAAATGTTGACATGGCAGACTCACCACCACTTTCAGATTCTTTCTAATTGCGTCGTTGCGATTGGAGCTGTATGCTTCAGCTTCGATCCATTGGTCATGGAGATCCATGGGGATGATGATGAGAGGAACAGCTACGGAGGACATGCGGCCAACGGTAACTGTAATCTTGCCTTTCTGTTTTTTTCTGGCACTGCTGCAAATACCCTCCGACATCTTGAATTTGATACGCACCGGCTGGTAAAAGACAAATCAGGATCTTCAGCCATACAATTTAACCTTATAAAGCCTGACATATAAACAATAGTCAGACAAACACCTCAATTTTATTAAGACGCCCAAACTGAGCAAAAGTATGCTATTTGTAGAATATGCTAATATTTATATCAATAAAAAAATTCTGATTGTAATGTAAAAGCTTGTGATGTAAATAAACCAGACTACTTACATAAAATGCATATAAATATCAGTCGTCACTCTATATCTGCCAATAATGTCTTAGTAAGATAATATTTAAATGCTTAGGTTTATGATAAAGCTCTGTAGTTTTAAAACAGAGTATAATGCAGTACAACAATGATTGAGAGATGAACAAATAAATGTTCCTAAAAAGCCTGATGATCATATTTGATACTCACATTTTAACAAAAAAAAAAAATTATGTATGGATAATCAAGTAAACCTAAGTTTCCTCAGTCCAGTGTTAACTCACTGAGTTAGTGAGTTAACTAAGTTAACTCAGTCAAAGTTATTCTTACTTTTTTTGATAAAAAAAAAGATAATTTACTTGATAAACATCAGTGCAGATTTCAGAGCAAAACGACACATGAATCACGAGCTGACGGTGGACTGTGTACAATTATATAAGTAAACTGTCAATTAGACTACAGAAAATCCTGTTGCACGCAATCTACTAGATGCCTTCTGTCAAGTTTTGATTGTGTTGATCATTTAAAGGCCTTAGAAATTGCGTATCAAATATGATACAGTAGGCTTAAAGAGTGAAAACAATGTGATCAGTAAACTGCACATACTTTAAGCATCTGATTGCTGTAATTGTGAACAATAGCCTTTATTTCCAGTTGTTCATTCCGCACTGCTGAATAAGGCATCCTCAGGTCGATAAAAAAATCCTTCTTAACAGTGATCTCATAAGGATTTGCCACACATATTCCTGCATTGAAAATGAGGGAACGTCAAAAAACAGCAAATGATAAACACAATAAAAAATGAACAGGAGCTGTGCTTTTTACCGAAGGTCTTGGACAGGCTGATGGCTGTGATCTGCCAGGTTGTGATGGAGTCTTTCAGATATATTCCAGTTCTTAATGCAGACGTTTCATCGCTAGGTACAAATGAAGACTGTCTCATGGTAAGATCTTTTCAACATCTACAGTATAGCCTATCATGAATATGTTTGTTTCATTGTGTTCTCATTTGGTTCGGATTAGTCTCGGATTTGAGGATTAGTTACGCACCTGTTTCTGTTCCACTTAATTATTTTACCCAGTGTGTTTAAGCCCTTAGTTTCCTTTGTTCAGCGTTCGGTCTCGTTTCAGTTTACATGGTTGTTGATATCTAGCTCAAGCGTGTTCTAGGTTTTGATTTAATGATTAAAGAATGTCTTATGCTACTCCATATACGTGTGATTCATTACAGCCACCAACATGTTCCAGTTCCTTCAGGATTTTGAAAACTAATCTCCCACACTATTTACCTTAAACACTATAACATAAAAATCAGCTACAAACATTAATTTTATTTATAAGACAATACAAGTGTGTCCGACATTGCCTGTTCCCTTCCAGTCTGTCACGCTCGACATACCGACGTATTGGGATCACGTCAGAGAGCCCCAATCATCTTCGAGTGCAACAGAATGAGCCAATGCACAAGACTTGCATCTTGCACTCCGTCCCGCATAGGAAGTGGAAGCAAGCACCTGTTGTCTTCCGCTTCAGAGCCTAACAGATCTTTCTGTATGCAGTCTCTGAGAGTACTAACAGTCAACGATTGTGTCAAGTGTTCTTCAGCAAGAAGCCTCTCCAGTGTTGGTGTGACAGCTTGTGCAGCGGTGGTCGCGAGCTCACAGCTCTAAAACTGCTGTTTTCACAGCACTGTTGGTTCGGAGGGCTTCTTCCAGGAGATCGCTGTTTTTTAACAGCAGAGTAAGTGCTTCACTGTGCCGGCTGGAGATGAAGACTCGGCTGCGCTGCCTCCTTCTGGGAGAGTAGCGTTGCCCGAGCCTGATCCAGAATTGATGGCTCCCGGGCCGCCAAGAGAGTGGAACCACTGTGTCCCGAACCCTCGAGGCTGAACAATTGGTATCTCGGGCGGGCCGTGCTGGTTCAGCGTGCCGCCCCAGTGCCTTTCTTTCCGTAAGTACATGAGGAGGTTACCAGGTTGTGGACATCACCTTTTTCTGCCAGACTACCCTTGACGGTGTTTCGGCCAAAGGTTACGTGGATATTCCTCCGGTCTGTCGTGATGCAGCTGTGTCCGGTGACCGCTACTTCCTGGAGGGGTAATCCATGTCTCCCATCCAAGGCCTGTAAGTTCTCGTCTGTTCTCACGGGCAAGGCTTACAGAGCCTGTGGACAGGCCACTTCCTCCTTGCATGCCATGGCGGTGCTGCAGGTTCATCAGGCCAAAGCACTCATGGACATGCACAAGGGTAGACCTGACCGTGAGCTCATGGCTGAGCTCTGTATGGCAACTAACCTCGCCCAGAGGGCGACGAAGGTTGCTGCACGTTCAGTTGGCCAGGCGATGTCCACACTTGAGGTCCAGAAGCGCCATCTCTGGCTAAACTTGGTGGACATGAGGGAAAGCGACAAGTATTGGTTCCTGGACTCCCTCATTTCCCAGGCCGGCCTTTTCGGCAGCGCGATAGTGGACTTAGGCCGTGTGTCCACCAAAGCGTTTTTTTTTTCACGCAGCTGGCGTATTTTTCCAATTGTTTTCAATGGGAGCGCCGCGTTTTTTGAACGGCATGAGCGTAACAAGGTGCCAACGGTTTTTTTTTTTCACGCTGAAGTGCTGAGCGCCTGCCGTTTTTTACTGGTCGCCGAGAGTTGAAGAATGTTTAACTTTGCGGTAAAACGCAGCGCTCATCACTGTCACTTTTTACCCAACCGCCCAATCACAGTGGAGGAGGGGATGGACAAATATCACACCGACCAACCGCCACATTCTGCTTGTTCAATGTCAACAGATGATGACAACAACAAGCATAATAATGAAACAAAATAATTTAAAACAAGAGCCAGAGAAAATACATTACATTGTATCGACAATTTAATATAGAATCAACACAGAAACAACATGTGTATGAAATGAGATACTAGTAACACTTTCGCGGATATTCCGTAATATAACAAGCAAAGTGTCTCAACTGAAAGAAAAAAAACGCAGAAAAAGTAGAGCGCCTAGCGTTTTCAGCTGGCTAAAAACGCTTTGGTGGAGACGCGGCCTTAGCCCAGCAGTTCTCTGCCGCCCAGAAGCAGATGAAGGTGATCCCGACCCGGATGTGTGCCCAAGGTTCCTGCCACTCCCTTCCGGGACCAGGTAGTGAACCTGCAAGCACTGACCTTGGAGGAGGTAGACCCAGCCCTGGCTTTTCTCTGTCCCGTCCGTGCTTTGCGCCTATACGTGACAGAATGCAAAGCCTCGGGACCTCAGACCAGCTCTTCGTCTGTTACGAAGGCCAGCAGAAGGGAAAGGCTCTCTCCAAGCAGAAGTTGGCCCACTGGATAGTGGATGCCATTGTCTTGGTGTACCAAACCCAAGACGCACCATGCCCCCTCAGGTTGCGAGCCCACTCCACTCGGAGTGTAGCTTCTTCCTGGGTGCTGGCACAAGGTGCCTCGCTGACAGATATCTGTAGAGCTGCGGGTTGAGCGACACCTAACACATTCGCTTGGTTTTATAGCCTTCGTGTCGAGCCGGTAGCCTCCCTTGTACTCGCTTCCCATAGCCAGTAAACACCGGAGACCCCGTTCAAAGTGTCGGCTTGCTTCGCCATTCCCCTCCTATGGACCAAGGTTATTATAGTTTTGCTTTTTTAAAGTAGTTTTTATTTTAGTATCGTTTTCAATTTTGCTTTAAATTTTAGTTTAGTGTTAGTTAGTTTCATTAATGGTTTTGTTCGTTTTAGTTTAGTTTTTATTTTGCAAACACATTTCTATTTAGTTTTTATTTTATTTAGTTTTAGTTTTAGTAATTATAGTTTAGCAGAGCAAACAGAACACTTCCAGTGTAGACCAAAGCGAGACGATTAATTTCAGCAAAGTTAATTGTTGGCCCAGATTACAGTTAACTCTTGTGCAGACATCTTAATAGTAAAAATAAAATAATGGTTTGAGATTGAACGAAGCACCAAATAAATGGAATTTAAACATATACAAGAAAAAATTATCAAAAATTCAGACAAACTAATTCATATTAAAGATTAAATCTTGTTAAACATGCCTAGTTTATTTTTTTTTCCAGCTGTAAATGTAGCAGAGTGACCACTGGTGTGTGTGTGTGTGTGTGTGTGTGTGTGTGTGTGTGTGTGTCGTGTCCTGGTATTGTGTGTGTGCGTGTGTCGTGTCCTGGTATTGTGTGTGTGCGTGTGTCGTGTCATGGTATTGTGTGTGTGCGTGTGTCGTGTCATGGTATTGTGTGTGTGCCGTGTCATGGTATTGTGTGTGTGTGTGTGTGTGTGGTATTGTGTGCGTGTCCTGGTATTGTGTGTGTGCATGTGTCGTGTCCTGGTATTGTGTGTGTGCGTGTGTCGTGTCATGGTATTGTGTGTGTGCCGTGTCATGGTATTGTGTGTGTGCGTGTGTCGTGTCCTGGTATTGTGTGTGTGTGCGTGTGTCGTGTCCTGGTATTGTGTGCGTGCGTGTGTCGTGTATTGTGTGTGTGTGTGTGTGCGTGTGTCGTGTCCTGGTATTCCATACATTGCGGGGAAATGTCTCCACGTGGATAATAATATTAAATGCACCTTTCACCGTCAACATTCATGAAAACATGACATCTCAAACATACAGTAGAGTAGCCTAGAACATTAAAGTTTTTTTTGTGCTTGACAAACTTGTTTTCCTGTTGCACCCGCGTCGAATGAAACGGCATTCTAAAAATGCTGCGCTCAAGTTAAAAGAAGTCCATCTTGCGTCTCATTACCTTGTGTTATTTCCCATTCCACTGCAACAGATGCATCCTTTATGAACTGCCACTTAGCACTAGCCATGTATTCTACGTTATGGTCCTTCATTGAGCGCGTCACAGCAGGACAGCGGTTAATCGCCTCAGAAATGTCACGCGTATGAAGCGCCATATCAGGCATTTCCTTAAACAGACATAGGTCAGATTTTCTGCCAAAGTAAAGAGCTTATTAATTACGAAAACGATTATTTATTTTTGCCAATTATTATTTTATTTCAGTTAGTTTTTCAGGAACTGTTGTTAGTTTCGTTTAGTTTTAGTCTTTCATTTATTATGAATTTTTAATTTTATTTCAGTTTACGAAAATGTTTTTTGACCAATAGTTTTAGTCTTAGTTTTAGTTTTCGTTTACGAAAATAACCTTGCTACATAGGCCGGAGCCACCTCAGTGTACATATGTAATTGAGACGTTTTTTTTATAAAGAACAGCATTGGTGTTCTCACAAAATGTTTTCAAGTCAAATTTATTTAACTATACAATCTTTTACTCACCACAACTGTTTTGGAGGACATGGAGGTAGATTAATCTCCTCCCAGAGCCAGGTTTCAGGGAACTGTGTACGTACAAACACGTCATCTGGTTCATCATCAATATCATCTTCCTCACCTGAGCAAACAAACTAGTGTACACTACCATACAAAGTTTTAAGGCCAGTAAGATTTTTTTTCTGAAATATGTTTACTCAGCCAGAACACATTAAATTGATTAAAAATGTACAGTAAAGACATTAATTAACATTAATGCTACAAAAGATTTCTATTTCAAAACTATGTTTTTTTTTTCATCCAAAACCTCTAAAAAAAAGTATCACAGCTTCCACAAAAACATGAAGCAGAAGAGACTATACTTTAAAAGTTTAGGATCAGTAAGATTGTTTAATTTTAGTGTATTTATATCATTACTTCAACTTGAAGCTGCATAAAAATAATATTTATATGTAAGTCTAATATTGGAGCAAAATGATAAATATAAAAGCAATTCATCTAAAAATCACACTGATAAGTTTATTCTGGTGGGTTGTAATAAAATTTGAATTTGTGATCATAATATTGATTGTAAGACCAAAAAGCAAGAAAGAAGCATTTGAGAGTTACGCAGGTGGATAATTCTCTTGCTGAAATCACTGAATGATTGAGAGCTGTGAGAATGCATTTGCTAATGAGGCAAAATATCTCACTGCGGGACAGATACATCTCCTCCTCGCTGGAGTACTTCGTCCTGTGGTCTTTGATGACTTTGCAGCAGTGCAGGAAGGCCTGGACACATTCCTCTTCATCTAAGATGTATGTGGCTCGCCGTTCACACGAGTAGCCGAGTATATTCTCTTGCATGCCATCCACGCAGCACTTCTTTAGTTCGCCAGAATATTTACCAGCTGTTAGTGTAGAAGAGATGGAGAGCAGACAATGAAGGCAAAAGCAGAGAAACTGCATAAAATGATCTTCAATAAAACATAGGGCTGCACGATTTGAGGCGGATATCTAATTGCAATTTTTCTGATAAAAATTGCAACTGTGATTTAAAATGCAAACGTAAAAAAAATCTAGGTTTGCTGTGCTTGTTATTTTTTAGGGCTGACCAATTTGGCCACATTTTTGATATGACTAAAAAGTGGCTAAAAAATAACATGGCCATAAAATAATAATAATAGTTATTATTATTATTATTATTAATAAATAAATATTATAATTGTAATATTTCACTGTAAAATACAAAAATCAAGTATTTAATAAAATAATATAAAAATGATTATTATTACTACTACTACTAAATAAATTACAAAAAAAATTTACAAACTATTACTAATGTAATATTTCACTGTAAAATACAACCAATGGAGTATTTAAGAAAAATTATTTAATAATAACAATAATAATATTTTACACTACAACTGTAAAATTGCCATTCTATTATTTATGGCTGTCTTCATTTCTCCATTTTCAAACGTTAAACCACAGAACGTTTATTTTGACTGAAATAAAAAGATTCTTTACCCAAAGTAGTGGTGACCTGCAGAAGACTCTCGGCTCGCCGTTTTCTCTTAGATGGGGCAGGGCACTCGTTATCTACAAGAACATGAAAGATTTATTTAGGAATGTAGAGAACAAAAGAAAACAAAACAGTTCAATTCCAACTAAAGGAATCAATCAATACTTGTTCTGGTGTTGGTTCCTCCTGCAGTGCTTGACTCAAACATCAGACCTGCATCACTGAAAACCCCCATACTGTCCCTTCCACCTCCTGCTGTGCAGCCGGCGTCATGCTTCTCTATGATGTCCCAGATCTAAAGCAGGAAAGAGACTAGGTAATTTTAAGTCTGAAACTACTGAGGTTATTGTACATGAGGTTAATTACCTTAGTCTGAGTGAGTCTGTTCTTGTCATTAAGGACATAAACACCCTTATCTACAGCGACCAGCCCAACTTTAGCTCCAGGGTCTCCAGTTATTTTCAGGCTGAGCTGATCTCCTGGGCCAAATTGTGCCTGGTCCTTTACCTCAACTTTGAGCTGGGATTAAAAACAGTAAAGAAATGCTTAGAAATATTAATGGTAGTGGGATAACTGTCCTTGGTCATGGTTTATCAGTTCACCCACCGTTCCCATGCACGTGTCCTTCACGTCGACCCAGACTGAATCAGACACCACCTCAGACGAGCCCACATGGTAATAAGCCACAAAGCGGAAGGACGGCACCATGTCTTTGGTTACAAGTAGAGACAGAGTCACTAGAGATTGTCCTTTCCTCTTAAATCTGTCTGCTTGAACAATCTGACCTTTACTTAAGATCTGTGGGAATGAAGATACATAAAGCCAGCATAAATTATCATAAATATATGTCTCGGGGTGACTATATTCAGTGGGGGAGGAACACACACCAGGGAATGGGTTTCCCTTGGGGAATGTTTTTAATGTAACACCCAGCGAAATGGCCGCTTCCTATGTCTAGATGTAAACAGTTGTCAATCTAGCGATCTATTAGACAAACTAGCTCAAGGTGTTCAGCAGGAAGAAACTAGGCTGGCGATTGATCCGTGTGTTGGGCGGGAGTGGTTTATACGTAGAATGTTGTCGGCAGTATGACACAGCAGATTCGGGGAAGAAGACGGGACCCAGAAAGATAGCTTTCCATTGTCAGAGACCCCTGCTGGAGAGAACGAGAACTTGCTGTGCTGATGCTAACTAGCTTTCCATTGTCAGAGACCCCTGCTGGAGAGAACGAGAACCTGCTGTGCTGATGCTAACTAGCTTTCTATTGTCAGAGACCCCTGCTGGAGAGAACGAGAACCTGCTGTGCTGATGCTAACTAGCTTTCCATTGTCAGAGACCCCTGCTGGAGAGAACGAGAACCTGCTGTGCTGATGCTAACTAGCTTTCCACTGCTAAACCGCCTTGCCGGAGAGAACGAGAACTTGCTGCGCTGATGTTAACTAGCCTTCCACGGTCCAAGCCCCCTGCTGGAAAGAACGAGAATTTGCTACGCTGATGCTAACTAGCTTTGCATTGTCCAATCCCCCTGCTGGATTAACTGAGGAACTGCTGGGCTGACATTGACTAGCCTTTGATGGTCTAGTCCTCCTGGGAGCAATTCCCACCTTAAGACTCTTTTAATAATTTAATAAAAATAAATGTTTTGAAGCTACCCGTTCAGTTCTGACTTCTTTGTGGGGATACGGTTTGCTCCTCAGAGTAGTATAGAAACGAGTGGCGGTTTGTGCCCCTGCCTGTGACACATATATCATACTATCAAATCATATCATAATTAATTTGAAAAATCAGTGGCATTTGCCAGGTACAAAGACAATTAGTGGCCACATTAAATATGGCTAAACTAAATTTACTTTAAAGATCACTTTTAAGTGCAATTAGTTAGTGTATTTAACCTGTTAAGATGCAACACCACTTTTGAAAAATCCCCAGAAGTGGCATACCCAAACTAAAACACATACAGTTCATGAACCCTTTGTACTAAAAGCACAAGTATGATCTCATTTCAGAATCAGAAAGAGCTTTATTGCCAAGTGTGCTTGCACACACAAGGAATTTGTTTTGGTACTGAGGCTTCCAGTGCACATATACAAATACAGATACAACAAGTAATAGTAATACAAATAGTAATACAAATTCTACGAATAAAATTATAGAAAAATATGAAAGTACTATAAAAATATATGGTCACAGTTGGGTTTTGTCAGAATAAACTTTTACAGATAATGAACATATTTACAGTATTTTGTATAGTATGAATAAATATAAATATCACCTGAATTTTAAAGATATTGCACTAAACAGTGGGAGTATTGCACTTCAGGCATATGCCTTGGGAGATATGTTAACTGTTCAGAAGGGAGATGGCCTGTGGGAAGAAACTGTTCCTGTGCCGAGATGTTCTTGTGGCCAGTGATCTGGGTCGCCGTCTTGACGGTAACAGTTCAAACAGGAGGTGTCCAGGGTGAGTGGAGTCTGTGATGATTTTACCTGCTCTCTTCCTCACTCTGGAAGAGTACAGGTCCTGGAGGGTTGGCAGGGGGGCACCAATGATCCTCTCCGCAGTCCGGACTGTCCGTTGTAGTCTCCTGATGTCTGATTTGGTAGCTGAACCAAACCAGACAGTGATGGAAGTGCATAAAACAGATTCAATGACGGCTGAGTAGAACTGAATCAGCAGCTCCTGAGGCAAGTTGAACTTCCTCAGCTGGCGAAGGAAGTACAGTCTCTGCTGGGCCTTTTTCACAGTGGAGTCAATGTGATTGTCCCACTTCAGGTCCTGAGAGATGATAGTGCCCAGGAACCTGAATGACTCCACTGCTTCCACAGTGCTGTTCATGATGGTGAGTGGGGGGAGTGCTGGGCTGTTCCTCCTGAAGTCCACGATCATCTCCACTGTTTTGAGCGTGTTCAGCTCAAGGTTGTTATAACTGCACCAGACAGCCAGCTGTTCAACCTCCAGTCTGTAAGCAGACTCGTCACCGTTTTGGATGAGACCGATGACAGTGGTGTCGTCTGCAAATTTCAGGAGCTTGACAGTGGGGTCTTTAGAAGTGCAGTCATTTGTGTACAGGGAGAAGAGCAGTGGGGAGAGAACGCACCCTTGGGGGGCGCCAGTGCTGATTGTGAGTGTCTTGGATGTGTGTTTCCCCAGTCTCACTCGCTGCTGCCGGTCCGTCAGGAAGCTGGTGATCCACTGACAGATCGAGTATGGCATGGAGAGCTGGGTCAGTTTGGCTGTGAGAAGACCAGGCATGATGGTATTGAAGGCCGAACTGAAGTCCACAAAGAGGATCCTTGCATAAGTCCCTGGTCTGTCGAGATGTTGCAGGATATAATGCAGTCCCATGTTGACTGCATCATCCACAGACCTGTTTGCTCTGTAAGCAAACTGAAAGGGATCCAGCAGGGGTCCGGTGATGTCCTTCAGGTGGGCCAGCACCAGTCTTTCAAACGACTTCATGACCACAGACGTGAGAGCGACAGGTCTGTAGTCATTAAGTCCAGTGATTTTGGGTTTTTTGGGGACAGGAATGATAGTGGAGCGTTTGAAGCAGCAGGGAACTTCACACTGCTCCAATGATCTATTGAAGATCTGCGTGAAGACCGGGGCCAATTGGTCAGCGCAGGCTTTTAAACAAGCAGATGAGATGCCGTCTGGGCCTGAGGCTTTCCTAGTCTTCTGTTTTTTGAAGACTCTGCTCACGTCCTCCACACAGACCTTAAGCTCAGGTTGGATGGCAGGAGGGGGGGGGAGTGGGAGTGCAGGAGGTGATGGTGAATGTGTGAAGTGCAGATCAGACCGGGTGTGTGGTGTGAATGAGGGCTTTTCAAACCGGCAGTAAAATGAATTTAAATCGTCAGCCAGGTGTTGATTGTCCACAGATCGAGGGGATGGTGACTTGTGGTTGGTGATGTTCCTCAGGCCATTCCAGACTGATGATGGGTCGTTGGATGAAAACTGGTTTTTCAGTTTATCAGAGTAGTTCCTTTTAGCAACTCTGATCTCCTTTGTCAATCTGTTTCTGGCCTGGTTATACAAGATTTTATCCCCACTTCTGTAAGCATCCTCTTTGGCATGACGAAGGTGTTTGAGTTTCCCAGTAAACCATGGTTTATCATTAGTGAATGATAAGAATGTCCTGGTAGGAATGCATGTATCCTCACAGAAACTTATATATGATGTTACAGTATCTGTGAGCTCATCCAGATCGTTGGTAGCAGCTTCAAAAACAGTCCAATCAGTGCAATCAAAGCAGGCCTGTAGATTCTTCTCTGCTTCATTAGTCCATCTTTTTACAGTCCTTATTACAGGTTTAGCTGATTTCAGTTTCTGCCTGTAGGTCGGTATGAGATGAACCAAACAGTGATCAGAGAGCCCCAAAGCTGCCCGTGGGACCGAGTGATACGCATTTCTTATTGTTGTGTAACAGTGGTCCAGTATATTACTGTCTCTGGTGGGACATGTAACGTGCTGTCTGTATTTTGGTAGTTCACGGGAAAGATTTGCTTTGTTAAAATCCCCAAGAATGATTAAAAGAGAGTCTGGGTACCTTTGTTCCGTTTCAGCTATTTGTTCAGCCAGCTGTTGTAGCGCCGCGCTCACGCACGCGTCTGGAGGGATGTAAACATTCACGAGAATGAAAGAGGAAAATTCCCGAGGCGAGTAGAAGGGTTTACAGTTTAAGAAATGTGCCTCTAAATTAGGAGAGCACATCTTCTTCAGTGTTGTTACATCTGAACACCAACTTTCGTTAATGTAGAAACACAATCCACCACCTCTCGTTTTCCCCGTTAGCTCCGCGATGCGATCCGCTCGGAACAGCTTGAAGCCCGGCAGATGTATTGCGTTGTCCGGTATGGCTTCACTCAGCCAGGTTTCAGTGAAGCACAAAGCAGCAGAGATTAAAAAATCCTTGTTAGTGTGGGTGAGGAGAAGAAGTTCATCCGTTTTGTTAGGAAGGGATCGGAGATTCGCGAGATGAATACTGGGGAGTGCAGTGCGCAGGCCGCGCTCGCGGAGTTTAACCAGCGCGCCGGCTCGCTTCCCGCGTTTGCGTCTGAACGCGCGTTTGAACAACAACGCTGCCCCTCCGACGAGAATGTCCTGCAAGACGTCCGAATAATCAAAAACTGTAGAAAAGGTTTCTGGTGTGTGTTTCCTAATGTCCAGTAGTTCGTCTTTGGTGAAACTGATTGGAAAAGAATGACTAAACGCAGAACAAACGAACAAAAACAACACAATAGCTGGAGAGCTCCACACCGAGGCAGCCATCTGCGGCGCCATCTTGGATAATCCTTCCAATTTGAAAGCTGACACCTGGTAGTTTATTGTAAATGTAGAATTAATTATTGTCATAATGAAAAAATAGAATAAGTTTTGTAAAGTTATTAGAAATTTATTTTTTATGAAATATCTTCATAAAAATAATATTGAAGTTGGCATTGTATCAATCTATGAATGCACTGCAGCTGAAGCCACATGTCTGACCATGTTATATTTAAAATCTGAAGATGACAAGTCTAAAACTCTGTATTTAGTTAAATGTTTTTCAAGATCATGTCATATGACTTTATTTTGATTAGACTCTAAAATGCAAACTGATGTTTATTGTCATATTCTAAGCATCTATTCAGTCTATTGTCTCCATTGTTTTGTGGTGCAAACGAGCCCCATTCAGTCTCAGTCTCCCCTGCACACATTCACACCTCTCCGGCCTGGTTATGGCTCTAAATATGTTTTTCTTTTGTCTTCATTATAATTACTAACGACTGGCTATTCACACTGTTTCAATCCCTAATTTCTTTTTTCAAAGTTCTCAGTTCACATTTGAAACTGTATCAAATGACCATCTTGAAAAAAGAAACATTTCAGTAAGCATTCCTATTTAGAAAAATTCATAAAAATAACAGCTAGGTGGCAGGTGCATCTGAGGACTAGCTAGCATGTTAGCTTAGCACACCATCAATACACAACAATTTATGAGATTAAAACCATGTTTGTTCTCCAAACTTACTTTATAACTTATAAATAACCTTCTGTGTTCTGATTTGGCTTCAGATAAAAGAAAATCAGACAGTAAATATATTAAGTTATAGTATTCTGCACAATGATAAAGTCTATATCGATTAGCATTACATTATAAATATAATCTATTATTATGAAAATACCTGACATGGCTCAAAGAACACAGGTAAATCAAATATCATTGCAATCATGTTTATTGTCTTCAAAACGTCTTTATTTGCATGTTACAGCGATCTATGGAAGCTATGTGTCAGGGAGTTCCTGGGATGTCACATGATTATGGCACTTCTTCGTGTGTTCCATATATGGACTAGTGATGTGTCGTTCATGAACGATTCGTTCATTTTGAACGAATCTTTAATATTGCTGCGTCCCAATTCGCATACTATCCGTCCTAAATAGTATTCGAAAGTAGAACTAGTACGTCCCAAATCGTAGTATGTTGAAATGAGTGTTCCAAAGAGACCCGGATGGTCTACTATATCCGGTCAGAATCCGAAGTGCAGATCGATGCACACTCTAACGGCTGATATTGCCCACAACCCATCGCGCGTTGGACGAGGATTCGGTTAGAACTACAAACACGAGTGAAAAGTGTTAAAAAAAAAACTACAGACATGGAGGACGTGCGCGAGTCCGGCGGTTGTGTAGAGAGGTTTAGATAAAGGGGTTTAAGTGATTAATTATCAGTATCTAACCTGACGAAAATTTATTTATTCAATGTTGGCTACGTTATATTGCATCTGCAGCAGCATTGTGAACTTTTGTAAAGATACGTTTAGCCATTAAATTTTAAATGCATCATTACATTCAAATTGCAAACACATGAGGAGAGTGAGAGTCTCCGCATGAAAGACCCACGACTGGCAGATGAACGAGCTACAGCATTTCTCTCCGAAACAGTAAGAAATTATATTAGATTGAATGGAGGATTTTAACTGTGAGGAGATGATTGACAGGGCAGTTTACGGTGATGCACGCGACAGAGCTGTCCGTTAAAGATGACGAAGTAGTATGTCCCAAAGCTTGCCTACTCTTTTGCTACACACTCAAAAGTATGTACTTTTTCTTCACAAAAAGAGTACATACTTTTAGGGCCTAGTATAAGTAGGCGAATTGGGACGCAGCATATGACTCGGGACTACCGAGTTGTCTCAGAGAGTGATTCGTTCATTTTGTGTTGACCGCGCATGCGCATTTCGCAACATATGGGTTCTGAATCTGTACTGGAAACAGAAATGATTAGTTCATCTATCTCGAGTCTTCGGGTTCGGACGGGTCCGAGTCTTTCGTTCTTCCTGTCAGTCCCATATAGGCTATGCTGTCAGTACCGGAAAGAGAAATGATTAGTTCGTCTGGTTCGGGTTCGGCCGGGTCCGAGTCTTTCGTTCTTCCTGCAGTCCCATATAGGCTATGCTGTCAGTACCGGAAAGAGAAATGATTAGTTCATTCTTTCGAGTCTTCGGGTTTGAGTCCTTCGTTCTTTTGTCACGTGACTTGTCACCGTATTGAATAGCCTACTAATTCACAACCTTTTTACAAACAAGCACGTAGTTAATGTATAATATAATAGTAGTTAGTTAAAGCTGCTGTCCGTAACTTTTTTGGGTTAAAAATTATCCAAAATCATAATAATAATAAAAAAAACACAACCAGCAGTGTTAAAAAATATCTGCTTGCCTTTGCTCGATTCAAAACAGTAAGCTTGTAATAATGATTTTAATTCCAGTGGTACTGGTGGATTTCCGCGCGAAATTCGAGCATGTCTTTGCGTCATTACGTCACATCTGTACACATAAAGAAGGAGTCCCGGCTAGTAGGCTATATTGCGTGTGAGGATGTTGGAGGTGGACATTTTTAGCCTTTTCTCACAGCACTTTAAATAATTAAACTTATGGCGGATCCAGAAAGGTTCAAACGACAATCACCAGTGACAACTTCACCAGTTGTAAAACCCAAAAGAATTCGGACTTTGGAGTGGGTAGAGGAAAAAAAAGAGACTGCGACCGGGCCCGCGCAAAAACAAGGATAAACATGGGCAGGGCTTTTCCGTGATTTGAAGGGGTTCAAAACGGACGCGAGACGGCTTTTTTTCTGTTGGACAGGTAAGACATTTCAATAGTTCAATCGTGTAACAGTAGCACACTTGTTCGCTTAATTCACACAGTTATGGAGTTTCCTTTTGTTGTGGCTTTTTTCGTTTTGCTATTATTGTAAATATGAATTATTTTGTGCTAGCTATGAGAGGGAGCAATTCACCTCTACTCCAAGAAAACCAAACCCGCCGCCTCCGTTGTCAAGCATTGGATCCTGAATCAGATCGGTAAAGTGAAAATTGTCCTGTCTTAAGATGTTAGCGGAAGAGTTATATTATGTAAAACCCTATGTGTAAAACACGTTTATGCAACAGGGATTCAGTTCATAAACCGTTTATTTCATATGGTTGTTTGTTTGTACATGTTAACTGCTCTACCATGTAATCTGCTGTAATCTGCTGCACAGAAATGGAAACTGAACTAGGTAGCCATACACATTAAATGTAGTCACGCAAGATAATGTTTATTGCACATATTTTGTATTTTAATTCCTAAATATAAAACAATATAGGCTACATTCAGACGCAGTCAATAATACGAATCTAATGTTGTATTTGATGCGAGATACCAGCGGTCACGTGACAAAAGGACGAAGGATTTAAAACCCGAACTCGAGACTCGAAGAAAATGAACTAATCATTTTTCTTTCCGGTACTGACAGCATAGCCTATATGGGACTGACAGGAAGAACGAAAGACTCGGACCCGTCCGAACCCGAACCAGATGAACTAATCATTTCTCTTTCCAGTACTGACAGCATAGCCTATTTGGGACTGACAGGAAGAACGAAAGACTCGGACCCGGCCGAACCCGAACTCGAGACTCGAAAGATCATAATCATTTCTCTTTCCGGCCCTGCTGTATCACACACGGGACGGTCGGCCCAGCAGACAGATCAGAGTCAGACACTGGCGAGTCGACAACTAACGTCTCGAGACACGAGAGGAGAAGAACTAACCTGATAAATATGAAGTTGCAAAGGAAAGAACGTCTCGGATCCGGAGGTAAGGTGAACTAACAGAATCAGACTGCAATAGCCTGAACTTAAGACCCAACAACTAATCAATTAATAAAACATTTAGGTTTCTTATAATTTGGCTTTGGCTGCATTACCCTATAGTTTATTTTTATTCTTTTTACAAATGTAATCAACATTTTCGTAAGTACTAGATGTGTTGGGATATTTATCATGCCATTTTAATTATATTATGCTGAAATGAACGAAATGACTCGAAAAAAGATTCGTTCATTTTGCTGAACGAGACTCAAAGATCTGAGTCAGTAAAATGATCCGAACTTCCCACTACTAATATGGACTGCATGTGCACACGGCGCCCTCAGGCTGCCAGTATGGATTGAAAACACAGTACGTCAGAGTATTCAGCGCTCATAATGATTACATCGGCCAATTTGGGTATAAATTCAATAAATATTATTCCTGTCTATATAAATCTGATGTAAACCTATGAGAATCTATCAATATTTCTCCAAATCTGCACATTTTTGAGCTAAAAGCCCTGAGGGACGTGGTTTTGTGAAGCGCTGTCATGACGACCTCACAGGAGTTTTTTTCTGAATGAGAGCGGCTGACGCGCATAATTCATATTAAAGGTATCGACTCATTTTTTGATTACATAACTCCTGACACAAATTAAGACATAACTGTCACTATACGTTTCTCAGAATACAATAGTGGTCAAATACTGAAACTTAAGTCTTATATCTTTTTAATGATGTATAGTTTGTCAAGGTAATAACTTTAAATCTGATAGTAACTTTGAACAATTTAAAAAAAAAAAAAAAAAAACGCTTCAGTGCGCCGGCGCTCTGGCAACGGTTAAAAGGATGTAGGTTTTCAAAAAAAAATTGCAATGCATGCACATGTATGAACATAATTTGCATATCTCATCCCTAAATAGATGTAAAATATTTAACTGATATCAAACATCTAAGACATACAAAGTAGTGTATGAGCACCAATTGCATCATTTGATCCTCACCAAATAGGTGAAATCCTGGTTTGTCACTCCGGGGCTGTTTCCCAGATTCAAATTGACTTTAATTTGATCACCGATCTGAAGCTCTGCAGCATCAATGCCGATGTGCAGGTAATTCTTGGAGCCGCCTTTGGGAATGTAGGGCAGAGCCATCATCTTTCTTATTGCCTGCTGGTCGTCGTTTAATTGTGGATCTTTGGTCTTTGCCTGGAAATAAACAATTATTTTTACAGGTTTGCAAAATTACAAAAAGTCAATAAGACTTTGAGATTTTTCACTCAAGCTCAGATCTTACAGTGATCTCCAGTGTGGAAGATCCTCCCTGAGTATTAATGGTAACCTTCGCAATGCCATTGGCTCTAGTTCTGCCTCTGACCGTTCCAGGATTGACTTCTACTTCCACATTTTGAGCAGGCGTCTGGTCAGGATTTGTTACATAAACCTTAATAATAAATAAAAAGAAACATTAAACAATAGCTTCATGTATCTTAAGTCAGCGGAGAGGAGTATGATCCCGTTCTTAAATTTTTAGTCAATTTTTTTTCTTTATACCGAGACATCAAAGGACATCCCAGGTTTGAAGAATTGTGGTGTTCTTTTGAAGTAGATGGTGTACGGTGACGTCACAATCTGAATGCCTCTTCTGTGAGCTTCCACTAGTTCACTGCCTGAAACACACACACACAGTCATTTTTCCAGGTGAAGTCAGCAATGCCAAAGTCACCTGTGCTGCTAGGATATAAAGACCTTGTAGCACCTCTCAAGCCCAAATCCAAAGGTTGCTGCCTCTTAGTTAAATTTTCTTACCAGTTTCTGTTAAAACACTGGCTGAAATGTAGAGTGACTTCCCAACTAGCTGTTGGAGATCTGGGAAGGTTTCCTTGACCATTCGTCCTGTCAGCTCTGCCTCTCCTTCTCCATCAAATATCTACAGAGTGATAAATAGTGACATCAACTCTCTGTGCAGTAGTTTTTTTTTTTACTATTTCATAAAAATGTTTATAAAATTGTATTTTTATATAAAGATTTTTTTTACTATTTTATAGTATTACTGTCGCAGACCCTATTGCAATGACATTAAAAAGGTATACTATTTTATAAAATTTGATTTTTATACATTTAATTCTAACAGTCAGTTGCAATCAAGAAGAGTTGTTGAGGCAGGATATAATCGCAACAGTCACTTTTATTAACAATAGCACATGATAACGCAGGAATAACGCAACCAACTAAATATCAGCAGGCTATTTATACACAGACTAAAGAAAGGAAGAAAACATGGAACAGGCGAGATTTATCAATAAACAAATGAGTTAACATAGCAACCAAGGAACTGTGACAAATGAAACATAAACTAACACAGGAAAGTAAAAACTAGTGTAACCAGATCAAGTAGGCTATCGATATCTACTCCCTTCCTATAGAGGGAGTTGGGGGGTTCTCAAAGCTGGGGTGGATGTAACTAGGTCAAGTAGGCTATTGATATCTACTCCCTTCCTATAGAGGGAGTTTGGTGCAGGCTAACTTCCCTGCATAGTTTCCACGCAGGTGTTATGGGGGTGTTTGGAACTAGGAAGTAGATAAAAGCAGCGCACCGCGTTGATGAATTGTTTGTTTGGTTGGCCTAGTCAGCGCACGTCAAGTGCGGCATTTAAAAGTGGGACGAGAGTAATATATTTATCCGGCGGGCTCATTGCCCTTTGTTCTCAGCCGAGGCGCAGGGACGGTAAGCGTCTATTATTGGCGACATTTTATTTATCAAGCACGATGCCTTGAACTGACGTAGTTAAGTCACACGCTAACGTCTCTCTTTTGTTCCCAGCGGTGAGCGGGAGCAACGAGAGCTTTTCATTTGCACTGGCGACATATTCCTGTCCGTCGTGGTAAACTGGAACGTCTCGTTGGTAACAAACGGAAACCTAGTTGCCGAGCGGGGACCCTTAGTGCAAGGTACACTGATGTAATTATGTAATTTAATGCATAAATGTGAGAGAGACTGTACTATTTGTTGTGCCTTCTCTGCTTAAATGTGGTGAATTACTGCTGTGGGAAAAAGCAGATGTTATGTATTTATTCTGTGTGGTATGTTGTGGGTGGGATATTATACAGTGGGAAACACTCTTTTGTAACCCAGGGAAGGACAATACAGATGGAAAGAAACTAGTGCAGTTGGTTTTATGCTATGTGTGCTTATGGTATGCTTGCGTTTTGTTGCAGAAACGGAGTGTTCTAGGGTGTAATTGCTGCTTTCTCCCCCTTTTTTTTTGTAATTTTAAGAATTATATGGTACCTCCAAGATTTCTTGTACATGCTGTTTATTTGTTTTGTTTATTCTTTTCTTTCTTTCTTTTGAAGGGATGGTTGTTGGTTTGTTTGTTTTGTCTGGCAAATGGTATTGTAAACGGTATTATAACACTGTGCAGCATTTGCCCAGAGCTAGCTTTTAGTGTAGAGTTGGTGTGGGTTCATATGCACTATCCAGTTCAGAGCTTGCTGTGTACAGAGTTGTTTCTATTTGTGGTGCTGTGCTAACTGAGATTGAGGTGTTCGTTGCACTACGTTTCTGTGTGATAGCGGGGCATTGCTGTGGGCCATTTGTGTGCCGCTGGATAGTATTATTTGCCAACATTTAACAATTGTAACCATGCCATTTGTGATAATAAACTGAGAGTATAATTTTGGTACATCAGCCTTTTTCTTTTTTAATTCTTTAAGATACCTGCTGAAAGGAAACAAATAATGTTAGTGAAGTCTGGCTTCATAATGTTACATCTGGCGTAGTCGGCATAGGATTCTAAGGCTGGTTACATAGAATTTTTTTTCTCTTTTTTTTTCTCTTTTGTTTCATGTTACATTAACATATCATTGTGATACTTGGAGGTACAAGGTTGTTGTGTGGGGGGAGAAAAGCGGCAGTTCACCGTCTTCAAGGAGAACGTGGTTGGAGACTCGTCAGCAAGTGTTCATTGAAGATCGGCCGAGATCATGTCTTCTCCACCTGGTATGATGGAACTGCACGAGCTAATGGACCAAATTCGACAGCTTCAGGCTGAAAATGAACAATTGAAAGCACAGAGACAGGACAGAAACAGGGATACTTATTCTTCTACTTCTAACAGTGAGTCTCGTATAACATCTGCCTCTACTGATCCTGAACAGTCTACATCTAGTAGTGCATCTGGGGCTACTTCGATTCCTGCACGTTATGTTTATGTCCCACGAGAGCGTAAATGTTCTAAATTTACTGGTAAACTGTCTGTTGACCTAGTCACCTTAGATCAATGGGTCACTGAGGTTCGTAGATGCCTCGAGGCCAGGCCTATGTCTAATGCTGAAAAGGTGTTGTTCCTTTATGATCATCTTGATGGGGGGGCAAAAGCAGAGGTTGAGTTTCATGAAACTTCAGATAGAGATACAGCTGAAAAGATTTTTAAGATTCTTACTGAAAATTTCAGCTGTTCTCAGTCCTATGTGGCTGCCCAGTTGTGCTTCTTTCAACGACACCAGAAGGAGGGGGAGTCCTTACGGGATTTTTCTCATGTTTCAAAATCTTTAATGGATGTTGTAATAAAAAAGACACCTGGGGGAATTCTAAATCATGACTTAGTGCTGTGTGAACAGTTTGCCGAAAATGTAAATGATGACATGTTGAGAAGGGAGCTAAAAAGACGGCTTGCATTGGACTCTGAGATGAGTTTTGTTACACTCCGCAGCATAGCCATTAAATGGGGGGATGAGGGGAAACAGGGAATGAGGACTAGACCTAGAGCTTTTTCTTTTGATACTCACGTATCGGTTGGGGGTAGTCGGGGTGCAGATTCTAACGCAATCTCGGCGACCAACACTGAAATGATAGAGCTAAAGGAATGTCTACGGCGTCAGCAGGCCCAATTAGATGCCATTTTGTCACAATTAAATTCATCTCGCCTCCAGGCTAACCCAAGGAGTGTAGGAGACCAGTCCAAAACATACCGGTTTCATTCCAATGGTAGGCCGATTTGTAATCGCTGCAACAGAGCAGGTCACATTGCCAAATACTGTCGTATCGATCCCAACTCAACTAATGTAGCAAACCGGGGGATGGGGCAGAGGGCTGTAGCTCAAAATCAGCTAGTGGAATCATCCGCTCCTCTGCAGCCGCAGGAAAACTAGCGCCCTCTGGTGTGGAGAGCCAAACACCAAGGGGGGCTCAATTAGGCTCTTGTCACTCGGTTTTTGATAGCATGCCCCATCTCATCGGCCAGTGTCCAGTGGTTCATGTCTGGATGGGGGGGAAAGTAGTTGCATGTTTGCTGGACACAGGCTCTATGGTCTCCACAATAACGGAAACATTTTTTTGGGAAAATTTTCAATCACGTGAGGAGTCCCTTAAACCCTGTAGTTGGCTGCAATTACGAGCAGCCAATGGGTATGAAATCCCATACTCAGGTTACCTTGAACTGGATGTGACAGTGTTGGGTAAAACCTCCCCTAGTATGGGTATTTTAGTAGTGCGTGATCCAACTGATCCTTTTACTCAACAACAGAAGCGTGCAGTTCCCGGTTTATTAGGTATGAACATCATTCAGAGCTTTTATAAAGAATTGTTCGCCGACGTACCATCAACCTCAGCACAGGTCTCCCCTATGGATAAAGATAGCAGGGTATGGCGGCAGGCTTTCATCACATGCCAGTCCATTGAGAACCTCCACAGCAAAGGATGTTTAGGCAAGGCCAGAGTTCAGAGTTCTGCAGCACGCATTCCTGCCGGGTCTCTAAAACTTATCCCTATAGTTTGTCCTAGTGCTGCTAACCTTTCTCTCCACTCTGTGCTATTGGAGCCACCCACAGAGGAAACCCAGTTGCCAGTGGGTATTTTGATCTCTAAGGCGCTACTAGCAGTGAAGAACGGGGTGGTAGAAATACCGGTCACTAATGTGAGTTTGCAAGATGTGTGGCTGCAACCGCACACCATTTTGGGTGCACTCCATATTGTTCAGGTAATGTCTTTAGGGTGTTCAGTGAACATTGTGGAAGAGTGTAGTGGAGAACAGGTTGCCGTAGTCCAGTCAGCGGAAATGACAGCCACTCCCCCAATTGATTTTTCTAACACATCTTGGCCAACCCTATCTGCAGATCAGGAACATCAAGTAAAGGTGCTATTGCAGAAACACAGCAATGTTTTCAGTCAGGGGGATAGTGATATAGGGTGCACCAACTTAGTAGAGCATCAGATCCACCTCACTGATGAGGTCCCCATTAGGCAGAGATACCGTCGACTGCCCCCTTCCCAGTACGATCAAGTCAAAGCCCATATCCAGCAGCTGTTGGACACCGAAATTGTGAAACCTAGTTCTAGTCCCTGCTCGTCGCCTATAGTTATCGTGCAAAAGAAAGGGGGAGACCTTAGACTCTGTGTTGACTACCGGCTCTTGAATGCGAAGACGAGGAAGGACGCCTATCCACTCCCCCGCATAGATGAGTCCTTGGATGCACTGACTGGAGCAAAGTGGTTTTCAACGTTAGATCTTGCCAGTGGGTACAACCAAGTGCCAGTTGCTGAAGTGGATCAGGCTAAGACAGCATTTTGTACACCGTTTGGACTCTTCGAGTTTAATCGTATGCCGTTTGGCCTTTGTAACTCACCAAGTACCTTCCAGAGGTTGATGGAGAGGATCTTCGGAGATCAAAGTTTTCAATCACTACTTCTTTATCTAGACGATATTATCATCTTTTCGACCTCTTTTGACGAACATTTGAAACGCTTGGAACTCGTGTTTAGCCGTCTGCACAGTAATCACCTCAAGTTGAAACCATCTAAGTGCCACTTCTTTCAAAGAGAGGTAAAATATCTGGGGCATGTTGTTTCTGCCTCGGGAGTAGCTACGGATCCGGATAAAGTCAAAACAGTAGCCGAGTGGAAACAGCCGACTACTACAAAGGAGCTAAGATCTTTTCTGGGGTTCGCATCGTATTATCGTCGGTTTGTGGAGGGCTTTGCAAAGATGGCTACCCCGCTGCATAAACTGGTTGCTCAAGTGGAGACAGGATCCAAGAGGCCTAAGTCCCGGACCAATATACTAGGAGACGGCTGGACCCCAGAGTGCCAGCAGAGTTTTCAGACCCTAAAAAACTGTCTGATCAGCGCCCCCGTCTTAGCATATGCTGACTTCACGAAACCGTTCGTCTTGGAAGTTGATTCAAGCCATGCTGGCTTGGGAGCTGTCCTAGCCCAAGAGCAGGATGGACACAGGGAGCCCATTGCGTTTGCCAGTAGGGGCTTGCGGCCGACCGAGATAAATATGTCCAATTATAGCTTTCGTAAGCTAGAGCTTCTAGCCCTTAAATGGGCTATAACCAGCAAGTTTAGGGAGTATCTCCTAGGTGCGAAGTTTGTGGTCTTCACCGACAATAACCCATTAAGTTATTTGCAGACGGCTAAGTTAGGGGCTACAGAACATCGCTGGGCCTCGGAGCTAGCAATGTTTGACTTTGAAATCAGATATCGCCCAGGCTCTGCGAATAGAAATGTGGATGCACTTTCCAGGCTGCCAGCCCCTTTCCATCGCTTCAGTGGCCCCAGGCCTAGAAATCCCTTTAGCCCTCTCGAGTGTTAGTGAATGTAGGACCCAAACCTGGTGCCAAGAGATCAACGCCTTACCAATCCGACAGAAGGCCGATTTGCAAGCACTACAGGTGGAGGATCCTGCCATTGGGCCATTCATCCATTACTGGAAACAAGGAGCAGCCCCAACGAAATCAAAACAGATGCTACTGCCCTTAGAGGCTCAGAAACTGCTTAAGCAGTGGCCAAGGATTCGGTGTCGGGATGGGGTGTTGTATCGCTGCGTTCGGCTGCCAGGCTACAGTGGAGAGACGTTTCAGCTCATCTTGCCACAGTGCCTAAAGCAGGAAGTCTTGAGGGGTCTTCATGATGACCATGGACATCAAGGTATAGAGCGTACAACTCGTAGTGCAATGCAACTCGCCTAGATCGAGAATTACTGTCAAGAGTGTGGTCGTTGCATCGTGGCAAAAGCTGTCCGCCCACAGGTGAGAACTTTTCCGGGGAACCTGGCTGCGTCCAGCCCCCTAGAAGTTGTAGCCATCGATTTCACTACTTTGGAGAAGGCAACAGATGGGCGTGAACATGTTCTGATCGCGACAGACGTATTCTCAAAGTTTACGCAGGCATACCCAGCCCGTGACCAGAAGGCCAGCACAGTAGCGAAATTACTTACAGAGGGTTGGTTCTATCGTTATGGGGTGCCCAAGCGGCTCCACAGCGACCAGGGCAGAAGCTTTGAGGGAGATCTTATGAAACAGTTGTGTCGGTTGTACCATATCGCTAAGAGCAGAACGACATCGTATCACCCAGAGGGCAACGGGCAGTGCGAGAGATTTAATCGCACGTTACACGATCTACTCCGCTCGTTGCCCCAGGATCAGAAACGTAAATGGCCCCAAGCACTTCCCCATGTTCTTTTTGCTTACAACACCACTCAGCATACGTCAACTGGATATTCGCCCTTCGAACTGATGTTTGGACAGAAAGTGCGATTGCCGGTGGATTTCTTTTTGGGAAGTACCGAAGAGGAAACTGACCCGGGGCACCCTCACGATTGGATGGTACAACATCGGCATGACCTCAGGGCAATTCACACACATGCATGGGACCACTTAACTCTTGCAGCAGAGCGTCAAAATCAGCAGGCCACCCCGTCAGTGAGCCAGCCACTTGCACCTGGCACATTAGTCCATAGGAGGAATCATCCTTTGGGCCACCATAAGATTCAAGACTTCTGGGATGCTACAGTGTATCGAGTACAGGAGGCCTTAGACCAGGATGGGAGAGTGTACAAGATCCGCCCACTGGAAGGGACAGGGCCAGGAAAGAACATTCATAGATCAGAGCTTCGAGTTATTCCAACTAAGGCACGAACAGACCTGAACCCCTCTACGATACTTCCCAGGGTACAGGACAGTCAAAACCCGGGGAAGTTGGGAATAAGCGGTTTGCGGTCGGCAGAGGATGGTGATCTGGAAGATGGGATCGTGCTGATGGAACCATGGATTAACATGGAGAATAACAGTGGTGCGCCTCCCGAAGATCACCTAAAGCCACCCAGCCCCCTTGGGCCGAGGGCAAATGTGTCCAATAGGATGGAGGACCACACGCGCATTGATGGTTACGGCGCCCCCACAATGGAGATCGAGCAAGGTTTCCCCTCGAACCCCGACATTGTAGTAAGGCGCTCAGCAAGGGCTACAGCAGGTCAACATAGTAACCCATTCCATCTGCCTAGAAATGTCCGTGGGAATGTGGGCCAAATTAATTCAATTGAGGGTAGACCTACAACCCCTCCTCCCCTGTTAGTAACATTTAGACCATGGGTATAACTAGAACGGGGGATATTCTCACCGGGACGGTGAGTTCTCAAAGCTGGGGTGGATGTAACCAGATCAAGTAGGCTATCGATATCTACTCCCTTCCTATAGAGGGAGTTGGGGGGTTCTCAAAGCTGGGGTGGATGTAACTAGGTCAAGTAGGCTATTGATATCTACTCCCTTCCTATAGAGGGAGTTTGGTGCAGGCTAACTTCCCTGCATAGTTTCCACGGAGGTGTTATGGGGGTGTTTGTAACTAGGAAGTAGATAAAAGCAGCGCACCGCGTTGATGAGTTGTTTGTTTGGTCGGCCTAGTCAGCGCACGTCAAGTGCGGCATTTAAAAGTGGGACGAGAGTAATATATTTATCCGGCGGGCTCATTGCCCTTTGTTCTCAGCCGAGGCGCAGGGACGGTAAGCGTCTATTATTGGCGACATTTTATTTATCAAGCACGATGCCTTGAACTGACGTAGTTAAGTCACACGCTAACGTCTCTCTTTTGTTCCCAGCGGTGAGCGGGAGCAACGAGAGCTTTTCATTTGCACTGGCGACATATTCCTGTCCGTCGTGGTAAACTGGAACGTCTCGTTGGTCACAAACGGAAACCTAGTTGCCGAGCGGGGACCCTTAGTGCAAGGTACACTGATGTAATTATGTAATTTAATGCATTAATGTGAGAGAGACTGTACTATTTGTTGTGCCTTCTCTGCTTAAATGTGGTGAATTACTGCTGTGGGAAAAAGCAGATGTTATGTATTTATTCTGTGTGGTATGTTGTGGGTGGGATATTATACAGTGGGAAACACTCTTTTGTAACCCAGGGAAGGACAATACAGATGGAAAGAAACTAGTGCAGTTGGTTTTATGCTATGTGTGCTTATGGTATGCTTGCGTTTTGTTGCAGAAACGGAGTGTTCTAGGGTGTAATTGCCGCTTTCTCCCCCTTTTTTTTGTAATTTTAAGAATTATATGGTACCTCCAAGATTTCTTGTACATGCTGTTTATTTGTTTTGTTTATTCTTTTCTTTCTTTCTTTTGAAGGGATGGTTGTTGGTTTGTTTGTTTTGTCTGGCAAATGGTATTGTAAACAGTATTATAACACTGTGCAGCATTTGCCCAGAGCTAGCTTTTAGTGTAGAGTTGGTGTGGGTTCATATGCACTATCCAGTTCAGAGCTTGCTGTGTACAGAGTTGTTTCTATTTGTGGTGCTGTGCTAACTGAGATTGAGGTGTTCGTTGCACTACGTTTCTGTGTGATAGCGGGGCATTGCTGTGGGCCATTTGTGTGCCGCTGGATAGTATTATTTGCCAACATTTAACAATTGTAACCATGCCATTTGTGATAATAAACTGAGAGTATAATTTTGGTACATCAGCCTTTTTCTTTTTTAATTCTTTAAGATACCTGCTGAAAGGAAACAAATAATGTTAGTGAAGTCTGGCTTCATAATGTTACATCAGGAAGTACAAACTACAAAAGTCCACTAAACGGGAACCTCACATGACATACATTCTTACCATTTTGTAAATTATACTTTTTTTTAAATAAAATTACTATAAACGATAAGTTTTTACTATTTTTTTACTACAGTAGTACTCTAAAAGTACTCACAAACCCCGTTTTGCCCTTACGTTAGGATTGCTATACGAATTGCACATCTTATATTTATGTTGCTTAACCATTACGCTAAAAGAAAACGCATATTCATACTGAAACTGCAATTATGGTGAACTACAAACACACTGTACAAGTGATGCCTTTTTGTCTCCAATTGAAGATGATTGCTTTATGTGGGATTATAGTATATAAATGTATAAATAGGACTCGCCTGAACCCTTTGCAGTGAGGCAGCGATGCTGATTTTCTTTTCGTTGTCTATCACACCAAACACCACAAAAGCACTTCCTCTAACCTTATTCCCAAAGAGGTACCTAACAAAACAAATATAATGTCAAAGAAACATTTGAGAACATCCCTTGTATTAAATCTTCAAAACAACCACTTCAAACACAAACTACTACTGAAGAATACTAAATTACGTTTGCACAGTGAAACAGTAAAATAAACAACTAAACTCCTGTCTTACTTAGCTGATATGCCTACTGTGAGAGAGCGCTCATTCACATAGAAAAAGGGTTTGCTTGGATTTAAGGTCACTTCAAAGCTCGGCAACACTGCAAAAATAAAATAAAAGTTCAGCGATTATTACATTTTTCACACAGCTTTAAGAATATAATAATTTGTTGTCTAGATAAGGCAGTAAACGTACCATAGTCCATAACTTCAAACTCAGTAGTGAAGTTCTTTTGCGGTGTGTTTGTGTATTTTGCGATCAACTTCCAAACCCCAGCACTTCAAAACAATACCAGCAGAAAACACAAGTCTTATTAACAGAGACTGCCTGCACTATGATAATTGATAATTCACTGATTAAACTTCACTAAATAGTGCAACAAACCTGGCAATTTCAGGCAAAGCAAAGTTTTCGGCCCTGATGCCTCCCCTTGGTAGGAATGTATCTCTGTCGAGTGTGATGCCTTGAGGATTCTTGTTAAACAGTAAAAAAGCAGCACAAATTTAGTGTCAAGTGGAAGCAATGATAAACAATATAGGTGCTTGTTACGGTTCCGTTATTTCATCTATGCTTGTAAATTAAGTATTTAACTGATTACCATGATATCGACTGAGACAGAAACTCCATCAAATGGATGTTGATCAGGAGTTAAGGAGAAGACCCTGTAATTAACTGGAAAATAAAATGTAATCAAATATTACTTTATAAGTTTAATTTTATGTAAAATGTTATGCATATCTCTTATTGTTGTGATGCTTCTCCATGGAAAAAGCCTTCTTTAAAAGTCTGCATTTTTACATGACTGGGAAATATATCAAGTTCTCGACATCCTCTCTAAAATTAAAATGCAAGGCTGTTCTAAAGGACCTTAATGTATGTGTGATTCTCTCTTCTTTATTGTCATAGAAATTAGAATAACTTTTAGTAATAATTTATCAAAAGAACTTCCAATATCACAGAATAGATTGCAACAAAACATGATTTTTAAAACCTTTTAAGATTCCTTAATTTGATAAGCCAATTAAACCTGTGTGACCCATAAACTAAACCTAAATCGTACCTGTGCTAGCAGGCGTGTAGATGGGCTTGTCTGTCTGTACAAATATATATCCAGACTGGAATGAGACCATGATCACTTTCTCCAGAGTGTGAGATGGAAACTGAGCTTGTAGATACACATACTGCTTCTCCAGAGGATCATCAGAGAAGATGTTTTGATCATCAGGGATCTAGAGAACAGATAATCAGTCTGAATTAAATCTGATAATAAAATAATGAGAAGCACTGCACTGTATTTATGGAGCTCTCACCTTTATATCTGTAAGGATCTGGTAATTGACTGCAGTCAGTGTCACTGTTTTGGACAGTATCTCCAGGTTCTGCTTTGGGAAGTTCTTCACTGAGATCCTCACGTTCAGGGATCCTCCAGTGTAATCCTGAGCCTCCACAAACACGTTCTCTGAGGAACCCACTCTCAGCAAATTAGGAGCTGACAGAACATATCTGAGGAAGTGAAAATTAAGATTTATATTTGTCTATCACAAGAAACAATCCTTTTTTGGACGTTTCGAAAATGAATGTACTTACAGTGGGTCACATAATGTGAGCAAAGGGAAGCACAGAACGATGGCAGTCAGCGTCACTACGTCCACATGCGTCATGTTCACCTGCTCCTGTGTTTGTGACTTAAAGCGGAGCATTGTTTCAACTTTTGTCATTTATCCATGTCCCTCCTCATTTCAAGATATCATCATTGTCCTCAGAGCTAACTGTTGAGTAACTCAAGTGGAGGAACTAAAGTATGATCAAGCAGAAAAGCGGCTATGTGTGCGTGTTTGTGTTGTGCAACTCTTCAAAAGAAAGCGTTTAAGACATCCGTTACATTGTTGGTTGCCTAAAATTTTGTGTTCTCCACCCAGTTCCACAACAAAGGTTGCTTGTGTCGTGTCTTCAAACTAAGGATGACGTGTGCTTCAATTGCTTATTTGTACATTCTTCTTTCCTTTCTTTGCTGGAGGACGAAGGAGCAAGGAAGCATCAGTTTGGATATTGAGAAGCACCCAAAGAAAACCGTCTAAATGCATGAAGCGGTTCTTACCCTCGCCAGTAAAATGTGATCAAACATGCTTCCATTGCAAATAGCATGAGTGCTAGAAATGTCTCACTCCAACAAATCGCCTGTTAACCCAAACCATTAGGTCCATTAAAGAGGTAATGACATGAAAACCAAACAAATATTAAAATGACAGTGTCTTGCAAAATGTCAATCATTTTAATGAATGGTTTGCTCTTGTTAAGTCATTGGAGAATGTATAAAATGCATTCAACATGCAACTACAAGTTATTTACAAGTTTTTCAACTGGCTTTTTGAGTATTTTAATTGAAAATAAATGAAAGATGTTGACACACAAACTTTTTTGCAGGTTAGAATTTGCTGACTTCCTGATTTCTCAACCCATAAGTTATTTCTCAAAAGCGTTGTACCTTTATATGCAAGCTCATAACCTGAAATTAGAGAACTCAATTGCTCAATATAAGTTCATGTTACAAGAGCTCTCCAACATATGAGAGAAAAAGTAAATGTTTTGCTTGGTTGCCATGCAAAATGAAATTAGAAACGTCCATCCATTCTCCAGTATTTCACATTTTTTTACAAACTGTATATTTAGGCTAAACTATGACATTTGTTTAGTTAGATTCATAAAGGAACAGTGTACATTAATAAACAGTCATGAATCTAAATTCCCGAAGGCTAATTTTCATTTGTAGTCCCTTTGCCAGATGTTATCACGCATAAAAACTAGAGAAAAGACAAAAAGAAAAACAAACGATTTTGGACTTAGAATATTATATGAAACCTTGTATCTGTAAATGTATCATGAGAACTGAAAGCAAGTTTCTGCTTACCTGTATTTAAGGCCTTTATAGATAATTAAATTAATTTAAGCTCATGAAAACATTTAGTGGGGGGGATTGTCCATACTGTTGAAAGAGTTTCACCTGGTTATTTAAAAACCCTGACAAGAGTTCATACTGGAATGAAGCCACATCACTGTCCTGGCAATATATCAGTATATCACACAATGAATAACTGGAGTCCAATACAAACTTCTTTTCTCTTTTTTTCAGTTTTTATTCAGTCAGTGTTTTCTTTATAAAATTACAAGAAGTATTTTGGACGAAACAAGATTATGAAGATTTATTGAAAGTTTGCCAGATATGTTTCATTTTCTGTAATCAACAAATGTTTATATAATTATGTAGCACATCCATCTTTGAGGAGGCTATCCTGGAGCTCAGAGATGCCGATGTACTGATCCTTGTATTCTTTAGTTTGACTTTCCTGTCTTGTCGGCCAGTATTCAACCCAGGTGTGCTCTCCCAAGATGTACTGCAGACTAAAAGAAAAGAAAAGAAAAGTGAAGACATGAACAACTTAGCAACACATGAATCATTTCCAGTATAAGGGTCAATGACAAAGAAGGATGTACAAGATGATAAAAAAAAAACGTATTAAATTGTGTTATGTAGCTTGATGCTAATTGTACTATAGCTAACTCTAATGCACCTGTTGCGCCAGGAGCTATACATTTCACAATCTATTTGGTTAAAATAATTCCCTTAAAGTCCCAAGAATACTTTTTTTGTTTCTTTTCTAGAAAGAGTTCAGATAATATTAATGTATAGTGGGATGGAAGTGGTATTGATGGGCAAGCAATGCAATGCACAATATAGGCTAATAATGTCAGAATACAAAGAAAAGAATAACAATAAAATAATAATGAAGATTAAGTCTCATTTATGGCAGAAGTGTGAAAGGTTCGTTGTGTGAAAACAATAGAACATGAATTGCGCAGTTCTCCTCGTCATACATTACTCAATAGGCTGCAAATGGGTGTTTAAAGGTCAATAAAATGTTTATAGCATCTTATCAGCCTTCTCTAAAAACTCACGACATGGTCTTACAATATGCTTCATAAAACGCAGAATTTTAGAGATATCATCCTCAGATTTAAACTGAAGCATGACCACACTTGTGGTTTCACTTTATTAATTGTGGTTATAAGTTATACTACATTCAAATAATATTTTTATACATTTAAACTTTATATTCTTAATATTTTTATGTATATGTTTGATCTTATGTATCTCCATATTAATAACAGTCTGAGTAATTCTGAGTCTTGAACTGTAAACTCCCAAGTGTTGGCTTCTTAAATTGGTTATGTGTATATTCAGAATTACTTATGAGCAGATGTGTATTCAAGCTATTTTTTGTTACTATATTTCTGAATGCATATCTTAAATAACAGAGCAGAACTTTGAATAAATTTGGTCAAAATTGGAGCTTCACATCACTGAGCCGAAAACAAGCTTGTACAGACTTTAAAAACATAAAGCTCAGGCAAATCCTGTTATTTACAGACACAGATGAGACACTTACGTTCCTCCAAGCCTTGGCAGGTCAGTGGATTTGCCCATGATGAGGTACGACTTGCCTTCTACCAATCCCAAATGATCTCTGCAACTGGGACGACCCAAAAATGGTCTGACTCTCCCCTCAACATCCTCATCAGTGCCTACAGGACAAACAGTGTTTAGGACACACTTTCACTGCAATTCAAATGAGCCTCATGCTGAATATGTATTTGAGAGAAAAAACTCAAATCAGACAAATTTCATATGCATTTCATGATCCTTGGAGTAGCATAGAGAGGACATTGAACCGTACCTTCTTTCAGCACTTGCTCCACCTTCAAGTGATAGATGTCAGAGTCCTGTGCCAGATCCATCCCCACCACTGAGACTTTATAAACTGTCAAACATACATGTTTATATCGTTATCTACATGTAGAGCTGTAAGGCTCAGGTCAAACTGTTCAAATTGCATTTACACAAGGGTTAAAGGAAGTCCACACAAAAACAAAAATTATTATAATTTACTCCCATCATGTTGTTCCAGACTTTCTTCTGTAGAGCAAAAAACAAATTGAAAAAACACCCCCCCCCCCCCCCCCCACCCACCCAAAATAAAAAAGACATTTCAAAAAGATTCAGTCAAACAAAAACCACTCCATGTTCACTGCTCACTGTTGATTCAGTTACAGAGATCGTTGAGTGGAAGTATATTCAGTGAATAACAACATAGATTTGTGTCTGTTCTTCAAAACACAAGTCAAATTTATGGTGTGTTTGCCATTTTTGGAGCATAACAGACATGGTCATTATAAAAAGAGCATCAGATAACATAGCATTAAATAGGATTTTTCATTGTCGATTCAGTTTTTTATTTTTTTATTTTTTTAAACAAATTGTCCGATTCTGATACCGGTTGTCAATTTTTTTTATTTTATTTGTTTAAGCAAATGTATTTATTGTCTATTTGCTCTATAACAGGCCAAACCGGCCTTAAACAAAAAAAATATATCTGTAGTCATTTGAAATTAAAGACAACCCCTAAATTTAATCATGATCCAAACAAAGATGCATGAGCAATTATAATCTAGTATAATTTAATGCTTAAACACAAAGCATCGCAGCGCTTATAAACAGGCATTATACGGAGGTAAGAGGAAAGTATAAATGCTAATGAATCTTTTCTGAGTTAGTTCCCTTTGGAGATACATTCATATAAACCCCCACCCCCAATTCAGTATATTTTTCTTCCAATATTTCAGGCGTCGTGAACAGTGAGTTTGCGATGTCTGATACAGTATTTTCTCTGTTGGCACTCCTCTTTGCATCCGTCTTCAGTGTTTTCCGGCTCTGGCCTGTGTTAACGACCTGTTTACAGACTTCGTAATTTTCCACACAAATTACATTTTGGGAAATGATTGCAATGCAGCTTTTGCGCACGTCTGGAATGGAGATCGGCCAAAATAAATCGAAAAACGGTTTCCTATGATTTACATTTTTTGGCCGTGCACCTGATTTGTGTTATTTTTTTAGCTTTATACATCCAATAACTTTGTAAAGAGCAGTGTCAAGAACTTTCTTTTTGCATTCCAATGAAAAAAATGGCATTAAGGATTAGAACAACATGAGGGCGTGCAAATAATAAAAACAAAATACCATAATCCATGCCAGCTTCACAGGCTTTAATCAAACGGTCCTCATCGTGGACACCTTTTTTCTTCTGGTAACTGCAGTTTTCTGTGTTAAGAGAAGTTAACGGTTCATACAGTTCATTCACATTCAAGAGTAAATCATAACTGAATATTTAACTCTTTTTCCAAGGGTTAAATCTAGATGTGTTCAGTCATAACCTCAACCGTCTGTTCTGCTAATTAAAAGCCAGACTGTTTACATTTTTTGTTTTAAGTTCTAAATTTAGTATTGTTTTTTTCTGACACTTTGATTGGCATTACAAGTGGACAGTATAGAATAAAAATAAAAAGCTACAACGCTACAGGATATGGTCGTATTGTGTTCTTATGTGTGTGAGAATACCTTCTGCACACTGGCACATGTCTCCCTTACACAGTCTGTATATAGCGCCATCTTCCCGCTCAGGGTGGAAGTACTTTGTACAGCGTGCATCTGGAAAAGAAACACATTCATGAGTTTAATTCATTTCATGAAATGGTCCGATTTTGACCAGGAGTGACATAGTTAGGTGCGACTTATTTCCTGGACAATGTGTTAATATTGTTACAATATTTGCTGGGAAAAACGTCCAAATGAAGATAATTCATAGGCATTATTGAGTCAGATGACTAAATCATTGAATGGACTTTGTGCAGGATATGAAACTGAGAAATAAACGACCATGTTATTTGAGAGCTCCAGTTTAATTAAACAGAAGTGTGTATGTGTTTATGCACGTGCACAAAAAAACTTACTGGGTGAGTAATATTCATATATTGTGACAGCGGCGGGTTGAAGCAGACCCACATCAAGCATCTTGTGCATTCTGAAGGAGATTCTTTGTTTTTCTGTACGCAAAACCTAATAAAACAAAAAACAAAGCAAATGTTTGATTACATATATTATATTGTGCACTGAAAGCAACAAATAGTTAAAAAATATCCAATAAAATAAATAAATCTATAGCTACATTTACACTGCAAAGACAGAGTCGCTTGTCGTATAGTTGTACATTCTCTTGTGCTTAAAAATGTTGTGTGAAATATCAATTTTATACTCATAAGTGAAATAATGAGCACTTTGGAACATCTGTCAGCCAATCAGAATCAAGAATTCAAGAATTGCTTATAGAAATATAAAGGAAAGGTCCAAAAAAAATGAGATGAAATGATCAGGCAACACAGTCTGCTGAAATACCTTATCCAAGTAGAGGATGAGGGATCCTCGCTCTGACAGCACTTTGTCCATCTCAAATTTCTGAATATATCTCTCCTTCCCTGTGGACAACTGAGGGCAAGAAAATGAGAGAAAAAATAGCAATACATGCTATGATCAAAAGTCATTTCTGTAGATGTTTATTAGATTCCTCATCTGTTTACATTATAAGCTTCTAGAGACGCTCCACAGGGCTCGTGAGATTTTGTTTCTAGAATGGAATCATTTACACAAATATGAGGCATCAGTTTATCAGCGTAATACCTCTTCAAGATCTCTGCTTTCCACTTTAAATCCTGTCGGTATGCCAATGTCCAGAATTGTCATAGTGGCATCGGTTTTATCGCTTTTGTAGCTGTGAAGGACAGATCCAGAACAAACTTCAGTTTTCCTCCATCAACTGATTCTACATATTAGGTTGCTTTCACACAAGAGCTTTTTAGTCTGCATGTCAGAATTATTATATTGTTATATAAAACAGAGCAGCTTGTCTCTGAATTATCTTTCTTTGAAGGACAATTTGCATCTGCATCAGAACGCAGTGAAGTTTGAGTCTCCACTAGTGTAACGGTGATAACCAGCTGTTTGCTAGTAATCGTATTCATGGCGCAAATGTACCGTGGTTGTGGGACTCCGACCAAGCAAACAAACCAAGTGTGAAAACAGCCTAAATGAGCACATGCTGATTAATTACAAATAAAAATGGTTTCTTGACATAAAAATAAACTTATTAGGAAATTTGTTCACATACAAGAAATCCATGGTGAGCTTGTAAGTTTCAATGGCTCCTTCTTGTATTGCTAAAGGCAAAAAAATATATAATAATTAACATAAATATCCAACACACATGGGTATTTTGGAGATTTCACTTTCTAAATGAATGGAAAGTGCATGATCTCTTTGTCAATCTTACTTTCAAAGTCTTTTTCCATTTTAACAGTCAGATCAAAGAGTGTACAGTCAGACTTCTTCTCAACAGGTCTGGCGTAGTACAGCGTCAGAACCTGAAAAGAGCATCACGTCTCAGATTAGATGTTCAAACTATAGACTGTATAAAAAGATGGACAACGCCCCTTCACTCTCTTCCATTGGTGAATAGTGAAGCCGCCAGTGGCCCGATATGGTGCTGACATCTTGGGACCTGCGTCTGCGGGGTGGTGAGCAGGAAGTAAAGCCGCGAAATCAAGGCCCTGGCCTGCCCTCACTCTCGCAGAATCAATCGGAAGCACACGCCCCTGCTCTTTTTTTCAGATATGCCAGATCGGTTTGCAGTTAGCCCTATCTACTGCAGAACAACCCATTATGTCAGTGTGAAATAATTAGTTATGGAAATGTAGATATTAAATTTAAAGCTCCAATCTCCTCAGTCCTCCGAACATCCCGAAAAAAGTCAGTTGGTGCTTCAGTGACTACTTCGCTCAGAGAACCTGTCAATCACAGCTGACAATCATGACGTCACACCATAGCATCAAGTAACTAACTAAAAACAAACTTATTTTAAAAGCAAACACTTGAAATTAAATCAGCGTGATTAAAAACTACAGCAAATGACAGAAACCATCTTTGGAAAAAAGATATTTGAAGTGTAATTGTTTAGTTTGTCTCACGTCCCATTAAATAACATGGAGAGGGCGGAGTTTATGACCTATACTAAGACCGGTCACCGGGGGGGGGGGGGGATAGAGACGTGTTGGCTTCACTTTTCAGGGCTTGTGCGGCACGCTTGATTCAAATGCTTTAATCTTGCTGTTAACCGTATAAACGCTCATGAACACTCACTGAGAGAGTGGCTGTTCCAGTTCCTTTAGCCGTCACATTGAAGTCCTTGTTGATCTCCACCTGTTGAGTGAACGCAGATGCACTCGAGTCAGCAGAATCAAATCTATGATGTAATGGAGATATCTGTAGACCTTATTATACTGGGTATCATTTGGCTTTGCAGTGAGCACCACTTGTTTTATTGACCAAACACAACACTATTGACATATACAACTAAATACGATAAAAGGCGAATAACATAACAATGATACAACAAAAACATCCAATTGACACATTTTGAAGGAGGTTGATGAGTTTCTCTTCACCTTGTCTGACCGTGTAAGATGCACATTGTCTCTTTTAATAGTATATTTGACAGGTCTGCTTCTTCCTGCCACTGACAGCTCCACGTCCAGATTGAAGTTTTGTCTGTCCTTCACCTGCGTGCGATACTCTGCCACGGCCTGAAACACCATGATGGTCGCCTGGAGAGTGCAGAACATCATTCAAAGACAAGTTCTGCATCTGTTAATCACAGTCAGATGATGAGATGTTAGTGTACCTGTGTGGTGCCAGATCCACCATAATGAGACTGTTGTGAACGCAGCCAGTAAACTGCCTCTCCTGCTTTATCAAAGTCTTTGTCCTTCACAAGCGCCAGCACAGCATAGGCCGTCGCCTCCAGAGAGTGATGACGCTGTCCAGCGACAGTCCAAAACCTACCGGCTGATTCAAACACAAAACAGGAATAATAACAGGACTGTGTTCCATTACTGTTATTGACACCAACAAGCAGCAATCATTACACTATAAAATAAATAAAGCCAAAATAAATTGTATAATTGTTCCTAGTGCTGGGCGGTATACCGGTTCATACCGAATACCAGTGTTTATTTTTGTTATAATATGAATCTTTTATATACCTCAATTCCGGTGAATGTCGCTTTAACAACGTTGGGAACGCGGTGCGACACTGTTTGAGAGATTCTTCCGATTACTTTATTTATCCGTCATGTAAACACCGTGTTCGGATTCATCAATCGGATTGATTTCATTCCGATTGAACCAAAAGGTGTCCATGTAAACGTACTGTTTCACTGGTGATGCACAGTTGTGTTATTAAGCCTGAGGGTGAAGATGGATAGGTTAAACTATAGTTGATAGCTGTCAAATTATATTACAGTGTTTTCCATACATTGGTTCACATATCAACACAGCCTTTTGGAAAATATATTTGTGGTTGGTATTGACATTGTTGAATAAAGTCGAATTGACTCGAAGCGTGGCGCGGGTGTTTTTATATGAATGTATCTGAAGTGAACTGACAGCCTTTAGAAAAGTTTCGATGTTATTTTAATTTAATCTTTCTTTATCTTTCCTGTTAAAGCAGCGTTTATAAGCGCTGCTGCTTTGTGTACAGCCGTTGCCGGGGAAACCGCTTCTGCCGCTCCCAAAGCGCCTCCTGCTGGCACCTCTTTGTAAACACTGCAAACCTGTATTAATACTAGTGTGGATTTCTTTCTACACTCATGACAGTAAAATAGGGCATTCTAAGTTAATCTACTGCAGTATTTCCTCTCTCAATCAGTAGAAAATGTGGTTAACATCCAGTCATGCTTGGAAAAAAGAAAATACTATCAGCAAAATACCGTGATGTGGATTTTTGGTCATACCGCCCAGCTCTCATTTTTCCAATATTTACACTTGAATTTTGGTTAGAATTGTTCCATGTTGTATAAAGCAAAACACTTTTTGATAACTTGTCACTGACCGTCTCCTTGGGTGGAATGTTTAACCAAGATGTCTTTATTGAGTTTTTCAGCATTGGCCATGGCGTAGGACGTCATCGCAACAGCGTAAGGATTGGTCAGTCGTGGAAGCCGACCTTCTAAGAATACAACAGCCTTCCTGATACTTTCATGCAGACTCTATAAAAGTGTGTGCAAGAGGTTAAACCCAAGAGGGGGAAAAAATCAACTGTTAATTTATAATTTAGTATTTTTGATGAATGAAACCGTGGAAGAGCTGTACTTACACCCACTGATCCAGCACAGATCTCTCTGCCCTCTTGCATGGCAATCACAACAAAGGCCGTCAGAGAGGCATCAGCATCTATGCCTCGTACATCACCCTGGAATAAAGCACAAATAAACAGTATCACAAAAAATTGTTTTCTAATTAAAGGGAAATTTACACAACATTTTGGGGCCTGAAAAAGCAAAATTTTTAAAAACGGGTTTCAAAGTGCAACTTTTTTTTTTTTTTTTTACAAAGTGTAATCGCCAACTACTGGCCTGGCAGCATTTTAGTCATTTTCGCGGATTCGTGTGAAGAGGGATCATTTTTACAACGTTGTCATCTGTACGCGAAAAAATGCGAAGGAAAAACATTTCCGTTTTTAGTACATTGTTGTCATGTAAACGTGCCCTGAATCAGCAAATGTAGTCTGCTAAAATATTTTTTTCTAAACCTACACTGTAATGTTAAAACATAACCAACACCATCAGATCACCTTTTCTCTTTGATTATCTGGCTGTTCACCACTCAGTTTCAGCAGCCAAACACAATCTAAAGTTTTAAATGTAAGGGTCAAGGGCACAACTAAAGCTAACACTGATCTTCATAATAGTGACTTAAAAATAGTGATTTTCTCCTTCAGTGATTCTGCTTGTTAACATCAGGTGTCTTCAATAATGATCAATCATCACTCAATAAATCACTTAATTAGCTCATTAAAGGTGCTCTAAGCTATGTCACCCCAGGCTCCACAAACGGCAACAAAAACACACTGGGCTAACCCGCACCACGAAACATAAACTATTCAATAACCGACAAGAAGGGGTTTGGGGGGTTAGTGCGCGGATGAGGAGGAGGGAGGGTCTAGCTAGCCTCCGTTTTGTTTGACAATACTTTAAACGTCAACAAGAAGTGACGTCACCCAACATCGCTTAGAGCACATTTAACTTTAATTTCTAAGTTGAAACAAAGGCAGTCTTCAAGTTGAGTGAACTTCGATTTTCAAGGCAGCAGGTGAACTTGTAATTCCAAGTTAAACTAACATGAAATGTCTTACAGTGTATCAACCAATCAGTGCACAACAATTGAATCCATGAAGAACTTTAACAAACTATGAGATAGTGACAGTATTACGCATTTCAAATGTATCTTGCTTTGGTTCATAATTCATTCAAATGTATTACACAACCACAGTTTATTTTTAAATAATTATCTTTAATTTGCCTCCAGGGGTTAAGATTGTGCAAGCAGTATGCAAACTTATTAATTATATTTTACACATAAATTGTAGTTAAGTTAATCAGTCATAGTTAAGGTTGGGTATCATTTGAATTTTAGCAATTCCGATTCTTATCGATTCCCAGTTTAGATTCCAATATGGTTAAAAAAATGAAGTCAAACATTTATATATCAAACATAACAGCAGCAGATTTATTATTGCTGTCACTTTAAGACCTAATACGTTTTCTTTCTCAACTGTTTTTGTTCACTTAAGACATAACCAATTGTATACATAAGGATATTTTGACGTAATTTTGTGTATTTGTCCGTTCAAGCGCAAGAAGACACGAAAGAGAGCTCAATTCAGCATTCGTGCCCTATATGTGAGGCAGCTTTTTGAGTTCAAGTGCGCACACATTAATTAATAAGCGGATTCGAAATTTTAATTTTATCACAAGTATCCGATTCCTGACCTTAGGTCTCAGATTACAGAATTGAAATCGAATTTCAATTCCCAAACCTAGTCATAGTGACATTCAACTTACCACCATCTCTCCATGAATTACAGGTGCATCCTCTTTAAAGGAGCCGTCTGGCAGTTGTTTGTGGAGAACCAGCCACTTGAGGGCGCTGCAGAGCACATTTTCTTCTATAGGAGCAAAGTTATTGGCCATGGCGAAGACTTTGGCCACATACGCTGTCAGCCTTTAATAGACAGAAACAAATGCAAATTAGTAACAAATAATAATTTGTTACTAATAATTATAAAATAATAAAATATGACGGGAGAAACTGGGCATGAAAATACATAAAACAAAATAAATTGATTGAAATAAAAAATACCATGTGCTGCTTGGCCTGTCTACCCAGGCAGCGTAGGATCCATCTTGTTTACGGTAACCGAGCTGCCGTTGATAACCTTAATGCAAAATAAGTTAAAGAAAAAAATATGTTGTTTATATAATTTATTCTATTTTTGTCTTTAATTTCAAATCACAGTCAAATTATTTTATATCCATTGTATCCTGCTGACCTGTGCTGATATGGTTAATGGCTTCATTACGCCGGTGCATGCCCACAGCCTCCCACTGTTTGGTGCTGTCCAGATAATGAGTGGCAATGACAGGTAGAGTCATAGTGATCATGATCTGCTCTCCACATCCACCGGGCTGGACAATAAGGCGACCCATCATGTCTCCACTGATGGCCTGCTCAACTGTCTGGGAGATCTCTTCGCCTGGAAGGATGAAAGAGGAAATGTAGGCTGAGAATTCAGTTTTTATTATCTGTGTTATGATGAGCTGAATTGATTGGATCATTGTGGTTTGCTATTGGTTGATCTCATGTGTTTGGCAGGTTGTCCTGTCCTCCTGCAAGTTAATTTGGTTAAAGATTACGTAGGCATATTCATCAATGATCAGCACAGATAAATAATTTCCAATAAATACTGCAATGTTCCATAAAAAAATTGAATTGTCAATAGTCAAGAATTGTCCATTTTGATTTAATGCTAACTTTAACATTCTTTATGTGTAATAGATTTGTAGTGCATTCAATCTTTTTTTTTATTTTTTTTTATTTACTTTCTTAACCTATTCTCAAAGTTCTGTCATATGGCCTGGTTTTATTTCAGTAGTGACCAAGCCCACACTGTGGTTCGATCTAGAGCGTGGGATAGTCTATGTTCGTCCTGAGGAGAGATCAGATATCAGAAAACTCACAATGTGTCCTAACCGGATGCGACACAATGCCACGACACGTGATAAAAGGTGTCTATCTTTTCCATGTTCCCTTTCTTTTGGTCATGTTCGACGTGGTGTCAGACCGACACTAAGTGGGTCATCCTTGGGAGCCATAATCAAATCTGAGAGTATCAGAAAAGGCCAATGGAATTGGTGTGTGGCATTTGCATGCCAGGCCACACCCCCAGACGTACAGGTATAGAGACAGACCGCATTTAGGCCACGCCCACACTGGGGGGGTGAAACAATCCAACCCTCTCCATTGACTTTGTATTGCATGAAGCTGACTCCTTGTCATTTCTTGCTTCTAACAAAAGACAGAAAAATGCCTAAAAGCTACTGTGTGACAGGATGTACAGCAAACAAGCTAAACAACCCAGAACTAAGTTTTTATAAGCTACCAAACCGTAAAAGCCAGCCTTTAAGGAGACAAAAGTGGAGTATTACAGGCAATAAGACGTGAAGCATCAGCAGGAAGAATGCAGGGGTGCTGGAAGATGTTTTACGTAAGGAGTATTATTCATATACAATACAAGAGCCTGCACAGTGACAGGAAATAGAAATGAACACTAAAAACCTGCCTAGTGTAACGTACGGACAGAGGCGGTCGGATCCATGTGCAGAACTTTATTAGAACTGGAACATAAGCAGAAATGAACCAGGCACACAAATAAACAAGGGCAATCCAATAACTCATGGAGTTAACAGGCGTAGGTCGAGACAGGCAGCACAGGTTCGCAAACAGTCCAGAATACAGGCAAAGGTCGAGAGTCCAGGGAAACACGGAGAAACAGAACAGGGAATAACGCTCAGAAATGCACGCTTACAGTGTAACAAGACTTCGCAAAGGACAGAGGAGAAACACAGGTTTAAGTCAGAAACTCAATAACCAATGATGAAACACAGCTGAACATAATAACATAATGAGTCCATGGGTAAAATATAACACAATGAGAGAGTGCCCTCCAGTGGCTCTCGAGGGCACTACAGCTTCCGATCGTCACATAACCCCCCCTCTAAGGAGCGGCTTCCAGACACTCCTAAGAGCTCCGGGGGGAGGTCAACGGGGGCTGGGATGGAGGGCCAGGCCCGTGGAGAGGCAGGGGGCCTGGAGACCAGAGCCAGGCACGAGACCATGGGGAGACATGCTCCGCAAGTAGCCAGGGTGGAGCATGCTTGGCAAGAAGACAGGCTGGAGCATAAGAGACAGGAGAACAGAACGGAGCACACATAACACAGGACCAGGGCAGAGTCCACTTAACCGGGGACCAAAACGTAGGGAGCAAAGGGCTGGACAGGACCAGTGACATGGAAAGCTCAGGCGAAGGTGGTCGTGCAAAGGTCCATGTAGGCGCCACCTCCATGACCCTCTCAGGTGTAGGTGGTAGTGCAAAGGTCAACGTAGATGCAACCTCCATGGTCCTCTTAGGGTACCCACTGCCCCCCCCCTAAAAGTTCTTGGGGAAATTTAAAGCTAAAGCCTCCGGGCTGGAAACTGCCACTGGAAAAGGCTCCCGAAGCTTGAGAGGCGCAGGTAAGGCGAGGCGCAGAGGCGGAGCCGGCAGGGCGAGGTGCCTGGGAACGCCCTCCGGAGCCTGACGAGACAAACGAGTCCTCCTTCTCTTCCTTCTGCGACGGCGCGTCACTTGGCTTGATTCACTCACTTGGCTTGATTCACTCACTTGGCTTGATTCACTCACTTGGCTTGATTCACTCACTTGGCTTGACTCACTTGATTCACTCGACTCGGCACTTGCCTCACTAGATTCACTCGACTCGGCACATGACTCACTTGATTCACTCGGCTCGGCACTTGCCTCACTTGACTTGGCACATGACTCACTTGACTCAGGATTCGATTCTTTCGAGTCGGCTGGCACGTGCTCAAACTCCAGTTCGGCCGGCGAAACCTCCGCTGTATCTGGATTAGCAAGTTCAACAAAACCAGTGCGGAATACGGGCTCGAGGGGTCCGATACGATGGGTGGGTTTGGCAGGAACGGTAAACTTAAAAGCTCCTCTGACGGTCCTCAAGGGAGGATCAAACAGTTTGGCGAGCTGAGGCTTTAGCGGCGTGCGGAATGAGTGAGAGAAATCTGCCGCATACGAACCTCACCAGCGCAGAGACAAGAGCAGTTCCTCGGGATCCTCCTCTTCTGCGGGGAGTTCAAAAGCCTCTCTGAATAGGGCGATAAACACGTCGTAAGAAGTGAATGACATCCGACCTGGTTCCCAGAATGTGCCTGCCCACTCCAGAGCCTTTCCAGTGAGCAGTGAGCAGATAAAGGAAACGCGGTCGTCATCCGAGGTGTAAAACTGGGGCTGAAGATTCATATACAAGCTGCACTGCTGAAGGAATCCTTCACACGCCACTGGTGAGCCATCAAACTTTTCAGGAAATGACAGACTGGGATAGTTAGATGCGGTACTCAAACTGGGTTGCGGTGGAACAGGTGCAGCGGCAGTTTGGGCTTGATTAGCCGCTGTGCTTGAGCTCTGCTTAGACCAGGATTGCACGGAGCTTGCTAGTTCCTCGAGGAGAGAAGTTAGTTTCACCAGCTGAGAATGATGAGAGGCTAGCATGGAAGCTCGGGTCTTGACCACGGTGGATAGATGCTGAAAGTCTGCTGGATCCACGTTTGGCGAAGTCTTCTGTAACGTACGGACAGAGGCGGTCGGATCCATGTGCAGAACTTTATTAGAACTGGAACATAAGCAGAAATGAACCAGGCACACAAATAAACAAGGGCAATCCAATAACTCGTGGAGTTAACAGGCGTAGGTCGAGACAGGCAACACAGGTTCGCAAACAGTCCAGGATAAAGGCAAAGGTCGAGAGTCCAGGGAAACACGGAGAAACAGAACAGGGAATAACGCTCAGAAATGCACGCTTACAGTGTAACAAGACTTCGCAAAGGACAGAGGAGAAACACAGGTTTAAATCAGGAACTCAATAACCAATGATGAAACACAGCTGAACATAATAACATAATGAGTCCATGGGGAGAACATAACACAATGAGAGAGTGCCCTCCAGTGGCTCTCGAGGGCACTACAGCTTCCGATCGTCACACCTAGTGCCTACCTTACACAACACTGACAGTGGTCTTACACTCAGGATTAGAGCAGCTGCGGACTAATTCTTTCCACGCACACACAATATTCTGCGCGTATGTTTTAAAAAATATAATTTAACATATAAATAACACTTTTTTTTAATAGCCCACTTAAAGTGTTTATTACAAATAAATTACTAAATTCTAATAATGAATAAATGTAACTTCACCAAAATCTGCGTTGAATTTACAATCCTGTGCCGCACCCCCAGCCCCTCTACTTCCCTCGCCCCTGGAAGAATGGGTAAACTGTGGGATCCTGACACTCAGTAGGCTATGCCTACGTGTGCAATAAACATTTTGACACTGGGAAGTAAAATATCCAAATGTCAGTTTTATATAGCTAAGCTTATCCTGTCGCCGATTACATTCCCCTCCAGTGGGCGTGGTTCTCAGAGTAATATGACACGTTGCGCTCTGTATCAATTACCTGTATCCACTGTTGTGTCCTTAAACGCTCTTTTTTTGGGTCGACCGCTTATAAAAACTTAGTTCTGGGTTTTTTAGCTTGTTTGCTATACATCCTGTCACAAAAAAAGCAGCTTTTAGACAATGTTCTGTTTTGTGTTATAAGTCAGAAATGACAAGTCAGAATATAAGTGTTGTAAGTCAGAAATGACTTCCTTAAAGGTGTATGAAAGTGAACTTGGTTACAAGTGACGTGTAGCCAAGTATGGTACTCGGAATTTGTGCTCTGCAGTTTACCCACACACACACCCGGAGCAGTAGGCAGCCATTTTTTCTCCGGCGCCCGGGAAGCAATTGGTTTGTCGACTTGCTTAAGGACACCTCTGTTGATGGGTAATGAGAGTGGAAGAGGGTGCTGTTCATTTACTCCCCCCACCTATATTTCCTGCAGGTACTGAGACTCAAACCCACGACCTTTGGGTTACAAGTCCGATTCTCTAACCATTAGGCCACAACTGCGCCAACTGCAATACTGTATGTGGCTGCAATAGCAGCAACCACGACACTGTGGAGGGCAGATCTTTGTGGAAGTATGACCTGATACTTACCGTGCGTTCACACCGCCGCCGGCGAGAGCGGCAAAATTCGCTCTCGCCGCCCTGCTAGCGACGCCGTGGAAAGATTCGTGGATGCTCTGATGCTCTGACGTAGATCGAATGCTTGGTCTTTTTTAAAACTTTATTTAAAGGGGCCGCAAAGCAAACAAGCATGTCGATCGTTATTTTTGCAGAAAATGTATCGATGGAAAGAACTTAACAATTATTGACATGTTCGCTAACGAAATAAACCAATTAAAAGCCATTTGTGTAGTGTGGCTTTTGTGTTTATGGTTAAGTGCTATTCTAATTTGCATTCCCGCTGAAAAACAAATGTTCTAGCGCGAAAATCTTGCCTATAAATAGTGTTGTGCGCCTTCTTATCAAATTCAAATGATCAACTTCTCCATTTTGCTTGGGAACTAATGTGGTCGGAACCAAAGTTTACAGGACTGCGTTCTCTGGAATCCTCTCAAACGGAGCACTTCTACATTCCGATTCGTTGCCGCCGAACCGCATCATGGCTCATTACCATAAAGTTTACCTGATTTCAACTCTCCTCGTCGCGCTCACCGTCCAAGACGCGCCGCCCTCGCCGGAGCTCGCCGCCGGCTCTCATTGAAAATTAATGACTTCCGGCCACTTTGACGCTCTCGCCGGCGGCGGTGTGAACGCACAGTTAGGTTCCTGAGAGGCACACAGAGAGGTTGAATCCTCCAAGACCTCGCTTCATCCCCTCTTGGGATCTTTCTCTGGTCTTACAGGCCCTGCAGAAAGATCCATTTGAGCCTTTGCAATCAGTGTTGCTTAGTGCCCTCTCCATGAAGATGGCCCTCCAGACTGCGCTCACATCTCTCAAGAGGGTGGGAGACCTACAAGCCCTGTCAGTTAATGAATTGTGCCTGGAATTTAGGCCGGCTTATTTACACGTTATCCTGAGACCCCGACCTGGATATGTACCCAAAGTTCCCACAACTCCCTTCAGGGACCGAGCACTTCTGATGGAAGAAACCCGTCCTTGTCTCTAGTGTGCGCCTTGCGTATCTACCTGGACTGAACACAGGGTTTCAGACAATCTGAACAGCTCTTTGTCAGCATCACAGGTCAGTAGAAGAGGAAAGCTGTCTCCAAAAAGAGAATGTCCCACTGGATTGTGGACGCCATCCTCTGGGCGTATCAGGCCCAAAATGTACCGTGCCCGTTAGAAGTGAGAGCTCACTCATCTTGACGTATTGCTGCCACTTTGGCTTTGGCAAATGGTGCTTCACTAGCAGACATATGTAGAGCTGCTGACTGGGCTACACCCAACACTTTCGCAAGATTTTATAATCTCCAAATGGAATCAGTTTCTAGCTGTCTAGCACACAGAGGACTCTTCTTGTCACCTAGCAACTCTGATAGCTGCAGTTGACGAGCGACAGTAATGTTTGTACTGCACTTTTTATATTCAACTGCCTAAAAACAAAACAGGGTTCAAAACCTGTCTAAATATGTTCTCATTGGTCCATTTATGTACATAGCCTAATAAAGAGTCTGAACTATGTGGCGAGCAGGACGAGGCCAAGGGCCATGGGAGAACGGCGCAAGGCTGGTGGCGTGATTAATGATGAGCGACACCTGCGTGACGCACCGGTCTCGTATCTCTCACGGAGGAGCGGAAGCATATAGGAGGAGCAACGACGCTGAAGATCGAACGAGGAACAGGCCTGGTTTTATGTTGTGTTTTGTGTTACGATATGTTTTATCATATGTGACAGCAGTAGTCCGTGAGGGGCTGCTGTTGTTTACTTTCATTTTGTATTTGTTTATTTTATTATTAAAGTGTGTCTTAAACGTTCACTGGTTCCCGCCTCCCTCTTCCCACAACATCTAACTGCGTTACACTGGTGCCGAAACCCGGGAAGAAGGAGGAGCACGCTGCCAAAGAGCCCTTGCCGCTGTGGGGAATCTGCGGTGCCATTGAGCATGGCTGAGCAGAGTCCGTCGCCATGGACACTCCAGGTGGTGCGCTGGAGTGAGTTGCCGGGGGGACAGACGAACTCGCTGCCGGCCGCCTGGGTGCTGGAGGGGCGGCTGCCGTCCGTGAGGGAGCGGAGGAGCCATCGCCGTCCACCTCCTTCTTCCCACAACATTTAACTGCGTTATAACCAGAGTTGATCAGCCCTATATGCACTCTATGCAAGGGAGGCCCCACCTCCCCGTTGTGTCAAAGCACGTCAATCAAAGTTTACAACATCAATGAGAAAATTAAGCGGAACTGTCCTTCTGGTCACGAAAAGAAAGAAAAAAAAACACCATGAGAGTGAATTGCAGGAACAGCAATCAGGTAGACTTGTTCTCTCCTCTCCAAGTTTGATGTCAGCAAAGAACAGGAAAAGTTCTTTCAGTGAAGTAAACAGTAAAGCACGGAATGAAACACGCACTTTCCAGCAAAACATCTGTGGGGACCGGTACATATGGGGAATGGGGTCAAAAACGGGGTACATTTTTTTCCATTTTTTTAATGAAAATGGGGTCAAATTTATTAAATTTTTCATGAAAAATGGGGGACGGACGAACTTGCTGCTGACAAAGAAGATTAGCGAGATAATCTTCTGCTTCTGTGAGGCAGAGCTGAGAAGGCACGATAGAGAACGACTTCTCCATTAATACTCCATATTTTTAAATATTGTATTACTGAATCACTAATTTAAAATGATTGTTGTCATATTTCAAGATTGAGAAAAGAAATAATTTAATAGTTTAAGAAATAATCATTAAACATTCATGAAAACATATTTTTCCTTACCAGCAATTGAGATGAAGGTGTTAGCAGGAGTGTCTGGAACCCGATCAGCTGGTATTTCAGCTCTAATAACTATAGGTTTCTCCCCTGTTCCATTTGGGATGAGAAAACAGGAAGACGAAAGAAGAGTAATGAGTTATCAGAGTAGTCAGATTTTGTATTGTTTTGTTGAGTATTGAGCAAGAAGAGCAGTTGATTGTGATCTTGATTGGCAGGAACATGATATTTGTAGATGTTTTTGTCTTGACTGGATAGAAGTAAACTGACATCAATTCAATGATTTTATGATGAAGTATAAAGTTTCCATGGTTCACAGTAAATCTTACCATCCTTAACAGGATTGAGCTCCACTTTTGGTCTGTGTAATGGAACCAGCACACCCTCAGACTGAAAGAGAGAAAGAGATAACTTCCCGTGGTGCTCTAGATAATCTATTTAAAATATGACAAACATCTATTGAGTATTGTGTAACAAATGAACAAATCAAATTAAACAGAATTCCCATCAGACGTACCACCACCTTCAGTGTCTTTCTCACTCCATCAGTGTGGACAGAATCATATGCTGCAGCTTTCACCTCAATCATGTGATTTCCCAGCGTCATTGGAATAATCACATATGAAACCGCTATGCTGGAGTCTTTGTCAATGTTTACTACTGTTCTGTGTTTGCCTTTCTTACTGGCAAAGCTGCAAACATTTTCTGCCTCCATAAACTCCACACGCACCTGGTGAAAACCAGAGACAAATCGCTTCAGTATATTTAGAGGATAGAAACTTCCTCTAAAGTAAATCAAATAAGAAAAGTGGGATAGACACAGCATTTAGCAATGCTCAATATCCTACACCTTTTTTCAGTTTGAGTCACATAGATCTTAAAGGGGTGGTAAAACACGATTTCACTTTTCTAACTTTAGCTAGTGTGTAATGTTGCTGTTTGAGCATAAACATCTGCAAAGTTACAATGCTCAAAGTTCAACGCAAAGGGAGATATTTGCTTTTAAAGAAATCAATTTCTTTAAATTTTTGAAGAAACAATTGCTGTAAGGACTACAGCAAACGGCCGGTAGGGACAACACGAAATTCCTCCAGGGTTGCTGACAGGGCCGGCGCTAGCCATTTGGGTGCCCTAAGCACAAATGCTTGGTGGTGATAGACACAAACTTTTATTTTGGATGCGATTAATCTTTTCCCAGGCCTAATAATTTGACAACTCTGTGAATATGAAAATATACAAACACTGAGATTGTGGGTTTTTTTTTTTCTAATTGCAGTTTCACCAACAGATGTCGCCCTTGGGCCTTGGCCTATGAACCTCTTGAAAATGACCGCATTATCCGCATAGAACAACAACGAAAAAACGTATCTAAGCGGTCTTCCTTTTCTTCTCAAACAAACTAACTGCATCTTAAACAGCCCAAGTTTTTAAAATTTCCCAGGAAGATTTACCTGCCCTGGATCATTTGCACTACTAGCGACGCCCCCCTGGACATGCATACACGACGCAAGGGCGCCCGCGCTACAAAACTAACATTTTTATTTAAAACATTGTCTTACCTGCAAGCGACGCGCGAGTATCATCCCGCTGTCTCTTCTTTTTCCTTTTTTCCGCCCCCGACTCTTGGTGCCTTTTCGAGGCCATGTCTGAGGTCGGTGTCTGCCAAATTTGACATTGATTGAGGCATAATCGAACAGACCACTGGGAGGTGGGGAAGGGGGGGCACCAGAGGGAGACTGGCACAGGAGATTCACCTTTTTCTCGACTAATTTGGTCTAGGCCTATATTACTTTTGTATGCTTTAGACATATTTTATTTGTTATTTATACTAGTAGCCTATTGTGATGATTTTTCACGACCCAGATTTTTTGGTGCCCCCCCCAAGCACTTGGTGCCCTACGCGCAGTGCGTGATGTGCGTGTGCGGAGCGCCGGCCCTGGTTGCTGACGTCAGTAACCCCACTAAACCCCTCCTCTGAGAATACTAAATAAGGGGGTGAGGCCATTTTTGCTTTGGAGAAGAGTTGTTGTGGTATAACGTTAGTAGGCTGTTTTTGCCGCAATGCCGTCAAAACGCTGTTATTTTTATCCGGATTGCAAGTTTACTTTGTTCAGCCTTCCTAGGGTCAGGGGAGTTAGGGATCAATGGTTACAATTTATTTTTAACTCGGTCCCTCATAATTATGACCCAAATCTTGCTCTCTGTGCTGCACATGGAGGGAAGCTTCCACAATCTTCGCGAGTTCAATGCAGGATTCGCACAACGGCTTGTCCTGAAAGATGGAGCAGTTCCAACTTTCCTGCAATAGTTCGTATTGTTAATTGTACGTTGCAGCAAGGAAGTAAACAAATGTCAACGCTGTTTGGCTCTGCAAACCAGCTTGTTAAATGCTCATTCAAACCTAACTTTACAAACTTTTTTTAAATCTCAACAGCGAACTTGGAATTAGTGTAAATTATTCTTTGATTAGAGCTTTTATGTATTGTTTATCTAGATGCTTGTTTATCTACAGGCATACTAAATGGTTCTGTGTTTGATTTGGCTAACTTACTGTAGTAACGATAAAGCCAATGTGTAGTGTTCGTTTTGGGTTAATAGTTCTGGCGACAGATATTTGGCTAATCGTTCTAAAATACAAAAGTAACGGTGGCATACAGTCAGTAACGATCACTATAGATCCGCAGTCTTTACTCAAAAAATCCCTTTGAGGACTGTAACGTTAGTATAATTTGTTAGAACAATTATATGAAATTCTTGTTTATGAATAAGAAGCTTATTTTTTGTAATACTATAATAATTAGTACAATTTAATTACAGCGTATCTAAAAAGTAATGAGACAGAAACAACAACAAAAAACAAACCTTTCTGAAACGTCGTTTAACAGCCGTTCTTGAACAGGTTCTGCTTGATCATCTTCACTAACATTCTCTGAGTCCGATTGACGCCATTGTTTATAATACACCAAAGCTACCGGTAAAGGCAAGGGGCGTGACGTTTCCGGAAAACGTGCACTAGGCGGTTAGCGAATCACAACACACTGGGCCAGCTAACCAATCTGAGCCCATTGCGTATTTTTGAGGGACTGGCTTCATAGAACCAGGAAACCATCAGACCGTTTTTACAAGGAGAAGAAGAGCAGTGTAGAATAAAGGTAAAATATTGAAAAATAATGCAATTTTTAAAAAATGAAGCATGAACACATGTTACAGTGCACCCCACAAACACAATCAAGCCTTCGAAAAAATGTGTTTTACCACCCCTTTAAAATCTGAAATGACTCTCAGAATTCATGTATCCGGTCATTAGTAAATTATTTGACTTAAGCAGAAATGGTTATTACGATGAACATGGTTTTAATGTATACCATAAATCTAAATGTATTTTTTAATTTCAAATCAAATCTACCTTCTGCTTCTTTGGTGTATAGTTGTGAATTATGGCCTTGATTTCCAGTTGTTCTCCGCGCACAGCTGAATAAGGGATCTTGAGGTCAATGAATAAGCTCTTAAAAACGATAATCTCCTCAGGTTCTGCCACACAGATGCCTTTGAGGAGGAACACAGACACACAGAAGAGTTTAAAGCAGCAGCTCCTATATGATGATGATGTTTTTCAGATCATGTAACCTGCGTTTGCAACTTCATCTTACCAAGTGTTGGTGACAGACTGACAGCCAAGATCTGCCAGGTAGTGATAGAGTCTTTCAGGTAGATAATTTTATCTGTGACTGGTGCTGGACTGGGATATGAGAAAATTGCATTTTAAAATGAGAAATTTTCAAGAACTCTAATGGTTGTTAACCATTTAAATCTGTATCAGGCTAAAAAGCTTCATAAGCCAGGCAGCCTAAAAGCATTATGTCTTAGCAGGACAAGATTCAGGTGTTTTTGAAATGTAAGCAAATTAAATACTGTTGTCACACAATTTGTATTCTGCACTCCTTTCCATTATTTTAAAACTGTCTCCAGCTCTAATACTTCTCACTGGTCTTAAACCTGCACCATAGTAGCTTTGCTATCAGACATTCCCATTACTGGTTTCCTATCAAAATTCATGAACGACACTAGTGGATGTCATTTCATGTTGTTGACGTATAATCAGTTTTCTTGCATCTAAAAATAAACATTCTAGTGGGGATCAGTGCATAAAATGCATAATATCAAAGATAATTAAGAAACAATACATGCTCTTTGTTTTGTGACTGAGACTTAATTTACAGCTTTTGTCTAAAAGTCTCCTACTCACCAATTCTCACACAGATCAATCTCTTCCCAAAGCCAACTCTCAGGGAACTGAGTACGTGACACAATCTCATCAGAATCTGTATAATAATCATCATCATCATCACCTGTTGTAACAAAAAAAACAAAAACAATAACACATCAGATAATGATAATCAAATAAATTGCATCATTACTCTCTCTGATGACTATCCACTTTCATTATTATCCACAATTACTACTTTCCAAAGTACACAAGATTCAAAATATCAGTATCAATCACTGCCACCGGATTCATGCAAGCTGCTTTGAAGCAATCTATTTGTATAAAGCACTATTGACTTGACTTAAATGTGGAAAAATGGATATGACAGTTGTGAGGGTGCCACTTAAAGTTGAGGGAACATCATGAAAACACTGTAAAGCCTTTACATTTTGAGACAGAGTATACTGCACGAGATGGTAGAGCCATGTAGAAGCTTAATGAATTGCAACAACCTTAATCAATTACTACTTACTGCGAGCCAGAATCATCTCCTCCTCTTCTGTCTTCATGTTTTTGCGGGTTTCCATCTCTTTGCAGCATTGCAGGAAGGCCTTTGCGCACTCTGGCCCATCTACTATATACGTGGCTCTTCGTTCACAGGTGTAGCTGAGTTTATTATCCCTCATCCCATCAATGCAGCACTGCTTCAGTTCACTAGAGTATTGACCAGCTGAGAAGATCATGAACAATGACAGGAGTAGGTGAACATGGTGAGAATTACTGGAGGGAAAGACGGAATTCCCTAAGGGCTCTGGATTTTTAACACAGTAAAAAAAAAAAACTAAAAAAAAAACAGAAGATCTTTTCTGATTTGAACGGCAAAAGTAAAATCTGAGTAAATTCCAGTTCCTCACCCAGTGTACCAGTGATCTGTAGGAGACTCTCAGCTCTTCGTTTTCTCTTTGCAGGAACGGGACACCCAGGCACTAGAGGACGATTAATTTGAATAAATTAGCATATTGTACAAAATTATGTAAAAGAACCCAAGAGCAGCGAGAGCTATTCATTAAACCTAATTATATATAGATATTCCAAAAAACAGGTAACCAAGACACAAGGAACCAGACAACTCAAGTGGGATTTATAGTACAACATTCAAGACCTGACCAAAGGATCCAACCCTTGGGAATCTCTGTTCAGTAAAACAAAAATTACTTATTCTGGTGCTGGTTCCTCCTGCAGTGTGTGACTCAAACATCAGACCTGCATCACTGAAAACCCCCATACTATCTTTTCCTCCTCCTGCCGTACAGCCGGTGTCATGCTTCTCTATGACGTCCCAGATCTAGAGGTGCAAAAAAGACACCAGTTACAAGCGTTTTATGCCAGAGCTGATTGTTCCATGACGTCTGAAGAAGGTCCTTCACCTGAGTCTGAGTGAGTCTGTTCTTGTTCAGGACATGCACAGCCTTATCAACCACCACCAGCCCAACTCTAGCTCCAGGATCTCCAGTTATCTGCAGCGTGACCTCATCTCCTGTTCCATAGGTATTCATCTTGTTCTTCACCTGAAGCTTGAGCTGTTAAAACGAGATACACTGAATCAGATCTAGTTGATTAGCATGTCAATCATTTCTTGTGATGGTTCACCCACCTTTCCCATGCACGTGTCCTTCACGTCGACCCAGACTGAATCAGACACCACCTCAGACGAGCCCACATGGTAATAAGCCACAAAGCGGAAGGACGGCACCATGTCTTTGGTTACAGGTAGAGACAGAGTCACTAGAGATTGTCCTCTCCTCTTAAATCTGTCAGCTTGAACAATCTGACCTTTACTCAAGATCTGGAAATTAGACAGGCAAGTATAAAAGACTTAAGGTATTTGTACAGTTTCAAACACAAGCTGTGGTAGAAATAAAATATTGATGTAATTGATGCATTGGTGGTACTGGTACATTGGATGAATAACAAAAAACTATAATCTTTACCATGAATGTGTAATCTTGATCTTTGACTCCTGGACTTTGTCCAGTGTTGAGATTGACTTTCATTTGATCACCGATCTGAAGCTCTGCAGAATCAATGCCGATGTGTAAGTAGTTCTTGGAGTCTCCTTTGGGAACGTAAGCGAGAGCCGTCATCGTCTTCACTGCCTGCTGTTCATCTGTTAATTTTGGATCTTTGGTCTTTGCCTGAAATATATATATTTTTTTTAATTCCTGCTGATTCACAGCAACTACAAATAACTTTAAACAAACAGCTTGTTCTATATTTATTCAATGCCTTACAATGATTTCTAGCCTGGCAGATCCTCCTGCAGTGTTGACGGTTACTTTTGCAATACCATTGCCTGTTGTTTGACCTTTGACCCCTCCAGGATTGACCTCCACTTCCACTTTTTCAGCTGGAGTCTGGTCAGGATTTGTTACATAGACCTTTTATAAAACCAAGACCAAAAAACATTAGCCATCATCATGTCTATTAATTGTTATTAAGTTGGCTTGTGAGAGCCAACTTACTGAAATCCTATTTAAACTTATTATTAAGTTGGCTTGTGAGAGCCAACTTACTGATATTGTATTTAAACTTATTAAGTTGGCTTGTGAGAGCCAACTTACTGATATTGTATTTAAACTTATTATTAGTGGTGCTTGCCATAGGCAAAGCAACACTAGTGTTCTTCTGTATACTTATTATTATTATTCTTATTCCACACAAAAGTTTGGCGCGTAACTCCTCCCGCAAAGTTTGCCACAGACCCCTGAGTGAGGCATCAAATCGTGCGGATTGTTCGGGAATGGTGTGCTATGACTTTTATAAGCGATCGGGGGTACGATGTTCGCCCCAGGGGCAAAAAATTGGGCAAAAAATCCCATAGACTTAACATTGCGCCGAACTTTGACGTATCATAGCTCAGAGCGAGAATTTCGCAGAGACGTGTGATTTACCACATTTGAAGAGGCTGACAGGCTCTGTAAGAACATACCTCACAATGGGGTAAAAGTTGCACCCCTGGGGGGCAGGAGCTGCCCAAAGTTGCCCCATTGACTTACTATGGTGTAGGACGGCCCATGAAACACACATGCTTTTCCTACTATGGTAAATTGCATAGGGATTTTGTATTGAACATAGCTCTAGATCACAGTGTCATAGAGACAAGGGGGCGAGCTCATTTTACTCAGACGACCAATCAGTCTCTCAGGATCATTGTGAAGCTATTAAGCCACGCCCTATCAACCATTTAGAGCACCTTAGCAACAAGTTCCATAGACTTCCATTGAAAGAGATCAAAAGGATATCTCCGGATAGCACTGTCATAGAAACACGAGGATGGTCTCGTTTCACTCGGGGCAGCAAACAGCCAATCATGAATAACCTCAACACTTCCTAGCCCCTCCCTAGCAACCATTGTCGAGCACCTTAGCAACCAAAATCCAAAGAGGGATATCGTCCATTCTAAATGTCACAGAGGCATGGGAGTTGGTTTATATCAATCATACTGACAAGCAACCTTTGGACTTTGATGACTGGCAGCTGCCAAGCCACTCCCTAGCAACCATTTAGAGCACCTTAGCAACAAGTCCCATAGACTTCCATTGAAAGAGGTCAAAAGAATATCTCCGGATAGAAGTGTCATAGAAACACAAGGGTGGTCTCGTTTGACTCGGGGCAGCACACAGCCAATCATGAATCCCCTCAACACTTCCTAGCCCCTCCCTAGCAACCATTGTCGAGCACCTTAGCAACTAAAATCTATAGAGGGATATCTTCCATTCTGAATGTCACAGAGGCATGGGAGTTGGTTTATATCATTCATACTGACAAGCAACCTTTGGACTTTAATGACTGGCAGCTGCCAAGCCATTCCCTAGCAACCAAACAGAGTACCCTAGCAACCATTTTGCAAGACCTATATCTCTGCATCAGAACATCGTATAGAGATGTGGTTTGGCTCTTTTGACTCATGCTAGCAAACAGGGCTTCCAACATGCTACACATGCTAGCTGTGAATAGCTACATGCTAATAGCGATTAGGTATGTGCTAAATCATGCCAAGAAAGTGTTAAGAACTCCAATAGTAACCATCTGTGACAAATACCAACCACCTAGTAACACCATAGCAACCACCCAGAACACCCTAGCAACCAACCAAAATACCTTAGCAACAACCTAGCAACCACCCAGAACACCCTAGCAACCACCCAAAATACCTTAGAACACCCTAGCAACACCATAGCAACCACCTAAAATACCTTAGAACACCGTAGCAACACCATAGCAACCACCCAGAACGCCCTAGCAACCACCCAAAATACCTTAGAACACCCTAGCAACACCATAGCAAGCACCTAAAATACCTTAGAACACCCTAGCAACCACCCAGAACACCCTAGCAATCACTCAAAATACCTTAAAACACCCTAGCAACACCATAGCAACCACCTAAAATAGCCTAGAACACCCTAGCAACACCATAGCAACCACCCAGAACACCCTAGCAACTGCCTAGCAACCACCCAAAATACCTTAAAACACCCTAGCAACACCATAGCAACCACCCAAAATAGCCTAGAACACCCTAGCAACACCATAGCAACCACCCAGAACACCCTAGCAACTGCCTAGCAACCACCCAAAATACCTTACAACACCCTAGCAACCACCCAAAATACCCAAGAGCACCCTAGCAACACCATAGCAACCATCCAGAACACCCTAGCAACTGCCTAAAAACTACCCAGAACACCCTAGCAACAACATAGCAACCACCCAGAACACCCTAGCAACCACCTAACAACCACCCAGAACACCCTAGCAACCAACCAAAATACCTTAGCAACAACCTAGCAACCACCGAGAACACCCTAGCAACCACCCAAAATACCTTAGCAACTACCTAGCAACCACCCAGAACACCTTAGCAACCCACTAGAAACATCCTAGCAACTTTAAATTACTTCAAACTATACTTTAAACTACTTTAAACTAATTCAAACTTTAAACTAATTTAAACTTCAAACTACTTTAAAATTCAAACTAATTTAAACTTTAAACTAATTTAAGCTTCAAACTACTTTAAAATTCAAACTAATTTAAACTTTAAACTACTTTAAACTAATTTAAACTTCAAACTACTTTAAACTTCTACAAACTTTCTGGTCCAAACTTTCACAAGCCAACTTAAAGTTTGTCTCGACGAACTTTTTCTAGTTATTCTTTTTATGAGCGCTAAAATTTCTGACTCTAACTCCTCCTAGAGCTTTAACTCTACAAACTCCAAACTCGGCACGGACACTCAAACTGTTCTCACTTAGTGTGCTATATCTTTTCTAACTGATCGGACTTACGGTTTTCCTAAAAATTACGATCAAAACTCGAAAAAAAACATTTGAAAATCCCATTGACTTAACATTGCGGAATGTTCAGACTGTCAAACTCCCCAACTGTCAAAATTTCAAATCTAAATACCTTGAAGCTCTAGACTCAAACTGCCATTCTGTATACTATATGAGCCATTGAGACTCATTTAAACTAATAAACTCATCTAACTATTGCACTTATCTATCTAATATTAAACTCATAATAAATTAATAAACTCTAAAATTGAACTCTTAGACTCATTTAAACTTATAAACTCTAAACTCATAAACTCTAAATTCATAAACTCATACTCTTATAAACTCTCATAAACTATTAAACTCATAAATTAATAAGCTCTGGACACTTACTCATTTAAACTTATAAACTCTAAACTGATAAATTAATAAACTCTGAACTCTTACTCATTTAAAGTTGTAAACTCTAAACTCATAAACTCGTACACATAAACTCATAAACTTATAAACTCATGAATTCATACACTTATGAATTTTCATAAATTCATACACTTATGAACTTTTAAATTCATAAATAGTTCACCATAGCAACCACCCAGAACACCCTAGCAACTGCCTAGCAACCACCCAAAATACCTTACAACACCCTAGCAACACCATAGCAACCACCCAGAACACCCTAGCAACTGCCTAGCAACCACCCAAAATACCTTAAAACACCCTAGCAACACCATAGCAACCACCCAAAATAGCCTAGAAAACCCTAGCAACACCATAGCAACCACCCAGCACACCCTAGCAACTGCCTAGCAACCACCCATAACACCTTAAAACACCCTAGCAACACCCTAGCAACCATCTTAAATAGCGTAGAACACCCTAGCAACACCATAGCAACCACCCAGAACACCCTAGCAACCACCCAAAATACCTTAAAACACCCTAGCAACACCATAGCAACCACCCAAAATACCCTAGAACACCCTAGCAACTGCCTAGCAACCACCCAGAACACCCTAGCAACCACCCAAAATATCTGAAATCACCCTAGCAACACCATAGCAACCACCCAAAATACCCTAAAACACCCTAGCAACACCATAGCAACCACCCAGAACACCCTAGCAACCACCCAAAATAGCCTAGAACACCCTAGCAACACCATAGCAACCACCCAGCACACCATAGCAACTGTCTAGCAACCACCCATAACACCCTAGCAACCACCCAAAATACCTTAAAACATCCTAGCAACACCATAGCAACCACCCAAAAAAGCCTAGAACACCATAGCAACACCATAGCAACCACCCAGAACACCCTAGCAACTGCCTAGCAACAACCCAGAACACCCTAGCAACCACCCAAAAGGCATTAGAACACCCTAGCAACACCATAGCAACCACCCAGAACACCCTAGCAACTGCCTAGCAACCACCCAGAACACCCTGGCAACCACCCAAAATACCTTAAATCACCCTAGCAACACCATAGCAACCACCCAAAATACCCTAGAACACCCTAGCAACACCATAGCAACCACCCAGAACACCCTAGCAACACAATAGCAACCACCCAGAACACCCTAGCAACCACCCAAAACACCTTAAAACACCCTAGCAACACCCTAGCAACCACCCAAAATACCTTACAACACCCTAGCAACACCATAGCAACCACCCAGAACACCCTAGCACCTGCCTAGCAACCACCCAGAACACCCTAGCAACCACCCAGAACACCCTAGCAACTAATATAAACTTCAAACTACTTTAAAATTCAAACTAATTTAAACTTTAAACTAATTTAAACTATAAACTAATTTAAACTTCAAACTACTTCAAACTTCAAACTACTTTAAACTTTAAACTAATTTAAACTTCTAACTACTTTTAACTTTAAACTAATTTAAACTTATTTAAACTTTAAACTAATTTAAACTATAAACTAATTTAAACTTCAAACTACTTTAAACTTCAAACTAATTTACACTTTAAACTAATTTACATATTAAACTAATGTAAACTTCAAACTACTTTAAACTTCTTTAAAATTTCTGGTCCAAACTTTCACAAGCCAACTTAAAGTTTGTCTCGACGAACTTTTTCTAGTTAATTGTTATTAACCCACAGCAACTTTTTTGGACTTTGTCATTTTCAAGAGCTTGGCTTCAGAGTTATTTTCTCCATGGGCTTTGGGCTTTATTCGTGCCCAGGAGAGGTGCGCCTTAATCATGTCTATTTAATTTTGTTAAAATTGTTCCTCTGTTCCTACAACCCTAAAAAGTCATATGTAATGTAAATGTTTTATACCGAGATATCGAAGGGCATTCCAGGTTTGAAGAATTGTGGTGTTTTTTTGAAGTGGATGGTGTACGGTGACGTCACGATCTGAATGCCTCTCCTTTCTGCCTCCACCATTTCACTGCCTGAAACACACACACACACACACACACACACACACACACACACACACACACACACACACACACGATTAGCCTCTCATAAACAATCACACACAGGCATGTAAACATACAGATGTACAGTATCTGTTGAGTCTTACCACTTTCTGTTAAAAGACTGACTGAAACATAGATTGATCGTCCAACCAGCTGTTTAATGTCTGGAAACGTCTTAGTGATCATCTTACTGGTCAGTTCTGCAGCACCTTCTCCTTCACTTATCTATTCATATATGAGAAAGACATTAACATCAGTCTACAAGACAAGGTAAAATATTTATTTAATGTTTTAAGTCGTCCTATAGGTGAAGAGAAATTAGATTTATCCCAACTTGTTTAATTTCTCTCACCTGAACTTTTTGAAGAGAGGCAGCAATACTTGTTTTCTTCTCACCGTCCATCACACCAAACATCACAAACGCATTTCCTTCCACCTTCTGTCCAAACAAGTACCTATAAAAGCATATACAATTTCAGCTGTAAAAACTGAACGGTGACGACAACTGTGCTTGATCCACATCCAGCTTCAACACAATGCATTTCAGTCATATTAAACAATACTGTATATCTGAGTTGAATAAAAAATTAAATGGTTCCACATTTTAGGCTACCTGATGCATTTTAAAAAGTAAACACAGGTTATGTATTCTGGATAATAAATGACTATATTTCATAAATTAACATTAAGCAAGATTAATAAATGCTGCAAAAAAAGATTTGTTAGTTAGTTCATAATACCTAATGCAATAATTATCTGAAATGTTAAAACATATTTTGTAGTTTAGATCTACTGGGAAGAGATTGAAACAATACTAATACTACCAGTAAAATAGAGAATAACCTCAACACGAAAAAATACGCCCTTTGGAGACTAAGATAAATGTCTTCTCAGACAGTAGGATTGGTCCTGCGAATACTATTGTGCCGGCCCACATCTGGACTGTGTGGAGTCCACGTGTACTAGATGTGAGCCGGATCTGGGCCGACACTATGTTGCTGTCTGGGTTAGTTGATTTGGACATACTGGAATCGCAGGACCAAGTTTTAGTTGCTCATTGTGCATTATTTCAGTTAACATACAATCATATTTTAAATCAGTGAGTTCACACATCATAGATTTATTTTCAATACAATGTAGCAGAACATATGTTGTCTTACTTGGCTTCAATGTCGACTGTCAGGCTCTCGTCACCCACATAGAAGAATGACTTACTGGGTTTTAATTTCACTTCAAATGTTGGAAGCACTATAAACCAAAACAGAGAAAATACAAAAAAATAAATACATTATTTTAGATATCACATTTTTACACAGTTTTCTGACACACATCTTACCATATTCTTTGACCTCAAAGTCAGCAGTAAATTCCTTCTGAGGGGTGTTGGCGAACCGTGTGACCACCTTCCAAATCCCAAGACTGAAAAATACAGAGCACATCCAGAAACATACACATGTCTGATTTCATGACATCAAAACAGATGATAACAGACCATGAATAGGGTTTTGCTGCTGTTTAGGCCGTCATGATATGCATGCACAAACCACACATTGGCTTTACGTTGTTGTCCATCCACTTTGCGATTGTCTATTTTTAATCACTACTTTTCTTTTCCTCACAATTGCAATGTGTTCTCTGTCAGACTAAAGGCCCATTCACACCAAGAACAAAAAAGTATAAAGAGATAAGATAACAATATTATATTTTATCGTCCACACCAATAAAGTTCTTGTTAAGTTCTTGTAAGCATGCACTGCAGTTATGTCTGCTGCTTTAAATGCTTAAGGTTTTTAAAGCTGGGTGGATTCTGTCTGTCTGTCAACCAATCAGAATCATGCACGGAAACTATGTGTTTATAATTTATCAATCTTTTAGTCGATGCAGTTTTCAGTTGATGAATGAACAGAACTTTATTGAGCGCTTCCCATCAAATAAATCACATAAAGCTTTGAGCTTTTTTTAATGAAATTCAAACAATAAATACTGTTTTGGCACTCTTTAATGTGGTTTAATGTGAAGATCACTGTTGCCTCCTCAGATCAAGTGAAGCTGCAGCGCGGAGCACGTTCATCCACTTTACTACTAGTAACGGCACGAAATAAACGAATGAACATCAGAAGGTATGTTAAAAGATATGGTACAACCTACCAAAATCTGTATCATGTCTTATGTAACCGCTTGATCAGTGTTTCAACCACGGAAAGACGTCAATAAACCACTTTGAGAACATTAGACACAGTTAGACACTGTGCAATTTAAAAATTAATTTAGAATTGTCAGCGATTTCACACCAGCAACATGATTGCAGTGATGACAGAAACATTTGACTTCAGCGCAGGCCCTCGGACCAAAACATTTGTCTTTCGTTGGCCGTCTATTGAGGAACCCTAGCATAGACAGATAAAATGTGTGGTCCATTCACTCAGGTTTAATATCTTCAGTCCTGTCAGCGTTTCACACACCTGGCAACCTCAGGAATGGCGTATTTTCCGGACTTTATCCCTTTCAACGGATATATCTTCTCTGATGAAACTGTGATGCCTTGTGGATTCTTAAGAAACAGAAATCAGTATCAACACTGTGTTTTCTGAGATCGTCAGTCACATGCTCATTACAGCTGATATGTCACAAATGAATGAATATGTAAACGTATGTGTATGTGTGCGTGTAAACCTATATAAGTGTGTACCATGATCTCCACAGTGACTCCAGACTGACTCAGTGGTTTCAGGTTGGGTGTCAGAGAAAAGATCCTGTATTGAACTGAAAGAGAGATCAAAACAAAAAAATGAAATACTTTGTTTAAAAGTTTTAACTGCTTGTTATTTTATTGTTTACATATTTGAGACACTTGCCATTCAGTGTGTAAAAAATGATACCATAAACAACTTTTTTTACTATGCATTATTATAGCCATTATATCAATAAAAATCCAATAGGCTTGTAACGGCTGAATAAACGGTAAAATGAACTTTTTAACGGCATAGCTTAAATTCCAACATATATTACACATGCTTTTTTTAGTTTAGCTTGAGACGGCTTGAGGCAAAATGCAATTTATTATCACTTGTCTGTGACCTTTCCAAAAAGCAAATGCAGCCATTTCATGGAACAACCCAGAGGCCATTCACACTCCATCTGTCCTATACTTAATTGCCAGTACATGTGCAAAACTACACAATCTTTATGATGTCATGCTGATGTAACAAATGTAAAGTTCACATTGTGTGTTAATTCACTCTATATTTTCCATGTTTTTAGCACTGAATCGTACCTATGCTAGCAGGCGTGTAGATGGGCTTGTCTGTCTGTACAAATATATATCCAGACTGGAATGAGACCATGATCACTTCCTCCAGGGTTTGGGATGGAAACTGAGCTTGTAGATACACATACTGCTTCTCCAGAGGATCATCAGAGAAATAGTTCTGATCATCAGGGATCTAGAGAACGGAAAATTAATTAAACCTTTGCAAATTTTGAAGAAAAAAAAAAGTAACAATTTACAAACTGAATTGTTCAAGTGTAGATGATGAGACCCACACGGTGAACGTGATTTCAACATGTACCACATGTTCCTGGATCAACATCGTTGTTGATCCTGGATCAACTTTCCAACTAACCAATCAGATTTGAGGGCCAAGTTTACAGTTTATGTCAAGTTTAGGCTTAGAACCAAGGTGAAGTACTTAAACATCAGTGTCATTCACCTATCATTACCCTCTGATTTTAGAGAAAAGTTATGGGAAGGGTTAGGTTTAGGGGTAAGGATTGGGTAAGGACTACATTTTGACACAGGAATGTTGATCCAGGATCAACAAAATATGTTGATCCAGGACCATGTCTTACTTGGCAAAATCACGGTGACCAATCACACACACAAGCAAAAAAAAAAAAAAAAAAAAGTGTCAAAGTGGCATCACCTTTATATCTGTAAGTAACTGGTAATTGTTTTCTGCAGTCAGTGTCACTGTTTTGGACAGCATCTCCACGTCTTTCTTTGGGTGGTTCTTCACTATGATCTTTACATCAAGAGCTCCTCCAGTGTAATCCTGAGCCTCCACAAACACGTTCTCTGAGGAACCCACTCTCAGCAAATTAGGAGCTGACAGAACATATCTGAGGAGATCAAATCACAGCGTTTGAAATCTTAAAAACAAATTATTAGTAACACTATGAACGAACTGTGTGTTTAATACTCACAGCGGGTCACACAGTGTGAGGAGGGGTGAGGAGAGAAGAACAACAGTCAGACACAGCAGCTTCACCTCCATCGTGTCTGTGTGTGTGTGTGTGTGTGTACCTGCAACAGCTCAGATTTATACCCGCCTCCGTGACCCTCACAGTCCAAACTGCTATTTCTCACTGACACCCCTCTTCCCATCATGGCTATTAGGCAACACGTTTGGGAAGGGGAGGATCTTGGAAAGATTTTTTTTGCAGGATTTCCAAAATTACGAAAGAAGCGCCAATAATTGCACTTAAAATATTGTGTTTATTAGTATTTGTGTGTGAGGGAAAAAACTTTATTATGACGAAGCTGTGTGTCAATATCATGTGTATTTGTCAGCTACCGTTATTTATTTTTTAATCATGTTTACATGCATCCCTTGCAAACTCAAACCAAAGAAATGACATACCCAGACCATTATAGTTGCAATTCATGAACCCTCTGAACTATAGGCATAATTGCCTCCCTTAAAGATGATACTTGGTAGATTGCATTCCAAAAGTCCCAAACAAAAATATTCATTAGATAACTGTAAGTGAAAGCTGTACTGTATGTCATTGTGTGTTCATGAGTCTGAAAGGCACTTTATACATGTAACATAGATGCAACTACTGTGAAAAAATTCCTTTCTTCATAGAAAGCAATAGAAACAGAGATTGGTCAAACTCTTAAAGAGTTTGAGAGTTCTCAGCAGTGCATTTCAGATTTCCCATAAATCATTATGCTTCATGTGTAAATACAACCTTTGGTAAATTGGCAGCTGCTCTATTGATCTTTCAGGGGTCGGGAGAACTATTGAACAATATATTTTCATGAAAATGTGCTCAAGCTGCCCTGAAATGAGGTTTGTTGACAAATGTTTTACTCAACATTTAACTTTTGTAACACTGGCAGAAACAAAAAAGCTGGCAGGTGTCGAATGGATCTATATGCAGGATTTATTATTGCAAACAAACAAAACAAAGAACTAAGGAACACAAAGCACCAGGGAACATGAGGATCAAAAGAACACAGACCATCAACATGTATAACAACAAACAAGGAAACACAAGGGCTATTTATACATAAGATAACAAGGGACAGGTGAAGGCGATTAGTTGCTATGGGAACAAACAAGGCTAACTATAGAAACTAATAAGACAGGCAAAGAAACAAAGGAACTAAACACAGGAAGTCAGAACACATGAACAATTGCAAACAAATATACTTCAAAATAAGAGTCCACAAGACAGGGAAACACAAGACAGTAATCATGACAACTTTATACATTAACTAGCAACATTATATTTCCCTCAAAATTCATACACCTATATTCTTTGTAGTCTACTACTACATGAAAATAAGGTGGCTTTTCCACTGGGCTGGTTTGCTGCGGTCCGAGCCCGTGCGCGATTGTTCCCGCCGCCCCCCGCAGTGTTGGTCTGGTTTCACACTCAACTTGATTCTATCGAACTCTGGTGCGTTTGTGTGCATCTTACGTCATTGTAAACGTGCACGGCGCATATAAAACACGACGCGGGTCAATATATTGTTTTTTTTTATTAATTTGGTGCTATTATTCATAGCTGAGTAAACAACGCAGGTTTAACTGTGTGTGTTTCACATAAGCTGTCTTTCCGCTGCTTGCAAATGGACTCTTTTGAGGAGACAGTGGATTTCCATTAATTTGTTGCCCTGATTGCACGCACTATGCGCGAATACAATGCAGACTCACTCTTGCTCGTATCCAGGGTAAATCTTCATCCCTTACGTGTGTTTTATTTAACTAAATAGGCTACATCATAATAGTCTAAAACGCATGCGCAGGATACTTTACTTCCTGAACAAGTGCGCACCCGAGTCCTTGTTGCTTTCACATACACGCGAACTGCAGCACGGTTCGGGAGCAACCGAACTCAGACCACCTCCTCCAGGTAGTCTCGGGTTCGGTACCCCAGTGCGCACCCGGGTCCCATGACAGCGTTCATATTAGCGATTTTTCATGCGAACCGTGCCCCGTTCCGAGCTAAACTGCCAGTGTGAAAGCCCCCTAAATGTTAATGATATTTTTGAATGTGCCTGGTTGTGTGAATGTGCTCCAGGGAGTAACATAAAAAGTGAGTTGTTGTAACTTTATTAGACCCCAGTAGCTTATTTCTATTATCACCAATTAAAAATTATCAACAGCACATGACCACCTCAAACCTCCAAAGTCAAACAGTCAAACATGTAGGGGAGCGTGGGGCACAACCTAACGCAGGGTTAAATGTAACACAGACCTTTTACATAGTTAGTCAGGATCAAGCAGGTTGTGTTTCCGCTCTTTTTCTCTTGCTGCCAGAAGATGGTCTCCCACAAATTTGTGGAAAGTTTTGATAAGATTTCTTGAAGATACTGGACAAAGTATCCAGTATGTATTGGATTGTTTTTTGAGTGTTTTGACACCATGCAAGTACATTTTTTCATCATATATTTTTTTCCGGTTTCTGGGTTGGGTGTGTACGTCAACAAATCTAACTTTATATTACCTTAATCACTGTCTTGTTGGCTAAAACATAGCACCATTTTAGAACATATCAGCAACTCCTAGTAACTGTTAGCTAGGCTTTTATATGTTTTACACAGCGGGGTTAGTTGTAGCACAGTGTTACAACTAACCCGCCAAGTGTATAGGGGAGCGCGGGGCACAACGTAACGCGGGGCTAGTTGTAACACACTTGTTTTAAATTCTTCCACACATGCCAGCATGACGAAACTTGGTGTATTTACTAGTTGCCATTTCAACACTATATAGAGAAAAAATTGCACCAAAATTCTGAAATCTTTGTAAGAAATCACTGAACATTTATTTAACCATAGCAAAAGTACATTTCTTACTTAAGTTAATTTTTCATCTCTATTTTTTGTGTTTATTTCAAATTAGACAAATCTGATATAATTTTAATCTCAAATCTGTTGCTTAACAGTTGATATAGTTATTTAATGCTTCGCTAACTAGCTGAAGACACTAGCAGGGTTTAAACCCCAGTTGTGCAGTTGGGGCATGTTGTAACACTGCGTTACAATGTGCCCCTATTAGAAATATGCTATTATATTCTATACTTTTATGAATTAAATTGAGAAAACATGAGAAACATGTAAATAAAGACTGAGAGTCAATGTTCAGAAATGATTAATTATTATTTTGTTTTGAACTATGCTGCATACATAGCTGTGTTTTCCGGTGTGTTTGTTGTCAAACTCAAAAATTTGTTTATTTTTAATTATTAAAAAATCCCATTATTTTATATGAAAAATTTAATAATTGTATTTTATTAAGAAAATATTTTGGTTTGACTTGTATATTTTTTTGATTATATCAGATAGCATTTTAAGCTGTCATATGGTGATGTTACAATGTGCCCCTCACATGTTACAATGTACCCCACCAATGGGGCATGTTGTCACATTTCACTTCCATTCTTTCGGGGTAAATCAAGAAAAAAGTATACACTGTATTAATAAAACAAAATCACAGAATTGTACTAGACATGTGGGAAATTAATGTGGGAAAAAATAAATACTCTAAACCCTAAGTAGATTTACACAAACTGAGAAAGTCAAAAAGCGTTATGTTGTGCCCCGCTCTCCCCAATGATAATGAAATGAAAACAGGGAGCCACACAACTTTTCAGGTTTGAGTATTTATTTATATATTTAACTTTGTTGGACTTTCACAAACAATGTCGGAAATTTTTTTTTTTTTTACTATGCATTGATCACTTCTTAACTTATTTAAATATTGCCTGTTTTTCATGCAATAAACCCTTTAAAATGTGATTTAAGTTCGTTTTTATTATTATTACTGTTATTATTATTTTAAAAATAATAATTTTACATGCAGCTGCCACACACAAATATAATTCAATTGCAATTACAATATTTGATGATTTTATTTATGTATTTATTTATTGCAAAACTGTGCAGCCCTTTCCTATATCTCTATCCATGATATTGATCCATAATAGAAGGATGATTGGATGAGGGATGGATGGATATCGATACAGACGCACAAACAATATCAAACTATACAGATGAAATAGTACTGAATTATGTACACACAAGTGTTACAACTAACCCTGCATATGAGGTAAGTTGAAAAATTTGCACTTCTGTCACTTTCAGTGCAACTGTACAAAAATGGTCCTGGAAAAAAAACTTTAAGTGTTCATTTGTAGCAGAGATGTGTATGTTGCTTGTGTAAAAAAAAGATGAATCTAACTTAATTATTTTTTTAATAATTGAGCCAAACCCAAAATGTGTTCGGTTGTGCCCCGCTCTCCCCTACATACACACAGACACTCTGTTAAAGGATAATGTAAAGTTAACAGTCATTATCATAAAAATAAACAAAAAGGTAAGTCAAAATAAAAGGTGATCATGTTACGCCCTGAAGAAATTGATTTTGTAATAATAAAAATATGGCCACATGATTTTAATTGTAAAGAAATATCACTTAGATTAGTTTTAAGAAGAAAATAGTCCAGTAGCTACTGCGTAGAAATAATAGATAGGCTATAACAAATCGAGAACTTTAACACATTTATAGGCTGTATTATGAGTATTAATCTGCAATATACAGGTCCTTCTAAAAAAATTAGCATATTGTGATAAAGTTAATTATTTTCCATAATGTAATGATAAAAATTAAACTTTCATATATTGTAGATTCATTGCACACCAACTGAAATATTTCAGGTCTTTTATTGTTTTAATACTGATGATTTTGGCATACAGCTCATGAAAACCCCAAATTCCTGTCTCAAAAAATGAGCATATTTCATCCGACCAATAAAAGAAGTGTTTTTAATAAAAAAAGTCAACCTTCAAATAATTATGTTCAGTTATGCACTCAATAGTCAATACTTGGTCGGGAATCCTTTTGCAGAAATGACTGCTTCAATGCAGCGTGGCATGGAGGCAATCAGCCTGTGGCACTGCTGAGGTGTTATGGAGGCCCAGAATGCTTCGATAGCGGCCTTAAGCTCATCCAGAGTGTTGGGTCTTGCGTCTCTCAACTTTCTCTTCACAATATCCCACAGATTCTCTATGGGGTTCAGGTCAGCAGAGTTGAGCACATTAATAACATGGTCAGTAAACCATTTACCAGTGGTTTTGGCACTGTGAGCAGGTGCCAGGTCGTGCTGAAAAATGAAATCAGATGGAAGCATGAAGTGCTCCAAAATCTCCTGATAGCTAGCTGCATTGACCCTTCCCTTGATAAAACACAGTGGACCAACACCAGCAGCTGACATGGCACCCCAGACCATCACTGACTGTGGGTACTTGACACTGGACTTCAGGCATTTTGGCATTTCCTTCTCCCCAGTCTTCCTCCAGACTCTGGCACCTTGATTTCTGAATGACATGCAAAACTGAGCAACAGTCCAGTGCTGCTTCTCTGTAGCCCAGGTCAGGCGCTTCTGCCGCTGTTTCTGGTTAAAAAGTGGCTTGACCTGGGGAATGCGGCACCTGTAGCCCATTTCCTGCACACGCCTGTGCACGGTGGCTCTGGATGTTTCTACTCCAGACTCAGTCCACTGCTTCCGCAGGTCCCCCAAGGTCTGGAATCGGTCCTTCTCCACAATCTTCCTCAGGGTCCGGTCACCTCTTCTCGTTGTGCAGCGTTTTTTGCCACACTTTTTCCTTCCCACAGACTTCCCACTGAGGTGCCTTGATACAGCACTCTGGGAACAGCCTATTTGTTCAGAAATTTCTTTCTGTGTCTTACCCTCTTGCTTGAGGATGTCAATGATGGCCTTCTGGACAGCAGTCAGGTCGGCAGTCTTACCCATGATTGCGGTTTTGAGTAATGAAACAGGCTGGGAGTTTTTCAAAGCCTCAGGAATCTTTTGCAGGTGTTTAGAGTTAATTAGTTGATTCAGATGATTAGGTTAATAGCTCGTTTTGAGACCCTTTTCATGATATGTAATTTTTTGAGAGGAATTTTGGGTTTTCATGAGCTGTATGCCAAAATCATCAGTATTAAAACAATAAAAGACCTGAAATATTTCAGTTGGTGTGCAATGAATCTAAAATATATGAAAGTAAATTTTTTATCATTACATTATGGAAAATAATAAACTTTATCACAATATGCTAATTTTTTTAGAAGGACCTGTAAGTAGGTAGCCTTTGTCTTCCTCAATTTTTGAGTTAGGGGTTCGTTGTTTTTCCTCAATGTTTTCGTTCTTGTTTTAACTGCACTCCTGAACATGTTTTATCAAAGGTTTTATGTTTACCATAAAAGTAAACGCAAATTGCACTAAAATCCACACCAGATGGCATAAACAACTCTGAAAAAGACAGCGCGAGACCGCGGAGGAATACAAAGACATGGAAGTAGTAGCACGGGTAGGCTATAGGAGACCGTAAATTCCCGAAACGCATGGTGATCGTCAACCCTGTACGTTTGCGAATTCTGGTCACATTTAGGCTATCATTCCCCCTTCACTCTTCAACCAGCTTATGGAAGTATATTTTGAATTCCAAAAAACGGACAATTTGTGACAGACAGATAATTTTACGGCACTACTGGATCCACAAACGCCACGACCTTCGATAGAAAGCCAGACAAGCAATTTTTTAATTATTCATTTTTGATAGTTTTGAAATTGATGTGGCGATAGCCTTAACCAATGTAATGACAAAAAAAAGTATGTTTATTAATAGGCCTACCTACAATCTGATTGGTATTGGAATTGTATATTGGCTACATACGTGCCATTATATTAAATTGTTAGTCAGTTTAAGGATGAGTTTGTGTGAGCGCGCGCTTTGGAAATAAAAAGTGGGCGTTGAGATTCTAGAGTGAGTTTCACCTGAGTTTCGTGAGTGGAACAGAACAGGTACAGCAAGTTCACGCGCTTCCGGACGCAGGTGAGAGAATCGCCGTCATGCGCGCGCGGATCAAACGAGGCTGCGTCGCGCTCTTCGCTTTCACGCTGAGTTCGTGAACGTTTTTGGATTAACAATAATACTATTAACAACAATTCCTCCGCTGGATGTCACAACATTTTCTCAGGTGAGTTAAGTTTCTCTTTCAATCAGATGGTTATTCCTCTTACACAGTGTGTTTTAGAACAGCTCGTCAAACCGGCTGCGCCTCCAACATTCCGTGACTGACAGTTATCAAGAGGAGATAAAGCTCATTTATCCTCAGCCCTGTCTGCTTAAAAATACATTTATCTCCAGGAATAGTAATCCTTACTCTTGAAATCGCTTTTTGTGGAAATTATGTAATCTGATTGTGAGGTAAACTTATGCGTTGCCTATACTTTAACTTTGAATGTAAAGCTGCCATGCTTGACATTCGTTTTGAGTATAAATCTGCCAGGATCACTTCATAATGTCAGTTGAGCTCTGAAATGGTCATTACATAATTCATACACTAGTTTTTTTTTTTTTTTTTCATAGTTTTGATGACATTCTAAGATAAAAAAATAAAAAAAAACTATATAGGCTAACACCTGCACATTGGTACACTGGTAGTTTGTTTTAAAAATAAATATTACAATCATGGTTGTGACCAAAAAGTGTTATGATGGTGGTATTGTATAGTACTTTTCAAGGTGTGTTCACCCAAAATGTAAATTCTGTAATTTTACTCATCTTTGTGTAATTTCCAAACACAATAAAGGAGGAATCGTTGCCTACTGGCAAAAAATGATTGGGCTCTGAGGCTTTCAAGCTCCATGAGGATGCAAAAACACCATAACATAAAACTCATTTGCTGTATCCCAAACCTTCTGAAGTCAAAGATGGTTTTGTTTGAGGAACAGACAATTATTTTCATTTACTAAAAGTCACATGGCTTTGGAACGCTGGGTTTTTGTGGATGTCCTTGTAATTGTAGGTCAGTGTTCTCCCAGACTAATAATTAACCTCGTCAGTCCACAGCCAAACAGTGGACCCTTTTTACCCTATCTTCTCATCTGTTAATGTTTGTGTATTGAAGTCACATCTCACCTCTATCTTGCTCTTCCTCTATAGGTTAGAGTCTCCTTCCAAAATGACCACGGTGTAGTCACTATTAACCAGGTACTTTGCCTCTCGCATGCATACGGATGCTCACATCTTGTGTTATCTTGAGCAGACACAGCCTTGGAACACAAATACTGCATCTATAGATAGTCTCAGTCTGTGTTTGTTTTTACATGTGCGAGTGTGGAGCATCATGATTTCGGTGAGCGTGTCGGGCCTGTTCATGCCGGTGTTGTTCCTGCTGGCTCTGGCCGTGGTTCTGTTCTCATGCGTGCTTCGTAAAAGGAGGCAGGTGGAGGGATCGTACCAGCCCAGTGCAGAAGAGCAGAAACAAGCCAAGAACAACAGAGCCGAGAAACCCGGTCTCACTCTCCCACTGCCCAAAGAGGAGAGACTGATCTGAACACAACCCTCAAAAGATGCTCAGGTGAAACCACACACCACTGGTAAACCTACATAAATGTCATTATAATGGACCATTGCTGTTTAAATGGAGTCGAATCGCCATGCCAGACGCACATGTGTGGTGTCCTAAAAGACGAGGAACATCTGAAATGGTGGTGGATATTTATTCAGCGTTTTTGACTGAGATGCAAGAATGCTTTCACTCCCTAATGCACTGTTATAGTTGATAAATGAATTCAAGTATGACTTAAAAGAGGTCGGGGTATCTGAAGACATTTACCTAAAGTAAAGAAGTCAGGTGATTTACATGGACGGTCAAACCAGTTTTTGTTTACTTTATCTGTACTCCCTTTAAGTTTACTCACCTGCGAGTCCATGTGAAGACACACCAGCTTTACCTCTAAAACAGATTAGCATTACCGTATTTAAATGTCCACAAAGGAACTTTGTTGCAGCTCTTTCAAAGGTAGAGAGAAAAAATGTATATTGCACTTTGCCAAATATAGTTTTGTGTTATGTTTGCATTTTTGTAATTTATCAATACTAGGATGTTGTTGATCATAACAATGTGATGAAGTTAATGTGTAAATGTGGTTGATTCATTAAAATGCATCTTTGGGTTAAAAACCTCATCCTTGATTCAGAGCATGTCATTCAGAGCTCGAAATTAACTTTTTTACTTGGTAGCACTGGTGCTCCCAACTTCAAAAAGTTAGGAGCACCAGCAAAAATGTAGGAGCACCAACCTCCAAATGTGACGTTTAGCTCTGCCAGTAGAGCGGAACGACCGGCAGCATCCTGGCGACTAAAAGCCGGATTTGTTTGCCACACACTTGTCCCTGCATTTTTTTGTGCTTGGCACTCTCTCTGTGTTTAACCAAGCTCTCGCTCTTAAAATGTATTGATTCAGTTGCGAACGCTGTGTTACCTGGAAACTCTGTCCCACAGGCCAACAATCAGCATAGCGGAGCCACTCTAAATCTTTTAGCTACTCTCTCCGAAAGCTGTACGATTTCTTTTGGTGGTGGATCAGCTGGTGGATCCACATTAACCACATCAGCAACTCCAGGATTATTTGTGACTTTAGGTGACGACTTCCAAAATAAATCTGTCAGCGTTCTTTTCATCTTCTCTTTTATTCAGCCTTTTAAATTCCGTGCGGTAGTCGGCTCCCTGTCATGTGACAACAGAGCACAGTGAAAGTGAGTGGGAGTGATTGACAGCTAATATTAACCAATCTAACATCTGCTTTAAAGTTAAGAACGCAAGGATGAAGTTTGATTGGTTGTGTGTCGTTGGATAGAATGATGGTCCGGCCACTGCGTATCAGCGCACATAAGCTACACACTGTGCAGTAATTTGCAAACGTTTTGTAGAGAAAGGAAAACAGGTCGCACCACAACCATTATTTGCACTTGCACAAATGCTCCCAAATATATTTTTTAGGTCACACAGATTCAATTTCAGGAGCATTGGTCGTAATTTCGAGCCTTGTCATTTGAGATGTCATGTGGACCGATTCTGTCAATGTTTGCTCTATGATAAGCCTTTTATAAATGATTAAAGATATTTGGATAAAAGGGGTTGGACTTGCTTTATTTGTCAGAACTGGCGTTGATGACATTAGTTACTTTTTTAAAGTTAATAATTAAAAATCTAAATTGACCCAATTTAAAGCATGTTTCTGGTCTTACTCTGAACGATTCATCAGTTTACATTTATTCCAAAGGGGGAAAAAAGTCCTTCACCAAAATGTAATGACCTTAAGCTCAAGTTTCAACCAACAGGTACATGAGGTGTTTCATGAGGTGAGTGTCCTTCCACAACCTCAGAGTCTAGTATTGAACGCCAACTTTTCAAAATCCAATCAAAACCCAGTGCATAAAATCAGTTTGATCTTGTTTGACTCAGAAATGTTGCTTTACAAAAATCTAAATGTGTTGCAAGTGTCTTTTCATGTTGACTCGAGATCTGAAAAAGTAATTTTTAGCATTGTTTTACTCCAATACACTTGATTTATGATGCTCTAATGTTCGAATCTCTTCTTCAGCTCAGAGACCTTAATGGGAGCCTTGTCTTGCTCTTCTGGAGTTGATGTAACGGGTGATTTTGTACTTTGTTCTTCAGTCTGCACACCTGTTTTTGAGCCCATATTGATTTTGAAGGTTCTGATGGGAGGTTTAATGGAGATTTCCCTTCTTTGGGAAGCAGAAGAGTCAGTCAAGGACCTAGACCGCAACAGCGCTACGGTAGACGAGACTTTCGGTGACGAAGGTTCAACACTTTTCTCCTCTGGCTGCTCTTCTTTGTCTATCTCTTCGTTGAGGACGACAGCGGAGGCGATTCCTCCATTTGCAGGTCCATTTGACCCCACGTCATTGGTCGTCTTATGCTCTTTCTGATGTTCCTCTTCTTTGTCTGGTTGTGTCTCTGTTTTCTCTTCAACTATTGTCTCAGTATGCAAGCTTTCCTCCATTGTCTCTGTTTTCTCTTCAACTATTGTCTTGGTATCCAAGCTTTCCTCCATTGTTCCATTCATTTGTCCATCTTTTTGCGAACATTGATCCTCTTGCACCTCTTGAGAATCCACTTCAGGAACCAGAGAAGCATCCTCTAAACTTTGTAGATCTGAAGACAGACTTTCCCCTAACACGTTTAAATCCTTCTCTAATTCATTAAGCTCATTTTCTGGGCTGTCAATCATGGCATCAGACTCCTCCCTCTCCACGCCAGGCTCCTCCTCCTCCCAGCTCATAAGACTTCCGCTGTTTCCAAAAGACTGACTCAGACTCTCCTGACTTGGTGTCGTGTAACTCTTCTGAAAGAGAAATTAAATGGTGAGACAAGTGTGTGGACGTGTATGTGCTTCTCCTTTTCCACCGACAGGTTCCCCATGTTAGAGCTGACGGCTCTGTTCGACTATTTCAAGTTTTCAAGAAACATCAGTTGGGTAATACATCACTTAATTTGAAAAGCATTTTTCTTTATGCTGTTTTCACGCTGCAAAGCCACTTTGTTTTACCCGTTCATTTTATGTTTTAAATGATTGATTACTATGCGTTTTAGTCATTAAATATTTAACCCTTTATGGTACGGTGTAGCCATGTTGTTTTCCTTTACTTTCTAACCTTTCAGAAAAAAACTATTTTTTTACAACATTTATGCATTTATGCAATTAAACATTTATGATTTTTGTGAAGAGGAAGAGTGATTTTGCACTAAATAACAGTGAGAAGAGTTTTTTTTTTTTAAAGTAATATCAAGGAACATATGATAGTGGTTCACTCAATTTTAGTTTGTTGGAGACCAAAATGTAAAAATGCATCAAAAAACATTTTCCATTGTGGTACAGGCACACTAAATGACAACAATTCCCTAATTCCTTAACAGTTTTTTTATTTTTATTAAAGCTATTTTATGTCGTAAAAAACATGGGAAAAATATTCCACAGTAAGAACATATGCTGCATCACATATAGGGTTAAATACCTTCTGACTGTCTGGTTATGGGATAAAGACTGTAAAATGTGCTCTCATAAACCAAGACTGTAATGTGGCGTGTTTGTTGCAGGTTGACAGAGTCCAGCACCATTTACAAGGATTGTGTGAGACGAGTGAGAGGATCCAGGCCTTACATGTCTGATGAAGTCGCTGCTGTCGGAGCTGAAGAGGTCGAGGCTGCGTGTGCCGTACAGTAAACCCGGCTCTCTGGAGCTCTGAGCGCTCAGGGTGTCGAAGATCTCCCCGAGCAGGTCCATCTCCTCCGGGTCAGCCAAGAGGGAAAGCTCATCCTCATCCTGTAAGTCGCTGGTGCCAGAACACTGCTCAGCACTTTCTGTTACACTGCAAAGGGAGATGCGTTTTAAAGAGACACATTAAAGGGATAGTTCACCCAAAGAATGAAAATTAGCCCGTCCTCGTCCTCAAGTCATCCTAGGTGTATATGGCATTCTTCTTTTAGACGAATGCAATCGGAGTTAAATTAAAAAATGTCCTGGCTCTTCCATGCTTTATAATGGCAGTGAATGGTAGTTTCTGTTTTGAAGTCCATAAAAGTGCATCTTAAAAGCTGTAAGTGTGTAGTTGCTGATGCAGTGATAGTTACATTAGAGTTTTACACAGTGTTTCACAAAATTAATCCAGTAAAATCTTGAAAAGTATAACTGGTTTTTGTAAATTATGAAATTTTAGATTCTTCTGCCAGTCATCTGCCGTTTCTGTTTAAACTATCTTTAATCATTATTTCATTAATGGTAATTGTTGGGCATCATGTGCTGCCATGCATTTCACAGATGTTTTTTTCAGGTTTTTTTTTTAAATGTGAATTTCCCCAGCTACACTGAGAGACTAATAAAGAGTTTATATTATAATTCTTAAATCTGTATAATTCTTTAAAGAGAACCTTTAAAGAATTATACAGAGGCTTAACGGGTTCTTTGGATGGCAGTGGTACTATATACATGTAGCACCTCAACCACCCCAAAGAATCGCTGAAGAACCATACTGGGCTTAACAGGTTCTTTATATAGCATCATGCGTTTGTGTAAGAAAAAATATCCATATTTAAAACTTTATAAAGTCAAATAACTAGCTTCCGGCCAAACGAACATATGCAGAATTCGACAAAAGTCTAAGTGCAACTTATGCGAGTAATGTGACGCACTGCTGATATTTAAGCTACACCATGACTCACTACGCTACTTCTGACGTCACAAGTTGCGTAAGTTGTGCTTTAGGCTTAAGTGGAATCCGTATGTTCGTTTGACCGAAAGCTAGTTATTTTACTTTATTAAGTTTTAAATATGGACTTTTTTTACACAAATGCATGGCTTCAGAAGGCCTTTATTAACCCGCCAGAGCCATGTGGAGCACTTTTATCATGAGCCCCTTTCACACAGCGCGTTGATTCCGGGAAATTGCCGGGAAATTGCCAGAATGCTTTCTGTGTGAACGCAAACACGACCCGTGATTGATGCCGGGATCGATGCCGGGTTGGGGACCTAGTAACATTGCCGGGATCAGTCCCGGAACGCGCGCTGTGTGAACAAAAGCCGTAATCAGTGCCGTGTCGTAATGATGACGCTAGTGAAACGGTATGTAATGCGCTAGTTTATGATCGAATCAGAGAAAAAAATGCACAAGCGTAGTTTCGTAGAGCGTAGAGAGAGAGAAATCGCAGCTCATAAGCAAACTATAGACGCTGCTGAGACATTACATGTCACATCGATGTCACGTGTCTTTACGGGATTTTTACGGGTTGTGTGTGAATCTGATTCTGGAAAATCACTGTGAATGAATCACATTCAGTGAATCACAAAATCACATTCAATGAATGAACCAAAATCAAACGAACCCGGGTCAAATCCCGGGTCACTTTATCCGTGTATTTTCCGGAATCTCTGTGTGAAAAGGGCGATGGATAGATGCACTTTTATGGCCTTTCACAGAAACCGAAAACACAAACGGCCATTCACTGCCATTATAAAGCTTGGAAGAGAAAGGACATTTTTTTTTTATATAACTCTGATGGTATTAATCTGAAAGAAGAATGTCATATACACCTAGGATGACTTGAGGGTAATTTTCATTTCAGGGTGAACTATCCCTTTAAACGGCAAAGCTTTCATGCATGCGTTTCCTCTCCTCTCACCTGTCCTCATAGGTGTTGTCGTCCTCTGTCTGTTCCTCTGTGTCCTGGTTGCTGGGGTGTTTACGTGTCGGCCGTCGTGGTCGAGACTGAAAAACAGCATAGAAAGTGTAGTTGAGGGAGGGAGGGAGGGAGCAGCATATTTAGAAAGTAAAGTGCCTGTGCTGTACTGTGGATGAACACAAGGTGGAGCCAAACTGCTACAGTTTTCACACTCTGGTGAACTCTGGTGAAGCTGCCTTTTATGCAATAAAATATTAAAAATGTGCATGTATTTTTATATAATATTAATGTATGTAGGCATGTGTTTTCAGGTGTCGCTCACCCTGCCAAAGTGCTGTGTGATTGGTAGACGGTTCTGAAGGCAATCTGATTGGATGAGGCGATACGTGTGCGTTTCACACACAGACCCGCCTCTCTGTAGCATTTTGGTTTCTGGCTGATCCTGAGAGGGAAAATCCAAAGATTCAACGTAAACGCGCACAGATGTGAATTAACTCGCTTATTTTGTGCACAGAGAGGAACCACATGCAATTTACAGAAACTCACCTTTGATGACCGGAGGTTTTTCAGCCCGAATTTGCTTTGATATTTGCTCTGAGTGAGATATTAACAGATTTAAGTCATGCATGTACATGCACAACAAATATGGAAACTTTATTGATGGAGAATATGCAATATTTAATCATGCACAACAGCACATTATAAATTAATATAATAGAAATATAAATTGCATTACCCTTCAAAAGTTTGGGGTCAGTACATTTTATTTTTTTGAAAGAATATAATTCTTTCATTCAGCAAGGATGCATTGCATTGATTGAAAGTGACAGTACAGACATTTATAATGTTACAGAAGTATTTTAATTAAATAAATGTTCGTTTGAACTTTATATTCATCAAAGAATCCTGAAAAACAAATTGTATCAGTTTCCCCAAAAATATGAAGCACAACTGGTTTCAACATTGATAATAATCATAAATGTTTCTTTAGCATCAAAATCATCATATTAGAGTGATTTCTGAAGGATCATGTGACACTGAAGACTGGAGTAATGATGCTGAAAATTCAGCTTTGATCACAGGAATAAATTACACTTTAACATATATTCACATTGAAAACAGCTGTTTTACGTTGTAATAATATTTCAGAATTTGTTTTACTGAATTTTTCATCAAATAAATGAAGCCTTGGTGAGAATAAGAGACTTTTCAAAAAACATTAAAAATCTTACCAACCCCAAACCTTTAAATAGTAGTGTACATAGAGTATTTACTCACTGCTTTGTTAGCTGTAGACTTCCATGTCACAATCAGAGCTCCTCCCCCTTTCTGTAAAGATATATATATATATATATATATATATATATATATATATATATATATATATATATATAAAAATTTTAATCCAATTTTGTATAAAAGCAGCTTTTGACAGTCCATTCTTCTTGTACGTTACTGTACTAAATATTTTTTTTTTTCAATTTATCATGTAGATATTCAGTGCATACTGAAAACTCCCATAGTGCTCCTTGTATACACACTGCAGATATAGTAAGAGTAGTATGGTAGTCTGCCAGAGTCAAATCTTGTTTATAGTTACTGTCTGGGTAAAACGTACCTTTAAATTTCCCACCCACTGCCGACGCAGTTTAGAGGCACCTGAGAGGAATGGGGAGCAGAAGGATGTTAAAATGAGCAGCCAAATAAACCTGATTCTCTGATGTAAATACACACCTGACGAAGCTCCGCACTGAAGCACCTCTTCCTCAAACGCATCCTCCGGATCTTTGCCCTGATTCAGCATTTCCAGCCGGCCGTCAATAAACTGAGAACAACATGAGATTATAATGGAAGATAATTTGCAGTCATGTCATTGGTTATGCATTTAAGTCTGTTTAAATATCTCTTATAATCTGGCCCTTCATTGCAAAGTTCAAATTTAATTTCACATCAAGTTAGAATATGATGATGCACAAGTTGCCATGCTATTGTATGACTTCAGAAAACTTTAAATGTAACATTTGGCTACATTTTATGGTGCTCTTTTTGCAGCTCAACGCAAAAGAGCTGCTTGAACATTCTTCAAAATTTGAAAAAAAGAAAGAAAATTGATAACCATTTTTTTTCTTACCCCTTTTTTATTTATTTTTTATTTTTTTAAGTCCCCCACTTATGCTAATTTAAACGTGCATCATCAGCACTTTTCTCACAATGTGTGAAACAGTTTGATCAAGGATTCGGGCTCTCTAAACCCATCCTTACTGAGAGCCTACTCTGCTCTGATTGGCCAGACGGGCCAGTCTGTTGTGATTGGTCTACTCTGCTCTGATTGGTCAGATGACTCAGTCTGTTGTGATTGGTCTACTGTGCTCTGATTGGTCAGATGGCTCAGTCTGTTGTGAATGGTCTCCTCTGCTCTGATTGGCCAGACGGGCCAGTCTGTTGTGAATGGTCTACTTTGCTCTGATTGGTCAGATGACTCAGTCTGTTGTGATTGGTCTACTGTGCTCTGATTGGTCAGATGGCTCAGTCTGTTGTGAATGGTCTACTCGGCTCTGATTGGTCAGAAGGGCCAGTCTGTTGTGAATGGTCTACTTTGCTCTGATTGGTCAGATGGCTCAGTCTGTTGTGATTGGTCTACTCTGCTCTGATTGGTCAAATGGTCCAGTCAGTTGTGATTGGTCTACTCTGCTCTGATTGGTCAGATGACTCAGTCTGTTGTGAATGGTCTACTTTGCTCTGATTGGTCAGATGTCTCAGTCTGTTGTGATTGGTCTACTCTGCTCTGATTGGTCAGATGACCCAGTCTGTTGTAAATGGTCTACTCTTCTCTGATTGGCCAGACGGGCCAGTCTTTTGTGAATGGTCTACTCTGCTCTGATTGGTCAGATGACCCAGTCTGTTGTGATTGGTCTACTCTGCTCTGATTGGCCAGACGGGCCAGTCTGTTGTGAATGGTCTATCAAATGCATCAAATTGGATTTGCTTTGGCAGCTAAAAACAGTGTCTTCTCTACATGTCAACAAGATGAACCAAACTCTTTCAGTCTCAGCTACAACTACAGTGTTTTTGAGGGTCAAAGTAGACATTGTTCGCGGGAAGCCAAGCTAACGTAGGCCTGAGCAGCAAGTAATACTTGAATTACTTAAGACTCGTTTCAGGCTGTTCAGAATCACTTCTTTCTTTCAGGATAAAATCACTCCATTTATCTGCACTTTGATCTTTGAAACTTTGAGTCCTTTTACAGCCACAAACCGCTGAATAAAAAACTGCATGAAAGGGAATATCTGAAAAAGCATTATGGGGGCACTTTAATTCTAATTTTAGTTTTAATTTGAGTTTTTAGCCTTTAGCCATCCGTATTGCAATTTAAATATATAGATGTAAATGTGTATTTTTGGATGTTTTCGTTCCACTAATCTGAAATAAGACATATTATGGAAGCAAAATAGCCCTCAAATTTGACCAGTGCATGACAAAACAATGGTTTTGCCCGTAGTGTCTTGGCTTAAGATAATTCCTGACATTGCACATACCTATACTAAACACAAAATATGCATGTGCGCGCTGTCACCGTTTTCACAGATTCCACATTTTAGTTTACACGAGATAACGTTTTTCACCTTGTATCCTATTTCAAAGTTTGCGTTTTGAGCCACCAAACACTTTTGTGCGAATGAACGGCCAGAACACATTAAAATGTTTCTGTTTTCAGTTAAAACGGTGTCGTGTTAGCAGCCCCTAAGTTAATAACTAATGATCTTTGCAAAGGAAGTGAATCAAACAAACACTAATTTTAGCAGAACAATAACTTTATTCTAGAGCTGCTGCAAAGCCAAAACAATCTGTTACTTTAATTTCCTATTATCACTGTAAAGCTGCTTTGAAAAATGCTATGTAAATGGTGACTTGACTTGACATTGTGGATGTGTGAGTTTGCAGTTACCTCTTTAAAGCACTGCAGGTGAACCGCGCTCTCCAAAAACTCCCGCATGCTTTGAGACTTATGACTCAGAAACGACTCGTTGCAAAACACAACCGGCCCTTCCTTCAAAGTGAGAGAGAGGAACATTGAAGAGAGCATTTATAAACCTGATGCTAATGTTTATGTAAACGAGCGTCACTCACGGCAGGCGACTGTAAGGCATCTCTGTATCCCCCGAACAGCAGAGCCTGCGCGCGGAGGAACGCGTGCGCGACCCCTGACCCCGCCGCCGCCGCCTGCCTCTTCAGCCTGACCTTCAGTCCCGCCACCTGCAGAAACAGTGTTTGCTGTAAACCTTCAGCCGCTGCGTGTCAGAGGCCAGCGAGGATGAGCAAACGAGTCTCACCACGTCGGCCGGGATCTTTTTCAGGTCCTCGTGGGGCGACTCCAGTGTGTTGGTGTCAACGTTTAGTATGACCACGTCCTCCAGAGCTCGACTCTTGACTCTCTGTCGCACCAAAACACACAGAAGGAACCGTAATGTGAGTGTTTATGCGACACAAACTGTGAGAGAAGACGATGAATGAGGGAATGGTCGTACCTCCGCCAGGCTGGAGTGGATTCCAATGAGGTACGGCATCGGTGCGCTGAGGTAGAATTAGGTGGTGTTAATAAAGGATGTGTTCATATTATTAGTTAATATTAATATTATAGGCAATATATCATACTGAGGCCCCCTGGTTGACAA